>CM052717.1:40871450-40969830 GCA_028551405.1 Uromys caudimaculatus | reverse complement strand
CCCTTCACCCTCCCCTCTCACATCCTTCCCCCTTCCTCCTCCCCTCCTCTCCTCTTCTAACTTCTCTTGGGTTTCTCTCTTTTTCCAACCTGCCCTCTAACACAGCATTATTTTTAAAATCTACATGAATAAATTTGAATGAAAAATCACAAATAAAATTAAAAATACAAATCACCAACTGTTACAAAGAGATTCAACACACTTCATAAACATGGTTAGCACCTTTGTTTTATAAAAGTTTCATCTCACGTAAAACTGATGACAGTTTCAACATGGAGACACAGACAAGCAAGTTGCAAGAACCACATGACCAATAAGTTCACAAGTCATATGAAATTCATAATAAAGAGAGACATGCTAACTGGAATGAGGTATAGTTTTGGTCAATTAATATGCCAGTGGGCATCATTCCAGGTTTCTTCTAGGACTAACCTCTGTTGGTGCTACTTGTCCTAGGTTGTTATTGCCCCCATCAGCCATTGGTGGCTTGCTTGATATCTCTCTCTCTCTCTCTCTCTCTCTCTCTCTCTCTCTCTCTCTCTCTCTCTCTCCCCCTCTTCTCTCTCTCTCCCCCTCCTCTCTCTCTCTCTCCCCCTCCTCTCTCTCCCTCCCCCTCTCTCTTCCTATTGCAGCATAACTGTCCTTGGATACAAGGGAACAGGATGATTCTTTGCTTCCCATTTTTTTGCTAGCTCCTCTGGAATGAATGTCCACACCAGTTTCTCTTCCCCAGGGACTTAGCAAGTTTTATTGGAACAGTTTTCTATGGATCATCAGCTCTTTGCTGGGCTGAGGCATGACTTTAATAAGGCACTGACTGGAGAGACCATTTCTTGCACCCGACTCCATGTGGTCTTCAGAACCTTGTGCTCTATAGAGGACCAACTCTCAAAGATTAAGACTTCCTTAGAAGTCGGGCTGTCTGCTGTTTTTTTTTTTTTCCTCTGAAGCTGAAGCCCAGAGACTTCAAACACATTTTTTCTCTTACCTGTTCTCAGAGTTGGATTTAAACCTTCTTCTTTGGCACAATATAACCTTAAATATAGTTTTTTTTCTGCTTCTTTCTCTATGTGTTTTAAGTTTCCGTAAAGTTTTTAATTTTCTGGTTCTGGGACTCCAACATAGGACCTCACATACCTGAATATGTTTCTGGGTAGTCCCTTCATTAGCTGAACTGCAAAATGTTGTTTCTAAGAGTAAATCTTACCTGTATATGAACATGCAAATCTTGTTATATGAATTTGTAACTCTGTCCCTGCATTGGGGAGCAAAGTTGCATTTTGATATATTCACAGATATTTTAATTGAGCGAATGAAAGCCAAAATTAAGTTTATTTTACAATACCTCTAGCTTTATTGTCATCTACAATTAATGCACTTCAAATAGCTAGGACTGCTGAGCACAAACCACAGCTTAACCCTGGATCTAATAAATTCTTTTGATAGTTTCTTACAAATAAACTAGAATACTTTCCATACTCACAACTCCTACAAAACATGTAATGCATATTTGTGGAAATGTTTCTAATTTTCAGTATGTCTCCTAAAAGCTAGGTTTGGACATGGAAAGGGCTGAGCCGTAAATATTCCAAGGTGTTTATGAGCAAGTACTAATTTGTCCAAAGTTTACATTTCATGTATGGAAACACTGTTATGGTGACCAAGCTCTGGGGGCCGGGTACTTCTTGTGTGAACTGCTTTTTGTTTATTCCATACAAGTTGATTTTGAGTTCTCTGTAAGTAAGGATTTATAAGCCATTTGCTTGTTTTGGTTTAAACAATCTTTCCTGTGTGAACTTAGTATGTGAAAGCCATTAAACAAATCATTCGACATATTTTTAATGCAGTTTCTATGTAACATAGCCAATAATAAGAATAAAGAATATTTTAAAAGAAAATAAATTTAGTACATTTAGCTTGGCCCCTGATCTTAAGAAAACAGTAGACACACTAGTTAAAGGTCAAGTGTAAGGCAGTGCTTGGTGTTGAGTCATCGAGTGTAAGGCAGTGCTTGGTGTTGAGTCATCGAGTGTAAGGCAGTGCTTGAGTGCTTGGTACGGAGTCAATGAAGAAGATGATCTCCATGAATCAGTCAACACTCTTAGGAGTCCACCATGATTTAGGTGCCCAATGAGTTGTTTGAATGGATACATATGCTAAACTAATTATTCAAATGTATCTGTCAAAGTAGCCCTAAAATGAGGCATTATAGCATATTTCATCTCCATGTATTAAGTGTGCAAAAATAATGCCTGCACTGTCACATTTCATAAATGTGTAAAGTATTTTGATCACACTCACTCTCCAAACTCTTTCAAAACCTCCCTGACGCACTTCCTCTTTTCCGAGCACCTTTCTCTTCTTCCATTGTTTCCTTCTGTTGTCATTACTGTCAAAGTTGTCATACAAAGTCACAGACTCCATTACGGCATGCATAATGCATATATATACATATATGTATATATATATGTACATTTACATATCTCTTGTATAGTCTACACATGTGAGAAGTATAGCCCTTTCACTTGAGTCAGATTTATCTTTGCTCAAAATGATGACCCCTGTTCCATCATGTTCTAGAGAGGGATGGTTTTGATTCTATCCATAAATAATACACAGTTGTGCACATTTATCATGTTCTCTTTATCTAGTCATCCGTTGATGGATACCTCACCTGGTTTTATACCTTGGTATTGTTAATAGTGTTGTAATAAGCATGGGTATGCAGCTATCTCTGTGGTATGCTGACTTAGGTTTTTTTCAAGTGTATATACTATATACACATAAAGTGGTAGAGATAGATCAGATGGTAGGTTCTATTTTTAGCTTTTAGAGGAAGCACCACATTGATTTCCATAGTGATGAGACTAATTTACATTTCCACCAATCATGCGTGAGAGCATCTTCTGTCCCTTTCTCACATCTCAATAGCATTTGTGGTAGTCTTGACGATAGCCATTTTTACTGGATAAGACATTGCAAGTCATTCTGAAGGGCTGGGAAGTAAGTAAAATGTTTGCTGTGCAAGCATAAAGACCTGAGTTTGGATTTTCAGTATTTATATAAACCTCAAGAAATAGCAGTGTACATCTTCAACCCAAAAGCTGCAAGGAGTGGAGACAGGTAAATCCTGGGAGTTTACCACACAGCCAATCCATTCAATCAGTGAGCTCCATGCTTATTGAGAGACCATCTCTCAAAAAAAAAAAAAAAAGCAGAGGTCTGGAATAGAGTTCAGTGGGTAATGGGCTTACTGCTTTTTGCTCAACTTTGCAACCACTACAATGTCCTATGGAAATAATGGTGGCCTTGGTACTGCAGTGTCTGCCACACTGAATCAAAGAAAATTAATCTACCTAAAATAAATTCTTATTGATTAGATTTGGAAAAGTGTTAATAAACATATGAAAGTTAATTTCTCAAACATCTGAAGGTAGAACTTTCAGGCAAACCAAATGTTTTTAAATGACTTTATAGCCTCAAGTAGTTTTTGTTTTGTTTTGCATTTTACAACTTTATTTCAATATTACTATATGCATAAGAAATATCCTCATATATGTTAATAGAGTAGAATTACATTTAACTTTTACTACACAATCTTTACCAGAAACTTGGTACATGGGTTACAATTTAAAAAAGAAAAAACAAAAACTACAATCTGGCTTATTTGTATCTATTATAAATGTGTCTCAGTTTTAATAAAAATATTTACTTTTGTCTAATTGTAATCCATAGAAACATAAGCACGTTGTTTAAGAAAAAAGCCTGTAAATCCATGTACATACTCTGTTCAAGTGATGTGAGCAAGAGATCAGCCCAGTCCTTAGGCTCTATTGAAGACTGACTGGACAAGGGGACAAGCTGAGAACTGGGCGTCCAGATCAGAGGCTGGGACACCAATCAAGACCCAGAACAGGCAGAAACACAGCACTCAGCACTGGGCAGGGGAGCTTGTGAGAGCACAGAGGTGACACTCAGCGCTGGGCAGGGGAGCTTGAGAGAGCACAGAGGTGACACTCAGCGCTGGGCAGGGGAGCTTGAGAGAGCACAGAGGTGACAAGGCACCGTGACTGAGGGAAAAGCATGCACTGACATCCATCGCACATCTCCATTTCCGGAAAAAGGAAACTTGAAAAGCTGTGATAATCTTCCCTGAAAACTTTAATTAATTATAGACTCATAGACTTATGATTTCACATACAAGTTATTTATTTATTTATTTATTTATTTATTTATTTATTTATTTATTTATTTATTCATTCATTTACTTTATATCCTAGTCACAGCTCTCACTCCCTCCTCTCCTCCTAGTCCCACCCTAACAAATCCCTCCCTCCAATACCCCTTCTCCTTCTCTAAGGATGTCCCATGGGCACCACCCCACCCTGGGACATCCAGTTCTAGCAGGACTAAGCACATCTCTCTCACTAAGACCACAGCAGGCAGTCCAGTTAGGGGAAGGGGAACCAATGGCAGGCAACAGAATCAGAGACATCTGCTGTTCAAATTGTAGGGGACCCACATGAACATCAAGCTGAACATGTGCTACAAGTGTGCAGAGGTCCTAGGTCCAGCCCCTTCGTGCTCTTTGGCTGGTGATTCAGTCTCTGTGAGCCCACATGGGCCTAGGTTAGTTGACTATGTAGGTCTTCCTGTGGTGTCTTTGACTTCTTTGACTTGCTCACTTGAATCTCCCACTCACGACTCCTGAGCTCTGTCTGATGTTTGGCTGTGGGTTTTTGAATCTGTTTCCATCCATCCCGATGAAGCCTCTCTGGAGACAGTTATGCTAGGCTCCTGCCTGCAAACACAGCAAAATATCATGAACAGTGTTAGAGGCTGGCTCTCTCCCATGGACGGAAGAGTTGCCTTTCAGGGTTGGCCGTCGTTGGTTGGCTGTCCCTTTAGTCTCTGCTTTATCTTGATCCCTATGCATCTTGTAGACAGGACAGATTTTGCATCAAAGGTTGTGTGAGTTGGTTGATGTCTTCCTCCCTCCACTGGAAGCCCTACTTGGCTATAGAAGGTGGTCACTTCAGTCTCCATATGCATCCCTACCTCCCCACTGCTAGGAGTCTCAGCTATGCTCACCCCATAGACTCCTGGGAGCCCCCCCCCCCCCGCTAGTCCCAGAGCTGGCACTCACTGATTTCCATTCTCTGTCCAGCCCTCTCCCTCACTTCTCCCCACACCTGGTCTCCAACCCCAATCCCTTCCTCATGCCCTCTTCCACTCAATTCCCCCCATCATCTGCCTCTCATCTCTATTTTCTTTCCCCTTCTGAGTGTCAAAGGGCACAAATTTCAGATATATAGCAAAAATAAGTCTAGAGTTCTAACCATTAGCTTGAGGACTACGTAACACAATGTACTGAGTATTAGAAATTTGCAAAGAGATATTTTGGTTTCTTTTAATACACATGGGAATTACATGAGATGATAGATATATTAATTTGCTTGTTTGTTGTAATTATCTCACTGGAGATATGTTTATCAAAATATATATTTACTTTAAATATATACAAGAAAAGGAGTTGAAATAGGCCACCAAATAATGGGGATAATAAGAATATGATGTCATAAAACACTTGATTAAGAAGAAAATGAGTTAGAACTCTGTTTCACGTGAAAAAGAAACTTTCCTTAATGGCCATACTTCTGTAAGCAGCTAGAAATTCCCACCCCTCATCCCTTTCCTCCTTGGTGAATGAAAAGAGAGAGAATGTCTATCCTTTCCCCAGGTTCTCATGGGTCAACTGTATTAGTAACTTCTCATGACTGTGATATAATTCTTTAAAGAAGGAACTAAAGTACTCTGGTACACAGTTTGAGAAGATATCAGTTAACAATTTCCTCCAAGCTTAAACATTTCATCTTGGAGGGGAAACACTTTAAGACTCAAGATATTCTAAAATGGAAGCTCATTAAGACACAGGGAAGAATTGATTCAGAGGCCCCAGGAAATCCCTGAAACTGACAAGATGCACTAGGGCCCACCCTTCCCAAGGCTGTGTAACTGGTAAAGATGACTGAGAAGTAGAAACCAGGCAAGGTGCCTGGGTGAGGTATTAATAAGATGTACTGAGTATGATACACTCTGATCCAGCTGATCTGTCTGCAATCCTGCAGTGTGCTCCTTGATGCCAGCTTTCAAGAACTGTCACTATGATAAGGTGGGCTTTTTATGACATGGCTATAATTGAGTTATCCTTGTTCCCATGAGTAACCCTTCACCCGTACTCCTGGGAGTAAGCAGAATAAAACTGTTTGGTTTATTGGGATGGACTTTGTTGGCCTTTCTTCGGTCAGCCATCAGTTTCCTGCCTGGGATGTACTTATTTGTTCATGTCTCCCTGGGAACAGTTTCGCACAGCAGTGGATACAGTCTGTCATGATATAGAAGCACAGAATGGCTGCTTTTGTGTCTGGTTATAGCATCCAGTTGACAGTGAAGATACAGAGTTTCAGACTGGGAATCACAGGTAGACCCATAATTCCTTGCTCTTCTTATACTGAAAAGTTTCAATAACCTTTCAAAACAGAGCCATCAGCTGGGAACCAAATGTTCGACAAACTATGAGGGCCCTTCCATTTCAAACCTAAAAGCAGCCTCCCTAAGCAGGCCCCTTTCCCACAGCTGAACCACTGACGGCTGTTGTCCTCTCACTTGCTGGCTCACGGCCCCAGTGTGAGCTACACATTGGCATGAATGACAAAGTGACCACAGATCGAATCGTGCCCAACCCATCAAAGTTATTTTCAAAGGATTCAGGAAAGAGAAAAGAAAACACCGAAGCTCTTTTAAGCTGAAGGAAAAAAATTCTGTCATGAAGGACAGACATCTTGCAGAGAAACAGAAAATGAACTATTTGAAAGCATTGTTTATACACCCCAAAGAAATCAGCTCCTATTTCAGTTAGGATCAAGAAGACTTGGATACATTTTATATTTTCTTTTCAGAAGTGTAAAAAATACTTAAAAGTGCATATATAGACTGAACATAGATTTATTGCCGATGACTTTTGTAAGGCGGGTGGATTGCGGCGGCTAATGTAGTTTATGAGTACAGCTGGTCCATTTAAAGGCAGGTTTACAGGCACTCCTCAAGAGCCGCCCGTGTCTGTGGAAAGCATGGTATCAAACAAACTCTGTTGGACATATGGGCCCATCTACGGGCAATGTACTATAAACCCACCCATAACTACTGCAGCTGTGACCATAAACCTTTGTGGAAAACAACTAGAAAAATCTGACATGGAGATGTTTGCTGTGTTTCCAAGCAGGAAGGTGGAACCCGCGAAGCAAGGGCCAAAGCAACGGTTAGGAGGACAGACTTCAGACTCGGGTTAAAGCAACAAAACTGATTTCACTCTCACCCTCATTGTTTTCATAAATCTCAGTTGAAGGATCGATGGCAATTCAGTTTCTGCTCTTAAAACTCCTAAGTGCCCGGGACCACTGCCCCTCCACAGAACAGCCAGTACTCCTTGATAAGTTTCCAGGATATTGGGACTTACCTGCAATGTTGATGCAGTGTTCTATTACACAGGCATGCCTTCCAAGATCTGTCTCCCATGGAATGAAGGTTCTTTCCAAAGTAGAGACTGTTTGTCTCTTTGGAGGGCATTTTCCCTTTCCTCTGACATTTTGAAGATTTATTTTAAAAACCATTTTATGGAAAAGGACCACCAGCAAACAGTTAAATGTATTATAAAACTTACAGAAATACTGTGACAAGATTTTTTCCCCACTATATTGGCACATGGTTACATGCCTTTGCTGTCCTGAGACAGGCTCACGGACCACACAAAGCAGAAAGGGCAGAAAATGTCTGTACTTAACATCAATATGGCTGCCTCCTACAGCTCCTTGGGGGTTAGAACTGTGGCATATCCCATTTTGTATTTTAATGGTGCCAAAGTTAGGACTTTCAGAAGAGATGTTTGATCAGCAGACTGCAGGAGCTCGTAGAGGAGGCACACGCACCAAGAAATAGACTTGTGCAATACCAACAGAAAAGCATAGTTGTCCACCTGGCTTATGAAAGCTAGTTATGTTTGATGTCCTTTATATGTTTCTTTTCCATTATCTATTAAAGAATATTTTAAGATATGTGTAGGAAGAGTCCACTTAGGTTATACTATGATTGTTTGTAGAAAACAAAACAAAACCAACAGAAACCCAGTAGCGATAGGAGAGAGTGTATATGTGAGCCTAAGCACTGAGTCTTTGGCCATTCCTTTACTCTAACAACTGTTTGAATCTCTATCATGTAAGTTACAGAAAAATTCTACTGACTCTATTTAGGCATGCTTTACATTTGAGAGAAAGTATGGCTTCCTTTTATAATAAGAGTTCTGGAGACTCTGAGTAGCAAACGGAAACAGCTTACTTTAGAGCCTCAAGAAGTCAGGTATCAGCCCAGAAAAAAAGGTGAAAATGGTTGACATTCATGATGTGGCCCAAATGGTGGTTTTTAGATTCCTAACTGCATTTTTCTGTCCCCTGAATTCCTCATTGCCGAGTTCTTCACAGAAATACAATCGTTCCTGCTTGTCTAGCAGACTCCTCACTCCATTGCCCGTCTCCTTGGGGCTGGGTGTCTTCCTCCTCTGACTTTTCTGATCAATGTGCCAGGCAAGAAGCAGACTGACTGAACCTCTTCAATCCTAGGATGTCCTGAGAGGAACTAGATAAACATGCTCCAGCTGTCAGGGAGGGAAGACAGGGGCCTTGTACCTCCTACGTATCTGTGACTCTCAGAGGTGCTCTAAACACATCACATACTGAGGATGGAGCCTAGCGATTGGTTTCTTACACCATTGCACTTCACACTCTCACGGATGAGTCTGTCGTTGACCTCAGTGTATGTGATAGTAAGTGTGAGTCCTTACCTAATACTCTTCCTCCCCTCCTCTCTCCCTCCCTCCCCCTCTTCTCTCTCTTCCCCCCTCACATGCAGTGGTGTGTGTGTGTGTGTGTGTGTGTGTGTGTGTGTGTGTGTGTGTGTGTGTGTGTGTGAGCACGCGCACACGCGTGCACGCGCATATGCCATGGAATATACATGGAAATGGAAGGACGGTTACTAAACCTCAGTTATCTCCATCTGCCATTTAGGTTCTGGAGCCTGAATTCAGATCAAAGGATTTAGCAGTCTTTTTACCTGCTGAGCCATCCCATGGTCCCCCAAAAAGGGAGATCCTTTCATATACCAGGTCCTTACATTTGATATTTATCCCCATAGCTGATTCCTTTGGACTCAGTGAAAAAAGCAAGGTAAGGGATCTTTTCAGCTGTTTTGCCATTTAATTAGTTTAAAGGACATTTCTCAAGGCTAATTTAATATGCTAGGTTTGGGCCATGGCAGTATTTCTGATTCTAGTTGGGAAGACATGGAAGAATGGAGCTAAACTGATTTTCTCTATATGATGTTCCTAGTACATTAATTCTTGAACTTTTTGGTAAGCAAAGTTCAGGGAATATTGTATCAGTATATGTTGAAATTGTTTCAAGGTAACATTTTTAAACATTTGAATAAAATGAACTGTCTACTAACACATTTCAAAAAGGAAACCTATTTTTAGTCCTGTAGACAATTATTCAAAATTGTCTCTAATAAAGTCAATCACTTGAATAAGATTCAAAAAGCTAGTAAAAGCAATATATGCCAAATAATCTAATGTATTTGATTTTATCCACTATTTATAATTATATTTTAAGGTGAGAAGTTTGGATATTATTTTCTCATTTTTTAGATGAAAACACTAGGTTGTGAAATGGTTAGAGGCTTCCCCTAAGGCTCACAGCTAGTTGTAGGTCTATCTTGGAAATGAACAGAAGTCTTAGAATATGGTATAAGATTATAGCTAAAATTTACATATTTGATAAACAAAGAAAGGTCAAGAAAATGCAATTTCTTTCACACTTTTTGTAATCTTACTGCTAATACATTGGAAATCTGATAAAGAGACCCTTATATGGGAGAGAACACAGGGCAGGCACGTTCACCCGTGAGAGGAACACTGGTAAATGTTGTCATTTACAGCACTGGCTTGAAAGGGCAGAAAAAATCACTCTCTGGACCACTGGAGAGAGGAATGAGATGGATCATGAGTGATGGTTATGGGATATTAAGATAAAAGGAGCTGCCGGGCAGTGGTGGTGCACGCCTTTAATCCCAGCACTTGGGAGGCAGAGGCAGGTGGATTTCTGAGTTTGAGGCCAGCCTGGTCTACAGAGTGAGTTCCAGGACAGCCAGGGCTACACAGAGAAACCCTGTCTCGGAAAAAAAAAAAAAAAAAAAAAAGATAAAAGGAGCCCAAACCCAAGCACCACTGCTGAGCTCAGCCGACCCAGTGTGCTGTCTAAATGAATCATAGCAATCTCAGATAAAATACTGTGTACGTCCCTCTTACTTTTGATTTTCTTTTGAAAAATATAAATCTATAACATTCTTTTAGTAACTTCGAAGAGTTTGAGGAAGAAAACCACAGTCAAAGAAACTATCTCTTTCAGCTCTCACATCTGTTCACGCACAACTGGACATTCCAAAACCCCTCGGCACTTGCTTAATTATGCCAAATATTTTGTCAGTCAGAGAGGGGGTTAGCACACTATGTCATGAATGTTCTTTATTCAACCCTAATTCTAACTTTGAGATTCTTTGTGGATAATAAGCTTTAAGAGCCCTTCTAATTTATTATTTAATTTTTGATGAAATACTAAAGTATATTGGTTCTTCTCCATTTGATAGTTTGAAAAAATTGCTTTATATTGCATCTACTTTATAGTATTTCTATTTATAGTATTTCTATTTTATAGTAAGGATTTGGAAATAAGGGGTTATAGAAAAGTATTTATTTAACTCAGGATTCTCATTTTTTCTTCTCTGGTTTCAATTAAACTGATCTAACTTCTTTCTACCCTTCTTTTATTTTTAAACTCTCCCCATCATAGTATGGAAGCTTAGGATTTTTTCTTACATTGTAAGAGATCAAAACTAGAGTGCACATGTTCAGTGTTTTTTTTTTTTTTTTTTTCCCCGAAACAATGGTAACTCAATCTCTGGGCAAAACAACTAAAACCTAATCTTGATGGCCTTACTAAAATCTGATTCCTCCAGTGGCGAATCCTTGTGAATCCTCCATGATTCCGGGGAAACTCTAGTAGCTACATCTTGCCCTAATGCTATCCCCATTCCAAAAGATCCTCCAACTCTCTCCTGCTTCTCTCTTCCTCCATCCAACCTGGAAGTCTCACCTACTTGCCCAGTGATTGGTCCATTTATTCATTCGGGGAGGTTCCAAGAAGCCACCTGAGTACGTGACCCATTCTCATTCCAGACATGCCCCCCCCCGAGCAGAATTAAAATACATAGATAAAATACAAGCTGCACAGAGCCATCCACAATACTTCCCCTTTTCTATTCTAATAAAAAACAAAACCTTTCTCTCAAATATAAATAGAGCACAACTATTACCATTTTGTAACTTATAAGGTATAGCTAGATCTAACACCCAGTCCATCAATTTTGTCATTAAGATAGAATGATGTCATCTGTCCTAATTAAAAGACTTGTGTACTGGCTTTAGATTATATGCCATCTGAAACCATCCTCTCAAATCTGTTCTTTCAATGTAAATAGCCTCAGTTGGTTATGAGACTATAAGTCTTCAACCCCGTCAGAAATCCAAGAACAACTAATATTAACTGAAAGTATATAGGAAACCTAACACAGCTTCCAAAAATGAGACAAATAGTAGAGACAGTTGCCTACCTATACAGCCTCAGTGAGTCAGGAATTTGGAGTATAAATCTTTAGCCTTATGGCCCAGGATCATCTGACAGACCTTAGAGAAACAGGAAATTAAGGACTAGCTTATTCTGTCTCAGCAGAACTAAGTTGTCCTAACCTGTAAATTGTGTCTATTTTCTGGATGTTTACTGTTCTTAATAAAGCCAGGCCTAGCATTCACAAAATCTAAAGCTCCATACCTAAAACACCACACACACACACACACACACACACACACACACACACACACACACACACACACAAACACACAAACTATATTCCAAAGTTCTTATAACACCATAACCTTTCTCCTAACCACTAAAGAAAGGGCTCCAATTATTCACTTTATTCAACTTTAAAATCTAAATATAACACTTATTATATACCTTACTTTCAGTTTACACTTTTAAAATTTCACATTGTTTAACCACATAAGTCCCATCCTACTCAGTAGGATCTGTTCCTTAATCAATTCCTCTCCTGTCCTTGTTTCTTATAGCTCTTGGATTCTTTCTGGATTCAGTTTCTTCCAAAAGTGCATCCTTCATGAAGCAAATCAGGGATGACCTTGTAAGTTGCAAACTCCCCAGACTTTTCCCTGTGGATTCTCTCAGATCAATGTTTTTAAATTCTTTCTCCTGAAAACTTGATTCACACAACTGAGTTTTATCGGTTTGGAGCTTGGGCTCAGGATTGTTCAAGGATATTATTTTCTTTTCTTATTACATATATGTTTTCTTAAATTTCCTACGATTTATTTAGACCGAGAGTTGTTTTTAGCCTGCCTGAAATTTATTATGTTTAGTCATTTGAGAATTCAAACTTCTATATGTTAGGAAAATTGTTAAGCATATTTTGAATACTGCCATTCTTT
The DNA here is from genome assembly GCA_028551405.1 of Uromys caudimaculatus. NCBI lineage: Eukaryota > Metazoa > Chordata > Mammalia > Rodentia > Muridae > Uromys > Uromys caudimaculatus. The sequence continues at coordinate 40,957,163 of CM052717.1, read as the reverse complement.
GATGTTTTTTCTTTGACACCTTTGTACTCTGTGTTGTGTGTCTCTTATGTTCATGTTGTTCATCTCAGCCTTTGCTATCTTTTGGCTTAAATTTTTGTTCATTCTTTAAAAATATATTTGTCTTTTAGTTTACCAATTTCTACTTTGATAAATTTTCAAGTCTTTCAAGTTATTCTTTTCTTCTACCATATCATTTAGTTCATCTTTATTCCACCTCTCTTTTATATTTTAAACGTTTTTTTTTTTTAAACCCTCTTTTGGCTGGACATGGTGGCAAACACCTTCTCTCAGTACTCGGGATGCAGGAAGGTAGAGGCAAGTAGATCTCTTCGAGTTTGAGGCCAGCCTGGTCTACATACAGAATTCCAGGCCAGTCTGGGCTACAGGGTAAAGCCTGTCCCAAAACCATCCAACTAACCAACCAACCAACCAACCAAAACAACAAAAACCTTTTTTGTTTATTTTTCCAGATTCTTTCTATCATTTCATGTTTCTGGATCCAAATTCTGCTATTTATTATGCACTGGAATCTTGTTCATGTAAGATTACACTCCAGGTTAGTTTATAATTTGAGCTTTATTCCAGACTGTGGTATGTATCTATATTAGCTCCTGAGCGAGAACTCATTTCATTTCTAGCATTCAGAGGGGGATTTTTTTTCACTTTAGCTGTGTATTCAAAAGTAAGAATTAATTTGCACTTTAACTTGTAGGTGTTGGAGGTATGGCCTGTGTAGACAATGGCTCTTATGTCTTTGTGGCCACTAGTGTGTTTTCTCATGTTCTAGAAGATGGCCACACAAACATGTATGTAGCAGTAATTGTACTAAGTAGATAATCAAAAAATAAAGCCCTGAAGATGGACAGGGATGAGTTAGGGAGACATGGGAGGATTGGAGGCAAGAAATGTGGGGTAGATATTATCGGATTTCATTGTATACATCATGGATTTCCAAAAGTGAAGAAATATTTTAATGGCTAGCATTTTCTGAGTAACTATAGACTAAGCACGTAAAATTCCAAAGAACTAAAATATACCATCTTGAGCTTTGTTGATAAATGAGTCATTAGACTGCTGGATTACAGAAATTATGACAGCTATTGCTGAGCCTCCAAGACCAACACTATTACAAAGTAAGCATTTTCTGACACTTAATGAAGTCTACTCTTTCACAGTAATAAGATTTAATTTTTAAAGGAAGAAACTACCTTGTTTATTTTCTGGGGTGATTGACACAAAATCTCCACCATCACATGTTTATATATTATGTTAACTTAAGTATTCCACGGGCTGTCACTTACAGTCCTGAAGCAGGATCTTCTATAAGGTTTCTATGTGCTTATCCAGATTCAGGGCTCCATTACTTCAACTACAATCATTCTAGATCTTTGGAGTTATTCTTTAGAAAACAAAATGTCCTGCAAGATCCACTGTCTATGTAATTTTTTCTTTCTTTTCTTTTCTTTTCTTTTCTTTTCTTTTCTTTTCTTTTCTTTCTTCCTTTCTTTCTTTCACGATCTATCAGTTTTTCCTTCTTCTGTGGTACACTTGAAGCAGGAGGTAGAAGCTGCAACATTCCCTCAGAAATGTAAGATTTTATTATTTTCTGCCCATCACATCAAAACTATATATTTTTTTTAAGGATAAAATATTTAAGAGGTTTTTATGTAGGTAACTGGCTAATTTACTATTCTCTAGAATAACAACAACATTCAAGTCAAGAAATTATGAAATGTTATGTTTTATTGGTCTTTGCTCTGGTGGCCCTTCACAGAATAACAGAACAGTGTTAGAGTCACAGATAGCATATGGCCTATGAGTCAGGGCTAAAGTGTATGTAATATGGAAATATGTACAATGTGTCTATATATATATATAAATGCATACATATGTATATAAATGCAAACTAACTACTAACAATACAATTGTTAAAATTGCAATGCTTAATTAAATTTCCAAAATAGTCACATACCAAATTAATATGTTATATTTATATATTTATTTTGTGTATAAAATTTTTTTAAGGAAAGGTTGAATCATTTTGTATATGCCATCCAACTAAATACTTCAAATCTATTTATACCTTAAAACTTTTTCATTGTATCTTTATTTATTTTATGCATGTGTACACATTTTATTTGGAGTTCAAATACAAAAAAAAACCTTGTTAAAATGTAAGTGAATTTATTATTATCATAACATCTCTATTTTGTAAATTATGTAAAAATATAGGATTCTCGTTCATCTCACTAAAGCTTCTTGGGAGATATTTGGACCTAAAAAGAAATAAACAATAACAAGAAGAGAAGAAGTTAAACCTGCTACAACAGAAAAAATAGGAAGAAAAGCTGATTAGCTTGGCTTTGTTTTTACAATGAAATGTTTTTCAAGTTTCAGCAATATAGCCTTAAAAATTAAGGAGTCCATACTCTGAGCTTGAGATAATAAACATTCTGTAGAGTAACAAGACTACAGAACTGCAACCTTCAGAATGGGGATACAGCCATGTCCCTCCATTTCTGTGTCTGGTGCATAAAACCTACTGGATTCTACATACTCTTTTCTGGTCTTCTGACCAACAGCAAATGACCAGCCTAGGATTCATTAATGGATCAAAAAGTCAAATACGTTATGTATGTATAGTAAAACACTTAGGCTTGGAGCTTTGATATGTTATCATGTTATATATGATACTTAAAAGATAGCAAATTATAAGTGAGATGTAAATTTTAATTTAATAATTTCTCAGCTGCTGTTAAAAACTCTAGTGGAAAATAAATACTAACAATACCAAGCTTTGAAGACCAATAAGTATGCTAGAATGCAACTTTAAGAATAATAATTTAGGAAATAGTAGGTGGCTAATAAATAGGTATCGAATAAGTTCTCCAGTGCCATACTAAACCGTGTCACAGTGGTATCTGTCAGGTGATCCTGCATGTCTTATGATCTGATACTCATTGCTTTAAAACAAATAACTTTAAACTAGGTATCTTAAAATCAAAAATATCTATCATCTGACATGACTTTTGAGAGTCGGGAACGTAGCTGGTGGTTCTAGGTCAAGAAGTTTTGTGAGATTGTAGTTAAGAAATTGGTGGAGTCTGCAAGACTTGCATGCTCAGCGGAGTTGAGAGACCTACTTTCAAACGCACAGTGCCTGGGACTGCCTCAGTATGTGAACCTTTACTGCATCATTGATTGCCTAGGCAGATACTCTCATGGTGTGGTATCTGAGTAGAAAGAGATGGGGAGAGGGAGAGGGGGAAGAATAGAGCAAAGGGGAGGGGGAGGGGGAGAGGAGAGAAAGAGGGAGGGAAAGGGGGAGAGGAGGGCGAGGAGATGGAGAGGGAGAGGAGGAGAGGGGAGTGGAGATGGAGGAGTGGGAGTGGGAGGGGAAGGTTGGGTGTAGGGAAATGGAAGGGGAAGAGGAGGGAATGAGAGAAGGAGAAGGGGAGAGGAGTTATTTTTTGTCCTAATCTCATACACAGCATACTAACCTTCTTTTACATTCCATTGATCACATGGACCAATCCTAGTTCATATGTGAGACTGCTACTATTTAAGAAGGCAGAGATCACTGAAGGATATTGAAGGGTGACTGAACTGCACATATTGTAATTTTTGATGTTTATGAATGCAGATGAATTAGTATTAGCAATGCAAAAACCTTAAGGCATATTGAAGTTTAGATACAGAGAGTGCTCCCTCAAGAACTCATGGGCTCACGATTTGCATGCCAGCTTTTGAGAAGTAATTGGATCAAAGGACTCTAACCTCACTAGTGGATTAATCCATTCATGGTTCATAATTTGCTGATATTACCAGCATGTGGGAGAATAATTAAAGGAAAAGATCACTAGAGGGGTGCCATGGATGGGCCAATCTTTACTAGTTCCTTTCTTCTCTCTCTGCTTCCTGGCTACCCTGAAGTAAAGAGCTTTGTGCCAATGTATACTGTCTGCCATGACGCTCTGCCTGAACATAGGTCCACAGTGATGGGGCCACCTGATCATGGGGTGAACTGAAGTTGTGAACTAAAGGAAATCTCATAGCTGACTCAGGAGTTTTGCTATGGAATGGGAAGATGACTAACACAGGGTGAACATGGATATTACTTATTTACAGGGAACTACAAGCTCATTTTGAAATAAGAATTTAAATAGTATAATGTACATACCACACAGAAAACGGTTGTGCATATTAACAATATCTCTCTGCAATGCTTCTGCTCTGTCATATCTGAATTTCCTTTAAATTTTTTCTTCAATTCAGAGGGACAGTCTGGGTTAAAGAAAAGAGGGCTCAACTGGCAGGATGTCACATTGTATTTCAAGTGATATAAAACTTGAGTATATTTGCAGTATACAGTTGTATGCTTTGAAATGGGCGTATATGACAGGATGATGAGATGGAGCAGGTTAACATGGATTGCCTCACACACCCATCTCTTGGAGTGAGAGTGCGGATACTTACGTCTGCTCTCTGATATTTTCAGGTAGATACTATCTTGTAACTAGCAGTAGTCGTCAAGTGTGGTAGATCTCGGACTACCAGAGGCTACAAGTTTCAGGGTTAAGTATTAGCTTCCCTTCCCAAATACTCAACAAGCATCTTTACAACTCATTAGATACATTTTTTGCATTAAAATGAACCTAACTCAAAGAAATTACATGTATTTCCAGCCTACAAATGAAGATGATCATACGAACTTTCAAAAATTAAAACTCTTTTTTTCAGTGGTTTCATTAAATGATTAGAAATAAAGAAAACCAGACTCTTAAGATGCAGGAGCATGGCCCCATTTAAATGATGCTAAACCAGCTGAGTCTTGGACAATGTAGATCCCTTAGGACTTTCAAAGATTTTTGGCCAGAATACAAGGCTTACAAAAATACTACTATCTGGGGACCTAGGGGTATGTTTTCCAAGGGGCTGCTTGGTCCCTCCTGAAGTAAAACTTTGTTTATTCATAAGTTTCATAATGTTCGCTGCCCTACTCTACCCAACTTTCAAACACTGATGACAGACTGATCTACCTGAACTTTAGCCTTAGTCCACTCTTCTAACAGCTCCGTCGGTGGCCTCATAAATATCAGTAGCTGTATTTTTACATTAACCAAACAGTCCAGAGCACCACCTTTCATATACAAAACATCTCGGTGGTAAAAGTTTGATTTTAAAAAGCACCATTTGTGTTCATAGTAACTGTAAATGTGACTAATAAATAGACATGTTGCAATGAAATGTTTTTTAGCCATAGGTATGCGCGAAGTTTTATTTTATAACAAACTAATCTATTAATTTATTTAAAAATTACCCTGAAGGGATAGATGTGGAAAAAAGCCCATGTAAGTGTATTCTAATTTATTGGAGAAATTTTGACAAAGCTGGTATTTGTTTTAAAGGTGAAAATCCTTGAAGTTAGTGGCTTACCAAACCTACCAAGTAATGAACTTTGGTGTGGAAAACTTTGTTAGAATATATGCTGTGAGAACAATCTCAGTGGCTTGTAGCCTTTCTTATATCATTATTTTACACCAGTGTTGTGTGATTTTATTCCCATCTAATTACTATGCCCTACACATAACACACAGCTGTTGACTGAGTCCTGTCTTCCACTCCTCCTGAGTGTTTAAAAAACCAACACAGTGATGCTTCCTCTATACCACTCTCTACCCACCCCACTCCCCATGAGCCCAGATCTTTGGCCATACTGCATGCGCTCAGAGAAGATGCTCTTCTCTTATCGTTTTGGTTGTGAGTCTAACCTTTAATGGCAAGCCATCTCTCCAGCCCAGAAGATGGGCTTCTCAAAACATGAATCATGACAGTTATAAGTCAGTCTTTGTGGTTCATTGTCTTTGGTCAGGGGATGTTAATGAGATTTAGTATAAGTGTGTCACAGGGTTGCCAGGAAAATGCTCGGTCCTAACACCAAGAGTTGTTCTTTTGAGTCTCGTGTTTAGTTGGAGAGGAACCAAGGGCTGAACTGCTGCTGTCTACTTGCAACCATGACTGACAACCATTGTCCTGGGCCTCCAGCTACTGCTGAAGGAGACAACCTCTAACCCCCGTCCTTTAGGACTTTTTGTGGTGTATGCTATACAAAATGTGTATTGAGCAATTCACTACTGTCATACAAAAATACCTCAACTGGTACAGCACATCTTTAGTACTTTACATGTGTCACAGAGGAAGGTAGCTCTATTTATGTCGTTAACTTATTAACTACATACCTGTTTGGTGACATTTTGTTCCAATAATTGATAGGACTGGAAATTGTTAGTAATGTCCTCTGAGATGTGGAGACTTTTCTGCATTTCTCTTTCATAAAATAGAGCAGGGAGATCATCTCACTGATGTTGAGAAGGGCTTAGAAAATGATTGCAATGAAGTGCCCTCCATAGCTGGGAAATCCTGAGCTAAGTACTCGTAGACATATATCTATTGTATTCAGAGAAGTGCTCTTAGCTAATCTTCTCCATTACTCTCCTTTTAGGAGGTCACTGCGTTATTTCGTTCCAGTCCTGGGGCATTTTTCTTAGTTATTGATTTTAAGTATCCTCCTAAATATTATTTCTTTATATTATTAACATTTGAAAATATACAGTGAGATAAAATATTTATAGTGAACGTCTACATACTTAGCACCAGATCCTACCATTCGTATTTTCCTAAGCTGACTTTGAATAGTTCTGTGTATGAGCAGATTTTCATTAACCCTGGATGTGAGGGCCTTGCACACTGCTCTGGTTTCTAAGATCCGAATGCTTTAGGTAAGTGATGAGTTACCTTTACCACTCCGTTGTTCCACGTTGGGCTGGCAGAACTGTTTGCAGAACTGTTTGCTGCTAGCACTCAAACTTTAAAACAGTCATTAGTGCACACAATTCAATTCTGATTTTTTTTTGGTTCAGCATGATGGAGTGGTATGCAGGGTTGCCACAGTAGACCTGGGTTGTCTTTTACTTGCAGTTTTCTTCATGCCATGATTCCTGATGGTATCATTCAATAATTATTGAAATAGACAAATGGCTTATTTAACGTTATAATGTTCAAGCAGTATTCCAGATTTAACTTGTTATACATACCTTTTCTAATTTTAAGAGTTTAGAGGCAGATTTGTTTCTTTTTTTTTCTTTTTTTCCTTTTCTTTTTTGGTTTTTCGAGACAGGGTTTCTCTGTGTAGCCCTGGCTGTCCTGGAACTCACTCTGTAGACCAGGCTGGCCTCGAACTCAGAAATCCACCTGCCTCTGCCTCCCAAGTGCTGGGATTAAAGGCGTGTGCCACCACTGCCCGGCTAGATTTCTTGATTCACATATTTGTGTGTTTATGTATTTCTGTGTGTGCATGTCTGTATGCACATGTGCAGGTGTGCAAGTGTACATGCTGATGTGTGTATCTATGAGGACATGTTTGTGTATATGTGTACTTCTGCATATATTTTGTGTGCATTCATGTGCGTTTTTACATTTGTGTGCAAATTTATATGTGTATTATATATTTCTGTGTGTGCACGTGTGTACGCACATGTGCAGAGGTGCATGCTAGGGTGTGTGTGTGTGTGTGTGTGTGTGTGTGTGTGTGTGCCTGGATGAAGGCATAGCCCTCTCTCTGAGACTCCCCTGTGTCCTTTGCAATGTGTTTCTGTTTCCCTGCTTCTGGCCAGACTTACTTAAGCCAGCAGAATATTTCAGCAAAGTTCTTTAATTCAGTTCTAATAGTCCAACTGGGAAACATAAAAAAGTCAGGTTTGTAACTTGGGTCTCCAGTCTCCTTTTTCTGTTTCCACTGCTTCTAACTCTCTAGTTGCTCACAATCAACAGGGAAGTGCTGATGTATTAAGATGTTTGTAGAATCCTTTCTTCTTTGGGGATAAGAGCATTTCTTGTAGCATTAAAATATTCCATATAATAAAGAAAATGAATAAATTTCCTAACAATTTGATGCACACGATATTTCTATCATGTCTTTTTAAAATAAAAGGATACCATTTTTAATTCTTGTGTTCTCCCTTTACTTAATATTAACTCAGTTCTGTCGGCATTTTTTTTTTTTTAACATACTATAGGTATTTTATTAGCATTCTGTCCTTAGAATGTACATAGTGGTTGGTGGTTTTTTGTACCTTTAAAGTATACTTTATTGAATTCTCCTTTTGGGCCTAACCCAATCTAGGGCAGGGTATGCATTGTTCTCAGCACTTCAGAGGCTGACACACACCTTCAAGACCTGATATGAACTTTCTAATCAGAAAGGAAGCAAAGTAACATGTTATGATGGTGTGGTAATTTGAACAGAAATGGCCCCATAGGCTCATCTATTTAAATACTTGGTCATCAAGGAGTGACATTACTTGACAGGGATGAGGAATGTGGCCTTGTTCCAGTAGGTGTGCCCTTGTTGGAGTAGGTGTGGCCTTCTTGGAGAAAGTATTTCACTGGAGGGTGGGCTTTGGGGCTTTAAATGCTCAAGTAAGACACAGTGTCTCTTTCCTCCAGCTGCCTGCTGGCACAAATGTAGAACTCTTAGCTCTAGCACCATATCTGTCTGTGTGCCACCATGCTTCCCACCATAGCATTAATGTACTAAACTTCTGAAATTGTAAGCCAGCCCCAATTATGTGCTTTCCTTTATAGAGTTGCCATGGTCAGGATGTCTCTTCACAGCAAGAGAACAGTAATGAAGACAGATGGAGATTTATAACACCACCATTTCCATTCTTCCACAAGTGGTTCTGCTCAGCATCAGGGAAAGAGTGTGGGCAAGCCTTCTCCTTCCTTCCTTGGATTATATCTCCCACTGCCTATATGTTGTGTCTTAGAGAAGAAAGTCTGTCTTCTCCAGGTTTATCCAGACTGGTTTCTTCTTCTCTCTCAGATTCCTGCTGTATTGTTCTTTCTTTCCTTGGCCCCTCATTTACCGTTCCCATGACTCTCCATTTCACTGAGAAGTACTGGGAAGGAACCACACAGAGGGTTCTGAGAGCAAGGGAGCCACTTGAATGTGACCCCTAGAATCGTCCTTACTCTGTCATTGGCTGTAGTATCTTGATATCCAACAGTGCCAGGCATGCAGGAACTATGTGGCCATTACTGTTGTTATTTTTAACTTCTTGTTCAGGGATATATACTTAGCTCCCCTCTTTACAGCACAGTTCAGCACATGATTTTTCATACTTAATCACAGTCTGGACTCAAGACTCTGACATGGGCTGCCTTAGAGTTTAAAGAATTATTTTGTTGGGGTTAGATGATTTTGCTGGGATGGAGTCAATGAGTATAACAGTCTTAGTAGCTGTTTATTAATAGAACAACCCTTTTTTTTATTTTCTCTTACTATTCAGGACAGTCAGCTTCTAAACAGAGAAATGTCCGAGCCTTTGAGTGACACATGACATTACTGTAGGGTTTTCTCTTCCCCACAGGTGTAAAAATAAAACAGAGACAAGTGGATTGTGTAATCTTAGTTCCTGGAGCCCAGCAAAAGCTTCCAACTTGTTTTCACAATGCAGCAATGATGGCCAAACAGGAATTAAGGAGGACTTTACCAACGATGCTTTGATTCATTTATTTGTTGGGTCTGTGGCTCAATATCTGCTTCAAATAGTTTATGGAATAATAGAAAATAAAATCTAAACATTTTGGATTTTTAATTCTGCATCTGTTGTTGCATTAGAGTAGGCTTAGATTTAAAATGGCTGCGTTCTTCTAGATAACAAAAACAATTTTCTACTGGAACTAGACCTTATGAATTAAAAATCCTGCATCCTCAGATCCTTAGTGGTCCCATCAGAAATGCTTCTTAAGAGACACATCATAGCCGGGCGGTGGTGGCGCACACCTTTAATCCCAGCACTTGGGAGGCAGAGGCAGGCAGATTTCTGAGTTTGAGGCCAGCCTGGTCTACAAGTGAGTTCCAGGACAGCCAGAGCTACACAGAGAAATCCTGTATCAAAAAAAACAAATAAAAAAAAAGAGACACATCATTTAGCCTGCTCATTCTGTAAGTTAATACTTCCAACAGCCAACATGGAGCTCACACAGACATTTTGGCTTTATATCCATGGCCTGACATCTTTCAGGTTGAGATGTATACTAATACTCAGGGATACTGTTTTTAATACTGGAAATGAATTCTAGAATTAATTTTTTACCATTATATTGTTATTCCTTACAAACCAGAATAACTTGGTGCAGGGTTGCCATGGTATAGACTGAGGAATAATGATCTCTAAAGCCATATCAGCCTTTATGTGTTATTCCAGACACTACTTCATACATATGCCCTGTAGCAATTTCTTCTGAAGTTCCTCAAGATCATGGAAATAAAGGAGCTTATTATGATCCAGGAAAAGAGTCAAAAGATAGACCGGGAGGGGGATAATGACTGAACTATAAAAAAAAAAAAAAAAAAAAAAGATTAAAGAATAATAATAAAAAAAGGTCCAGGATGTTCTAAAGGAAAATTCCAGGAAGTAAGCAACTCAGAACCCCCAGGAAGTCACAAAAACCTAGCAAATGTACACGTCCATTCCCTTTTCAAGATTACATATTCCCAAGCAGTAAGGATTGTTGAGAATACACCAAGATCAGCCAAGTTGTGCGGAAGATACTCTCAGACCTGCCAAGCTGCCTACTAGTTGTGCAGAGAGCTCCCTTGTTCCAGTTTTGGAGAACTGTCACTGATACGGGTATGGGCTTTTGATAATGCAACTACTTCAAGCCATTCTTGCTTCCTTAAGTAACCCCTCACATACCCCTGCAAGCAACCTTGATGAACACATGCCTAGACTGGACTTCGGTGGCATCTTTGGCCTGTCATCAGTTTCTCATCTGAGGTGAACACTGGGTTGTTCAAATGTCCCCCCAAATAGTGTCACATCACATCATGTTATAGAAAAACAGACTTTATCTCCATGTATCATAATACAATGCAAATGATTACACAGAAGGAGAGTAATTGGGGAAGAAGAATAGTTTTCTTCATCATACAACACATAAATAGTTTGTAGCCTAAGAATTGAAACCATTGGGCTAGCCATGTAGCTCAATGGTAGAATGTTTGTATATGCCTAGCATGCATGAAACCTTGTGTTTTTCCTCCATCAGTTACACAATTAAAAATAGTCAAATCCACTATGTTGGATTCCCTTGTCTCTTCCATTTCAACGACACTATGGTATTACACACACACACACACACACACACACACACACACACACACACACACACACACTAGTTGCTAAAACAAATGTGATCCAGGCACATCTATGAAATAATGTGATGATTAAAGATGCAATCCTGAATTGTGTTAATGTGAAAGGTACATAGTGCCCAGAAAAAGGGGTTTCAGAGAGTTCAGACAAGGCTGAGACAGCTTGGTACCTAATGATGATGGTTATATTACTGGCAATTTCGTAAAATTTTCTTAAGAGCTGCATCAAATTACGATTCAAAAACACAGTCCGAGCTTTGATCTATTTTCTTGAACTTAGAGAAATCTGTAAAAACAAAAGGAGTTTCTTGGCTGGAGGGGTTGTCTCCTGGGACAGGTCATAGAGGCAGGGTACTATACTCATGTCTTTCTCTGTCCACCTGTGTGCTGGGAACACAAGATGAGTACTAACCAAACCAGCTCAATACAGACAAGAGTATGATATCAATGGACCCCCTGCAGCTAAGTATCTTTCTATTTCACTTTTAATCTTACCAGAAAAACTTCTGGTTCTCTTTATTTTAGTGTTATTTTTTAGGTGGGAGCAATTTTCCACAGGAGCACCTCCAATGCCTATCTACCTACACACATGTGCATGCATGTGCGCGTGCGCACGCACACACACACACACACACACACACACACACACACACACACACACACGAGGGAGCTGGCTGGAAGCTGTGTTTTTAATTTTTTGTTATCATTATTCATTACACCAGAACGTTGTGTTTTCTCTTTTAACACAGTAAGAAGTTTCTTGGGCCAATTAAGGATATGGGGTTTGAAAGAACAGATTTCTTGCCTGGAAGAAAATGGGCTTTGACAGCTGAAAAGTGAAGCTGGCTGGGCCATAGAAGGGATGACGAGTGGGAAGACTCCAGGACCTTCTGAAGCTATGCATTTCTGCTTCGTGTGATCAGGCTCTGCTGTGATAAGTTCCTTTTTAAAGTGACCTGTTTTCATTACACAAACCATTTTTGAATCCAGGGGAAAACATCTTTGGGAACTCATGACTTCTAAGCCTAGAGCTGAAACAATGTCAGCCAAGAAGCTTTGTAAATTGGGGTGCAAATGTGAAATCCTTCCAGCTGTTAAACACATTCCATAGCAAATTATAGTCACAGTTTTCCAGACCATCCCCTCTGTTTGAAGACTCCTGAAAATGAAGATGACGCTACGCTACGCTGTAAACATTCTCTCAGTCCCCTAAAGACTGTATGAAAGTGAATACAAGAACTCAATGTGTATAGACTTCTTACAGCTTTAAATGGTCTTTTAAGTGGTTTGCCCTGTGGCTTTTAATTTCTTTTCATGATCTCTCTTTAAAAACAGAATGAGTTCTATCCTATAACCTTCCCTCTTCATAATTTTAAAAACAATTGTGTAGAATAAGGCAGCTTTCTGTCCGTCTTAGTAGCTGTTACTTTCAAAGGCTAATACTATTTTCTGTTAATATAGCAGAGCAGTGTGATGCTCCTGGCTTCCTGGTGCTTCTCTGGGCCTATTCCACAACCATAGTTAGTTTATTCTGCACAGACACAGACTCTTATTTGCAGGTTACAACTGATTCTAGGGTCAAATCCTCAAATTCAGTTTTCTGTTAAAGAATTTAAAACTTGATCTGAATTGGTGACAATTTTTTTCAACTTTAAAATTTCTGATTTTTTTCTGTTATTGATTTATATCCATGCAATCTCCCACGTGTAGATGAATATCTGGAGAGAAAAAAGCATTCTGCTGAGGAATAGAAGGCGAGTTTTACCAGATGCAAAACAGGAAGGCAGACTAAGTAGAACCTGGCCTGGATGCCTGCACCTGCCTACACTGTGGCTAGCTTCTCAGCCTCTTCGATGTAGTCTGTAAAACCCACTGAACACGACACACACACACTTCCTAAATATTTCAATCCTATCTTGTACTTACATCTTCTTAATGCCTTATTAAGATGATGTCATTGCCACAAGAAAATGGTGCGAAGAGATTTATGAACTTTGTCATTCTTGCAATCAGAATTCCTGAGAGAATAACTGAAAGAACCAGGCATTTGTCTCAGAGTATCAAAGGGTTCTGTCTGCCTGTCTGTCTTAGTGGAGATGTGTATATTAGATACCTTAACAAAAGCAATGCATTGAGGCAGGATTTATTTTGGCTCCTACTTTGAGCCTATAGTTCAAAAAAAGTTGTCTAAAATAAGAGAAGACAAAATAAAAACCAACAAGCCAAAATAGGACAAAATAATTTTATTCAGAGTGAAAAACAAGTTGGCCTCCCTGGGACTTCTGATGGGATGTGATATAATTCAGTTATTATTATTATTAATTATTATTTATTGCTTTCACCTACTAAATGTGTGGTAGCTTGGAGAGGACAAGGACAAGATTAAAACATCTTCCAGTACACTCTGACAGTTTAACATAAAGTTGTCAGTTATGTTTCTACTAGAAATAACCCCCCCAAATTATCATATCTTGCTATTTGTGTTTTAACATTTTATTTTGTCAAAAAGTCATCTTTCTGGTAATTTAGCACATATATACCATCCAGTATCTACTAAGTGTCCTATTAACTGTTGATTATCATTAAGTCTTTGCCCAGGTAAAGAAATAAATGCTTGAAAATACTTCTGTTTTTCAACATCCTTGCTTGTCTCAAGATGTTTTATTCACAGTGGTGAATTCATCCATAGTGTTACTAAAGTCCTGCTCGATCAAAGTACGGACAAGTCTTTGAATAATTTATGTAAATGAAGCCTGTGTGGGAAAGATATGGTCACTGAGTCACCCAGTGAATCAGGATGAATTCAGACTTCCTCTCCAGAGCATTTCTAAGTGGGTGACAAGTTGACTATAAACCAGAAAACAGAGCCATCAAGAAAGCTGATTGACGAACCACTTGAAGCATGCCATGAAGAACCAGAAGAGAACTTTACACTTGAATCTTCAGCCCAATAGTAGAGCCAACAACACGATATAAGCCATTTAATCTGGTCAATTTCACAATGAAATTCAAGCCATCTTCTCGAAAGGCTGCAGAATGCAATGCCAAAGACATACATGTGCTTAACTCTCAACTTTATGCTCATTTCCCAGCCGCACAGCTCCAGAAATCTGATTTTAAAACAATTACGCTGGCTTCCAGGGAATAATTACTTTAATGAGCTTTTAAATATTTTCCCCGTAAGATTTAACCTTGCTGTAAAGTCTTTATTGCCTATCCCTGTGGTGACAGGGGGTCAGGCAGACGCTGTTCCCGAGTCTTATTAAGCAGCAGGAAAATGGTTCATAGATGCTCTAAACAATCACTGGGAAAATTTTAAGGAGGAAATGAAAATTCAATGTTTTTAGAACCTGCAGAAACAACTGAAGTCAAGGATAAAAACAGGAAGATTACGCCAAATTAGCTTTAGAAGGAAGTCTTTGGAAACTCTGTGCTCTCTTTTATTTCACAAGAACTTGGGGTGGAAAGCAGTTGCACCTTAATGATTATATATATTTCAAAATAATGATACTTTTCAATTAATTTAGAAATGACATAAACTAATACAGTTAGAAGAAAGGAGAAATTCTGTGATATTTCTAGGAAATTATTGCCTCTGTGGTACGATTAGAAGAAAAACATTTGAATACTTTACGTTTCACAACTTAAGTTGACACCCTCATTTGCATGCTTTTCACTGTACTTCTATAGCTGTAGGTCATGATCGATCGATGTTTGAAGACATGTATAGTATATACTGGTAGCATCTAGGATGTTTATTTGAGTCTACACCAGAAGGTATTTTCACCATCCATATAGAAGAGTTAAGGTAGGTCCTCAGGGCCAATTACAATGATGCATGGACAATTCTCACTAAAGTTAAGTGTTAGTGATGGCAAAGCAGTTACAAGAAGCCATGTTTGCTATGCAAAAATCTTCTGAGCGCTCACTTTCTGTTAACTAGATTTCTATAACCCAGTCTAATGAGAACTTTTCCATTTACAAAGCATTTGATACACTCATATACACATGGAGATAGGTAGTATTATTAACACTATCCTTTTTATAAGAGGACAGAGTTAGACAAAATCAATAAATTGATTTGTTTCCTAGATAGGAAACACAAATCATAGCAGTGATATAACGAGGAGTGATAGATGTGATCATATAATATGCTGGTGAATGAGCTTAACATGACCCCTTCATCCCTTATGAGGATTCTCTTAGGTAGTGATCAATAAAATATTACTGTTCAACAAAAAACCCGTACATAGGCATGTACCGGCCAAGGTAGGGGTTTGTTGTGACTATGTCTGGTGATGTCGCTCAGCAGCCTTTGGAACATGTTTGTGGTAGGTCTTTGGAAGAGTCTGGAGACGCAGGCTGTAAAAGCATAGAACACCTGTAAGCAGAGCTTAATGGAAGAATCAGAATGTAGTAGAAATGCAGACGAGGACTGTACACAGAAGGGTTCTGGTGACAGTTCTCTGTAGTGAGAATTAGCACAGTAGCCATTCATATTACATTAACGCAAAGAGTGTGTGTACATTCTATCCCTGTCTTGAGACTTTTGTTGTAGAGGGCACCAAGCTTAAGGCTGGCAGACTAATTAAGCTTGTAGATAAATTTTAAGGTAGCCTGGCATTCAAGCTCTATGATGTGGAAGCTACACTGAGCAAATTCACAGTGGAGAATCAGGAGCAAAGATAAGAGCTTCATGAAGCTGTGAACAATGTCCTGTTTCGCCACAAAAATAACATGATTGAATCTAAGACTGAGGAGGAAATGGCTTTGGTAAAGATTATAAAACAATTCAAGCATTTTGGACTGTAAAATTGAAAGCATACCTTTAGGGCATCTGAAGGATTAGCAAGCTTTTCAGCACTAGATCTTTGTCTGTAAGGGATCTCTAGAGGAACAGGAACACGTGTGCACACATGTGCATGCTCGTGTGCATGTGTATGTATTTATGCGTGCAATTGTAAAAGAGGAGTTAGTAGAGTGGTTCACACTATGGGAGTCTGGGAAGTCTTACAATGGCTATATCGACATGTTGTAGAGTCTAATAGCTACGTGTTATAGAGTATAAAAGTCTGCTATCATCTACTAAAGGAATCTGGAAGCCTCAGAAAAAGTCAGGCAAGTGCTTTTATTCTAGTTCAAGGCTGAAGGACAGACCCTCTGCTGGTGCAATTTCCCAGTGAAGTGCTGGAGAAGCCAGAGCCCAATACCCATGGACAACAACAGCAGCAGTAGATGTACTTGTCAGGAAGAGTAGAGTGGCCCTTTCTGGCTGGATTCTGGCCTATTGTCTTCATTCAAGCTGGATTCTCCCTGAGTACCTGGTTTATTGTCTACATTCAAGCTGAGCCTTCTCTCCTCAGATGATATCCCATATGGCAGTTGTGCCTGAAAGCCTCTTCACTGGTGCACTCACAACTCACCTCACAGGAATCTCTATTA
This sequence comes from Uromys caudimaculatus, assembly GCA_028551405.1. Taxonomy (NCBI): domain Eukaryota; kingdom Metazoa; phylum Chordata; class Mammalia; order Rodentia; family Muridae; genus Uromys; species Uromys caudimaculatus. The sequence continues at coordinate 40,940,500 of CM052717.1, read as the reverse complement.
AATCTAGGTTGACAATGGAGATTAACTATCACAGCCAAAAGCATACGTAGGGCGATTAAAGGGGGCTGGGGATATAGATCATTTGGCAAAGTGCGTATCTCCCTAACGTGAGGACCTGAGTTTGGATCTACACAAGAAGTAGAGCCCAGTGGCATAGTCACCCCAGGGCAGTGAGATAAAAGGTAGAGACAAGAAGATCTGTTGCAGGCCAATGAAAGACCTTGTCTTAAACAAAAGGTCAAAAGCACCTGAGACCCAACACCGGAGGTTGACCTCTGACCTCCAAAATCACACCATTTGCACAATCATACTGACATGTGCATGTGTACAAAATTTAAAGAATAGAAATAGCGAGGGGGATAGGAAAGCAAAAGGCACCAGGGGGAAAATGGGAAATATAAAACAGAACTGGGAACTCACACAGGTCAGTATTCATGAATGTCCCAATAGGTCAGAACGAGGAACTCAGTTCCTAACACAGGAGATACAAATAGGGGGGCCTCTGGAAGCAAGAATCGCAGCTACTCTCCTGACTTTCCTTTCCTTCTGACTTCTGAAGTGTAACCATTTTGCCAGTCACTGGAACAGCAGTCGAGGTTTTCTACAGCGCCAACTTCAATTTTATTCATAATGCACTTAATATCTTAGAGCAACATACATTTAATTGGTCAGGGATATGCTGCACCACCTGCTAGCTCACCTAAAGTCAGGTGTCAGCAATGCTTACAATTTACTGAATGGTTAGATATTTCTTTGCAATCCATAGGTTGTTGCTAGCACTTGGTTCCCTATGATATAACACGAAAGTCCTCAGCTAGAGTCAGCCTGCAATTTCTGACCATAAAATTTCTCTGTCCACCATGATGCTTTGCTTTTTAAAAGACAATAGTCAAAAGCTCCTTCAGTTAGTGCAGACCTACTCAGGATACCCTCTATTTTGATTAGCTCAAAATTAACCAATCAATGACCTTAATCTTCAAAATTCTTTCACTTTTGTAAATAGTCTGATCACAGTAATATCCCTTTGAGGTAGCAAGGTAAATATTCGTTCAAACATTGGCAATATATCAATGTCATGTGTTGATGACCTCTGCCCACCTCCTTTACTCTATGGCTAATTTATTAGTAGGCCTGTGTATATGTGTATGTATGTGTGTGTGTATACGTGTATGTATGTGTATGTGTGTGAAAGTCAGAGGACTGCTTTGTACAGTAGATTCTCACCTAGGTTCTCAGGACTGAACTCAGGTCATGAGACTTGCATAGTGAACACCTTTACTCATCCATCCATTTTGTCAACACTTGCTTGGTCCTTTCAGTCTCAATTCCTCTCCTCTCCTCTCCCCTCCCCTCCCCTCCCTTCCCTCTTCCCCTCCCCTCTCCTCCCCTCTCTTCCCTCCCTCCCCTCCTCTCTCCTCTCCTCTCCTTCCTCTTCCTTGCCCTTCCCTCTTCTCCTCTTCCCTCTTCTCTCTCCTCCCCCTCCCCTCTTTTCTCCTTCTCTCCTCCTCTCTCTCCTCCACTCCCCTTCCCTCTTTCAATCTCCCCTCCCTTTCTCTCCCTCCTGGCCCTCCCTTTCTTCCCCACTTCCTTCTATACTTCCTCTCCATTTCTTTCATTTCTCTCTGTCCAGATTTCTTTTGCTTTCTTAGGTCAGGTCTCCCTTTGTAGCCCAGGTTAGCCTAGAATTATGTAGTTCGGGTTATCTTCAAATTCCTGTAGATTTATTCTCCTGCTTCTCTTGTCAAAGTGTAGGATCGTAGGTGGGAGGCACCATGCCTGAATGACTTTCAGTCCTGACATGTTGGAATGATGAGTTTGGTAATAAGATAGAAAATTTAAAGACTTCTAAAATGAGAGCAAATTTTAGACATGGCTTCAATGGATTCTTTTTATTTTATTTTATTTCCTTTATTGAATATTTCCTTTATTTACATTTCAAATGTTTTCCCCTTTCCAGGTCTCCCCTCCAGAAACCCCCTATCCCATCCCCCCCTGCTTCTATGAGGGTGTCCCCCCACCTACCCACGCACTCCTGCCTTCTCACCCTAGCATTCTCCTATACTGGGGCATGGGCCTCTCCTTCCACTAATGTCCAACAAGGCCCTCCTCTGCGACCAGAGCCCTGGGTCCCTCCATGTGTATTCTTTGGTTGGTGGTCCAGTCCCCAGGAATTCTGGGGAGGGGTGTCTGGCCTGTTGGCACTGTTTCTCCCTCCATGGGGCTGCAACCCCCCTTAGCCGCTTCAGTCCCTTCTCCAACTCCTCCATCTGGGACCCCACACTCAGTCCAATGGTTGGCTACAAGCATCATCCTCTGTATTTGCCAGGCTCTGGCAGAGCCTCTCAGGAGACAGCTATATCAGGCTCCTGTCAGCAAGCACTTCCAGGCATCTGCAATAGCATCCAGGTTAGCTGTGATGGCCAAGTGGTTAAGGCGTTGAACTCAAAATCCAATGGGTTCTTCCCATACAGGTTCAAATGCTGCTCACAGCATATAGTATGAAAGATTCAGACACAGTTTTTCAACACACCTGTTTGTGGAAGTCTGATCACCTTGTCAATTCACAAACTCAAGCAAAGACAAATCGTTTCTTAAGACAACTGATAAGTAACTTTCACACAAGCCTTTTACTGAGGAAACGAGTATGCAAAAACCTTATCAGTGCACCAAATATTTTGAAGCACTCTCTCTCAGTTGAGCTAAAGCATGATTGAATAAAAGAGAACAAAGCCCAGGGCTTGCTCACGTATCTTTAGCCATTTAGTGATTACCATGCACCAGATATAGTGGCTACAAGATGAATAAGACAAAAACGATAACATTTTCTGGAAAAGAAAAATTTCAAAGATTCCCCCAATCAGGGTAGGCTGTAGAACAATACAATCCTGGACTCATTGCTGCCTGCTTTGAGCAACAGGGCAGCCTGGGAGAGCTTAGCTCTCCTCACCTGTGCCCGCACTGAAATGAAAAGTTATTGCACAGTGTTTTCCGGGATTAGTTTGAGCCTCTGTTTATCCTGAACAGTAGACAGAACAGGGTTGTGACAAGATAGCAACATTAGGTCAGTTTAACAAAAGCAGCAGCCCAACACTAATCCCGGTGACCCCCACAGGCACACTTCCAAATGTGGGTTCAGATGAGTAATGGCAAGGTCCAGTGCAAAGATGCTCTGATCCAGAGGATTCCAAAGGCTTTGCGAATGTAAGCGTTGATGATGAAGGGCAAAGTTTACAAGCAGCTGTTTGAAGTAATAGGATAGCACAATGATACCTCCTGTCAAAGGCGGGTCTAAGCCTCTGAAAATGTCACCGTGTCACAGGGAAAACGGGGTTTGGCATATATATTATATATGATATTATATATAAAATATTAGTATATCTAGTATGTATTATATATTGTATATATGTATAATACACATGTGTTGCTCTTTGCTGCATGTGTCAGGCTAGCTGGCCTGAAATCTCTCAGGGATTTTGTTGTCTCTGTCTCCCATCTTGCTATAGGTACATATGTAGATTACATATGTGTGCTTTAGCATCTGGGAATCTGAACTCTGATCTTGTTCTTATGTGGGAGGTATGCTCTTATATACTTCATCCACTCGGCATCCTTAGACATCATATACTATAATGTCATATTAATTTCTTTTTGTCTTCTGTTCATCACAAACCTTCAATGTGACTGAAATAGGTGCAATATGCTATATTATTTTAATATATGGATGGATGCATCAATATGCATCCAAATATCTAGTTAGGATTATTTATTTTCTTTGTCATATAAACTGGGACCCTTTTGAGGATGAAGATGGGGTTCTTTTTATTAATTAATTAATTGATTAATTATTTTTACACTCCAGATTTTATTCCCTCCGCCGCCTACCTTCCAACTGTTCCACATCCCATACCTCCTCCCCACCCCCGTCTCCATGTGGATGTCTTCACCCCCCACTCCCACTCCACCTGACCTCTAAACTCCCAGGGACCTCCAGTCTCTTGAGGGTTAGGTGCATCATCTCTGATTGAACCCAGACCTGGCAGGCCTCTGCTGTATATGCGTTGAGGGCCTCATTAGCTGGTGTATGCTGCCTGGTTGGTGGTCCAGTGTTTGAGAGATCTGGGGGTCCAGGTTAGTTGAGACTGCTGGTCCTCCTACAGGGTCACTCTCCTCCTCAGCTTCTTTCAGCCTTTCTCTAATTCAACCACAGGGGTCAGCAGCTTCTGTCCATTGGTTGGGTGCAAATATCTGCATCTGACTCTTTCAGCTGTTTGTTGGGTCTTCCAGAGTGCGGTCATTCTAGGTCCCTTTTTGTGAGCACTCCATAGCCTCAGTAATAGTGTCAGACCTTGGGGCCTTGCCTTGAGCTGGATCCCACTTTGGGCCTGTCGCTGGACCTTCTTTTCCTCAGGCTCCTCTCCAGTTCCAACCCTGTAATTCTTTCAGACATAAACAATTGTGGGTCAGAGTTTTGACTGTGGGATGGCAACCCCATCCCTCACTTGATGCCCTGTGTTTCTGCTGGAGGTGTGGTCTATAAGTTCCTTCTTCCCACTGTAGGGCACTTCATCTAAGGTCCCTCCCTTTGAGTCCTGAGAGTTTCTTACCTTCCAGGTCTCTGGTGCATTCTGGAGGGTCCTCCCAATCTCCTACCTCCTGAGGTTGCCTGTTTCCATTCTTTCTGCTGGCCCTCAGGGCTTCAGTCCTTTTCCCTCACCCAATACCTGATCAGGTTTCCCTCTTCCCCCAGACCCCCATGCACTTTTCCTCCCAGGTCCCCCACTCATGGTTGCTTTCTTCTCCCTCCCAAGTGATACTGAGTCGTCCTCACTTGGGCCCTTCACCTTGTTGACCTTTTTGAGTTCTGTGGACTGTTTCTTGGGTATTCTGTACTTTTTTGGAGGGGGGCTATTATCCACTTATTAGTGAGTATATACCATGCATGGAAGACCAGATCTTAGTAAATACTCTAGGACAGCAGGTATCAACAATGAGTGTTGTGACTAACAAGAATACTCATCCACTCTGTGACAAATGTGGGTTTTGTTTTGTTTTGATTTTTGACTTAAGATAAATATAAACTCTGTTGTGATCTGAGCCATGTGACCCATCTCTGAGCCCCACCCTCCCGTGTCTTTCTTCCCACACTTTGCATATGGCACTCGATGCCTATTCTCAATGATGGTTAGATGAACTCGTTCCCTTATGCCAGGTATTATTATATTTGATGAGGACCTTGAAGAGAGTATCAGTGACAGTCACCCGTCTGAGGGCACACCAGGTATCTCACCTAGACTTGTTGCATATTTAGGTCATGTGGAACTGAACTGTACCTTCTAGATGAACTAATATGAAGAGATGCTGGCCTGAGGACATTTAGAAAGCTTTCTAGGTGTATTGGCTAGACTGAGATCTACAGCTTTACACAGGCAATGGGAACTTGTGAAGGTTTCTTTTTCTATTGCCTGGTATGTACATTAAATGCTAATTTAGTATATACCAAAGCTCTTTGTTATTGGTTATAAGGAATTTTTGTTGTATAAAAATAAATATATTCATTAAAAAAGAGTAACAAGTAGCTACAGGTAACATGTACCTATTAACAGTAAAATCAGGTGATTATGTCATGTTTTCGGTTGTCATTTGATTACTATTATTTTGATTTTGATTTTCTGTTAATGTTTAAATGTGGTTTTGCTACATATCTCATGAGTACTGGGATTAGAGAAATATTCCAATAAGCTAGAAAATTTTATTTATTATTTGTTTATGTTTAAATGTGTGGTTTAAATACAATTTTAACTATTTTTATCAGAATATGCAACTTTTTTGTGAATATTTCTGTTGTTTAAAAATAGTTAATTTTTACTTTTTACTGCTTCTAAAGATGACTCAAAGTCCTGGCAAGAAAGAATGAATGTATTCTAAGTGCTAGCTTTTGAAATTTATCAATTATCAATAGATAATTATCAACTTATCAATGATTAGGCAGTATTTTCCCATTTTCAACTACAGAAATGTTAAGCCCAGAGCCTGGCAAAAGTTCGATAATACCCACTCCATGGAGTGTTTTGGATATACCAGACTTCTTCTTATTTGGTCCCATATTCTGAATAGATGTTTTAGTACACAGCCTGTTTGTCTACTCTATAAGGTTTATAATGTTCTTATGTTTTTAAAGCAATGGAATTAATTACTTAATTAATTAATTAATTTTAGAATTTCTTTCTCTTAGAAATTATCTCTGAGATACTCTAAAATTTTGTCTGATATGATGAAGGGAAAGTCAGCAGCACTATATACTACTTTTACCAAACAGTAATTCTGGACTCAGTAGCCTATGCCTCAAAAGCAGGCACAGAGGTTATATACTATAATCACACAACACAATCAAAAATATTCAAAACTGGATCTAATTATTTCCTACATCAAAAGCTGAAATTTTGTGGTATTCCAACAACAGAGGAAAATACAGAGAATTGTTATTCTTGAATGAATTAATAAGCTAGAAATCAGTTGACAGAGAATTTCATTTCTCAAGTATTTATACTTCCATGAAACATTTTCTAATATTGACTCTTTCATTAGGAGCCAGGAAATATTTTTTTTTCCTAAGTAAAAAGGAAATTGGTTTCAAGCAAATTAATATTGGAGGAGTAGCAAGATTTAAACTCCCATGTTTTTTCATATATCACATTTTCTTGGTTTCTATGCTGTATCTTTTGTTCTTATAATGTTTCCAAAACATCTAGTGGAAAACCAAACAACGCAAAAGGAAACTTGGAGGCTGAAGCCCTTCATAAATAATCAAGCAACAATCAAGTATTTATGTGAGCACTGAAGCTACCTACCAGGCCAGACCCAAAGTTCACTGAAAAAGATGCTCTCTGGGTTCAAAAACTGTGGTTGTTCTATACAGTCATAAATAAAAGCCAGTTATGAACTTTGAGTAGAGAGACTAAAAGAGATTCATGGAAAAATATATTTCTAATCTAATTAGAGATAAAGGTAATATTTTTTCTATGTAATATATGATTCTATATAGTCACATATGACTGGCAAAGGATGTCTAAAGGGGTAGTTCAAGGTTATAGAAAAATCCTCAAGGAATGCTTGCAGCAACATCCTGAAACCAGAGCTCTCACATAATAGAGTCACTGTGGTTTCCTCAGTGGAGAGCATCTGTGAATCCTGTGCAGTTTTAACTCTGAGGAGAGGGAGGAGAACCGGGTACATCGGAGTGCTTTTGGCTGTACTCAACCTCTGAAGAAGAGAGCTACGAGGTTTGCTCATTCTCCTCCTTGCTAATCTCCCTGCGCTATCAGGGAGATAGATGTTTCCATCAGCCTTCAAAGTGAGTTTTCCACGTATGCTATCTTGTAGCTGCAAGGTCAAAATTTTACAGGAGGGATCTGAATAGCCAGCATGTACAAATAAGAGCTGAAGAAAGACTGAATATTTTATCAAGAAAAAGAATGTGTGTGCAATAAAGAAAACACGCTGTTCAGTTGTGCAGGGAGCATGTGGGTGAAGGTGAGGAGCATGGTCTTACAGTCATAGACACAGAGAAGGTCCTTACCTGCAACTTCTTCCATAGTCTCACCTGGATAATTCTCATTTGATCCTTTTAGTATAACCTTAAAACAGTTTATTAATGTATTTAGGAATTTTCTACATCAAATTGTCCTTAAGATTAGCACATAATTTTGTTTGAAAGACTGTGAAAAGATTAGTGATAAATTAAAATATCTAACACAAGCGGTTATAAATTATATCTAGACATTAATTAGTTCAATTTTTCTTTGTTCACCTGAAGCAATTGAAGATGTAGCTCCATGGCAGACAGCTTGCCTAGCATCCACAAGGGCATGTGTTCAAGTCTTAGCACTGGTAGAAAGCTTGCAGTTAAGGAGAGGCAGTACATTTTTGTTGCTTTCTGTGTGGGGACATACCTAGAATCTGTGTTCTGAAAAGTTAATGGCTCTTGGAAGTGGCCTTTCAGAGGCAATTAAAGTAGAGGAGGTTCATGATAGTGACTTTCTTATTGGTGTCTGAGACTTTGTAGGACCAGAGAGGCAGGCTGCTGTGAAGTCTCTGCCTTGTCACAGGACACCCTCTACCATATTGTAATGCAGTATAAGGTCCTCACCAGCAACTGAGCTGACAGTAGCAGCATGCTCAGAACCATGCCTGTGTCCAGAGCTAGCAAACAAGTGCACCTCTACTCTTTATAAATGACCTGGTCTGTGGTATTCAGTTACAGCAACAAAAACCAGATGAAGACACCTTCCCATTATTAAAAGCATCCATGTGTGCTCTAAGCACATGTGAGAAACTATAAGAGAACAAAGAAAAATAATTTTATCCACTACCCAAAATTTAGGTTTTTCAATCAATCCTGTTTTACACTGTTGGTGGTATATTCCTGTCTTTAGTTCCATTTTTTTTTTTTTTAAATCTTGCAATAAAACCAATATGCTATTAGTCCCTTAGTGGTGCATTTTTATCTGAGGTCAAAAAAGGTTCACTACTGCCCATGGTCTCCCGTCTCCCGATAGTGATCTACAATGCTCAGTCTCCATGCTGCGCTGCAATCTAGACTTTCCCTGGAAGCTTTCATTTTCACTCCAGCGCCATAAAACTGCAACCTCAAATTTATTGTGATATTTACATATATGACAGCTGTTAAAACTACAGTAGTTGAAATGCTCTGTGGGAGAGTGATTAGGGCAAGTGTATATGTAAACACACACACAGGCTTTCTTGTGAGTAATTTATGGTAAAGTTCAACTTTGTTTTCCCTCTTGGAAAAAATGGAGATGTGTGTTGATATTTACATAATTAAGGTAAGAAACCCACTCACACTTCCACGCATTTATTTATTTGCAATTATATCTACTGAAGAGTTTATAAATGACCTAGTATGTGCCAGGCAAAGAGTCAAAAGCAGCAAAATCAGAGAAAATGACAGATACATGAAGAAACGATGTTACCATCTGCTGAGGGCTGTTGAAAGCATACTAGGAAAGCACTTTGGAATCATAAAAGGAGTGGGAGAAGGCACCCTGGGGCTAAGCAGTCGGTGAGTCTTTACTGGGCAGGAGAGATAGCATGTGGACCACGAAGAGTTATGAAAGGCAGAAGACGTGACTGGGGCTGGAAATAAATCCCCAACAGGGATTGGCCCTTGATGATGGGTCTTTTCTGTCAAGCTAAGGAATTAGGATCACACATTGAAGATCAAGGAAGACACCCAGGGTCCATGATATTGGAGACTGGGACTATGTGGGCAGGCAAAATGATTCTGGGGCAGTGGGAGGATAGATTACAAAGGAGCTGGTAGCAGGAGCAATGGCAAGAGGCCATGTTCAATACACGAGATAAAGGAGACTGGAAACTTAGTAACGTCTGAGTGCAGGGAGGAGTGAGAAGACAACCAGCGAGGACACCAACATCCAGCCACAGGTGAAGGAAGAACAGGATGAACTAGAACAGGATGAACGAAGTAAAAATTTCAAAAGGAAGTGGTCGAGAAAATCAGAAAGATTGGGACGTAAGAAGGGAAAGAGAAGGCAAGAGTAGACCTCACACTCAGATGTAACTTCCATCATTTCTTCAGGGCAGTGGCAGAGACCATATGGGAACTAACAGCCAGCTCCAGCCACATGGTTTCCCTTTCAAGAATTCACTGCCTGAGCCACTGAGACAGCCCAGCTAGTAAAGATGCCTCCTGATAACCTGAGGCTATCATCTGATCCCCATATGGTAGAAGGAGAGAAATGGCAGAAGTTGTGTTCTGTCCAGACACATCATGGCACACACACACACACAAACACACACACACACAGACACACACACAGACACACACACAGACACACACAAAAGCATGTGCACATGCACACATACACACCCTGGCATGCACACACGCACACACATACACCATGGCATACACACACACACACACACACACACACACACACACACACACACACACACACACACAGAGTAATAAAGATTTGCCCTGACTGGGTGCTACACCTAGCATCAGAGACACTCCCTGACTACACAACACAGGACAATGATACAATTCCTGACTATGCTATTTTCTTTTTCTTGACAAATACCTGCAGATGTAGAAAATATTTATTCATTATCTGTCCCTATCCACAGAATCAGACCATGTATCATGCACTATTATAAGTCCTCTGCCTGCTTTAAGGAAAGCATTCAGCAAATAATCTTGAAAAAGAGAGTGTCTGTGCCTATAAATGGCTTGTGATCTTGGAAGGATTTTCAGAGTTTTAGAAAATGAAGAAGTATGAGAGCTGTGACCCAAGATGAAAATGGGGGAAGCATGAAAGAAGGAAAGAAAAAGGGAAGGAAGGATTAAAGGACATAGAGAAGCAGAGGGAAAAGGTAGGAGGAAAATCAATCATCCCCGACAATGGATGGGAGGAAAATCAATCAACCCAGACAAGTGGATGGGCTTTGTGATCTTTAACAAACAAGGTGAACTGAAGAGCAAATACATATGGCACATTCTGATAGGGACACCAAGGTTGATTATCTCTGGTTTAGGTTTACATTTGGTGTTGAGGATAGAAATATATGCATCAGAGACTTGTAGTGATTCTTATAAGGTAAACTTCATGCAAAACGTATTTTTGCATTGTGTGATAATGGCTGGATAGGCTACAATGCTTCATTAATAAGTACCTCATCAATAAGTACCACTCCATTAAGGATCATCTAAAAGACCAGATTTGAAACTAATCTTTAAGTAAGTATCATGACATGGTTGTTGACATTTCCCAATGAAATTATACTTTCTTAAAGAGTATGTTAAAGGAGGCTTCATAGCCAAATGTTAAAAGTGCCTTTGTCATTTTCATTTCAAAGTATTCATCATAATTTACTCATCCAGAAAAAGGCATTTTTGAATTCATAGTGATAGCTATTATAAAAACTATATGGTGCAGAAAAGTATAAAAAGTAAAACTTTTATGAGCATTTATAAAGTTGTATCTATTTTAAAATCTTGCTTAAATAAAATGTTTCTTCGTTCAGTATCAACAATTTGTTCAAGTCCTACAAACAATCATGGCTGAGAGTAACATGCATTAGCAAAAGAAGAGTTCTCATCAACCAAAACAAGGATTCCAACCAATATTATAAAATGAAGGTTTAAAAAATAGTCGCTTAGAGTTGATTTGGAAAAATGCTCTCCTGTCTGTTTCTGTTAACGCCCACATGAGTTTTACTAGTTGCAACTGAAATCAGAAAAACCAAGGTTTGATGCTTAGTTGGCAAGACGCCAGGATAATGAAATTAATAACATATGCTGAAGAACCCATTTGTAACAATTTTTCCATTAAAAAAATGAGGCAACTCAAAGCTACTGACAGGTCCTTCCTCTACCATGGGACCCCATTTCTTTGTGAAAAAATACACACACACACACACACACACACACACACACACACACACACACACACACACACACTTTAATGTGCCTGTGTGCTAAAGCCTGGGTTAGCTGCTTTTGTTCACAACTTCAACATTCAAGCATTCTTTTAGCTCTTAAGCAGAAAGTTTATTTTGCTATTGTCATTGGCAGAAGCACAGCTTCCTCTCCCCTCCTCCTCCCTGCTTCTTCTTCCTCTTCTTCCTCTTTCTCCTTCCTCTCTCTTCTCTACTGGATTCTGCAAATGTCTGTGAATTAGTGTCATTAGTGTCATTTCCAAGAGCTTAGATGTGCGTTATAGGGACACTGTTTTTAAAAAGAAGTTTTATTTTATTTTATTTTATTTTATTTTATTTTATTTTATTTTATTTTATTTTAGTGTGTGTGTGTGTGTGTGCGTGTTTGAGTACAGGTGCAGGTGCCTTCATAGTTCAGAAGATAATACAGGATTTTCTGGAGCTATAATTACAGGTGATTTTTAGCCACTTGATATGGGTGCTGGGAACCACGTTATGGTCTTCTGCCAGAATAGTAAGCACTCTTAACCATTGAGCGGTCTCTCCAGCCCATTATGAACACTTTTAATAGCACAGTTTGGATAACACTTGCTGGACTCACCATCAATAAATAGCCTGACATGGATTCTTCAGCTTGAGACTCTGAAGTTCTCAAATCGCAAAGGCCATGCCCCAGAGTATGCCTATCTAATTTAGAGAAACGTCTTGTGGAGCCCTCCAAGACAGTCTTCACCTTATGCACAAAAGAGATGATCTAACTTTCAAACACAATAAATAGTAGCAGCTAATTAGGGAGGGGAAAATGCTACCAGTAGCTGCAAAAAAAAACAAAACAAAAACAAAACAAAACAAAAAAAAACCTGAGAGACCAGCCCAGCAGTAGTCAGAGACATGTTAAAACCAGGCAGAGAATAAATATAGAAAACACCTCATTTAGTGTGTGTGTGTGTGTGTGTGTGTGTGTGTGTGTGTGTGTGTGTGTGTGTGTGTGAGAGATGTTGTGTTATGTAATATGTGCAGTGAATGCACACATGTGCACATGGATGGATATGGAGGCCAGAGGAAGACACAAGATGTCCTCTGTTGATCTGCCTTATCCCCTAAGACAGTGTCTCTTACTGAAGTAGAGGTGGCCACCATGCCTAGCGGTCCTTCTGTCTGTGTCCCCTATGTTGTTGGGATTACAGGTCTGTCTGCCCAAGCCTGGCTTGTCTCTGTGCTGGGTATTTGAACTCTTATCCTCGTGTTTGCACAGCAAGTGCTCTTACCCACTGAGCCTTCTCCCCTGGCTACCTCCCGTCATTTACGGACTAAAGAGCATTGAGAGATGTCATGGGATTCAGGACCTGGGAGACTAGTCACTGAAGCACAATGGTAGATGCTCATGTAGATTAACCCACGTCAGAAAGAAAGGCCAGTTTCATCCTCACTGTCAAAGAACATGAACAAGACATCTATGGACTTTTTCATAGTAGTTCAAATAGAGATTATAATGATTATGTTAAATTCAAAATATTTATGGTAGTTTTTGGTATGTGTAGAGGATTGTTTCCAGGACTCAAGTCCTTTTTATAAGATGTTATAGTTATGATCTTTTCATAAGATCTATGTGTATTTGTCTTTATACCTTAAATTCTACCTATGCTTACTATAATACTTATTCAATGTAGAGAATAATAAGGAAAATGTCTATATAGTTCAATATAACTCAGTGGTTGCTTCCTAATATATTTGATCTGTGATTGGTTGAACCCACAGATACAGAGTCCGTGGGTGGATAAGGCCAGTTGTCCATGACTTCAGAACATTTGCTCTAAGAGATGAACTGTGCGATTGTCTATGCAGAGAACATACTGCTTAAGAGAATTCACAGCAACAGTGGATCACTGAGCTGCGGGCTGCAGAACAACTAGAACAAAGTTCTCTATTTCATAAAATTCTGTTTTGCTGATGTTTTTAAAATGAGTGTGGCCAGGCACGGTGGTGCACACCTGTGGTCCCAGCTACTGGGAAGGCTGAGACAGGAGGATGGCTCAAGTCCAGGAATTCTGGGCTGTAGTGCACTATGCCGAGCAGGAGTTTAAACTAAGTTTAGCATCAGTATGATGAACTCTCCGGAGTGGGGGACCACAAGGTTGCCTAAGGAAGGGTGAACCGGTCCAGGCTGGAAACAGTGCAGGTCAAAATGAATGTGGTTTATTTCATAATATTTAAATATGCTCTAGAAAAACAAAAGCATGGTTTCAGTATCACCCCACATGTAACGCAGAAAGTTCAGTCACATTCATCCTTCCTACCATGCACGTACTGAATCTTTGTATAACTTGTATCTTAAGAAATTAATAATTGATGGGGGCCAGAGAGATGGCCTTGGGGGTTAAAAATTCCTACAATGTTTTCTCTACATAGACAATCACACAATCCATTTTGAACAGCAAATGCTCTGAAGACATTTACAGCTTTACCACCTTGTGTAGCTCCAGTTCTGGGGGAGCTGACAACACTCTCCTCTAGCTACTGCTGAGTGATAGTGTTCATATGCTCAGACCAGAGAGTGGCACTATGAGAGGGTGTGGCCCTGTTGGAGTAGGTGTGTCCTTGTTGGAGCAGGTATGTCATTGTGGGCTTTAAGATCCTCATCCTAGCTTCCTGGAAGTCAGTATTCTGCTAGCAGCCATCAGATGTAGATGTAGAACTCTCAGCTCTGCTCTACCATGCCTGCCTGGACTCTGCCATGCTCCCACCTTGATGATAATGGACTGAACCTCTGACCTGTAAGCCAGCCCCAATTAAATGTTGTCCTTTAAAAGAGTTCCATTGGTCATGGTGTCTGTTCACAGCAGTAAAACCCTAACTAAGGCATGCTGGTACCAGGCATGCATTTAGCACACATACACATGTGCAAGTAAACACAGATACATAGTTTTCATTAAAAGAAAGTAACACATGAGTATAAATTGAAAGGATAAGAAAACTGTGTATGTAACATATGGGAAAGAGAGAAAGAATGTACGACAGATGGCCTCCAGGACACACAGGACAGAGCACAGCTGGCAGGGATGCCAGGAGGTTAGTGGGCAGAAGAAAAGAACATCAGAGTTTTCAGTCCCAGGGCTTGGGAAGCTGAGGCTACAACTTTGCCATCAACCAGGGCCACAGAGTGAGATCCTGTCTCAAAAGCAGAAAAAATTTTTAAAAAGATGTCTACAGTCTTCCACTGTATCTTTGGGTTTATTCTGTTCCTCTCCACTATGGCTCAATTTCATCTGTTACTCCCAGACATATGGCCAATTTTAGGAAAAGGGAGACATGACAGGAGAGAGGAGTTAAAAACCAAAGCTCTTGTGTGTGGAGGAGTGCATATGTGGGAGGAAAAGGCAAGGAGAGATTGGCAGTAGCATCAGTGAGGTGACTCTGGAGGCGTTAAGGGGAAGGGAAGAAAAGTGGCAGTGCAAATGATAAAGTCACGGTGGACAAGTGTTTACAGATGTGTGTGAACATCACACACACAGTGAGGAACTAGAAGAAGAGCATCCAAAAGTACAGAGATACAGCGTGGCACAGGACAGAGATACAGCGTGGCACAGGACAGAGATACAGCGTGGCACAGGACAGAGATACAGCGTGGCACAGGACAGAGATACAGCGTGGCACAGGACAGAGATACAGCGTGGCACAGGACAGAGATACAGCGTGGCACAGGACAGAGATACAGTGTGGCTCAGGACAGAGATACAGTGTGGCACAGGACAGAGATGCAATGTGGCACATCACCGAACACAAGTGGAAAGAATGATCCTTCCCACAGCTCTGAATATAAAACTCAAAATCTCTTCAAGATTTCTGTAAAGAACCTAAACTCATAAAAGAAAAATAAGGCCGAGGTTTTAAGGCTGCCAAGGGAGAAAGACAGCATTATCTGTGCCCTATTTACTAAAAACAAAGAATGACAAGTTGGAGGTAAGAAACTAATGTGGAAACTAATCAAACATTATTACTAAACTGCAGAGATGAGAAAAAACCAAATTGCTTCTATTAGTTCTACCCCAAAGGACTGTATGGCGATCAAAGCAAAATCAATGTTGGGGAATGGAATACTGGAAGCAAGAAAGTCATCACCATCAAAAAAGGCTAATTTTTAATATTTACACTTAACACTAAAACTTGATATGCTAAGCATTTTTCATAATACTCTACAAATATGAAAGTATGCACCCACAGAAGAGCCATAGACGGTCTATGATCAGAAATCCCACATAAAATGGGAAGTCAAGTGAACTGTCAATAAGAGGTGGCATAACTGAGCATCTGACCCTTTAGCGTTTATGTAACAATTAACTTTGGCCTCAGCCACAACAGTCCCCACACACTAGCAAACTAGTACATTCTTTTCATCCAAATATATGTGGTCACAATCATCTGGTTGAGAATGTCTTATCTGAAGTGCTTGGAATCCAAAGCTTTGGGGGTTTGAATATTTTGGACATAGGAATATTTGCCAACCTATAATGAGACATTTGAGAGACAGAACCTAAGTCTAAACACAGAACTCATATATGTTTACTTTATATTTTATAGATGTAGTTGATAGGTGGTAACTTATATGATATTTTCAGACATCTGTGAATAAAACCAAGTTTCATGATGTGGCACGTTGTACTTGCTGGGTCATGTCAGTGCATTTTGCACTCTGGCTTGTCCAATCTATACCATGTGTCATAACTCCCATGTGTCACTGTCACCCCTCCTATGACCGTGTAATCACCAAGCTACCCTGATTCAAATATGCTCCTCTTCATATCTTGTTTTCTACATCCACAGCGCGGCAAGCATCATCTGCTCTGGCTCCCTATGTAGATTTATGCTCCAATCCATGTGAAAAATGAGAATCATAGACAATATAGTCCGCTATGGTCTGAATATTTGTGCCTTCTTCACCCTCCTCACCCTAACTATTCCTGCTCACACGTTCACTCTGTGTCATGGTCCCTAATGTGATGATGTCAGGAGGTGAAGCCTTTGGGAGATTACAAAATCACCAGAGTGTCAGCTGACTGGAAGTGGTGACCTTATAAAGGCTTTCAGGAGAGCTGCCTCACCCCCTGCCCTATGTGATACAATAAGGAGACACCACCATCTATGAACCAGAAAGCAGGCACTTATCAAATTTGAAAGCCAGTCCAGTCTTCAGAACTATGAGAAGTAAATTCCACTGTTTTTAATCTACTAAAGTCTTTTGCATTTTTTTTTTTTGTCCCAGCATTTTGTCCCTTGTTACGACTGCACTAACTGCTATGGACTAGCTGCTATAACAAACAGTTTCAGTATTTCAGTGGCTTTTCCCAAGGAAATATTACTTTTCCTGCTCAAATAAGACTTGCATAGAGGGTGTAGTGATTTGAATAAGAATGACCCTTGCAGACATATATTTAAATGTTTAGTCATTAGGGAGTGGCACTATTTGAGAAGGATTAGGAGGTGTGGCCTTTTTGGAGTAGATGTACCCTGGTTGGAGGAAGTGTGTCACTGGGTGGGCTTTGAAGTTTTAAAATTCCATATCATGCCCCCTCTCCCTCCCTCCCCCATCACTCTCCCCTCCCTTCCTCCCTCTCTGTCTCCAACCCCTGTGGATCTGGATGTAGCTTTTAGCTACTTCTCTTGCACCATATCTGCTATGCTACCTGCTACCATGCTCCCTGCTATTATGATAACAGATGAAGCCCCGAAATTGTAAGCTACTCACCATTTGTATTTCTGTGAAGTTATGAGGTACAGGACAAAGGAGGACAATTGCTTTTCCCTATTATTTGTTACCAGCTCATGCTGTGCCTCCACATCTGATGGAAAGTGGGACTCAAAAGGATCTGGGAAACCTCTGCCCCAGACCAGAGTCAGGAGAAGGCTATGCTTGGGTTTATGTTTTATATTGACTACTCTATCTGTCTGACTTTAGAAAGGACAATAGAAGCAGTTCTAGGATGTTCCAGTGTTAATTTGGAACATCAAAGACTATGAAACCATTGCAAGAGCAGGTAGATAAGTGTCAAGAAAGCACTGCTACTGTTAAGAAAATCAGAAAGGGCGGGCACCTTTGGGAGCTACCACTGATGACCTCACTGTCTGGGATTCTGAAACAAGTGGTTTCTAGGAATTGTTGACAAAAATCAATGTGTCTTTCTTATTCTTGAATCCATGAGCATTCCTGCTACCAAAGAGTCTATAATGGCCATTCCTCTTTCCCTCCTGGCTACTTACACATAAACTATTCTAATGCCAGACCTTCAACAGAAGTTTGTTGGCAAGAACATCTCGGAATTGTGGTGTCTAGGTATCCAATTCCCACAGTAGACACAAGAGCAAATGAAGTAGAAATATTACCAAGGTGCTGACACTATACCCAACAAAAGGAGGAATTTTTATATTCCTAATGTAAGCTTTATTTTTTGAAATGAAAAGTAGAAAGCTCTTTGAGTTAAAATTTTGTACATTGCTTGCTGACAGGAGACTGATACAGCTGTCTGTGAGAGGCTCTGCCAGAGCCTTACTGATACCGATGCGAATGCTTGCAGCCAACCATCAGACTGAGTATGGGGATCCAAATGGAGAAGTTAGGGGAAGGACTGAAGGAGCTGAAGGGGTTCGCAACCCCATAGGAAGAACAACAATATCAACCAACCAGACCCCCAAGAGCGCCCAGGAACTAAACCACCAACCAAAGAATACACATGGAGGGACCCATGTCTCCAGCTGCATATGTAGCAGAGGATTGCCTTAACTGACATCAGTAGGAGGAGAGCCCCTTGGTCCTGTAAAGGCTCAGTGCCCCAGTGTAGGGGAATGCTAGGGCGGTGAGGCAGGAGTGGGTGGGTGGGTCGGTGGGTGAGCACCCTCATAGAAGCAGGTGGGAGGAGGGGTAAAATAGGGGGGTTGCAGAGGGGAAACCAGGAAAGGGGACAACATTTGAACTGTAAATAAGTAAAATAACCAATAAAAATTTTAAAATAAATAAATAAATATATAACAAAAGAAATTCACCAGAAAAAAATTTTGTACATCATACTATTTTTAGTCAGTCATTATTTTTAACATCTTTAAAATAAGCTTTCATAACCAGTTTTAAGAATATTTTAGGCTGCAAGTGGCATTTTTCTATAGGTATAAACATATAGATTTAGAAGGTGGCTATTTCAGGTTTATTGATATCTCAGGTTAACTAAACAACAGTAAGTTTCCCTCTATGAGCTATGGCTTTCCTGGCCAATGCTTTTCACTGGATTTACAGTATTAGGCATGGGTTCCCTCCTATGAATCAGAGACTTGTTGGTTACTCCCATAACAGCTATACTACTGTAGTGAAAGGGGAACTCACTTGCTTGGCAGCCATGCACTGGAGTTCATAGAGATTGTAGCATAAGGCTGCTGGTGCCTCTTCTGCACTTGTGGTTTGCATGTCACCTTGAGGGTGAAAGCTATCTAGCAGGGAAGAAGTTTCTGGTTTAGTTCCAGCTAGAAATCTCTGGATTCTGCAACAAGGATGCATGTTGTCTTCAGCAATTGGTTTTATCGTCTGGTGCTGGCAGGCCACCAAGAGGAATTCAATAGGGCTTCCTGACTAATGTGGTATTCGACATTTGCTCCTGGAAGTTTCGTGTAGTGACTCACAGCATCTAGGAGCCTGTTATGGAGACAGGCAGAGTATCTCCTTTGGAACTTGGTTTTAATTACAAGATAGTAGATTTCATATGGCTTCTTCATACACCTCTCTTTATGACTAACCCTCTCTCCTGAACCCTGCTATGGTCCTATCCCCACTCCCTCTGCTTAAGCCTTTCTACCCTAGTATTTCCCTGTCTTTACTTCCATCTTATTCAGGTTCTACTATCTGCTGCCTCCCTTAAGGCACCCCTTTCTGGTTTTCAGGCATTCACAAGTTCTCTACTATGAACACACATGACCAGGGGTGTGAGGCTAAGATCTACATACAAGAGAGAACACGCAGCATTTGGTTGGGGAGGTTGGTTACATCAATAAATACATTTTTCTGGTCCATCTCTTCACTTGCAAGTTTCATTTTTCTTCACAGTGAAATAAAACTCCATTGTGTATATGCAGCACATTTTATTATTCATTCATCAGTTGGTGGGCATCTAGGCTATTTCCATTTGCTATCAATTTCAGAGAGAGCAGCAATGAACATGGGCGAGCAAATATCTCTGTAGTTGGATATAGAGTCAGTTGGGTATAAGCCAAGGAGTGGTATATCTTGGTCATGTTTTTATTCCATGTTTTTGAGAAACTTTCAAACTGCTTTCTAAAGTTGCTGCATGACTACATGTTCTACACAAAATAATGTGTGCATCCCCTCTTTCCACACTTCTGTTGATGTTTGCTGTCCTCCTCCTCCTCCTCCTCCTCCTCCTCCTCCTCCTCCTCCTCCTCCTCCTCCTCCTCGTAGTAGTAGTAGTAGTAGTCCAACTTTAATAGTTTTGGAAATAACAGATTGGAGATTTAAGTCCAATTTTTTTCCATCTTTGTCATTGAGTTAGGGCTTTGTTTATTTGTCTACATTAAGATATTTGCCATCATTTCAACCTATGAATATTATATTTGAGAGATCTGTGGCATGTTTCATTTAAACTGTGTTTGCATGAAGTGGAACTTTGTATTAAGGTATAATCTCCTATATTCCATTACTAAATGTGATTTTTAGATTTCTACAAGTTAAGTCCATTTATTTTAAGGATACTTACTAGAAAACTACTGAAAACATTTATGGAATGTTCTTAAGATGTGAAATAATTTACCTACTATTTTGTAATGTTTTAATGTGTTCCCTCTGATGTCGCTCTGGTTTTAGAATGCACATCCAGTGGTTTGCTATTCGTTAAATTATGGCTAGATGACATCATTAATTCCAGCCACTGTACAGCCTTGGATCTTAGGAGGTAAACTTGTTTTTTGTGGATGTGAAATACCAGACTGGTGATTATTTTCCTGTGATGCTAGAGCCAGAAGGAAATATTTGCAAGTCTTGATGCCAAGAAAGGCTTAGAAACTACAATGCTGGAGGTTGTTACTCCCCCTGAGACAATCTGGTATAAAGTGTAGTTTTCCCCAAGACTCAAAACTGAGTTGAAACTTATGTAAACTCGAGACTCCTCTCTGAAAATGAATCTGGTATATCTGTCTTCTGGTCATTAAGAAAGGACCTTTGTAGGACTGTACAAGCAAAGTTGTACCTCCACATCAATTAGCTTTGGGGTTAATCTTGATTCTGTTGTCAAGATTCCACAAACAAAGAAATACCGTTCTACTGAAAAATAGAACGGTTCCCTGTGTCAACAATTGTTTTCATTATGAAAAAGAAAAGTCATTCCCTGATAACACATTGGCTTTGCATGTGTTTTTCTACACATGTTAGTTTAACAAAAAATTTTATAAGATTTAGTTAATATTCTTAACATAAAAGTTGCTCAGGGCTGATTATATGCTTAAATACCATGGCTATTTTAATAATAATCATTAAAGGAGGAAATTATCATTTAAACATTAAATAATATAATATGCATTCTTACACTTAGAAATACACATGTCAATATAAGTGGTAACCGACACAAATAATTACCTGCTATAATCGCATAAATCTTTTTTTTAAAAAGTAAACACTTTACATGGCATATTCATATGACACTTGACAGAACACAGGCTGATACAGGCTGCTAGTGCTGGAAAACTCTGAGAAGTTAGGCTCTTCTGGGAAGCCATCAAAGTAGAACAGAGTCCTGAGTTCTAATGGATTTGAGATATGAGGCTGAGGTATGTCTTAAGAAGAGCTTAGAGAACAATGGGCACATGAGCCAACACCTAAGGAACCTGAAGTTGCCCACCATATTAATTCCAACTTCATGCTTTTATTTGTTATCGTTAGGACGAGTGAATGAGTGTCTGCATGCCTCACCTCTTCCTGAAGCCTTTCAGATGTTCCTGCTATGACAAGTTTTCTCCTTTGTCTGCACCACTGAGTTCATATAAGTGACTAAGATGTTAGACAGAGAATACCATGTGGCATATGCTATTCCTAGCATATCTTAGATTTTGTCAGATATAGTAAAACTCAATTTTGATGGAGGACATTAATAAGAGCAAGCATTTACTGGTGCTTAGTGTAACATTTTATGCATACTAATACATTTCATTAAGGTACTATAATTAAAACCCTGCATCTACAAAGGGAGCTTGAGTAGCCTCACTTCACAAAAGAAAAGACTGATTGCTGACAGAACTCAACCAACCTTCCACAGGGGTGGAGAGAACAGACTGGAGATTTAAACCCACACAGGTCGGCTGCAGAGCAGATGCTTCTGCCCACTACACATTTTACAATACTGCGCTTAATTCTTTCACATATTCAAAAATTTCAAGGAAAACAGAATATGAAGCAAAACTGAGGGGTCTGGAGAGGAATTGAGCCCTAAGAAATTGGGACATATCCCCATCTGCTCAGAGGAGATGGAGATGAGAGATGGGGGGGGACTTGTGGGAAGGGCTTACTAGGAGTTGGACAATAAAGACAGGGAGAGGGATGTAAAGAGAATAAGTAAAAAAAAACAAAACAAAACAAATAACAAATAGAAGAAGACAACAACAAAGAAGAAGGAGGAGAAGGAGGAGAAGAAGAAGGAGGAGGAGGAAGAAGAAGAGGAAGCGGAGGAGGAGAAGGAGGAAGAAAAGAGGAAGAAGAAAAGATGAAGAAGAAAAGAAGCAGAAATTGGGATGAAGGAGATGGAGGTGCTGAAGGGGACCTAGCAGTGAAACAACCATGACTCTTCTCTCTCCACTGTTCTCATTCACACACAAACAGCCTTGGAGGGAAAAGGCAGAGGCGATGCAGAAGATTAAAGACATCAGTGCTTGCACTCTCCTCACAGAGCGGTGACTTCAGATACTCAAGGTACATCAGGTCAAACTCTGAGATTGTTTTTTATTTTAGGAACCAATTCACATAATGTCACCACCAGGTCCAACTTGTATCAAGTACCTTCACCCTTTATCTGATTTGAACCCAGTATAAAGATTCTTTTCTGCGATAAATATACACAGAGACTGGAAAATAACTTGAGAGGCAAAACCTTCTTATTAAAATCCCAGTAGTGCTCATGTAGCCTCCTGCATATTATTTCAAAAAGATAGCATTTTACATAGAGATCAGGTCTGTGGTGAACATCCCACCTTATTTAAAGTAAATTTCCAACATACAAATCAGGCATAAAACATTTGTTTTTTTAAACTTTTGTGTTGTGTGATGGGGACATTATTTGTGATTTTGTTATTAGTGTATTATTGGTCTTTTCAATGCTGAAGGCAAGAAGTACAAGCTAGGCAGTAATATGTTCTACTTCAAATGTGTTTTAAAATAGAAGTTTCATTTGTCCTTTATGAAAACACACACACACAAACACACACAATACACACATGTGTGCACACACAAAAACATGTGCACACACATGCACACACACAAGCATGAGCAACGTGTACACACACGCAAACATGAGCACAGATGTGCACACACATGCAAGCTTTGATGACATG
Source organism: Uromys caudimaculatus (assembly GCA_028551405.1). Lineage (NCBI taxonomy): Eukaryota > Metazoa > Chordata > Mammalia > Rodentia > Muridae > Uromys > Uromys caudimaculatus. Next base: position 40,917,433 of record CM052717.1, on the reverse strand, counting down.
AGTGTTATTCCAATAAGTCTAAATCTTAGAAGAGGTAAAATTTCCCCAGCATTCTGAAGAGGTGTTGTTTATAAATGTTGGGAAGAGAACCCAGGGATGTTCACATCTTCTACTGGACCAATTTCTATTTCAATCACAAAAGCCAACTGAAGACTTAGGTCTTGCCACTGCAAAGAAAGATGCAATATCTCAAAAGTACAGCTGCCCATGGCAGAGAAGAGCTGTGGAAAAAGGAGCCATGGGACGGTTTACTAGAAGAGAGCAAACATCACCGGCTGAGCTGCCATGTAGAGATGCATCACTCTCAAGACAAGAAAAGCGAGAGGGCTGGGCTGACTGCACAAGTCCTGGCTCTCTTCCTATTGTGATGGAGTGAATGAATCAGATGGCTCCTGAGTGTGCTGAAGATGGAGAGGCAGGCTGGGGTGATAGAAGGTGACAGGGAGATGGTGGCTTGTTAGATATTGGAGACAGAAGGTGTCTTTAAAGAATTGACACTTGAGCAGATAACTGTATCAAAATATGAGTCCAGACAAAGGTGGAAGAAAGCCTCACAGGGTGGGACTCAGGAAAGGAAGGTCTCATGTGGAAACAGTGTGAGATGTTCAAAGGCCATGAAGTGGTGAGGGCAGTGTAGTCGTGAGGGCAGTGTAGACGAGGAGAGCAGTAGAGCCTAACCCCTGAGGAGAGGGCTGGCTCCATCCTTACCAGTACTGCTGAGAGCTTTGGATTTATTTTTGTACAGTGGGAAACAAGTGGCAGATTTTGTTTTGTTTTGTTTTTAATGTGTATGTGCATTTGTATTCGTGTGTATTCATGCATGCAGGGTATACGCGTGTGCATGCGAAGGCTAGAGGTCAACCTCAGCGGTTGTTCTGTGGAAAATGTTGCCCACTTTGTTTTTCTGAAGCAGACTCCTACTGGTCTGTAACTCAACAAGGATCTAGGCTGGCTGGCCAGAGAGCCTCAGAAATCTCTGCCTTCTTTACCTCCTCAGTGCTGGAGTTAGAAGCAAGTGTCACCACACACAGCTTTTTTTCCTTTCTTTCTTTCTTTCTTTTTTTTTTTTAAATATGCGTAACCTGGGGATCAGACCCAGATCCCGATGGTTGCAAAGTGAATGTTTTTCCAAAGGAGTCATTTTCCCACCTTTATTGGTAGATGTCTAAGCAAGGTGCGACTTGACCTTGTCCTTAAAAGATACCCTCTGACTCTTCTCCTGGAAATAGATTCCGGGTGGGCAAAAAAAGAAATTTAGGTGTGCAAAAAGGGAGACATTCTTGCACTTGTTTTAGAGATATTGGCACATGGACAAACAAACCAGACAGACCCTTGAGAGACATGTGTAGTAAAATGTCTACATTTTGCTACATTATTGCTTCATTGCCTTACTAGTTTCTGTTCACTGTTTAGCCACAAGGGACCCATGAAGTAATCAATTCAGTCCTCTACTCTCAGGCTTCTTATGAGTACTTGTATAATGTTCCCTCTAGCAGCTTCTGATGGCGTGCAGCACAGGATGTGAGTCCCCCTCCACCAGCCCAGGGTAACACTATACCATATCCCGTATTGTCACTCTCCATTCAGCTTTCTGTCTGGATTTATGCTCTGTCTTAATTTAGCCCAGTCTACCAAGAGAGTTAGAAGGATAAGCCTGAGCTTGCAGCAGCTCCCTAGTAAGACAATGACAACATGATGCCCAAGGACTGTCCACCCTATGATATTTACAGGTCCATCCCCCCATCAAATGTTCACAGACTTGACTTTACAGGAAGTGGGCACCCCCACTCTTCTTGTACCTACAAATAAATTCAATCCGCAAAATGAATGTTGATCTGCTTGGCCCACTAAGAAATGCAGGCTTGCAATGTTAAAGGAAAGCTCCCTTCCTTGTCCATCCTAATCCTTCAGCCTGACCTTTCTGTGTCTCTCCGTGGTGGTAGGAATGGTTTCCATACACTCATATATTTGAATGTTTGGTCATTAGGGAATGGCTCTATCAGGAGGTGTGGCTTTGTTGGAGGAGTTGCGTGTCACTGCGGGTGGGCTTTGAGGTTTCAAATGCTCAAGCGAAGCCTAGTATTTCTCTCTACCTGATGCCCACAAATCCAGATGTGAGACTCTCAGCTCTTTCTCCAGCACCATGTCTGCCTGAGTGCCATCACACCCCCAGCCTTGACAACAGTGGACTAGATTTCCGAACTTGTAAGCAAGCCTCATTTTTTTGGTAAGAGTTTCTGTGGTTATGGTTTTCATCACAGCAATAGCAACCCTAAGACACTATCATACTTTTGTTTTCGGAAACTTTACAGATTCTAAGATGTCAGTACCTCTGTATCTCTTCAGTGCTACATACTAAATAATTTGAGTCAATGTTAGTGTATGATGGGCACTGCTGTACCCTAACAGTCTCATGAGTCATTAAAGCTTGTTAGACCATGAATAAAATAGCTCCGACCACGGCCTCTAGGAGTTCACCCGAGGGTGTCGCCATCTACAGCACCATCTCATTTCATATCCCAGCCTCTCATTTAGGATGTGTGGTCATACATAATGTGGGTAACTCTTCCATGTTTGCTCAAGACTTTCTTGCTTTTAGCATTAAACATCCTGTGTCCTGAGAACACCCTATACCCCCCAGTCCTGGATAGTCTGGAATGGCTAATCACCCTACCTTTGGCTTGTCCTGTTTCTGTCTGCAAGCTGGTTTGTCTGCATGGAATATTTTTCTCTCTGATGTGTTTCTGGCTCACTTCTCATTTTTTCAACTTTACATTCAAATAAAATCTTTTCAGAAAAGCCATCTATCTCTATTACTATCGGCAGCAATACTATATGAGTACTATACCTTTTATTTTTACTTACATGTCTCCTTCTCTGGTGGGTAGACTCTATGAAGTACTTAATTCTTTTCTGCTATGTCCCAACCTCTAAGAACTGTACTCCATACATGGCTGACTCCTCAAAAATATCAGTTGAATGAGTAAATAAGTTTTGAAAATTCTGCTGTAGTCTTTGTGTCCCCAGTAATGAGCACTATCAACCCTCTATATGAACATAAACAGCAATTTTATCAACTAATTCAATTTAGCATTTCAGAACTAGCAACATCTTATGGAGTTTGTTGAGATAGAAAATGCTGAGAAGCTAATGACTTCAACTGACCCCACAAGAAAGGGTTGCCGCACAGTCAAGCCATTGAAGGGTTTGAACATAGTACTTACTGAAGAAAAGTTATTTCTTGGTATCATTTTGAAACTGTTGTGACTCTCCCCTACTATGAATCTCTTCCTCATTAAAGTGGGGACATAAGCTTCTGCAAATACTGCCTCTGGTCCTGCCCATGGCTGGAGGTTAGCTGTGTCGTGAAAAGTTTATCCAAAGTGTGCACAGTATCCAGATACTTTGAACAAATTTTACCATCTTCTTCAAAACCCCAGGACTCTGCCATTATTTCAAAGTCTAAGATTTTCTGAAAATCAATGTTTGTGCAGGGGCACTTGAACTACAGTTGGATTGCTGTAAGTCATCAGGGTGGATGGTGTATTTGTGACCTCCAAATAAGACACTGGGTATGAGGGTTCAGATATAGATACTCCTGTGTCACAACAAATCTCAGTTTCTGATGGACACAGGTACTGAGCAAGTGATATGGTAGACCACTCTGGAACTGAATAGCTGCCTTCATTTAAACTAGGAGCTGGGAAGATGGCTCTGTGGATAAAGTACTCACTATGTAAGAAAGTGTGTGTCTGAGTTTGAACATGGAACCCTTAAGGAGTTGACTGTGGTAGCGTATTGAGCTCCTAGAGAGGACAGAAGATGGGAGCTGGAGAATCTCCACAAGCTCACAGACTAGTTAGCTGGAAACGTGCAGCAGAGCAGAACAAGAGACCTGCTCTAAACCCAAGAGGAAGGCAAGACAGATGACACCTGAAGCTTTCTCTGGACTCCACAGGTTCTCTCTCTCTCTCTCTCTCTCTCTCTCTCTCTCTCTCTCTCTTTCTCACACACACATACACACACACACACTCACTCACACACACACACACACAGAGAGAGAGAGAGAGAGAGAGAGAGAGAGAGAGAGAGTCACACACACAGATTAATGATGGTGGTGATGGTGACAGGACCTGGAGGGATGGCTCAGTGGTTAAGAGCTCTGGCTGCTCTTGAGGACCTGGGTTAGATTTCCAGCACACAGACAGTGGCTTACAACCACCTGTGACTCTAGTTTCAGTGATCTAATGCCCCCTTCTGGCCTCTTCGAGCACTGCATGCATGTGATGCACAGACATACAACCAGACAAAACACATACACACACACATACACACACACACACACACCCCAAATTTAACAGTGATAACAAACCCAACTAAAATAGATCCTTCCCAGACCATCTCCTTAACCTCAGAGAAACGCAACAGGGGTGACAGAAGGATACCCAAGGACCAGTGTGTCTACCTCTCTGTGCCTACAGAAGTTCTCTGTGACTCTGCCAGGAAGTTAGGTGGACCCTTGAAACTGGAACAGCCCATTTTAAAATGGACAGCTAAACATGAAGACAGAATATTTACTGGGTCATCTCTTTGAGGTGACTAAGTGGACAAAAATCTTCAGAAGCCCAGCCAAGATCACCCTTCATCACAACAATACTTTCCAGTGTCCCACACTGTCCCCCCTTCTGCCCCAACATCTGCCTTTCTACCTCTGGCTCTGCAATGACACAGCAAACACTGGTAAGTCCAGCAAGATGCTCCAAGTCCAGCCCATGAGCATGACAGAATACTAGAAGAGGGTCTGGAATTTATGCTTTCCAAATGTCTTTGCCACTGGACACAAGGTTGGAGAAGAATTATGAGGCTGTTTGCGTTTGTGAAAAATGGCTGCTGGCTATGTGTGTGCACCCTTATAGAAATTGTAGGGCTCCTGTTTCATGGGTAGGTCGTTTCTATCTGGCAAGGCTCTTAAAGTTCAGTTCTGTCTTGTCTGTTTTCCCACTCAACGGACCTCAATCCCCTTCCGCCTCAGGGGTTTTGGTCTGTGCCGTAAGAAATGAAACATATTTCCCAATGTGTTTTCTTTCTTTTTTAATAAAAATATCAAAGGCATACTTATCAGTGGCTGAAGACAGAAAGCTGCGGCAAAGGCTATTTTTTAACTGGAACACGGCCCTGTGCTGTGCCACACTCATCCAGGGGCGGCAGAAGATTGATGGCTGGACATGTGCAAGGAACTGCCGCTGATTGAAACGAGACAACTGCGAGCTGCGAGGAGAGGGGGCGAAACCAGTTTAATCACAGCCATCTCATCTTAGCACATTTGGACAGGGCTTCTCCTCCTGGCTGAAGTAGCAGTTCAGAGGAAGAGGGCTCACCAAGGGGCTTGAGACAAGTCCCCGTCATGCACAGGCCCCTCTTGTCTGGAGTTTGCCTTTTAAACAGTGCGTGGTAAGATACAATCTGCCCGCCACTGACCACCAGCCTTAGACTCTGGAATGTGCAGGCACGCAAGGAGAAGAGACAAAACTGACTGAGCAGGCGCACTGCTTCTCTGGAGGAAAATTGGGCTGCTACTGTCCTTTAATGGGGGGGGGGGGCATGATCTCCATCCCTTTTTTGTTTTATTTGCTTTTCAGCGAGGGTCTAGGAAGGGAGGGAGCCATGGGAAATTGTCGGCCAGTTACTTAGTACCCATCACCAGAATCCCAGGCAGAGTTCAGCATGGTTAACAACCTCACGGCTATGTACTTGAACTGAGACATTTTTATTTCATTAGGGGTGTCCGTTTACAGCCATTAGCTAAGCAGATTGGCCAGAACCAAAAGGTCTTCTCTCCCCCCCCACCCCCACCCCCGCGTGCCTTATCATCAGATCTCTCATCCATTATTCATCTCTTTAAAAAGAGAGAAAGGGAGGGGTGGTTGGCTTTAAGTACATTTTGTTTGGTGACTTGTCTCTAGTCTCTAGCCCAAACAGTCTAAAATAGGTTTTATTAGAAATCATTATTTAGGTTCCAGCCTGGAAGCCCATCGATCGCCCGTGTGTAATGGTTCCCAGAGCTCAGAGAGTAGCAGCCACGTCTCCAACGGGCTGACACAATGTCAGTGACAATTCTTTTTTTTTTTTTTTTCCTGCCAGCTAGGATGCTGGTTTAATATCCTGAAAAAGTCACTTAACACCACCCCGTTATAACATCTGTCAGGCCCTGTCCAGTGGCTTGTTTCTCACATTGAGGGCTCCCAGGCAGTTGGGGCCATGCTCTCAAACACTTCTCCAGAGCCTTGGAATTCCTCAGACATTTAACCGCCCCCCAGCCCCGGGGTCCAACACTCGCACACCAGCTGTTATAACTTCCCAGGACACTCCTAAATTTTCTAAATGTGTGCCGTATAAAAATAAGATTTAGGATGGTGAGTGTTCAGGAGCTTTGCCTGTAAAGAATATAATTCACCCGGTGTCGCCGACCCATTATGGAGCGTTCCTCTCCAGCCTGCTAGGCTCCATCTTGGTCTTCTCCAGAGTTCATCAGGAATCTGATGGCTGACAACCTGGCCCACCTGATTATCTTTTTCTCCTCTTCCCTTGCCTTATAAAGCGTTTCCCTTTGCTTGGAAACTTTTGAAAAAATACAAATATGTTGAAAGGAAAAAAACCCACTACACGTTGAATTCAGCAGTCCTTAATGCTTTGCTCTATACTTACTTTATGGCCCATAACACCCACCCACTCACTAATTTTTCACACCAACTCATACACAGTCACACACGACTTGTGGCTTCCACAAAGTTTGGTGTGCAAAGTAGCAAACATTTCTCAGCCACCCTCTTATAGGGATACACAGTGTTTTTCTGGATCATTCATTTGAAACTAAAATATGGGGCTGACAGGATGACTCGACTATAAAAGAAAGCACTTACTAACTTACTGCCCTCAGAAGCCAGATTCCTAGCACACAGACATTATCCCAGGATGCCTGCTGAGAGATGGGAGTCTGAGACAGGAGACAAGACAGATCCTGTCTCAGTAAGGTTGAAGGAGAGAAATGATTCCCAAAAGCCTTCTGATAGCCACACTTGAGCCTACACTCTCATACACATATATAAATGATAAATTGCAGATGTCTTGACACCCTATACCTAAGTACAAAAGTAAGAATTTTGTTTATTTTTTATTTATTTTATTTTATATAAAATAATTCTAATAATTCTATCTTATTTTAAAAATTTTATAAATAAATAAATTTTTATGTATTATTTATTATGCTTGTTGCTATTTTATTAACCATTGCAAAGAATTAGGTCAACCTTGTTTTCTATCAATAGATGAGTTGAAAGTGGAAATTTGCATAATAAACATAATGGAATATTATTCAATTCTAAAGAAAAATGATGTTAGAAGTATGCAGACTGCCAGGTCTGGGTTCAGTCAGAGAAGATGCACTTAACCCTCAAGAGACTGGAGGCCCCAGGGGTTTAGAGGTCTGGTGGGGTGGGAGCTGGGGGTGGGGACATCCTCATGGAGACAGAGGGGCAGGAAGGTGGTATGGGATGTGGAACAGTCGGAGGGTGGACCAGGGGGGGAATAAAATCTGGAGTTTAAAATAAATAAATAAATAAATAAATAAATAAATAAATAAATAAATAAATAAATAAAATGCAGAAAGATGTATGGGCTTACTTAAGATTTATATTACCTCGAGTTCACACACTCTCAGAAAGAAAGGAAATCACATGTTCTCTCTCTTGTGATTACATATATTTATACATGTAAATAGATATGTATGTGGGTACAGTATAGCATGAAGAAAAGAGAACAAAAAAGGCTTAGTCTGAGGGGGTGGGGAGGAGTGAACACCGGTAATAGACAGGAATTCATGATATATATGTCTTGTTTAGGCGACCATATTGTTGACATTTTATGGGTGCAGCTTCTCTGTTATGTCCAGAAGACACTCTCTAGCTGTCTTTGTCTTTTCTAATCCTTTGAAGAGCACCATGAATTGGTGTGGACTATAGTCAACCTCTGCAGCTACAGAAGACAAGAACTCATTCTTCCTACCCATTCCAATGCGGCTCCTTTCACTTAACTCCCCCTCTCCTGTACAGCCAACTGTTCTTAACTCTTAAGCCAAATTTCTATGAGTTGAGAATATGCAGTGCATGTCTTATTGTGTGTATTAGGCTTTCTCCCCACCAGTGAGCTCCTTAACATCTTCACCAAAATGTGTAACTAGCAGTCACTCTAACATTCTCTGTTGTTTGGATTTCCATCTCCCTGTTAACACTGAGCTTGAGCCTATTAAAGCAGGGTTATACTTCAGTAGCCCTGCAGTATCGCTGTAGGCATAGTGTCCATTATAGACGTATAGAATACAGAACTATAGTATCTATTTAAATTATTTGTGCATTTTAAATCAGATTGCGTGGATTTTGCTGTTTGGGTTTCTTCCACATCCTGAACAGTTACATCTTAATGAATGAATAGTTGAAAATATTGATTTCTGTCTGAATTTGTCATCTTTACTTTGTTGTTTTCTCTGCTGGGCAGATTTTTGATTAACACAATTCCCTTTGCCTAATTTTGTTGCCTGTGCCTTTGGTGTTTTGGGCAAAAACTTCAAGCTTTCCTCAGTGTCTTGAGAGCATACATTTTCTTCTAGTAGTTTCTCAGTGGCTTCAGGTCCTACACATAAGCCTTTGACACGTTTTGAGCTGGTTTTCATAGGTTCCAGTTCTTCCTTCAGTACAGTTGTGTTCAGCTACCCCACACTGCAAGAGGCTCCTCTCTTTAACATATATTTTTGGTGGCCTTTGTCACAAAAATATGTAGACTAATTCTGGATTATCTGTTCAGTTCTAATATTTTCCTGATCCTGGTTGAGGTCAGGATTCATGCTTGTATCTCCATGGTGTTTGCTTTTGTTTTGCTTGCCTTTTTCAAAATAACTTTTAATGCAGTTTTTGTAAGGAGTTTTATAAGGACTCCCATCTTCGGAGGGAGGATGGGCAAACCTTATAATGAATATACAGCATACTATAAACTGCCCTAATCTTAAGTAAAACATTCCAAGGGGTTTACAAAGTAAGCATGTCTGTTTAACTTCCATGCAGACCTTTACAATGGAATGTTATCTGGAACCAGAAGCCTCACTGAATACTCTCCTACACCCCTAACCAAGCAGACAGGCACTTCTATTTCTGATTCTTTCACTACAGATAATTGTTGCCTCGGCTTCATCACAGCCAATGCTGAGTGCTGCACAGGGAGTCTACCATAGCAGCAGGTGAGGGCTACAGAAATCTCATCTATGTACTCTATCCAGACAGTTTCTTATCAATTCTATGCCCTAATAGAAACTTCTGGAAAAACATCTTTAAATTTACATGAACCAGTGAAGTTTTCAATCAAGTGAGTTTTCTACTTCTTCAAGGTGTTCTTCCTTCCTTCCTTCCTTCCTTCCTTCCTTCCTTCCTTCCTTCCTTCCTTCCTTTCTTCCTTCTTTTCTTTCCTCTCTCTTTCATATCTCTAAGACTGTTGAAGTTCAAATATTGTTTCTATGTTGGGTCATAGCTATTGAGGGTTTTATATTTGTTGTACTTGATTTATTGGCAAATTAAGGAGTCCTTTTAAAATAAATAAATAAATAAATAAATAAATAAATAAATAAATAAATAAATAAATAAATCCTTGAGGTGTAAATGTCTATTCTTCCTCCCAAGGCTCCAACAACAAGCCAAATCATGATTCTACCAAAGTTCACTCTGGGGAAACCACTGAGTTTACTGGGCTTTCTTTCAGGTGTGTAGGTGCTTCCCAACCCTAAAGACAACACCAGGAAGTCCTCATTCAGCAGGGATGATACCTTTCCCATAGCTACAGAGATGTAGTTCCATTTCCTAGTCCTTCTCCACTGGGGCAGAACTGTATACAACTGGTAGGAGGGCCATCGGGACACTGAGGTGAGAGTGCCACGACTCTCCCACCTCTCCTCCTATCAGTGGCCGTCAACAGTCAACAGGCCCAGCTATGATGGTCATGTGAACAGGCCTAGCAGAACTTCTGAAGATCATGGCAGCATGGCTTGAAGGCTAGTCCTATACAACAAGCCTAGGAGGACTTGTACATAAACTCTGATGAGCAAGGAATTAGTTCTCAAAGAAAAAGTAGATTACTAAGTAGTAAACATCAGTATATTACAAAATAAAAACCTGTTACTTAGGACAAGTATGAACGTTGTTACTTAGGACAAGTATGAGAAGTGTTACTTAGAACAGTAGCAAACAATGAACATCACATCTCCTGGCCACTATTTGTATTTAAAGCCACATATTTTCTCTGAGGAATCGTTATTTATCAGGAATTATATCATGGCCACCCTCTGAAAGATCCAACAAGCAGCTGAAAGAGTCCGATGCAGATATTTACACCCAACTAACAGACAGAAGCTGCTGACCCCTGTGGATGAATTAGGGAAAAGCTGGGAGAAGCTGAGGAGGAGGGTGACCCAGTAAGAGGACCAGCAGTCTCAACTAACCTGGACCGCCAAGATCTCTCAAACATTGACCACTAACCAAGCAGCATACACCAGCTACTATGAGGCCCCTAACACATATACAGCAGAGGACTCAGTCAGAGAAGATGCACCTAACCCTCAAGAGAACAGAGGCCCCAGGGAGTGGGGAGGTCTGATGGGGTGAGGGGTAGTGGGGTAGAGACATCCTCGTGGAGATGGGGGGGGGAGGTGTGGGATGTGGAACAGTCATAGAGTAGACGAGGAAGGGGATAAAATCTGGAGTGTAAAAAAGAAGGTTAAATAAGATTAAATAAAAAGAATTATATGAAGTTCTTGAAATTACTTTTCCATGTATTCTCATTGTTAAACCTCTCTGCTAGTAATGTGGCAAAATGTGGAAGTGCATTTTACATTGAAGTTTGAATATTGGGAGATAACATAAATATTAAACACGATTTTTAAGTCCATATTACATATTACATATATGATCAGCTTCTGACTGAATTTTAACACAAAAGGATGATACTTACTCCTTCCCCAAGTCTAATATGTAAGTATTATTAGTGTCTTAACTCTGAATATAGTCCCATTTTAGAATCCAAATTTGCAACATAAAGACAAAAATCTCCCAGCTGCTTCAGACTAACTCAGTATTAATTTGAATGCCTCAAAGTACCATATCTATTGACCAGACAAATGTTCCACATCTATGAACTCGACAGCAGTCATTATTTTGATAGAAAAAATGACAGCATGCCAAGTAAAATTGTGGCAGTTGTTACATAGAGAGCCACGGGAACTTGAAAGCATTGAGAGGTTAGGAAGCCACATCAGGGAGTTCAAACAATCTTCAACTTGAGCCTGATAGTGAGTGCAAGCCTCACCAAATCGCCACACACTCTCCACCTACCAGACACACATCTGCTCCCGATGTTTATAAAAATCTCAATACAGCTGGAGTGTTATGAACGGTTCCTCAACTCTTCATTTTGAACCCAAGGTGCTCCCTAGGCAAAAGGAACGGAATATTAGCCTTCCTTTCACATTCCCTTCCAGTAGAGTTTTCTGATTTAGTCTTAGTTTCATAAAAATCACATTGGATTTTTATGTTTGTATTTTAAGGCAATTAATTTTTGTTACCCAAGGAAAAAGAGAGAAACCCAACCAAACACAAGACAAAATAAATGTTCAGAGGTATGAACAAAAACCTAGGTGTTAAATACTACTAATAAGAAGCATGTGTTTTTCTATGGCTCACACAACAGTCACACACTGCAGTGTACACAACAGCTGCAAAAACTGTGATCTATAACTGTACAGAGCTAAGCAGTAAGGTCTCTATTGTGATTTACTGTGAAATACCTTCTTGTTTATACATAAAGTACATACACACACATACACATATATAATAATCTTATGTTTATACATAACTTATTTGTAGCATATATTTTACATATTTATATTGAGAGGCCAAACCTACTCCATCTTGGGACCGGCCTCCATCTTAAGAGGAACTTGACGTATAGCTGAACACAGACTGCACCCAAGTACTAGAAAGGACCCCACGGCTTGTCCTTGATCTATACTCCAGAGTTGCTTGATAGCTACTTCCTAGCAATAGTCAATCAAAGATTAGTCTGATAGTTTCAGATGTACTTTCAGACCATTAGTGATTGTTCAGGGTCTTGCTTCGGAACACTCACCTGTCAGCTTACAATAATCATTCAATTAGATGTTCCAGGCCAGATATTCCCCTTGCTTGCTTGCCATTTCCTGTAAAACCTTATCCTAGTGAGGGCTCGGGGCTGCTCCACCTTCCCATCCTGCTGTGTCAGGGTGGACAGCCCCAGCTAGAGCTTATGATAAGGAGATCCTAATGCGGTTGCATCGGAATCAGCTCCTTGGTGGTCTTTTGGAGTTCATGAACGCTTCCTAGCACAACAATCTATCTTGTTTATAACAAATATCTTATGCCTTTCAGGGACATCAAATACAATAGAGTTGAATATCTCTATTGCCAAACATAGTATTTGTTACTTTTATAAATGTACTTAGTGTTAAAATGTTGGTGCCTAACAATGCAATGAAGAGAATTTCAAACTAGGAAAATACAAAACACAGTTCCTCACATATAAAACTGGAGTTAACAATGCCTAAGGTTTAAAATATCCATCATAATATGTATGCATATGTCAACTCAGAATGATTTCAGAAAAATATCTGTTAACATAAAACTCACTAAAGTGATGTGATTTGTCCATTATAAGAAAATAATGAAAGCCTTGAGAGTCTGTCCACCAAATACTTTTCTACATGTGTGCTGAGAGATATGTGTTCCCTCAGACCAAATCCACTGATCATCTTTCTTTTTCATCTCCCAACATATTCCGTATGTATATTATTTAAGTGTAGAAACATTGGGCCAAAAATGTAAAAGCTACTTTTTCCTCATGTGGCTGGAATGACTCTAGAGGAAGGCTGGTTGTTCTGTCTCTATGCTTTAACTCTCATGTGTCCCATTTGGCTACAAGTTGGCTACCAAAAATTCTAACATTCTTTATCACCTATGTTATAGAGAGGAGAAGGGATAGTAACAGAGAATAAGATTGGGTTATAAGCCATTCCCTGACTCTATGGAGTGGCCACAAAGGCTAAAAGTACGAGTGTGGAATCAAACTGTTACATTAAAAATCTAGACTGAAGTAATGTCATGTTGGTTACGTTACTCATTTTGGTCATGTTGAGGTTTTCCTAGTTTCTTTTGATGTCTGTATTCTGCATACAGTTTCTTTTAATTTTATAATTAAATGTGTGACTATTTTGTCTGCATATATGTCTGTGTACCATAGGAATACAATGTTCATGGAGCCCTGAAGAAGACATAGGATCCTAAGCAACTGAAGTTACAGATCTGTTGTGAGCCACCATGTGGTACTGGGAACCAACTTGGGTCCTCTGCAAGGGCAGCAGGCACTCTTCAGTGCTAAGACATCTCTCCAGCTCCTGATGTTAGTGGTTTTAATATGTGGCTGGCTGTAATCCCTCCACCTCAGATGCCTGCACTCAGTGTCAAAACTGAAACAATTGAGATCAAAGGGGACCAATGTGTGGTGTCAGGATGACGATGGGCAGAAAGGTTTTATAGCAGAAAAAAAGTAGGAATAAGGTATCCTGACAAACCAAGAGATAAACAGCAGTTCGATCATTAAATATTAGAAACACTAACATTCATAGATAACATCAATGATAACTCCATTTATATTCTGTTATTATTTTCTGTTATATGGAACATAGCCTAAGCATGAAAGGGCAAAAGAAAGAAAAGAAAAATATAGACACCACTCAAATATGCCGAAGTCTCTGTTCCTTTTAAATAGATTCTTGCCAGAACATAATAATAAAACTGAATAAAAAGGCTATGTGTAGTTTTGGGTATCTGCGTATGTGTGCCCATGCAGGTGGAGGTCTAAGGCTGGTTGGTGTCAGGTGCCTTTGGTGATTGTTTTCCACACTGTATGCATTGAGGTAGGGCCTCTCATGTGAATCCAGAGCTTGCTAATTCAGCTCGTCCAGTTAGGCAACTTGTGCCGGGGATCCTCTCATCATGTGGGATTATAGGCAGCGCCGTGTGCTAGAATTTACTTGGATGCTGGAGCTAAGAACATCCATTCTCAGGCTTGTGCAAACAAGCTGAGGAGCTATCTCACCACACCCCTAAGAAAGAGCTCCTGTGGTAGACTTCTGAGTGAACGTGTGTGATCCCCGTAGCTTCCTTCTACTGAATTGTGCTTGCAGGTGAAGTGAATAGTCTCATAAAAGCGAGATGTGTTCACAAAATACTAAATTTTGACCAGTGATATTTCTCAGTTTTACATTTTAACATCTGGAGAGATTTTAAAATGTTGATATTCAAACTCACCCTCAGACCTCTCATTCCACATGTCTTTGGTAAGCTTTGACACTGGTATTTTAAAATACTAAACAATTGCATAATTTGTGCTAAAATATTATTTTGAAAGAAGAGGAACAACAAAATGAGCTATTTGGTTAGCACAGAGACGTAGGTTTAGTGTGTAGAGTTAATTTGAGAGACTGTTGGAGTGTGCAGATGGCTTCTTCCAGGTGGATCTGCCTAAGAAATGCAAATTGTAGTTATACAAAGAACCTGACCCTAACTGGGCAATCAATCAAAGAACACACGGGGAGGAACCCATGGCTCTGGATGAATATGTGGCAGAGGAGGGCCTTGTTGGACATCAGTGGGAGGAGAGTCCCTTGGGCCTGAGGGTGTTCGATGCCCCAGTGTAGGGGAATGCCAGGGCAGGAAAATGGGAGTGGGTGGGTGGGTGGGGGAGAACCCTCATAGAGGCAGGGGGAGGGGGGATGGGATAGGGAGGTTCCAAAGGAGAGACCTGGAAAGGGGAAAACATTTGAAATGTGAATAAAGAAAATATACAATAAAAAAAAAAAACAAAAAAACAAAACGAAATAGGGTGGTATTAAGGCCTTTGTTTAATAATAATAATAATTAATAATAATAATAAAGAACCTGACCCTAGAATGCTAATGTGAAAGATTTTTTAAGCTGTGAGCACAGATAAAGAAAGAGATGTGATGAGGGTTTAGGAAAGTTGCAAGGAGAGAGACAAAATGGTCAGAATCATAGGACTGAAGTGGAGTGGAGAGTTTAGAGTTCAGGCAGCCATTATCAGCATTACAGCTACCATACAACCTTGCAACATCAGTCCTCTGTTAGAAGCACCCGTGGGTAGTTGTGCTTGAATCACTATAAAACAGGGAAGCTGAGAAGGAGGCCAGGAAATGAAAGCCTGTGGAATGTGATGATCAGAATATCATTGGTGGTTTTTTTAAACAACAGTTCCAATTTTATGTTTGGCCAAATTGAGGAGTTAAATGGGAAGTAATGGGGGCAATAGGGTTAAACTATATTTTTAAAAAATCATCTTGAAATTAAAACATGCCAAATCTTTAGCCCTTCCTCAAAACTTCTATTAGAGAAAGTGTTATACTAAAACGTTGACGTTAGAAAAGAAAAAAAAAAAAAAAAAAATCAAACAAGCACATGAGTCACCAGAATCCCATGATGTAAAGGACTGCAACAGCTGGACGTGGACATAGTGAGAAACTGGGATGATTCGTCCGGTGTGGGGATGGCAATGGGCAGTGAAAATTATCCAAGTGACATTCATGATAATTCCCCATGGTCTCCATTCCTTCCAAAGTTTTTGCTGTTTTCAAATGTTTCTCCCTATTGTGGATTTGGTTTGTTGCTTATATTATGTTAATTTGGTTCCCAAAATACACAGGAACTCGCATGTTTGAGTGTGAGATTCTGAAGGTTCCTGCCCCCAGCAGGGTTCTAATTGGTAAATAAAGTCGCAAGCAGCCAATAGTTGAGCAGGGAGAGAGAGGCAGGACTTTCAGGTTCCTGGCAAGGAATGCCATTGCTGGGGAGGATAAGGTTCCACCCTGAGATGGTAGGAGAGAGACAGAGATAGAGACACTGCCGAAATGTAAGAGTCGCGGATCATGGCCTACGAGGGCTTCAGGCCTGGGTCCATGGTGGCCAGGATGAAAAATAGGTTTTAGTAAGTAATAGTTCAGGAATTTTGGAAGGGAGAGTATGTTAGCCTCAGGAATATTGGAAGTGCCCAGCTGTTGAGCCGCTTAGGGCATATTAAAAATAAGGCTGTGTGTGTGTGTGTGTGTGTCTGTGTGTGTGTGTGTCTGTGTGTGTGTGTGTCTGTGTGTGTCTGTGTGTGTCTGTGTCTGTGTCTGTGTCTGTTTCATTCTTGATTCCCAAACATTTGGAACAGTAGCGAGGAGCACATGTGCACTGCCAGGAGTTTAGAGCAGATTAATGTACTATGTACTACCGCTACGTCTCCCTTTATCGTCCTAGTTCTGAATGAGCTCCTTTACAGAGTAGCAAAATCTAATAATGGCAGATTTAATTTGAAATTTTGTTCTTGATTAAGCAAGGTTTGTTTTATATTCTCAGGAAATTTTCATTTTGATGGGAAAGCACACATACAAGTAAAAAATAGATAGAAAAATAGATAAACAAATATAAAACAATAAGTAAATAATGAAACCAATCACTAAAAGCTCTTTTTGATTATTTTCAAATTCTTCTTCCCTTGAATCTCTTCCTTTAAACCTAAATAGCAGTTTCTAAGTTTCATATTGCAGATATGAAGTTATACTACGTGCTTAAAAATTCTTATTTAATTACTTGAATGATGCCCTTGCTCTACCATAAGTAGTACTGTTGTAGACTTCTGTCAAACCCTACCTTGGAAAACAATTGTTCAAACCAGAAATGTGTCATTGTCACTCTGATTTTGTTTGCCTATCAGCACCGTGCATAGGTAGATGCTCTTTCAGTGTGTCCACTAGAAGCTATGATACCGTAGGTGCTCAATGTGTAGTTGAAGGATCAACAATGGTACGTAATTAGCATGAGGTTCTTTTGTTCATTGTGATGCTTCAAGGGTCGATCGTCCACTGATGCCTTTGGTCCTCATACCTCTACTATGTTCTCCATAAAAATGAAAACAACCAGCCAAGATGTTTCTCCAGCCCCCTCCCTAAAAATGGTAATGCCACAGAATCAGGGCCCTCCAAACCTGTTCCACTTTATCCACAACATAAGTTGAAAATTTCTCACTGTGAGAAAATCCTTAACTTTGTTACAATGCCAAGGTTCTCTAAATTAATCACACTGTCCACAAATTGGAGTCATTCCACAGGTCTAGAGTTTGCAGTCACTTGAAGCTGAGCAGAGAAGAATTGCTCAGCTCTGGAAAAAGAGCTCACAGACTCTCTGAGGCATAATCAATCGGATTAAGACTTTGGCTGTTCTGAAGCAGGTTTTGTAAGTTCTCTTCTGAATTTTTTCCAGTCTCGAGTCACTGGACCTTATGAGCTCACTTAAAGAGACAGACTTTGTTCACATGACTCAGAGGGTGAAGATGTTGATGCAATTAGCAACAAGTTTAATTGACATAATTACGTTTCTGCGGCCATGTAGGCATTACATAGGAGACAGTCCTCTCTGTTGGACTCCTTAGTGCTACCTGGCTTGTTTTCTGATATCTCTGGGGCTTACTGTGAGAATGTTTTCATTAAGGTAGAAAGCAATAAAGAAGGAAATTTGAAAAAGTTTGGCCTGATTGTATTACCAAGCCTTATCCTCCCGCAGCCCTTTTAATTAAGAAAGAGCAACCATTACACAAAATCAAAGTGGAAAAACCAGAATGAGGAAGTGTGTGCTGTTTTTTAAGATTACCTAAAGAAAATATGACAGGATGAATTAACATTTAATTACTCTGCGGCTATTGGTTTCAGTCAGTTTTATCCCCTTAACTAAAAGTTTTATAGTTTTTTTCTTCTTTAAAAACACTGGAAATAATGCAATCAAAATAAGTTTGTCCAGCTTCAACACGGTGAGAGCTAGGATTCCTTACCTTGTGTGAATACCGAAGACCCACTGGGCTCACGGAGAGAGGTGCAAATCTATCTGGGGAGCCTGAAGAGTAATTTATAGGTATGGAAATGGTGCTATGACACCGTTTCTCTCCTCTACAAGAGACTTGTGGGTGCCTTGGAGAATGTTTGCCTTCAGGACATATTTAGAGCAGTAACAGTCGTTAGTTCCCATGTGCTGTACATGTATAGAAGCGATTTATGCTTTTACCTCCTTGATCTTGAAGTTACATATGCAATTGACAAAAATCTATTGAATCCTGTCTACTACCTGATGAAAAGAATGACAAAAAGCCCTCAAAACCTAAGGGAGCGACGGAAAGGCATACACGTAATCTGTTGAGAGGTGATTGCAGCAGCTTGAATAGACTGCTATGAGATTACAGAAGGGGCGGGCCTGCCTGCTTATGAATCTGGGGAAGAGGATAAAGATAAAAAAAAAATATTGAAGCTGAGTTTTGAGGGGGGAAGCAGGTATCCGTCTGCCCTGTGTAGAAGAGGCTTTCCTCTGAGTTCCACATTGTTTACAACGTAGGAGCACCTACTATGTGCAGAAATCACAAGAGAACCTAAGATCAAGGACACTGTAAAACATGAATCATAGGCTCTGGAGATTCTGTAGGATCGTAATTAAGAACGTGTTGTGATTGTACTTACATTATTACATTTTTTAAAAACATGAGCTAAATGGCTTCTTTTTTAAAAAATGATTTATTAATTTTATATATGTGCGTACACTGTCACTCTCTTCAGACACACCAGAAGAGGGCATCAGATCCCATTACAGATGGTTATGAGCTACCATGTGGTTGCTGGGAATTGAACTCAAGACCTCTGGAAGAGGAGTCGGCGCTCTTAACCACTGAGCCATCTCTCCAGCCCCATATTATTGCATTTTAAATAGTGTGGTTGAGGGATTGGCCTTAAAAGTTTCCCTGCGATGCGTTTTTTCCTGCTTCTCTCCCAGCACAATCTCAGGAAACCACTGAGCTATGTCACTTTACATCTGTTCCCATTGCTATGATTTTATACAAGTGAAATCAGACAGGACGTACTCATGCCACCGTCTTCTTTTATTTGGCATAATTATTTTCCATGTTCATCAATATTGTGTGTGTCAGTGGCTTCTTTGCTCTTATTACCAAGTAGCACTCCACTATACCTTGCCTGGCTATACAATTCCATTTCCCCTTTATTACTGATAGACACATGAATTGTCTCTAGTTTGTGGTGTTACAAACAAAGCTCCTGTGAGTGTTCTTGCAGAAGTCTTTGCATGGATGTCTTAGGTAAGTACCTGGCAGTGCAATGGCCTTAGGGTGTGACAGGTCACACTTAACTTTTTAAAACTACCACGTGTGTGCATGTGTAGATGTCCGTCCGTGTGAGTGCAAGCGTGTGTGCCACAGAACAATGTGTGGACTCAGAGGACATCTGATTTTGGTTCTCTCCCTCCACCTCACATGATACAGGCTCTTATCCATCCTTGTCTATGTTCTCTAGCGGGCCTGTGAACTTCCTGGGGTCCTCCTGTCTCCTGTTTTGCCACAGAAGCCCCAGATAATAGAAGTGCCCTACCCCATTTGGTGTGACGTGTGTTCTGGGGATCCAAACTCAGGTCCCTACTTTACTTGCTGGGCCCTCTACCCAGGCCACACTTCCAATGATTTTTGAAGTGATTACACTACTTGCAACCTTAGCAATGATGTATGAACATTTCCATACATTCTTACCAATATGTAATGTGGTTCTATTTTTCAAGTCTTTGTCATTTTAATATGAATGCGCTATTATCTGTTATTTGTTGTAGTTTATGTATGCATGTCCAGAATAGGTACCTATACTGCCAACATGCCTAATAACGTCATCTTTAAAATTGCTCTTGTTAATTTTGTTATTAGAATTTTAGAACTATGTAGGTATTCTATCAAAGACTCTTTATCATAAATATAATTGCAAGTATTTCCTCCTAACATTGATTTTGTGAAGAATAGATATTTTTAACTTTTGTAAACTATAATTGATCAGCTTGCTCCTTTTGTGAATGATGCTCTTGACTTCATTTCTACTTTTTAAACCTAACCCACAGTCACAAAAATTTTCTTCTTATTTCTTTTTCTAGAGGTTTACAGTTTTGGGTTTTATATACACTATCCAGTTTTGGTTAACTTCCCCGTTTGTACCATTCCTGTGCTCACTAAACGTCAATTCCTCTGTGAGTTCTCCTTTGAACCATTGGTTATCCTGTTATGTGTTGGTTAATTTCCACATATTTTTGAGTTTACTATCTGTTTGTCTGTTACTTATTTCTGCCCTTATTCTATTTTGGTTGCAGAAGATACTCAGCATACTTTCATGTATGAAGCTCATTATTTTTCATGGACACATTTAATTGATATAGCTTGCTTACTTTGAATATCAGTCTTTCCCAACTTAATGCCTTTTGCACCTTTGTCAAAACCATCCTTCCACCTTAGCAGACATTAATAGAACACTGCACACAGCAACACATAAAGTACATTGTTCTCAAGAGCTAAAGAAACACACTTCCCAATAAACCACATGTCAGTCTTAATAATTTACAAGATTGAAAGTATACCAAATATCTTCTACAACTTAAATAGGAAAAGGCAGAAATAACAGACGAACAGATAGAAAACTCAAAAATATGTGGAAATTAACCAACACATAACAGGATAACCAATGGTTCAACGGAGAAATCACAGGGGAATTGAAAAAATACTTCACGTTTAGTGAGCACAGGGATGTGACATGCCAGAACTTATTGGATATCATGGATCTGGTGACCTGTGGGACACTGGCAGCTGTAAACAATTCCAAGCAGGAAGATATCAATCGTAACTGACTTACACCTTGAATAACTAGAAGAGTGAACCAAATCTAAGGGTAGCAGAAAGCCATCACCCACGAAACTCAAAGAGCAGAGAACAAGCCCAGCAGTCTGCTCTTTGACCCTGAGTAGATAGACTGGATATATTATGCACTTGGTATCATCACAAGGGAATTTTATTGTAGGGTCAAAAGACTAACAAGTGTATAGCTGTTAGGCACAGAATGAAGTTGGCATCTGTATGTCATTTATCATGGAATAAACTATAGCTTTGAAGAACACAGGTTTAACACAACTTGGCCTGATAATTCTACATGTGGCGTTTCTACACACGGATGCTTGCACATGGCATTTCTACACACAAATGCTCCCTTTGAGGTTGTAGTTCGTTATGTAAAGAACTAATCAAGAAATATCCATTTCAACAGTATGTGGCCAATGTTCCTCACCACAACATTTTGTCAGAACAACATGAAGTCCCTGAAATATTCTTCTTTGTACAATAAAAGATAGACTCGAAGTTTTCATAAGAATCACAAGGCTGTTTTGGGATAAAAATTTAAAGATAAAATAAGAATTGATTGCCTTTCAACCTCATGAGTTTTAGAAAACTTGATCTTACCTGAAGGATTTTGCACTAACACACCCCAAAATGTCCTGCCTATCTATGGATGTTTGTTCGAATCCAGTTTTATATGTGTAAGAAATGATTAGTTATCATTCAGTTTCTGAGGAAAAGAGGCAATTTTCTGTTCTAGCTGATGCACTGATAAAGCGAAATGGAAATCACATGATAATCCTGAAGTTGCCATGTGCTATAAACAGCAGGTAAATTCAAAACACACAAAGACCCAAACCAAAGGGTGGTGTTCCATAATAAAACTCAGCTCTGTTCATTTATGTGTGCCGTCTCTTTCACAGAACACACAAAGCTTAGTTATATGCATAAATAGCTCACCTCTCTCCCCTTGCCTCATTCAAATTATGAATCAAGCTGAACCACAATGTGGTGGATCACGTGGTAATGTTCATCACATGATAGAAACAAGCAAAACACGGAACTACTGCAAAAATCCGGAAGCTCAGAAAAACATATGTTTAGTTAAATCTGCTACACCAACATCTCTGGGTGAAGGTGTTGCACTCATTCTTGAAAGGTGTTTGCCTTTAAGAGGACAGCAGTTGTTCACAGTAATTTACTGCATAAGCCGAAAAGGACAGGACCCTGGTCTTCAGGAAGAATCTGGGGCTTGGTGTAGAAGTGGGCTTGAGTAGTGGCTGGTTGTGAGGCTCGAAGCATCTCAATACTACAGAGATGTATCCGTTCAATAGAGATGTCCAAAACATTATTTATTATTGGAAGACGAACAGGACAGGCAGAAACAGCAAGAGTTAACAGTGACAGGTTTGCCACAAGATTGTGGGTTCTATACCAACTAACATAAAGGGACAGAACCAAAATAGATAATTTCAGGCGTTGCCATGAAGAGAGAGAGTGTGTGTGTTCCTGAAAAAGCCATGAGGAGTAAGGTTACCAGTGCAGGGAAGCAGAAAATAGAAATTTGAAACTCAGATTTCTCCAATTCTTCTTTTTGATTTTTTTATTTCCTTCTCTACTTCCTACTTTATTGAGATCATATATATCTTTTCTGTGGGTTCCCTTAGTCAGAAGACAATATTATTTGGACAATGACTTTAGATATTTAATTTTCTAATTCTATCTCCTAATTTCACTGTTTTATAATCAGCGAGGATGTAGTGACTGAGTATTTGGTGACTTCTAATTTAAATTCAATATGTAGCTACAGCATCAAATGTATCATTAAAGTATTCATCTATGATGTAATGTCTGTCATGATTGTCAAGCGAGCAATCATAGCTGCCAGTTGCCAAGAATTAGCAATTGCTGTGGACTCCTGACTTTCAGCCTGAGACACCATGAATGCCATTCTTTGCAGGTGTCCTTTGGTTTCCTGTCCTGCAATCTATTCTGCTGAAACCTGACCCTGCAATCAGTGCACAGACTGGGTTTTCCACAAGGAGCACCCAGAATTAGCAGTGTCTACGCTCTTTCTGGACAATAAAAGTCAGTGTGGGGCTGAGTCCACTGGACACAGACTTGTGCATGATTGTATGATCACCATGATAGTATGATCACCAAGGATTTAAAAATCTTTCTCTCTCATACGTTAGGGAATTAAAAGTATACTTTATGTGATTTTATAGCTACAAAACACCTGCTAGTAACGGAAAGGCCACTGGCATAATCCCCCCCTCTTTCTCTTCCCCTCCCTCTTCTCCCTCTTGTGTGTCTCTGTCTCTGTCTCTCTGTCGCTGTCTCTCTCTTCCTTCCTCCTTCATACGTGTGCACCACATGTATGCCTGGTATCTGTGGAGGTCAGAAGAAAGTGTCAAAGCTCCTGAAACTGGAATGACTGTGGGATGCTGTGAGAGTTCAGGGTGTTTAACCCAGGTTCTCTTCAAAAGCAGCAAGTATTCTTAACTGCTGAGCCATCTCTCCAGCCCACAGCAAATCATCTCAGTGTGTTGACTACAGGGGTTTCCCCAGCAGCACAACACTTCTATATAGAATTTACCTTTCTGTTTTCTGATTCTTACTAGATAAAACAACAAACAGCAACAACAGCTACAACAACAAAACCCTTTCCATCCCCCTGAAAACGAAGCAAATGCGAACCACAACAGAAAGGCTGTCTTCTTATTACTTCTAAATAAAAAAAACTCAGCCCTATCCAAAAAGCCAAAGGGGTTTAATTGTTTTGTTGTAATGGCTTTTTTAATTTTTCTAGTTAGCTTGTAATAGAGGAATGCAAATGCAAAGTGTACTAGAGAAAAATTCTAAATCAACATGAACACAATATTTAACCATGTATGTCCTCCAAACACAGAGATAAATGATAAATATTTTAACACCAAAGAGTCCATGGGGGAAATGTCTGTGTTTGATGGTAGAAATTAGAATCTTTTGCTTCTTCTAGTGTAGCTCATGAAGGAAATGTCTGATTATATTTGTTTCAGTAATGACAATATTTGACACCTGTGTAGTGGGATTTTTAAATATGTTTTGGCAACGTATAAATATAGAAAAACAGTGGATCTTTAAGTGGTATTACTATGCTGAGGTAAGTAAGACAGACTAAGGCAGGCATGTGTGGCATACCGAGTACAGCCAAACTGCAAGCATAACGAATCTTGTCACAACTTGTGATTTCAAGAATCCAAGGACACCAATGTTTATGCAGCATCAAACATTTTCAGAAACACGAGCCTATAATAAGGCCACAGTGAAAAAGCTTTCTTTTTTCCTTGCAGGAAATTATAGTAATTTTTCTTTATTGTCTGCTTGTGATATTTTGGTACTGTAAAACTATTATTACAGGTTTCAGAAGACCACCCTCTTGGATGACATTCGAATTGGTTGCTAGGACAAATCAGGGGGCTGTTGTTGAACCTGAAACCTGGAGGGGTGTGTATGTGTTGGGTTCAGAGTATGTACATGATGTGTCATCTGTCTGACTTTCATACTAGAAATAAGAATATACTGAAATGCCCAACATGGAATTCGAAGAAAAGTAGAGACAGTTAAGTGGTTACAGAAAGAAAGAGAGCAATGGCGTGTACAGGCTTAGGAGGGCAGACCGTAGCTCGTCTTGTTTTATGACTATGAACCTCGATGTGGGGCTGGGCAGATGGCTCAGTGGCTTTCCAGGGGACCTCAGTTTTGTTTCTAACACTCATTTTAGGTGGCTCACAATCCTATAACTTCTTCTTCTGATCTCTAAGGGAAGTTTTACATGTGCGGCACACATTCACATGCCTACACACACACACACACACACACACACACACACACACACACTCACACACATAAATAAAAAACAGTATTTTTAAACACTAAAGAAAACCATAAATGTACCACCTGAAAATAGAACTTATAACATCAGGAAATGAAAATAAATCAGAAAAAAGTAGAAGAATCTAGAATATTACTGTTAAGCTAAAAGAACAAAGTCATTCCTGAATTATGCGCAATTACATTATTAACCCTTAACCTATTGGCTGTGTATCTGCCGACAAAAAGCTGGACATTTCTTATTCACAGATAGGAACTGAAGTCAACCATGGATTCTTCTTCAGGCTGATGGAACAAATACTGTTGATACTGCTAAAAGATTCTCTTGATCTATAAGAGTATTCAGGATGGTCAAGGCTCAACTTTGAGTAAATGTCTTAAAATACTACTCATGGGTGATTTGAAACAGCCAAAACCTCCATATTCCTGCTCAGAGGAACCAAAAGGCTGCTTCAAAGTACAATGTGGATATTTCAAAAAGGTATAAATGATTCTTTCCGTTGATGCTGGAGGCATTTTGTACGGGAGATCCTACTGCTCTCCTGGCCTCCCATGATGCTCAGCTCAAGCAAAGCAGGTGAGGTAGCTATCTCATTAGAAGGACATTGTTAATAGTTGCCCTGCACTCCAGTTTGGGGATATGTATATATATGGCAAATCCTGAACATCTCAGGCTAGCCTTGAACTCACTGTGCAGTCAAAGATTCAAGGCTGATCTTGAACAATCTGTCTTCCCATCTTTACCTACTAAGTCTGGGATTACAGGCACACTTAGTTTATGTACATCTGGGGACAGAATTCAGAGCTTTGTGCATGTTAGACAAGAACTCTACAAACTGAGCCACATTCCCTGCTGATAGTCTTTAATGTTAGCTCTTTGATGTCTGTATATCTGGGACTCTATGAAAATGCTACAAAATTCCCATTGTATCGCTGGGCAGTGGTGGCGCACGCCTTTAATCCCAGCACGTGGGAGGCAGAGGCAGGTGGATTTCTGAGTTCAAGGCCAGCCTGGTCTACAGAGTGAGTTCCAGGACAGCCAGGGCTACACAGAGAAACCCTGTCTCGAGAAACCACAAAAAAAAAAAAAAAAAAAAAAAAAAAATTCCCATTGTATCATGAGAGTCTGTGGTGTTTGTCTTAAGAATGATTTTCTGCATCCTTAGACACCTCCAGAGAAATTTTGAAAATGTACCAGGGGTTATTAGTACATTCCTGCAATAGTAGCCCTAGGAAGACTGAGAAAGACTGGGCCAGGTTATATAACCAGGTACTAGTCAGCAACAAATGACAGTACCATACATAACACCCCCCACCCCATACAACTACATTTCTATAATCTAGGCAAATTTCTCAGTTGTTGGATTTAGATAATTTGAATATTTGGCATATTATTGGTCAAAAATTATTTTAGCATTTGTTTTAGAACAAATAGCAAAGATAACTCTTCTGCTTCGTAGAGTAAGAAAAACACATGGGTAGTTATGAACGAAATATAGTTTCCAAGGCTTCTATCTAGGATTTGCGAAAGATATCAGACCAGCCCTAGCTATTAACCACATTTCAGTAAAAATGAGTCAGCATTCTAGAACAAAGGCTGCATTATATTAGCAGTTATCGGATTGGGATGATGAAGTATGGCAGGGTGGAAATCAAGGTGGGAAGGAGAGGTCAGAGTTTCATAAGTGATTTACAAAAGCTTTTGAGAGATACAGTTACCAACAGAAGGAAAACTTTGGTATCTATGGGCTTTCCCATGCATTGTTACATTTTTCCCAGCATCCTTTGGGCAAGGTGTGCAATTCAAAGCGATTATTTTGGAGAGGGAAGAACTGATTCTCAAAAAAATAGTATTATTTGCGCAACATCTGAACTTTGATCTGTCCATTCAGTCGAAGTGTTTGATGTTGATTTGTACATGATTTCACTTGCCCCATACCTTTTAGCCCATTGTATCTGTAGAGCCAAAGGTCTAGAGATAGAACATGAGAATCAGGCTCAGCCTTTGCATTTTAGACTCAAGGTGTCACAGAAACATTTCAAAGAGCAAAGAGTTGATCTGATGGGTCTTTGAGTTTGCATCTCTATTCCAACCTCAGAACGTCCACTTCATTTTTATATTAGGATGCATGGTAATATTATATTCAACGAAGACTCCCCCTGCGTAAAATGTTTGAAAACAGTTACAATTTTCTGTAGGGAATCCACCTTCATGTATCTGTTAGAGTGAGAAAGACTATCTCCCATTTTAATGCCTATAGTCAAATCAAAATGCCTATGGCAAATCAAAAAATTCACAAATACATATGCCACACTCCACGAGTTGCTCAGAATTTTTATTCTATCTAGTAAGAGATAATTTCTTTAGGCTGGGGGAAATACAACATCCAGAAGCTATATACCTGGAGTAGCATTTGTGGTAAAAAAAATGCCTATAACCCCAGCACTCTGGAATTCTAGGTCAACCTGGACTACATAAGGAGACCCTTTCTAGAATTAATTAACTAGCAAATAAAAAGTTAGAAGAAATCTCTTTACTTGGCCTCAAAACATCTCATGGGGATGTCTGTGAAATATATGTAACATCATTCAGCTTTAGTCACGGTACCGGTGGCACAACTAATTTATTTGTCTGTCTGTCTATCTATCTATCTATCTATCTATCTATCTATCTATCTATCTATCTACTTATTTATTTAAAGTAAGAATAGAGATCAGGCTAGCCATATTGCACAGTGCTGTTCAAATAGGACGTCTTGACAACAGTGGCTGTGTCTACAGAGTGGATGGATCAGATGAGGCAGAGACCAAGAATTCCTCATGTGGACTGGCAACCCATTAACCAAGACTTAAAAGATATGTTGGAAGGAGGCTTACTATTGTCTCCTGCATTGACTCTAGCAATCCACACAATTATCTTCTGACAATGACTTTTGGGAAACTAATCATGTATGTATTCCAGTCATCTTCCCAGTTTTTCTGAGCTTTGGTAAGCCATCCTCAATATGCAAAACAGGAAAACAAATGAATGATATATTTAAAGCAGAGTTGGGTTTCACCAAAAACTAAAATGATTAATATTTGAACAAAAGTCAAGCTGGACAAGAGCCTTTTTAATTTTGGAAATTTTTGCGGCAAGTTCTGGAAATAAAAAATGACAAGTGAATGAGCTGGAAATTACTAGAATAACTATACAACTTTGAACTAAGCATCATAAATTGTAGATACTTGTTAAAATGCATAACGCAGCTTCGACAAAGCAATACTAATGGGCGTAATAAATCTTACACTAGACCACTCAAGTATCTAAAACAAGCACAAGACCAACCAAAGAAAATATTTCAAATGAGCAAGGCTAAACGAATCAAGCCCTTTTTGGGTAGGCTGGGTTTCCTTGTTCTCATGGTTGGGAGTATTCCAGATGGGTTTTGCATGTGTTCAGATGTGTTTGTGCATACTAGTAATGGAGCAAAAGCAATAATGAGATAGAGCATTTAGGTTGTAATAGATGTTCTAAATCTGTTGGCCCAAATGATATGAGGCAGAAAATTAGTTGGATGTTTTTAAAGTTGAACTCTAAACTAGAAAGGAATGGTTGAATGCCTGGATCTTTACCACAAATTTGTCCACACACGCGCGTGCACATGCACCATTTTTATAAAGTTGATTAATGAAGTATATGTAAAAGTTTTAAAATATATAATCAGCAAATGTGTGAAAATAATGAAAATTATTAGTACGTGCAGCATGTATATTCTGCATTATGTGTAAATTCTTGGGCTAGTGAAGAATCAAGTCCTTTGTGTATAAAATGTGGTTATTTGTTCTCTCGAGATGTCCACTTCATTTTCATTGATCACCCTGTGGGAGAGGAACCATGAGAGGTTTTTATTTTTTTTTTTAAATACTGAGGTAGGATACTAAAGCTAAATTATGCTTAGCTTCTCAGCAGCATTTCCAAAGTTGTCAAGAGCCAGGGGCACTTTGTTCACCTATCGCATCCCCCCTCCTCACCAGCCCAAAAGGAATGGCCATTTCCATCCCCTTTTGCCAATTTCAGCTATTTCTCCTCATCACCCCGCACAGGTGACATGAAATCTGGCGCTGTTCACCCAGGAGATATATAGAGTTGGCAGGCTTGGATGCTCTCTTTAAAGTGTGTGTGGAAGGGGCGGGGGGTGTAGAATGCATGGGTAGAATTCACGATGCTGAAAGTTTTAGAAAAAAGAGAGGAAATGCCTTTGCTAACTCAATCATTTTCTGCTGACAGTAGCCTGCCTTGGGGAAAAGGAGTCTATTTCTGTGATTCTTTTCGCTATTAACCTTCAAGATGATTCAAATGTGGCTTTCCTTTTTTACTAGATGGGGCTCAATGAGCCACATTTCCCCCTTCTCTCTGGAGGACCCTGGCTGTTTCCAGAGCTGACAGAAAAGCAAGGTGAGTAGCAGAGGCTCCACACACTGGCGCTTACTTTCAAAAGCCAAGAAAGAAGTATTTACACTGCATGTTTTCCTTGACCATGGGGTAAAAGTTTGGGGCCCAATCCTAAGATTCAGATTCTCAGTATTTCTACCCAGCAGTCAGTTCACACTGAGGTGTATTTTAAAATATGAGTGACATCAAACATCAAAGCTCCATGGCATTTTTCTCTGTTTCCTGAATCATTTGATCTCCAGCCCAACTTCTCTCTCTCTCTCTCTCTCTCTCTCTCTCTCTCTCTCTCTCTATATATATATATATATATATATATATATATATATATACATATATATACGTATATATATGTATATACATATATAT
Organism: Uromys caudimaculatus; assembly: GCA_028551405.1. Classification (NCBI taxonomy): domain Eukaryota; kingdom Metazoa; phylum Chordata; class Mammalia; order Rodentia; family Muridae; genus Uromys; species Uromys caudimaculatus. The sequence continues at coordinate 40,887,882 of CM052717.1, read as the reverse complement.
ATGTATATATATGTATATACATATATATATATATACACACACACACACATATACACATATTTCACATTTCACACACACACAATATATTTAGAGCTTCTTATGTTCTAGTTCCATAATCATGGGTTGCATCCAGTCTCTCAGAGAACATGCAATGTCTGAGAGAAGGTTGATCAAGTGACTGCTGTACAATTATGAGGATCTGAGTTTTAACCCCAGAACCCATGCAGACAAGATACAGGATTACGTGGGGTCCCAGGAATAAAGAACCAGAGATAGGCTTAACCCCGGAGCTCACTGATCCACAACCTAGCCAGTTTGGCAAATTCTAGGCTAGTGAGAAATCATATCTCAAAAAAAAAAAAAAAATGACAACTCAGTGGCCCTCCGACCTCCACACTACACACAAACACAACACATATACCTCTGCATATGTGAACACATACGTGTGTGCAGGTATACACACAAAGAGTATAATAACTCCCAAGTTAATTCAGCAGAGATCCACTAGATAATTAACCTCCAGGAGTAGAACCTCTTAGAAGAAATGGATCTGAGCCTTTTCTCTGACACACACATGAGTTCTGCGGGGTCTTTTGCTTTGCTATGCCCTCACTGCAGAGAACTAAATACACAGGGGTTGGGGAGCATGGGGGAGACCCTTACGGTACACTTCCATGTGGCATCCCCTCTAACTCTTGTTAGTTCATTAACCATGATAAAGAGTGCGCTCAGTGAATATTTGCTGTGGATTAATGACTCATTGGTTCTAGAACGCGAGCAAGGGTTTCTAAGATACATTGTGCTTATGCCATTAATCCCAACACTGAGTGCTCAAGAGAAAAACCAAAGTCACTGATTCTCTATAAGGTAGATGATGACACCGATGAGTTAATAGAATTCTCCTAGTTCTTTGACGTTGTGTGCTGACCTGTCAAAAAGGGGGCGTGTGGGAATGAACAGAAACAAAACCCGAGACTAATAAGTTATCCTTTGAAGTTGTCCTTACCATGCAAGCTTTTCACTATGTGTCATGACCAAAACCCACATAGCTTCATCAGAGACATGACGCAAATGCTTTCACAAGCCCATCTTGATTCAAATTCGCAACTGACTTTTTACAAAGATGTAATTCTGTGAAGTCAAACCTCTGTGTGAAACGAAGCTTCATTGCCCTCTCTGCCCCACACACTTATGTAAAACAGCAGCAAATATTACTTGTTAAAAGGGAAATATTTCATACTTCTTTAGGTGTCCAAAAGTTACTGCTTTCATGTAAATGTCACAATACTTCGCACTTGGTTTTATTAATGTACTAGGTATTTCAACTAAAAGAAAACAGACATTTAAGACTTTTTAAATATAAAGGTCCTATTTTAAATGGCAAAAATTCCACAAGTTTCCATGTAATATAATCAGTGATATCATTATTACCTCTTTGTTAGGAAGTTATACAGGGTGGCATGAATGATTTCAGTGGTGCTTTACATTATCTTCAGAATCAAAGTAAAAATTTATATTTTTTAAAAAATTTATGAATGTTGCTTATTAATTCACAAAACAATGCATAAATTTATTGAAAAATCCTCTGTGGATCACCCATGTTATAACTTGCTGGCCCAGTGGAGTTTGTGGCCTTCTAGGAGCCCATTAATCTAAATCCTGAACCAGCAGTATAAGAAAGATTTTACAGTGCTGTGGGGTCATGAAAATCTTGAAGGATAGCAGAGGTGAAAGGCTTCTTGTGCAGTTCTCCTTATGAACACCTCGTCCATACTCAAGGAGACAGTGCATAGACCACACTCTGTGTGGGCATCTGCAGGCATCAGTCACAGACTTACCACCTCATCTGTCACAGATATTTTATTGTCATTTCCAGAAAAAGCCACAAAACCCTCTGTCCATTTGCATCAATCCAAATCACTGTGGGATCCAATTTATATTTCGGACATGTTAATTGGAAACAGTTTGCACAATAGTCATTGAAATAATATATGTGTGTCAATATTTTTAATAAGGATTTGTGGATTGGTCCTAGCCTGTTACTGAGAATTAAATTTTATTTGATGCACTGCATGCATGGTGCCAGTGTAATACACACAGGAGAAGCTTAAGGAAGCTACTGTGGTGTATAACTGTATCCAAGCTGCTGAAACACTAAGGTCAATAGAGCTCTTGAGCCCTAGAGTTCAAAGTCAGCCTTAATACAGCAAGACTGTCTCAAAAGTAAAAGACAAAAGGAAAGAAAGATATGAAGAAAGAGAAAAAAAGACTGTGGAATGTATGACATATTAACTCATAGATTTACAGCAGACATATGACAAACTTATGAAATACAGAGGTAACATTTTTCCTACTGACAGGGATATAACATTAAAGTAAATACGAAAGACAGAGATTCACTGACAACTTTAGAGTTGTCTGGTGTCTAAGAGCTGGGTGTACAATTTTGTGTACTTCGAACACAGAATAACAGTATCAAAATAATAAGAGGCTTTACTTTTGAGATTCAATGAATTTGAAGTTTTATGTGTGTGGCTGTATGAAATAATGTAGGTGACTAAAAAATTAATTTAACTTCAGGAATATGCTAAGGTTGTAAACATATATGTTCAGTAGGCCTAAGACAGTTTTGAGTCTAGTTACGTTAGCTTGATTATCAGTGAAATGGAAGCAAATATTGAACCACCAGCTTCACGATGAAGATTAAACATAATTATATGATATTCATTTTCCAATTTGCCTTAATTTATTGAAGTTGCTGTCTTCAATGATACACTCAATAGTTTCAGTCATGATTTAGTCCTCAATCATGAACTATTTGGCTGTTTTGGGAAGGACATCTGGTATCTCTGTTCCCCCAAAGGAGATACAAATGGCCAATACGTACCTGAAAAGTGTTCAACAACCTTAGCCATCAGGAGTATTTAAATAAAAACGCCAGACCAATTGGCCCCAGGCCAATAAGAGACACTGTCTCAAATACGAAACAACCCCTAAACTTGTCCCAGTCTCTATCAACGGGTATGTACATACATGCCTGCCACACACATGGGCCTTGAAGTCTCTGTGGGGCTCATACCATCCTTGAACTTGCAATCTTCCTGCCTCTGCCTTGTAAACAGCTGAGATTACCAGCTGGTGTCAATAGTCTTAGCTGTCTTTGTATTTGTAAGTGGGAAGAATAATCGCTAGCTGTAGAGTTGTGTCTGAACTGGCACTAGTCATTGTTCCTGGAAAGGGACTGAAATTTCCACTTTAGTTTTAGTGACAAGTAGTACAAAATGACTAAGGAGATAAAATGTGAACTGAGTAATAATATCCAAGTGTGAGCTCACTGGTCCTGACTTGTTTTGCTTATTTATTAGATTATATTTTGAGATGGGTTTCATGTAGCCAAGGCTGGCCTCCAAGTAGCTATATAGCTGAGACTTGCCTTGGATACCAGATCTTCCATCTTTCAGTTTCCTAAGTGCTGAGATTACACACATGGGCCGCCACACCTGACGTGTCTCCTTAGACTTCAAGGTGCCTCAGAGTTACTATGGAGATGTGGGCTGTGCAATGTTGTGAGCACAGAAGTTTGAATAGGGAATGAGTTTGGTCTTCCTGGTCATAAGTTGTTGGTAATGAATTCCTCTGGAGGAGCATAATAGAAGCTATATTCCCAGGAGGACTAGGAACTGATCCCCTTTCTGTGACTTCATAAGATGAGATTGCTTATGTTGTCACTTCTCAAGGTAGCAGGTCAATGCTGCTCCCTCCTGTTGCCCATGCCTGTATCTTCAGACAGGTTAGCTGGGCTCAGTGGCCACCTCTAGGCTCTGCTTTTAAGATTTCATTCTGGACTGCTAGCACACTAATATCCACATCCTTCACTCTTCTGTTTTGAATCTTGGGAGGATGACGAAATGCCAAGATGCTAATGAGATAAAAATAAACAAAAGGGTGGACACAGCTCAGAGGGAAGTCAGAAATTCAAAAGATGTGGAATAGAAACATAAAGGAAGAAAAATTAAAATTTACTCCATAATAAAGCTGTGTCTTAGCACTGAATAAAATTACAATACGAAAATTAACGTTCTTAAATATGCTTGTAGGAAAAGTGAACAATCTGTAAGTGCAGCTCAAATTATAAATTTAAGATTTTATCCTTAAAAATATAAATTCATCCTAAATTTCTCAGTATCCATCATTGTCTTTTATAATTATAGGAAGAGAACAATTTTAGAATGCTGTTATCATTACATATTTATCAGTGAAAATCATTTCTACTTAGTATTATAATATTTATAAACATGTAGCATTTATAAATATAAAACATTTTATAAATATTTTAATATTAATGGTTAAAATGTCTAATTAGAATGTTTTATTTTCTGAAGATTTCAAGGAGCTGTGCATGTTTCCTATTAGGAACAAACTCAGAAGACTCCATTTTGACCTGTATTTTTAAAAATTATTTAGTAATGTGACTACTGTCATTACTGTTACCCCTAAAACCTTTTATATTTCAGCCAATTTTAATAGGCAAGTCAAGATGATGTTTACGGTTTTGGATTGCAAAGAGTTTGGATTTTAAGAACCCAGCTTACAAAAAGTTGTTCTTATTATAAATGGTCTCTTTCAGTCTGCAAATATTTGTAGAGTATCAATTGCCAGTCACTGTTCTGTGCACTCCAGATACTTCAATGAATGCAGCACAGTAAGGTGTGTTCTCTCTGAGACTCAGATTCTAGTGGGGAGAGGTAGACAGTAAAATATAACAAGAACATGACATGTATGTAAGGAAATGGTAAGGACGATGGGGAAATTAGAATAGTCAGGTTCAGAAAGGGGATTTGGTAGACTGTGGTAGAGAAGATGAGGGAGAAGGTAGTTTTGAGTTTTCCCTGGGGTGGGCAGAATTGGTTCCACTGATCTTAGAGTGTATAAAGCCTTAAGTGGCCCACGAGTATATTTATAAGTACAGCAGTCAATACAGAGGAAACAGGAAATTTATATAGGGTATCTAGAGTATGCTCACATGGTGGGCCTTAGAATTAGTTCAGCCACCAAGAATCATAATATGAAGCCTTCTTTTCCACAGAGAAGGAAATCAAGGCAGACCAAAACCAAGTGATTCTCCAGGATTACATGGCTACTTAGAGTTAGATATAGGTCTGAAACTTAGGTTTCACAGCTCCTGGCCTGGATCTCCTATAAGTTCATCTTTAAGAACTGTACCTAATTATCATTGATGACCATCAATAGTGACTCTTAAGCTGCTATGCAACACTCTATAGTTGATCCATATAATGAGTAATTTCAAACAACTACCAGACTCTTGTCTTAAGGTACTTAAAACTTAGATGAAGATTTAGCATTAAAGTGATATGTGAATTTTTATAGTCAAGAATTGAGTATTAAGATGCTTAATATTTAAGTCTGAATGAATTTAAGACTTAGCTATGATTTAATTTGAAGTTTCAGTGGTATTGATGGCCAGCCAGGAGATGAGGGAAACTTTCAGCTAAGAATCATGTGTGAGGTCCCCCATGAGCTGTTGAATGCACAGGGGCACAGAACTCTTATCTCTGCCCTCAAGAAACTTGCAAGTTCCAGAGCAGAGCACACACCACAGCAGATGGGGAGACATGGCATTCTGAACACAGTGTGGAGCTTACCTTATTGAGGCCTTGACATCTGGCCACAGGGCTGCTCAGTTCCAATGTATAAAGAATGAGGAAAAACAGAGACATGTTTTTAGAAATAAAGCAGGTGATTATAGAGGGTTGAGAATTAGAAAGAAGTGTTTCAATGACATAAAACAAGAGCAGTGTTTATAATTCCAGGTAATGGACCACTGGAACCAAAACTTGCTATTTCTAAATCTCTACTGAAGCAGAGCTAAGTGTGGCATTGTGAGAGCAGACAACACAAGCTAAGCCCTGGAATTGTGAGAAGCCTATCTAGTCTTGAGAGCATGCCAGCATTTCTGTTGTGACACATACCTGAAGTGAGCTGCCTAAGGAGAATGCTTTATTTGGGCTCATGGTTTAAGAAATTTTAGGCTGTGTTCTTTGGCTCCCTCACTCTTAGGCCTGTGCCAAGGCATAAACACCGTGAGAGAAAGGACTTCAGGACTAAAGCTGCTCACCTTGTGGTGGGCTGGAAGCAGAGATCAAGAGCGAGCCTACACTAATAAAGCTCTCTCTCCTTCTGCTTCCACTCTATCCAGGCCTTTAGTCTACTGAGTTGTATCACTGGTGTTTGGGTTGTTTACTCCACTCAGGTGCTGTTCCACATGTCAGTAACATAAGGAAATGCCCTTCAAGGCCTACTCAGCAATGTGTCTACTGGGTCTCCTGGGCATCCCTCAATCAAAGTAGTCAGTATCAGTCATCACGATGCACAGTGACAAGAAAGGTGAGGACGAATGAAAAACTAAAGCAAAAAAGTCTAGTCAAGCCTAGCTTCATTCAAATATAATACTGTCAATTGCCTCTTCAATCACCTCAAAATTGTCACAAGAAAGATCCATGGTGATAGAAAACAACAAAGACATCAATGTCCCTTTTGTGCACTTGTCCAGGCTTGGTGCTATGCCTTAACTCAGAAAGGAGCCCTTCTTCATTAACCAGACCCTCCTCTGGGAACTCCAAAGTGGCAGCAGGTCTAAGAATGCACGTCATTGCTTTTGTTTTCAATACATAAATGCTGTTACCACTGGAAGGAGTTTCTCGTAAGTTAATTTGGCACCCATCTTTTGGGGGAAGCTGGGTAGAGAGGTTCTATTAAATATTGTCAGTTAAAGAAGAATCTAGAGGACAAAATATGAATTGTGTCCTCAGGGCATTATGAAAGAGACATTAAATATTTGGTTTAAATAAAAAAAAATTGACCTAATGATGTAGACTTCTTTTCTTTGGTCACTAGTTTGAATTATTAGTATTTTACCAGATAGTGTTCCCTAGAGAAACAGAATCAAAATACATTAGACAAAAAGATGAAAGAGGACAGAAAGAGATTGATAGATAATAGCTAACTAGTTAGGTGATAGATATAGATAGATACAAAGATGATAGAGAGATGATAAATAGATGGATAGATAGATGATAGATATATAGATAGATACGATACATAAATGATCAATATAGATAGTTAAATAGAATATAAAGATTAATTTACTTGTTTATATACTGAGAAGTACCCCATCTGCTTTCTGCAAAATTGACACCCCAGAAAACAATGATTTAACTTAGTCTGACTTCAAAAGGCATAAAGAGATGAGATGCTCTATCTCAATACAGGCAGTGGAGAGAGAGAGGGGAGAGAGAGAGAGAGAGAGAGAGAGAGAGAGAGAGAGAGAGAGAGAGAGAGGGAGAGGGAGAGAAATTTCTCATTCCTCATTTCTTCCCTGTCCCACAATGAGGAAAGCAACCCACTCAGTGCATAGATTTAAATGTTAACGTCACACAGAAATACCCTCCCAGTGTACTCAGAAACAATGCTCAACCTGAGCACCTTATGCTGAAGCCATTTTGACACAGAGAAGCAACTTGTGTTATTGACAGTGTCATTAAACTACAGAAAGAACCTTAGGCATATTTGTCATTAACATATGCCGTTAGCTAGAATTGAATTCAGAAAATAATTTTGTTAAGGTTGATGGATATCATCTTACTTGTTTTATAGCTGTAATCTCCAGAATCCATAATTTTTAGACACTGGATTTAGGTAAATTATAAATTTATAATGAAATCTTCTGGATTCTTTATCTTGATAAACAACATCTTTTTTTTTTTTTTTTGAAAAATGAGGACCAGGAAATATACAAGAATGTCCATAGAATCATAACAGCAAATACCAGAAACACAAAACCAGATTTATATCAGCCATAGGATGCATTTTTTTAAAATATTGGCATATTAAAATAATAGATTATCCTATGCAAGTAAAATCATTGAAGTAGAGACACACAAGATTACATGATTATACCAAAAGAATATTGTGTTAAGAAATAACATCTAATCATAGAAAAATACACACACTCTGTTTTTGTTCTAAAGTGTAAAGAGAGGGGAAGCTATCAGGCGGCTAGGTACAAAGGCCTTTGAGCAAAGGATGAACACTTCGTAGAATGATTCTGCTGTGAGCAGGAAGAAGGTGGGCAAAGGTGAGATTACAGGTGGACAGAGGCCCTAGCATGGTGATGCCCTGAGGTTAAAGTGCATGCAAGTACAAGAGATCTGGATAAACACCATCTTTTCTGCAGTAACAATGCCTGAAGAGGCACATCCTCCACGCCCATCTTGAAGGGTCTGCTTCTTAGAATGGCATCCATGAATTCTGTTAGTCACAAGCTTTCTGAGAAAGCCATAGAGGGTTGCTATGTGTTGGGAAAACTCCAGGAGACTTTCTTGGAAAGTCTATGGCAGATAGTTCATACCCTGAAGAAATACCATTATGTCCTGATGCTATATGAGCATTGTGTTCATACAGAAAACTATCTCAAGACCTACTGTTGCATGTGTTTGCGGTTAGAATGAAAACACACACCTGTAAAAGAACAAGGCCATTTTCCAAAGGGTTTGAAGTCAGTGTGCTCTTGCGATCCAATCCTTCTATTGTTCTACACTCTGATGCGTCCCACTTATAAAGAGCACCAACACTGCTTTTTCTAACAAATTACTGCCAACTCCTGTGTATATCGAAGGAGCCAACACTGTGTACTATTCATTTTCTTCTTTTCTTCTGAGATGTTTTTAACAAGTGTTAATAGTTAGGTGTAGAATGATTGTAGCAAATGTTTACTGCCTTTTTTTTTTTTTTTTTTTTTTTGAGTTACCAGGAAAATTTTTAAATAAACTTAACTTGTAATTTTTATTGGGGAGGGTGATTAAATATTCCAAGGGACATGATTTCTCAATCTGTCATTTCAACTTTTCTTGTCTCCCCTAGGCACTGATTTTTCTCATTTAAAAGTTCATTGCTTTAGGAGCACCATGGCTTCTAGCCACACTGTGTAAAAGAGGCTAAGTGTGTTGTGAAAGCTAGTGCATGTTGTCTTTTTCTGCATCCTTTATTCCTATGCAAATCGAGCCAAGACAAGACCATGAAGCACCGTAGGCACAGATCCAAACCAAAGGTTCACCTCCTGTGCCCGCTAATGTAGGACTCTGTCTTTCTCTCAGCATGAATCATCCACAGCAGTAACAAACAACCTATAATAGGGACCCCTCTAGATGTTCATAATTACTATCTTTGACCCAGCCGAAACACAGCATCATCATTCTGTATTGCTTTTAAAAATCTGCCATGGACAAACTGTCACAAAAAACTTGAAATGCAACTAGGGACAATGAAGAACAAGTTATCATGTAAAGTAAAGACAACAGTCCACTGTCAGGTTTTAATATGACCCAAATGTTTCTTACAAAGCATGTAAAGTAATACTAATGTTTTAATTTGAAATTTAATTTAACCAGGCTCCCTGTGTTTTTATTTGGTGGACAAAATGTATGAAGCCCCCCCGCCCCCTCCTTCAGCTAAAACAAAATTAGGAACCAGCTTAGTTCTGATTTGGGAGATTAAAAACACAATTCTGAGCTGAGGCTGCTTACCATGCCAGCTTCAACCACATGGATGGCTTCCCAGCGGGCCTCCTGCTACTGATCCCATCTGATGGCCTGTATAAGGCCCTTGTTAGTCAGCAGGTATGACTGAGTTCCAGCGTCTCCCAGCATTGTCTCGAATAAAATCAGCTACTGTCTTCTCAGCTGAAAGGAGATCTTTTTCTTCATGATTACCCAATCTCTGGAAGCATCCAGTCGCTACTTCCTATGCTTTATGACAGTCAGCATACAGTACGTTTTGTTCTACCAGGTGTATGGGAATGTATCTGATTACGTATTATAGATGCTTTATTTTTCAGAGCATTAACAGAATTCCCCCACAAAAGGGTTTGTTCCTGCCTTAATGTGAACTAAGGTTTTTGGGTTTTTTGGGTTTTTTTGTTTTTTTGTTTTTTTTTTTTAGTTCATAAAATAAGGGATCTTGCTGCAAATGTTGGTTTACCACACCCAGCACATTCTCTTTCTCTTGCATATGTTAACAAAAAAGGAACTGTCACACACTGAGGGCCATTGTGTAAGTGTGAATGAAAGCAATCAGCTTTCTGCTTATTTGATTAGACGGCAAAGTTGTACTTATTATATTCTATTGTGTGAAAGTGAAAACCAGTTATTTCATAAGACTATTCCCAGAATTAAAATAACCCGCTCCACTGGGGTGTCAGAATGCTTATTTAAAATTCTTATCATGAAAACAGCTTCCACATTCTCTGTGTAGAATTTTAATGAAATAGATAGCTACAGAATCATCTTGTAAAGTAACATGTAAATGAGACAATTCTAACATCTGTCTCCAGAAATGGAGGCTACATGGTCAGAGACTCTATAATCATAAAGTATTTGTCACAGGAATGTTGGCCCATCCTGTCTCTCTAGTATGGACAATAAATGTGTGGTCCTATTGGAGATTTTACAGAATAGAGGAATGTACTGAGCACTAACAAAATTACAAGTTGGATGAGTTCTATTCTCATAGAACTTATACATAAAATGAGATGGAATGTACTTTGTACTGTGTGTTTAAGAAATTATTGACTTAACGCCCTTCCAACTTAGTAGTAAAATTATATTTAATTTAGGAGATTACATGTACCATCTTTTGTGAACACCCAAATGCTCAGAAGCTGTTTTTTTTTTAAATACATTAATAACAAAAGTTTACATGGAGAATTGTGTATGGAATAGTTAAGTCCCTGTGTACTCTGTCTGTTTTCTTGTGATGCAGGAAAGCCTAATACTGTGAAGTCTTGTTCATCCTTTGAATAACCTTGTTATTTTTCCAAATGTTCAGATGATGATTCTTATGTGGTTCTTCAGAGTTTCCATGCAGTCTACGTATTCACGACAGCCTCCTGCCCACCATTACCTTATGTTTCATGTATTTATTCCCATTGTCCATTGGAAACAGTTTCATTGGTTTTCAGATTTTATAACTGTACCCAGTGCTGATAAGAACTTACCACCCCATCCAGTTTTACATCTTTATGTTGTAGGAGTGGAACCACCATGCTAACCCATAGAAAATGTCAAAACCGTTTTCTGAAAATTTGATATATATTTATATTCCTATCAGCAGTTTTTGAGTTATGACTACTTCATACTTGTATTAGCCAATGATTTTGTCAGACATTTTCAATCTTTTCCCCACTCAGGTAGGTGGGAAACGGTTACCTCAGCTGCATTTTTGGATCCCAAAAAAGTTGAATGCTATTCCTGTGTTTACTGATGGAAGTTAATTTGTCAGTGAAGAATCTCATCAAGTCTTTCCATTTATTTTGTAATTTTCTTGTTTAAAATTTATCTATGGGGATTCTTTATATTTTTGCAGTACTAATCCTTTGGAAACTAATGACATTGCCAACACTCCAGGTCTGTTCTGCTACAGTTCACCAATTCCATCTTCTCAAAATAGAAAAGCTTTGTCTTTCTTTCAAAATGTGCCTATAATCCATACTTATTGCACAAACTAGTATTTTTTACTTCCTTTTCATTAGCATGTGGATAAACAGCTGGACTCATGTTGTCTATGAATTCTTTCCCTAAGAATCTGTGCTCACTGTTAGTCACATAGGAAGCTTCTGGGCATAAGGAGGCCAGTGAGGTGTCTGCTCCCATGCCGTGGATCAGTTTACTCAGCTTGCATTATATAGAATACTTTAAAAATGGTAGTTACTTATCTTAAGTCATGACATTTGTTTGTCTTTAATAATTATCTAGACTTATCTGGGAAGATAGAAATAAATAGATACAATGCAGATTTTAAGCCCAGCTTGGAATTTTAATTAAAATTAAATTATGCATTTGTTTTATAAAGAGGTCTGTTTTAGTAAGGATACGGCCCACCTGGTAGCCTTTACTTTCTGCTAATGTGTTTTATTTCCTCTGTAATGGTAACATCACCATTCTATATTGTATTTGCATCCCATTATTACTAATCTAAGAAAAATCTAAAATAATAGTTATCTAAAGACCACCTTGAACTAATTTATCTATGTCAGCAATTCTAGAAATTTAGAATGCTTTGCAAACATCTCACAACTTCACACACTATTTCTTGGTTCTATGTGTGAGCTCCACCAATCTGAATTTTGATTTTATATAATTTCTGACCATGTGTATTTTTCATAGACAAATTCTGCATGGGTCAGCCTCAGGTCAACATTCTTTTGATTAGCATGGTTTCTCACGTCTAAGACTTCCCTGGGGATTCTCTCCGCTGTTCCCGAAGCTGATTCTTGGGTGTTCCTCAGCTGTTGGTCAACCTCTTGGGTGTATGATGTAATGTGTCACAGACTCTTTGGTGCAGTGTTGGGCTTAGCTCAGCACACTAAGACAATCTCATTGCTGATATGCTACCCTTCCTGTTTCTTCCATGACACGTTGCCCTTTTCTTTTAACTTGAAATTCTACAATTTTACTACAACATATCTAAAAGTATTTTTTTTTTAAATCAAGCACTGACTTGTCTCACACTGAATGATATTTAAGAAAAACTCTTTTCCTTACATCTTCAGATGCCTCTGTTTCCATACTTTCTCTACTCATGATCTTGAACTCTGAGCAGCTCAGTGTTTCAGGCTCTCTCCGTTTTACACATCTCTTAAGCACTTTTTCCTTGTTTTTGTGGCTAGAAGAGTTCTTCCACATTTCACAATCTGCTTCTTCTCTCTCCATTTGTGCCCTGTTCTTCGTGCCTTCTGTCTGTTGAATTCTGTCATCATTCACTCATGTTATTTGTTTATTTTTTTCTAGTGGTGGATGTAATTTCCCTAAGCATTCTGAAATATTTAGAATATTTAGGATAGTCTATTACTTTTTCATACACATTCTATCTCCACCCAAAAATGTATCAAGTGCATATATGCTATAAGTCTTGGTGTACTTTAGAATTCCTGGATTAAGACATCAGATTCATGACACTTTTCAAGGGAATAATTGTGGCTTAAATTTAACACACAGTTCTCCCACAGAAGATAAATATTTGTTTCTGCCAGGTGGCACCACAGACACAAGCAACCTGAAATCAATTATGACTGAATTTTCATCTTTGGCTTTGGGGACCACACAAATAGAGTGGATTCTGGCCCAGGCTTGTGGTTAGACAGTTGTCAGCACAACACCCCCCCCCCCTTGGAGCCAAGTAGTTTAGTTTTTCCTTTTGGTTGATATGGTTTCTAATTCATTCTTTAACAAACATGTTGCCCTTTAAAGGTTCAGGTAGGGTGTTTATAATCACTTTCTCCACCTTGATCCGTTCATGTCCTTTATGCTTACATGCCACTTATTTAGTTCTCTGAAAGAAACAGAGTCACCAGGGCTCGGCAGATGTGCACGCAGCCGCTCTCAAAGTAGAGCTGAAGTGGGTCTCTGGATTTATGCCTTTTTGTGTTTCTTCCTCTTCCTCCTCTTCCTTCTCATCACCTCCCCTTTAAATTCACTTCCTTTGTTTCTTGGCAAAATAATTGAGCATTTATAAAGATGTTTAAGACTTTAAGTCCAGCTTTTTTTATTATTATTTTTTATTTTTGTGCTGGGGCAAGGTTTTCAAGGTATCTAGCCTGCACACTGCCAGGAATGTAAAGTTCAGAAACCTTCCATTCAAGTAATGTAATACAAAATTTCTTTAAAGAAAAAAGAAAAGCAATTTTATTATTATCAAAGACAGCAAAGATAGGGGAGAGTTGCTAAGTCATGATTTCACTGGTATTATATGTTGTTTAAATCCTAGTTAAGAAGTTTTACTATTTCTGTGAAGCTTATGAGCTCTGAGTACTTTTGCTCATGTTCTTTTCGAGTTTGCTCTTTCAGAACTATTTCTAGAATCCTGGATACAGATATCACAGCTGTAACAATCCTTGTTAACACAGAACTGGCTTTATCTCCCACAGTGAGGATTTCCATCTTCCAGTTTAGACTTCTGTTGTGTTGGACAGTGTGGGTAGAGAATGCTGATACCAGTGGTTCCCATGCACCTTGGCCTTCCAAATCTCTCTAAAGATACTCCTCAATTTTTAAGCAGGTATAATAGGTTCATTTTTTTCTTAAAAAAAACTTTTTATTGATTCTTTATGAATTTCATATCATGCACCCCAATCTCACTCATCTATCTCCCTGTCCCTTTGTATCAGCCCTTTACCCTTAACCTATCCCAGAAAATAAAATAAAATAGAATAAAATAAAATAAAAATCTTGTCATGGAAGCTGTAGTGCGTCACAATGTGTTCCACAGTACACCCTTTCTTTACGCAACTTTACTTGCAAATGTTCATTGCAATGAGTTATTAGTCTGTTTCTAGGCCTCTGACTTCTGCTACACTATCTATACTGGACCCTCATCTGGACTCCTGGAATATCTCGTTGTCCTGTGTTATGGAGACCCTGCAGCAGTGGATCTGTAGGACCGACCCTTTCACCTGCTCTAGCAGATCATACATGGGGTAGATGTTGGGGTGGGCCAACTCAAAGCCCTGGATCTAGGCCTTGGATGTAGCCGAGTTGCAACTCTTCTGCCAGCTCTCCTATCACCAGGGTGAGCGCTCAAGCACTGCCACTGCTAGCTCACCCAATACTACAGCAGGGTTAGCTCTACCACACTCAAGTCCTTGGGATGGCTCCCCTGCATCCCTCCCAGTGGCTCACCTACACCTCTGCCACCAGACCCTGTTGAGGTGCAGGGCCCACCCTCCTTAATGCTGGAACCAGTGAGTGGCAGAGCCAACTCTTCTGCTGGCCTGAGGGCCAGCTCTACCAGCTTCCACAGGCAGGGAGGGACAAGGAGGAGATATATTTATTAGTTTTTGGCATAAATCATAATTATTGCAACTTTACTTAAAAATTCTTTTTAAACATGCCAAGCAATGTGTGCATTTTAATTTTGTATTCCAAGTTTGTACAGTGAATTTGGATTAACTATGCTCCTTAATAAATGAATAAAATTTCCTTTAGCTAAAAGAAAGGAAGGACAAGAAAGATAAGGGGTGGGAAGGAACTAAATCAATCAAGATGACTCGCCAGTCAAGATCTTGTCCTCCAAGCCTGACAGAGCTGAGTTTCCACTCTGGGATCCACATGGTGGAAGGAGACAACAGAATCCTAAAGGTTGTCCTCTGACCTCCACACGCATGCTCCCAAATAAGTATAAGAAAATAGTTTTAAATAAAAGAAAGTAATTTAAAAAGACCGCCACAAAGCGTTTCCCAAAGTTTAGAACCAAGAATAGGGCAATAGTTCATAGGTGAGGGATGAGGAAAGCAATCTTTTCTGTCAGAGGTTTGTCTGTCAGTTGAGTGGGTTTGCGAACAGACTCCTTCCTGCTCTGTTCCTGGCTGACAGATAACTTTTTCTGTGGAATTGTGGGAGCTAAAGCAGTACTAACACAGAACATGTTAACACTTGGAGGATGGCAAGGTAATCTTATTTCTCATTTTTCCCTTTTCAAGTAGTTAAGTGTAAGGCCTTTCTCTCATAGCCTAGGTATTCAGTCTCTAATTCAACCCATGGCTAGGTTTATGTCCAAGTACTCAGATAAGAAGATATGCTTTAAAAGGAGATAGTTTTCTTCATTAATTTATTTATTTTTATTTTATTTCTGTGTACACGTGTGTCTGTGTATCTACCGAGTGTGTGCAGGTGTGTGCAGAGGCCAGAGAGGGAGCTGGATCCCTCGGAGACAGTGCTACCGATGCCTGTGATCTGCTTGGCATGTGCTGAGGCCTCGCTTTGGCGCCTTAGAAAGAGCACCAAGGGTTCTGAACATCTGAGACAGCTCTCCAGACTCTGTTCTCTTCTTTTAAAAGTCAATGCATTAAGAAACATTGCCAGTGATTCAGTTGACCATCTTGGTTTTCTAGATTTGAACTATACATGATTATACACATGTATGTGCATATACTATACATACATGTCCCGCGCACTGTTTGGTCTCGCCAGCAAGAACCCACGCAGACACACGGATCCTTCTGCAGCAATGTGTTTATTGCATGATGAAAAGAGGAAGACCCCGGGGCCCCAGAATGGCGCTGCTTATATAGCCCTGAGGCAACGTGTCCTCCACTGGTTGGCGCGCCCCGGGAGTGGGCGGTGATTAGTCATGTACACCCATAATGCGCAGGCGCTTCGGGCGAGCCACTCCGCGCTATCCACAAGTTTCCTCAGAGTGACAGCGGAAGTCAGCGCCATCTTGTAATGGCGAATACTCTAACCGCTCCTTACATCTCCCCCCATTCTTTCAAGTAAGAGGGAGAGGGGGGTCAGCTGGGTTAAATAGGCCACACCTCCCTACAGTGGTATCAAAACACAGAACCAGGCTCAATTAGCGAATT
>CM052717.1:40780401-40870950 GCA_028551405.1 Uromys caudimaculatus | reverse complement strand
TGACTTGGTGGGGTGGGACTTCTGGGAAAATAACAGCATTGGACAAAGCAGGCTGGGTTTATCTCAACTTTTTATATCCAACTAAAGCACAGTTCAGCTGTGAATAGTGATTATTAAGTTTCTTTCAAGGTAATGGGGCTCAACACTCTTGAGTGCTGCAGGTGTGAACTCCTAGGAGCCTTTTCTTTGAGGGAAAGAACGTTAATCATTATTCATGGGTGAGATAGTCTATTTATTCTACAGCGAGAGAAAGAATTCTTGTTTTATCTTCTTACAACATGAGACCTTCAATTTGGTAAGCCTCATAACAAATGAAAGATTCTCTCTTAGAAAATTATGTTTATTAAAGACTTGCTTTTAATTCCACACTTATTTTTTAAATACTTGAATTTCATTGAGTCACTAAAATGTCAGTAAAAAATGTATGGTTAGATGACCATTAATTAATTATTCAATAAACTTTCCATAGACATCTGGTCATTCTCGACTGATATTAGAATCTTGGAACGCAGGTCCCCTCCTATCAATAGAAGCATGAAGTGGCAGCCACATGGAATGTTGTCAGCATAAACAAGTCATTGGGTGGAGTCCAGACTATAGTTGTCTCCAGATTTTAGTTCCTTTGAAAATTAATTGACAAGACATTCATAAACATTATATTACTTGGCAAGCTTTTACACGATATAATTATATTATCTCATACTTTCTCCTTTTAATTTCTCAGACATTGAAAATATATTCAAAATAGGCAAACATTTTAGGTTGCTCTTTCTGTTTCTTGTTTTAAATTTTTATTACCTTAATTAATTGAGAGAGAGAGAGAGAGAGAGAGAGAGAGAATGTGTGTGTGTACCAGTGAGCACATGCCACAGCATGTAATATTGGAGGGCGATTTCTCTCCTTCCACCAAGAGGATCCCAGGACGGAGCTTAGATCTGAATCAGGTTGGGTGGCAATCACCTTTACCTGATGAGTCTTCTTGGTAGCGCCTCCTCTTTTTTCTTTTTGGCATAGGACCTTTCTATATAGGTGAGGCAGGTCTCAGGCTCGTGGAAGCCAATCCACCTCCGTTTCCTTAGTGCTGGGACTGCAGGCATGAATCACCATACCCAGTTTATCCCTTCTCTTCCTTTGTTCCAATCAACACAATACATGTAGTATCAGTTCTTTAAGTTCATTGTGTAATTGCAGTACATGAAGACAATTCACCAACAAAATAATAAAAACATTTTAATTTTTAAATTTGCCTTTGTTTCTTTTTTTGTTATCATTGCAGATAAAAAAAAAAGAAGAAGAAGAAAGAAAAGGAGAAAAAGCAGAACCCTTCCTTCTTCAACCAGCTTACCTTCAGAACACGTGCTGTGAAGTTAGACTCTAATTCTTCTCCACAGTGGGCTGAGCTACAGAACTGAAAATGTTTATGTCAAGCAACCAATAGTTAGGAAAGTTACAACATCTATTAGAAGAAGAACTGCGCCTATTAAATTAATAGCAGTGGCAAGGAAATCGATGCTTATCCAACTTAGCCTGGCAGCTATTTAGGTAGCAACCCCCAAATTTGAAGTACAAATTATCCCCATATCCAGCTCACTAGCTGACCTATAAATAATAAAGCTTCACCTTTCATTTTAAGTAAATAGAAGGTATTGGATTATAAACCTGTTAAGATTTATTCCACAACTGAAGTCTATAGACATTTGATATTAGAAACTTTTAAAATCTTAATTAAATAAAATGAACGCACAAATTTGTTTGAAAAAATTCCAATATAGTTAATAAGCAATTAAGAATTTAGTCAAACCAGTGAAAATGTCAATTCTTTCATTTGGGGGAGTGGGGCATTTACCCACCACCAAGTCAATCATTTCTCTTCCCCTGGAAAGCCCTTTCACCATGGCTGGTTGAGACATCAACTTACTATCTCAGGGGATAATGTGTTCCCATATTTTGTCAATCATCTGTGTGGAGAATGACAGAGAGCTTCTATGGCTCTGCCAAGCCACAGGATGGAAAGCCAGATAGAACTCACAAGTTACAAACTACTAGCCAACCACTCTAGCACATTTCTATCTGCTAAGAAAACATGTTCATCCAAATATGTAGAGCTGAAGCATCTTATCTAAAGACCAAGCTACGACTGTCCACCGGGTCACAGACATACAGAACGCAGCTTCCAGATCCAGCCAACTTCCACCAACTTATCTCCATTGGCTTCTTGTTGTTCTTACTGGATTGAGGTGGCTTTGTTTTCCTAACTGTGCTGGGCGGCTGCTCCGCTCTACCCTTGGCAAGATATTTACACCCTCTCTCTAGCCCATTCTCTTTGGCAATGAGAGTCGAGTCTATTTTTAGGTCCTGCTTATTCTCTTGACTGTCTCAGGCTCGGTCCTCAGAGAAGCTCAAGAGCTTCTAAACATTTCCAAACCATTCCTGTGTCTGTCTTTCCTACTCCCTGAGAGTTGTACTTCTTCCATTCAACACTGAATCTAGATGGATATGGTTTCCAGAGTATCTCAACAAACGCCATAGGGCCCCAGCCCAAAGCAGGACTGTTAAACACTTGGTCTGTATTTCTCTAGCTTAGGAGGGAAAGTACCCAGCAGCCTCTCCGACAACTTCCTCAAAGTGAAGTAGAAATTGCTCTCAAATGCTAGTTATAAACGTGTAATCTGAACTCCAGCCACTCCGCAGGGCTGCAGAAGAATTTATGACGTGCTAAATATTTCCTTTGTTCTTCCTAGTGGTAGCCTGCTGCAGCAATTAGAGAGCAGTCCACTCCACATGCAAACGCTGTGTTTTCTAAAGGATTGCTGATAACTGCTCCACAGGCCCACAGAATAAGATTTTCTTGTGGTGCAGGATTAAGAATTTTTAATTTCCTTTCAGGACCCTAGTTTCTGAAACATTTTCTAAACTGTTCTTCCTTCAACCCTGGTGCCTTTTCATTGCCCTTTATGAGGCAGGAGAAGAGGTCAAGGTGACTTCTAGAAGCCTGGATTCCCAGGCCATGGACACCACCATCCTCTTCCAAACCATATAAAGGTCCTTTGTGCTGCTATCAAAAACACCTCTGACCTCCTCTTTCTTATTTCCATAGAAACTGACAGCTGAGTCCCATCCTTCATAAAACAGCAAGAAAATCTGCCAATATCATCCTTCTTTAGAACCAGACACGATTAATCAGCAGCAGGAGGCAGCATGGCTTCAATTAGCTCCATAGTATACAATAAATTCTCATTCATTGGCAGTGTGTGTTGGCTTTAGCACTGGGCACTATTTTAAATGCTGTATATGCATTAATTCTATAAGGATGTTACTATTTTGCCCCCATTCAGAACTGAAGAAATTGAAGAGCAGAAAATTTACATAGCTTGCTGCAGACCACTTCTACACATTTAATAGTAGAACTGGAAAGGGTTCCAAAATAATGGATTCTGCCTAACAGACAAAGGTGCGCCACTAACTTCCTGCATAATCTCAGCAAAGTTGCTGAGCTTCTCAGCATCACAAATTCGCCATCTATAAAATGGGCTTATCATTGTACTCCCATTACAGGGGTTGCAAGAAGGCTAAATGAATAGTACATTATCACTTTAGAATAAGTCCAGGCAGATGTAACTGTTAATAATCCATACCAGGGGGGTCTAGAGAGATGCCTGGGCAGTTGAGAGGGTATATGGCTCTTGCAGAGGACCTGAGTTCAGTTTCTAGTTCCTGTGTAACGTG
The DNA here is from genome assembly GCA_028551405.1 of Uromys caudimaculatus. NCBI lineage: Eukaryota > Metazoa > Chordata > Mammalia > Rodentia > Muridae > Uromys > Uromys caudimaculatus. The sequence continues at coordinate 40,867,224 of CM052717.1, read as the reverse complement.
GTTCACAGCTACCGTTAACTCCAGATCTGGAGGATTCTGTGTTTCTTGCCTTCTTGGGCACCTGCATTCACATGTGTGTTAGCCCCACAAAGTCACACAAGCATACAGGTAATAAAAATTACAAAATAAACCTAAATAAAAAATTGTTCATACCAGTTTTCTCTCAAACAAGCCTTAACATAAGGGAAAAAAGCCAATAAACCTCCATTGCACTAATCTCTGTTTAATAGACATCCCACAGTTCAGTGGTGTGGTGATAATACTGAAGAGACCAGAGAGTACTTCACTGTCCATCCTGACAAGTGTTCCAGTTTCACAAAGACAGAAGCATCACACAGACAAGAAGGCAGTATAATGCCTAAAATAATACAAAGGCAATGTTTTCCCTCCAAAGTCCGGATTATAATGCAAAGGTTGTAGATACTACCTATTGGTGAGCAAGTATTGTGTTTGGGGGAAGGATTCTGAAACACAGACCCGATCGATACTGAGAGTGATTCAGACACTAGAGCATCAGATGGAGATTTCCAGAGATTAACTATTCTCTGTTCCCAGATTATTCTCGTAGGTCTTACAGCAGAAGTTATAACCTGCGGCAGAGAGTTAGGCTTTGAGGACTACAGAACATGGGTCCCTTCTACTCAATTTCTCCCCCTGCCTGGTAAGTGAGCCCCGAGGCACCTTTGGAAAGGACCCTCATATATCAAAAGACCCCAGTACTTTCCACTGTTTTGCTTGAATTGTAAAATTGTAAATTGAATTGCTTAAAATCTAAAATTCATTTGTTGAAATTCTAGAGCCCAATACCTCAGAAAAGGAACTTCTTAAAAAACAAAAACGAAACCAAGCAAACCAAGCCAAAAAACATTATTACTTTAAACAAAACAATTAACTTGCCCGGCAGTGGTGGCCCACACTTGGGAGGCAGAGCTAGGTGGATTTCTGAGTTCGAGGCCATCCTGGTCTAGAGTGAGTTCTAGGACAGCCAGGGCTACACAGAGAGAAACCCTGTCCCGAAAAACCACAAAAAACCAAAACAAAACAAACAATTAACTTTAAACATATTCTGATCATATTCTTTCCCTCTCTCAAGTCCTTCCAGGTCCCCACTACAACCAACTCTAAGTTCTCTTCCCCAAACAAACAAAACCCAATACAACAATGAACCTTTCCCCCAAACCAAGAAAACAAAATAAAACACGCCCCAAAACAAAGCAAGCAAACAAACAAAACACCAAATTGTAACCAAATAACAGCACACTCATGAAAACCTGTGGGGTCCATTATATGCTGGACAACTACTCCTGAACATGAGGCCTGCACTGGAGTGGTGGATATACCTAGTGTCATTCCACTGGAGAAAAATGGTTTTTCCTGTCCCAGCAGGTATAAATGACAGTTCAGTTGTTAAACTTTGCCCTAGTGGCTAGGTTTTCATTCATTCATTCACTCATTCATTTAAAAAATATAATCCAAAAAATATAAAATAAAACAAAATCTATTACATAGAAATTGGACAAGACAAACTAACAGAAAGAACCTAAGAGAAGGCACAAGACTCATTTGTTGAAATTCTAGAGCCCAATACCTCAGAAAAGGAACTTCTTAAGAAACAAAAACGAAACCAAGCAAACAAAACAAGAGAAAAAAACCATTATTATTTATAACAATTAACTCACTTATACACTCATGAACTGAACCTCACAAAAAACACTAAATGGAAGCCACAGTATAAGAACAGTGGGCCTGGTGCAGGCCCTGTGTGTGCTGCGTTGGTCTCTGTGAGTTCATCTGAGCTTTGCTCATGTTTATTTAGAGGACCTTGTTGTCCTGGTGTCTTCTATCTCTTGTGGCTTTTACAATCTTTCCACCTCCCCTTCCCTGGGATTCCCTGAGCTCCGAGGGGAGGGAGTTTATGGAGACATTCCATTGATGGCTGAGTGTTCCAAGGTCTCTCACTCTGAATTATATCTGGGTACCAGTCTCTGTATTTGTTCCCATTTACTACTGGAGGAAGCTCCCCATCAGAGAGAATTTCAATATATGAATTTTAGAGAGGACACAATTTAAGCCAAAACAGTGCATCCGAATGCTGAACAAGGTTCTAATCTATGAATATAGGAGAATATCATTAGAAGCCATTTTATCAGTACATCCACCCCCTTTTAGACCAATATTACTGAGTTTTATCCTAGGTCCCTGGGATATCTAGTCTCAGGTTCTTGGTTGACCAGGCAGTGTTGTGTCGCACAATTTTCCCTGTCCAATTACAATAGGGGTATAGAAGCCCTGTGATTGGACAGGGAACAGGGAGGCGGAGCTAAGAGTTGCAGAGACAGGAGCATCTCAGGGAGAGAGAAAAAAAGGGAACATGGAGATAGATGTGAACTGGCCTAGCCACAGGTTGTTATGATATCATAAATGCTAAAATATTGGGATAATTTGTCTAATCTAGGTGGGCAGCTTTTATCATTATCAATTAGCTCTGAAATTATTGTATTGGCATCTTGTAGATTGTGATTTTATTGATACATAAATCTGATTGGTTAACTATATGCTTAAGAGTTTTAATTCTACCGGGTAATTGGGTGTTGAGATGGCTGACCATGGGGTGGGTGGTTATTGAGTGGGCCTGGCGGTAGAGATCTGCCAAGGGACTCAGCTCTGGCACAGACAGATGGCTGAGCTGAGATCACCCGGCAGGAGCTCTGCGACATGCTGGTTCTACTTTTTGAATATTTCCCACAGCAGCGTTGGATATGGGTTCCATCTTGTGGAGTGAGCCTTAAGTCAAATCAATTATCAATTGGTTACACCTATAAGCTTTATCCCCACCCTTGCCCTAGCAACATCTTGCAGGTAGTACACCATTGTGGATCAAGGCTTAGTGATAGTGTGCAGTGTTCCCTTTTGTACCAAAGACCCTGGAACACAGTGGCTTCCAGCATTATAAATGCCAGTCATCAGGAGTCAAGTTTATAGTTGGGCTTAATTTCTCTATGTTCTGTGGCACAGCTATGTGGTGTCTTTAGCAATAGGATCTGACTGTCAGGTTGTGGAAGGTAAAAATTAGCATTGGCAATAGCCGGTGATCTCTGTAGAAAATGTGGGACCCTTTTGGACAATGACTCGAAACCATGCAACACAATCCTGGTACTGAGAGTTTTATTTGGTACTGTAGAATGTCTAGTTGAGGCATTGTCTCCCATTCTATGGTAACTCCACTTACATTTCAATTGGGGTACAGAACTAAACAAAGAGTACTCAAAAGATAAAACACAAATGGCAGAGGAACACATTTTAACATGTCCAATATCATTTGTTGTCAGAGATACGCTAACCGAAGCTATACTGATATTATATCTTACCCTAGTTAAATAACCAACATTAATAAAACAAATAACATCTCATACTGCACCAGATGTGGGGAAAGGGGGAACATTTATCTGTTCACAGTAGGAGCGCAAACTAATACAACCACTATCAAAATCAGTGTGGACATTCTTAAAAAAAAAAAAAAAATGACCCAGCTATAACACTGTTGGGTTTAGACCCAACTGATTCTGTGTCTTACTGGGATGTACTATTCACCCACAATTCACACTCACTGTTGCACTATTCCTGACAGCCAGAAATTGACAACAGCCTAGATATCCAGTAGAATACGATTTAGCCATTAAAATCAATGAAATTTACAGGTCAATGAAAGGATCTACAAACAATCATCTTGAGTGAGGTAACCCATACCCCAAAACACAAATATTGTACTTTTTTATATGCAGATGTTAGTTTTTAAGCTATGTGTGTTTCATTCAGGATACTGATAGCTGGGCAGGGACCAAGAAGGAGGAGGGGATTTTCAAAGGAAGGGGAAGTAAAGGGGGAATAAGATTAGGATATTAAATGGGGAGGGGAACGGAAGGACAGGATAGAGGAAGAGATGTGGAAGGAATAGCTTATGCTAAAGGCCCTTCAAAAAGCCATACGGAAACCCACTGCTGTGGAAGCATCTTAAAACACACATGCTAGTTCCAGAATCTGTCATTGCCAGGCTTGTTTCTGGTGACTGATTGAACTTTCTCATCACTGTAAGCTGTGTAGCCTGCAGCTTTGACCATTTGGTAAGTCGTGTTTGAATGTCAAACATAGTGACTTTTATGATTTTGCTTCTAGAATTCTCATTATTCCCTTAAATAATCTTAGTTTCTGTTCTGACATGCAGATATACTTTAAAGAATCACTTTCAGGATTTATTTTTGAGCTTTACTACTGTGGGCCCTGAAGAGCTTTCAGGATAAGGGTGATTTATCTTCACGTTTGACACGATGTCTCCTGAGGATGTTAAATCCCATGTCCTAGATCTTTGAACTCTCACTGCAAAACATCTCATTCCTTGCCCTGTGTGAACTTTGGGACATTCTTTTAGGCATTTCCTCCTAGTATTTTGTTTTTTGGATTCAGATATTTTTCTCTAAAATATATCATCCAGCTAAATATTTAAAGGAGCATTGCTATGGATTACTTAAATTGTCTTTCTGACAAGATTTCTCTGCTGTGATTCTGTCCTTAAATTCTAGCTACTCTTGACCCACTCAGACTACCAACTCTCTCCAACTTAGCAGGACAGTCAAGTTGCCTTGATTTCCCCCCTATTCTGTGACTAGACACTCTCTAATGGGGCACATGCAGCTCCCCTTATTCATTTCCTTTCTCAGAACTCACTGGCCTGTGTTGCCTGCTTACTATTGTTGAACTTATTTTTTATATAAATTTGCCTACATTTCTAGTTATTTAAGATAGAAGGTTGAATTCAATCTAAGTTACAAGGGCCTGTAAAGTACTTACAATGTGCCTTACTTAAAATGATTTAACTTCACAATTTTCAACTCCAAGACAGAGCAAAAAAGATATACATCAAATAACAGCCTGAATTTGAAATTTGAATTTGGGGGCTTGGTCCTTTTTTAAACTAGCACTAACCAATAAAGGCCACTTTCACAAGGCTAGACAGCAGCACAGAGCTGAAGAACTTAGTCAACCACAAGACTGTAGAGAGAAACAGCCCGTTCTCTCTAAACTGGACTGTGTTTTAGAGCTTTAGTTTTGGCAGATCGGGTATATGAAATGTATTTTTAGTTTTTTAAGCTTACAATAGATGTATTATGAAATAGCCCCATTGTATATCAAGGTGCATCTGTACTTGTGAAGATCAATTACAAAGAACTACAGAAAGTGTAGTACGTGGACTAAAGAAATATCTTTTCTGAGCAAATATCTTGTATTACTTATTGTCTCAGAATCAATAACATTTTACAGTTATAATTTTTCCTCATGAGACAGTTACTTAAAATAAAAATAATATTGGGTGAATGTTCTGCAAGCAGTGGGTATATACAGGGCTTTGGAGTCGTGTAAGCCTATGTCCCAATCCTGATTTTATTTATTCCAGTGACATACTCTATGACTGTCTTCTTAATACAAGTAACCATCCCTTCTTTGAGTGTAAAATGGAAGCTTAATTCCCCATGGTTCTGTGAGGATACATGCCCTTCATTCCTCTGGACATATAAGGAACATCTATCCCATAGTTCACGCAAGAGAATGACTCAAGAATTGCAGGTGCGATCTCACACTGAGCATCAAGTAAGTTCTACAACATCCTTCCTTCTCCTTCAAACAGCAGGCAGATTACTGTATTGTGTGGCGATTTGAATGAGAATGGTTCCCATAGGCTAAATGTTTGGGAAGCATTAAAGGTTGTGGCCTTGTTGGAGGAGATATGTCACGGGGTGTGTGTGTGTGTGTGTGGAATTTGAGGTTTTAAAAGTCCACATCATTCCACCCCCTCATTCTCTTGCTCTCTCTTTCCTCTGTCTCCTTCTCCCTTTCCCTCTCCCTCTCTCTTTATCTCTTTTCTCCACTCTCCCTCCCTCCCGCTCGCCCCCCCCCCTCTGCTTTGTGTCTTACCTACTGCTCCTGCACCATGCCTGCCTGTTCCCAGGTTGCCCACCATGATGGTCATGGATTCACCCTCTGAAACTGTACACTAGCCCCAATTAAATATTTTCTTTTATAAGTGGCCTTGGTCATGGTATCTCCTCACAGCAATAGAGAAGTAACTAAGACATATTGGAAATGCCTGCCAACCTCCCAAATCTTAGGTGATTTTCACAGGGAAATTTGTACAGGGAATGGATAGAGTAACTCACTTTAATGAGGTAAACTCTTTATGTCTTGAATATGAAAGTCCAAACGTATAATGATAAATTGGTTCATTTTTCATTTTGACAGACTTTCTTCATATTCTTGTTAAACTTTTCTCAGAAGCAGCTGCATGTGGTTTTGCTTATCTTGAAGTCAGTATTTCTCATTCTTTAATTATGTTTGACTAGACCCTCTCGTGTGGTATCTTTCCTTGGACTTCCCCCAAAGATTCACTTGCAGCACTCACTAGTATGGTATTAATTCTGAAATATTCTCTTTAAACCTACATTTCAAATTCCTGCTAAGCCGTCCAGACACTCTTTATTGGATCAAGCCATTACATATCTCATTTCCTTCAACAATAATGCTCCATTCATGACAAGATACCTCTCTGGCATCTGAAAGTGGAGTTATATGTCTCTTCCTCCCTGTTGTCCAACAGGAAGGAGGAATATCTTTTTTTTGTGTAGATTCATTGGATTCCAGCAAACATTTCTTCTCATCTAATTATCCACTATGAGATCATCTTTTTCCTGGAGAAACTACAGAGGCGTGGTGATACGCTCCTATACTCAGGAGCATCACCATTTTCTGGGCTCATGAGACTATGAACATTGTTTCAAACAAACAGTTAGGATCAAGTTACTCTTTTCCGGGTTGTGCATCCTGTGAAAAGAAGGAAAGTGCTGTTGTTCAGGGAAAGAAGGATAGGATGTATGGAAGGACAGAACGTATGGAAGGACAGAATGCATGGAAGTATAGAACGTATGCCAGTAACCAGGTTAATGGTTACCATCTGTGATGGTTTCAATTTGATAGACTCTAGAATTATCTAGGAGAAAAACTTCTTGGCATGCCTGTGATGGAGTATCTGGATTATGGAGGCTAAGCTCTGGCCCCCACTCCTATTCCTTACTGCAGACACAAAGCACCTAGTTCAAGCTTCCACCACCATGACTTCCACATCAGGGTAGACAGTACTCACATGTCGGGAACCCAAATAAGCCCCTCTCCCTTAAATTTGCTTCTGACATTTATTATAGCACTGAGGCAAGTAGTTAATACATTATGTATCTGAAGGAGGCTTGGGTTTGTTGGTTCTGTTTTGCTCATAGCTAAATTCTTGCTTCTAGAATAGTTGCTGTCATATGGAGAGGGGTGTGTGTGTGTGTGTGTGTGTGTGTGTGTGTGTGTGGTGGGTGTCCATGTACATGCAGGTGCAATTCATATGTGTGCTTGTGCTTTCGGGGGCTAAAGATCATGACAAGTGTTTTCATCAGGTGTCATCCAACTTGTGTTTGAGACAGGATCTCCTGTTGGAACGACATCTTACAGATTAAGCTAAACTGGCTGGCTTGTGCAGCCCAGGGATATCCCTGCCTCTGGCTCCACGGTGCTGGGATTAAAAATGTACATCACTATGCCTGGTCTTTTTGCACGAGTGCTGGCGAATAAGCCAGATCACCATGCTTATGTGACAAGCACATCACTAACTGACCCATCTTTCCCCCATTATCATAATAATGAAAGGAAGCTACAGCAACATAGTGAAGGAATGCATGAGACATGTCATTCCCATGCCCAAGTTAGCCTGTGTACAGACTCAGTCCTCTGGAGCTGACGAGGCAGGAGCCAGGTGCGAGGAAAGCCCTGCTCTATACTTAGCATGGTAGAAACAGATCATCAAGGGTGGCCAGTGACCCAGGCTTCCCTCAGATGGAAAGTCTCTTTGCCCTTGACACACATCTCTATTGAGTTTTCTCTTTTATCACTTGCTGGACCACAAGCAAGACAGTTAAGTGGGAGCCAATGGACCACGTTCTTTCCTTTGGAGAGGGACCAAGGAATGAGAAACTTGACTCTTTGCCCAGAGAGAAGTCAACCTGAAGAGCCAAAAGTTATCAGGAAGACAGAAGCTATTAAATGGGAAATGAACTCGGTTTTCTTCTCTGTTGGATGCTGAAGGCTATGTGTAACTTGGTGGCAGCAGCTCCTCCCTGTCTCTTCTCAAAACATCTGTTGGGCCCAAACTTCCCCCACCTCCATCTTTTTCTCCAGCCTCAACCTTCCTTTTGTACCCAAGCTGACTTCCACCAAAACATCAACAAACAGAAGGTTTTAAGAGAACAGGGAGAAAATTTCAATGTAAACCAGCAACACATCCTTCTTTGACCCTCCCCACCCTTATCTCTACTGAAAGTCGGTGTCTCCACCCCAATGTTCAGCCTCTCATTTCTCTTCTCCTCCCTTGTTCTTCAGCCCGTCTTCACTTTCCCACCCCTCCCTTCCCAGGAGAAAGAACAATTCTCCCCAAGACCCACCTTACACATCCAGTCGCTCAAGATTCCTAAATTGAAAAGGGGAGGGTTTTTCCTCTTCTATTCTGTTTAACTTCATTAATTTTCCTCTTTTTATTTTTGCCCTCCGTTTTGGGGAAGGGGGAACTAGCAAGTAGAGACGGGTTCATTTTCATAGTTTTATCATCTACAAATGGAGGACCTTAGGGAACTCAGGATCTTTTTCTCAGTGTCTTACAGTGTGTTTTCTCTTAGTCTCATTATTAGAGTCCTGCCACTCAAGTACCCAGCATCCACACAGTTCATATACTGAATGCTGATTTTTTTTTTCAATTGGGGGTTTCATAGGGAATCCTCCAGCAGCTTTTCCCATGGTCCTAACAACTGTCAAGTGAATGTGAATATATTACCTTTCTAAATTGTTGAAATGATGATAAATTGGGAGAATTTTTCCCATGGTTGATTCACTCTCTCACTTCCAAATTACAAAAGAGAAGCGTGCATTTAATCAGTATCTCCCATGATTCAAGCACTTACTTACCCAGGTGCAAGGCAGAGTGACCTTTGCCTTGTGGGTTTACGTTGTGAGCTCAGCGCAACTATGAACCCAAGGTGGAATGAAACAGAGCGGCTGGCTCCACAATCTGGAGCCAGTGCAACTTGAAAACGTAAGACCCTTTGTTTGGAAAGTAGAAAAAGACATTAAGGGAGAGAAAATACAAACAGCCTTTTCTTTCTTTTAGAGTCTGTCAGTAAACTTGTGAGGACATTCAGCTGCAATTTGGTGTTCCACAGAAAGTTAGAAAATTAAATTATTAATATGAACTGTGCTTCGATGGACAGTGCAAGTCTTAAAAAAGACAAATATAAAGTTATTTGATGCACATATGAAATAACAAAATAATAAAAATCAGTTTATATTTAATAGTTTTCACAGGCCAAGGTATTTAACTCTTACTGAGACAGTGACAGCACACACATACACACACACTCACATGCACACATGCACACACACATATATGCACACACATATACATCCACATATGTGCACACACATTTGTGCATACACGCACATACATGTTTTTATTTTACTTGCTAATGTATATATTCTTACTGACACTCACTATCTTAAGTTTACCACGGAGAAAGGAGAACTGAGATAAACAGCTCTTACAGCTTGGTTTTGGGTCTAGTAATCAGCTACAATAGGAAGCACTGCAGCTAAGAAGGAGAGGGAGAGAAGCCTTGCTCTGCTTCTTCAGACTCCATTTCCTTCCTTCTGTGCATAAAGCATGTTCCGAGTGTAAGAGAATGTATGACTCCCTGGCTCTGTTCTCACTATGGCTTGCACAGAACTTGTGTTCCTTTACTTGGAGTCCCTCTGGATTCCTACCCTTAGTAAATTCGCGGGAATTATTGCCCATGGGGTGGCAGGAGCTGTGGGTGTGGCATGTGTTAGGCATTAGCCCCCTATTCTCCCATGCATTTTAATTTTTCTCATTACACCAGTCTATTTGAGACAAGACTTCTTAAAATTATCAAAAATTTCAGGTTGGTGATAGGGGACTTTTACATCAGAAACTTAGAGTTTGACCCTTCTGTGTGGGAGGTGCTGTGCAAATGCTCAGATCATTTACCCAGGAAGCTGCCTGCCATGTGGCCACCCTGGCATGTCCCTCTGGCCCTCGCCTCCCATTCAAACCCACCTACCATGCTTTCACCTTAAAATTGGCTCAAACATCTCACCTCGCCTCCCACTGCCATGTAAATCTGACTTAATCTGCTCAGCTTGTTTGGTTGTTGTTTTTTGTGGTTTTGGTTTGGTTTGGATATTTGGATTTTGGGAACCCTCATCATTGACAGCGTCAGGATTTTGTTTGTTTGTTTGTTTTTGCTTTATTGTTTTGTTTGTATCTTCATATAATGAATTGGGGAAATAAAGTAGTCTCTTGGAAAAATTATGCATATTTGGCTTGTGAAATTCCTTTTTATTAAATTAAAGCCACATGAGAGTTTGAGGGTGCTTTGAACCTTGGCACCATACATTTGGATTTTAAGAAGTTTTAGGTAATTTGTCACAAGTAACAATATCAAGATAAATTGAAAGAAAAATGTGAGAGCTTATGTTTGCTCTCATGTCAATCATTGCTCTCATATCAATCACTTTTACTATAGCTGGTGTAGTGCAAAGGCTGCTAGTGGAGACGAAATGCCTTTGGAAATCCCCATAAGTGAATTTCAAGCTAATGCTTTTAAATTAATGAATACAAGGAAGTCAAACTCCAAAAGATTTGTTTCTTAATCTTACTTACAAAGGTGGTAGGAATCCAACTGTCTTCATAACTAGTTGATCAAAATATCATAATTAACAAGTTAAATGTATTTAGACAGACAGAAATTCCCTTTGCCCCAAAGATGGATATTTTAAAATCGATAAGAAACTGTCCCACTTCATCAAATGAAATTTGTGGTTGTTGTTGTTATTAATCCTATGGAATAAAAATCCTCAATGCATGCACTCTTGCAGACGTTTCCCAAACTGTACCCCAAAAATATTCTACCTCCAGAATGACATAGGGCTAGGATTCTACTTATATTCATTCTACAGCCAATACAACTCAAATTTCCAAAACATTTCAAAATCCTTTCAAAAGCATTTGGGGATAGTGATCTGAAGAGACTAACTTTGACATATTTATAGTTTTGTGCATAGCTTTATCGATAGACATGAAAATCAGAGGCATATCAAGGCATCTCAATTTCTCACCTACATGTTGGTAACTCAGGACATGAGACATCAAATATTATTATTGATTGACAAGAAAAATTACATCTCCCCCATATCTTAACCTTCAGTATCCCAGTCCCTGTAAACTTGTCTCCATATGGCCTGTTTGAGAAGAGAATGGTTAAAATTAAAATCAGTTCTTGCTAATTAGAGGAAAATTGTATGTAAACAATTGAAAGTCTCTTTGTACATATGCCTGACATTTCTACAGAGACCTTAATTACCTGCCTGGCCTAAAGGATTACATGCTTTTGTAAAGCTCTATGACTCCTGGTCACTCTCTGGGACATGCTGTGCTGTTTCAGATGACCAGAGGTTCTTGATATTTTGGTGTGCAGCACTGTTTGAAGTTGGAATTAATTTGTATGATCCAAAACCCACAATTATGACAGAAGTGATACTTGACAAGAGTAACTTAACATTCAACCTTACCAAGAAATTCATGGCACACTTAGCAGAGGAGCTAAAACAGCCTATCCAGTGAACAAGCGTCTTACTGAAGCTGCAGATCACAAAACCCGTGGCAGAGCTTAGCTGGTGCTTGTAAATAGTTTATGGGCTCTGACAGATGTACTAAATCAACTGTTCTGCACTGGAATTATATTTTCAGCCAGTAACACTGTACAATACATTCACCTTTTGTTTTTCTTATTGAATTCAATGTGCGTGCATGAATAACAGTTGTGGGTGAATGTTATTTTAATTCTCACTCGTGTAACTGATTCAGGTATCCACAGGGCACACCCGTTCATTTTTGTTTCTGAATAATCAAAATGTAAACAAACTGATACATTATTTAGACTTCTTCTTTCTGATGCTCATTTAATTTGGCTTTACTTGTAACAAACAGTTGGAGAGTACCCTAACATCTTTAATCTCATATTGAAAAAGAAAAAAGAAAAGAAACAAACAGAGTTAGAGAGAGATCTGCAGTTAAGAGCACTTGCTGCTCTTACAGAGGACCTCAGCTGTCTGCACCAAGCTAAGCACACATAGAAACATAACCTGTGCATTCAGCCCTGGTGAGCCCTCAGAACTGCTGCTTTGTCTCCAATGCAGTCAGGTAGTGTTTCTGTTTATCAGCTTTTCTACAATAAATGTGAAGCTAACAATGAAAAAACAGTCAGGAAGAAAACAAAAAACAAAACAACAAAACCCAAGTGGGTTTCTAATGGCCCCACCCTGAGCTTGTTTAGCTACACCCTACCAGATCTTTGACGGGGAAAGCATCTTTCGTAGAACACTAGTCCTTCATTATTTTAAAAACTGTAAATATACACATGGATGTACATGTGCATACACTCTTTTTATTCCAACTATGCAGAATGAGTTACTATTTTGATTATCTCCATATTATAAATTAGGAGCCTTAAAGTTATAAAAATAATCTATCAAAATTCTAACTGCCAGTACTGACTACAGTCAGCAACTCAAACATTTTGACTAAATTATACTTCTTTTCTTTTCCTCTACAGCTATGACTCTTATGACTCTGAATGCATGGTTTTTAATATAATAATTGATTGTAAATATAGCTAGCTGAAAGTGGAGTTTTAAATAGGAATGGTTCCCATAGGCTCGAGTCTTTGAATACTTAGTCCTCAGGGAGTGGCACTTTTGAGAAGGATTGGGAGGCGTGGCCTTTTTGGAGTAGATGTGACTTTGTTTTAGGAAGAAGATCACTGGGTTTTTTGTTGTTTCAGGTTTGTAGTGTGTTCCATACATTATATCTTGAAAGTTTTAATATAAAACTTAAAGAACTCCTGTTTTTAAGAATATTTCCGAAAGAATTTCCAATTATTCCTTTTGTTAAGATCTCTGTTGTCACCAGCTCAAGTTTTTACTTTCTCCAGGTTCCTCGCTTCCTTCCTTCCATTGCTCTGTACACATTCTTTCAAGCTGGCCTACAATAAAGCCATCTGTTGTCCAAGGAGTCATTCCCACATGAGTACACTGTTGAAATACTGAGGGTATGAATGTCCAGCTAATTGACAGTCTGTCTAGATGGATTCTTGCAAGTATTTTATAATGTCTCTTGGCACTTCAGAGCTATCACCCATTTAAATACCACAAACCCAGAGCAAGTGGGAAAAGTTACTCATGCAGATTCTTGCTGATAAAACAAAAAACATGTTTATGAGTTTGCAGTCCTACTTTTTGACGCTTATTTTTCATCTGGGTCTATATTAAGCGAAAACAAATGGTTGGTAAGTGGAAAACATAGCCAACCAGCCAATCATTTTGGAAACTCTGTATTATACGTCTGATCAACCCAGCTTGTGTTTTACTTACTGATTTGATAGGCATTTTCCAGTCACTTATACTGGAATTTCCTAAAACAGGGTTGGTCTCTTTCCTCTCCTCTCTCTGTACTTTTCTCTTTTTGTGTATGGATGAAATACTGCAAATGTATACACAAATAGCAGATACTTACATAGCTTATTGTTAGTGGCTTTTTAATAAGTGTGTTACAGTTTTCTTCTTACTCAGCTAGCACATAAATATTTGAGATTGGACCATTATGTTTATTTTACAGCTTAAAATCACAATAACTGAGCAGTTATTATTCTACTTTAATCTTCTATGCTAATCTGTCTACCTCCCTGGAAAATCCCCAAGATACTTGCATTTTATGGCTTCCTCTGCTTGAACGAATTTCCGTGGTCTCTCCTGGACTCTTTTCTTGTCGCTAGTCCCCACTACCTCTCCCATTCTCTTCCCTTCCCCTGGCACGGAGGAAGTCCTGCTCTATTCTCTTCCCTGATCAGCCATTGGATGATCAGCTAGCTTTATCAATCAATCAGGGAATAACTGGGGAGCAGTGTTTGCACAACATTGAGGGAAGAGAATCTTAGATTAAGGATTGCAACCAGATATGAGGGCACAGAGATCAGCATGCGAATAATACAAGGAAGTCTTTACACAGGGCACAATAACGTTATGCCTACAGCTTACTGAACAGCTCCAGCCAGCCTTCCCATATTCTTCCTGAAAATTCTATACATTTCTATCCCATGATTCTCTGGCTTCAAGCTTCTGATTCCAGGATTGTAAATCTCTTATCAGCTCCATCCTTTCTGCCCAGATCAGTTCAAACACAAAGCACGGATCTTATTTGCTTCTCTCAGAAAAGCAGCTCCAATCACAAAACTATATCATTAATTATAGTTGATCTCATTAAAAGCATCATGAGGCTAAGGCAGTTTACAGAGCAGTAGCACGCTGAAGGTAAAAAATTTCCCTAAGCTTGGAGCTTAGGCAGCCATATGAACTAAACTCCTCATTATTTACAAGATCATTCCGCTTTCTGTAACCAATCCTAAATGTGGTTCTGGGTTTCAAGGCACAATGACACGCACATCTAGATACCTACATTAAGTCTTATTCATTCCTTGACCTTTACCAGTCTCTACAAAGTAAAATGGGGATGAGAGTAATTTTGTTCCACTCTCAAGAAAACTCATGCCCCATCACAGACTCATACACCTACCTTGCTCCTGTGTTAATGCCTCATAGAAAGTAGACTTACATTGGCTGGGTTTTAAGAAAATAATTCCTTAATATAAGTCAATGTTAAATCTGTAAAAGCTTGTAGTTTTACCTTGGACCCTATCTTGCATGATCTGATATCTGATTTCTCCTGTTCCTCCAAAGACAAGCCCATGCTCACTATGTGACTTCTATTGCTCCATCACATGCTTCCTAGTAAACTGGTTTTTTCTCATGATGTTTGTGTTAGCCCAAGTTTCTCCTCATTAGAGTTGAGCACCTTGTCACTAACAACATCTACCCATTCCTCAGTCACATCAACCAACAGGCTATAAATGCTAACTTAAAAAACCGAACGACCATACTCTGCGATTATCTTGACTTTATATTTAAAAATTCCCAACTCTTTGTTCTTGACGATCAGAGCGCCCTTTTATATATACGGGTGTATATTTTTAAAATTGCATCAATTATTAAAGAATAACAGTAATTAAATTTGCTGGGAGACTTTTAAGAAGCATAATTACATATTATATACTTAAAGAACATACCTGTTTCATAATAGTTAATATTAATTGAGTAACAATTACAAGTCTTATAATGACTTTCTGGCATCAACTTGGTAGTTTACTATATTCGTCTTTAGAATGTAAATGCCAAGAACAAAAACAGTATTAGCCTGAAAGCTAAAACAGTCTAGTTAAAGATTATTATGATAGAATTCTAATGCGATCTCCCATTAAACAGTTGTGGCAGCTGAGACATAGAAAAACATCTTGCAAAATAGGAATGGCAAATTCAAGTCTGGAATCATGTTTCTTGAATTTCAAATGACTGATTTCCCCCAGTCTTGATCTGAGGATAACCAGTTACTGCTTATGGAATAAACATATGAGATCACATGATCTCACAGAACTGATAGCATGATCACAGTCTCCTCTTCCTCTCTGCTCATCATCTACAACTTGATTGGAAGCAACCTCCTCACCTCCTCAGTCACACTGCCAAGTTTTCACCAGTGGAAGCCCTGATTCCTAATGGCTGTCTATTACAGAGTCATGTCTATTACTCAGGGTTTGTGGGTGGCATCTGACTTGTAGTTAGTGATTTATAGCACAACTAACAGAGCTATTGAATGTATACAGTTTATTAAAAGAGATGGCTGACCATTCACAGGCACCTATTTGGGTTATTGTCTAAGAATTTATGAATGAGACATATCTGATATGATATAACATAATAAAGACAATTGCAGTCAAATTATTGCAAACCCACCTTAATATTACACCATTAGAACTCTCATAATCAATATTCTCGACTTAGGATTAAATTATCCTACTTATCATAATGTAGAGTTTTCCCCTACTCTGTGTGTGTGTGTGTGTGTGTGTGTGTGTGTGTGTGTGTGTGTGTGTGTGTGTACATTGTGCATTTGTGTGTGAGTGTGGGTGTGGGTGTGTGTTTGGAAGTTTGAGGACAACCTGGGATGTTAGTCCTCAGCTTCTACTTTGTTTGAAACAGGGTGTCTCTCTCTTTTTTTTACTCTCTGTGTATAGCAGGCTACCTGGTCAGTCAGTTTCCCAGTATCTCTTGTCTCTGCCTCACACATCACCATAAGAACAAGGATATTATACACTTTCATATGAGCTCTAAGGATTCAAACTCAGGTTATCAAAGTATATTTACATCAAGCAATTTATCATCAAGCTATTTTCCAATTTAGATGTGCTTTTATTATCAATTGCATACAAACTGTCCTCTTTCAAGCAGATTACAATTATGTATCATTCATGTAGAAAGCACTCTGACTTGATGTTTTGTAACATGTTTGCATGTATCACTTCTAATCTGCCTCAATCAGATGTTTACTTAGTTTATTCTCTGACTCCACAGAAAATTACAAAAGCTACTAGCTTAGTTCAGTTTTGTATACTATAGTAAAAATTACTTTTCAGAAGAAAACTGAATTACAGAAAATTCTCTAAGCTGTTACATAAGTTCATTTTTGAATTTATAATATCTTGTTGAAGATACCACTGAGGAAATTTCCTGAAACAAATAAAAAGGATACCCCAACCTGTCAAATCCATGGACATATAACTAAGGAGATGTCAAGAGGAAAGTTCATGTCTACAACTTTTCACATAAAAAATAGAGTTAGGACTAGTGAGGGGGCTCATTAAGCAAAAGTGTTTGCCAACAAGCCTAATGACCTGGTTCCGTCCCAAGAAACCATGTAGTGTAAAATGAGAATCAACCTCTGAAAGTTATACTCTAAACACCACATATACCATCCTGGAACTCCCTACCCATACATACACACAAAAGAAAGCTTCATCTAAAAAATAAATCAAAGAGATCATAAATAAATAACCTAATAGTGCATCTTAAGGATTAACAAAAACCAGATCGACAAACCCCTAGCTAACCTAACAAAAAGAGAGGAATATCCACATAAATAAAATTCAGTAAGTTTTTTTATGTTATAGAATTTTCAAATAGGCTAAAGAAATTAAAATTTTAAACTGTGATATCGTTGTGTTAAGAGAGGATTTTTGTAACAATACTTACCTTTATACAAGTGTTAGGTGTAAAAACATTATCATTTATTGTATATCTGGATAAAATAGGCTGTTCTATTTCCAAAAATGATCCTTGAAGAATCTACAATATTTTTGTTTAAGTTGGTTTAACTAGTGGAAAACAAATGAAAATTTTAGTCAGTAAACAATTTAAAATATTGGGCAAATAATCTGAATTATATTTCAGAAGAAAACCAACTGAAATTTCTTATACTTATGTGATACACTCAGTGTGATGGCTAGTTTTTGGGTCAGCTTCATGCAAGCTATAGTTATTTTGAAAAAGGAAGCTTTGACTGGGAAAATATCCACACCAGATTAACCAGTAGGTCAGTCTATGATTGATGAGTGATGTGCATGGTGTCACCCAGGGCTGGTGGTCCTAGGTGTTACAAAATGGCAGGCTAAACCAGTAAGCAGCAACCCCCAGGACTCCTGCATTAGTTTCTGTCTCAGGTGCCTGCCCTGACTTCCCTGAATGGTGGACTACAAGCTGTAGAATGAAATAAACCCTTTCCTTCTCAAATCTCATTTGGCTGTGATGTTTTTTCAAAACAATAGAAACTAAGTTGCTGAGGAATAGTAGAACTTGGTGGAGTTCACTGAAATATTCATAAAGAGTCCATACAGTCTCAGAGATATTTTTGCATATGTATGTACATGTGTGTTGGTATATGTGTGATTGCAGCGTATCCCTGATCCACTGCCGGGATTACAGGCTCCACACCCACCTGGACCTTACATCAGTTTTTGGGACCTGGACTTATGATTCCTTGGCAAGCATTTTTACCTGCTGAGTCATCTCCCTGTAACCAAATGTGCAGTTTTAATAAAAATTTTTAACTGTGAATTTGGGGGGAACTTAAGAATAAGTCTATAATTTTCATTATATCTATAAAGGGTATTTATGACCCCCCAAAGGATAAGAACATATGATATATGAACAGGATATCCAAGATTAAGAATCATAGTGATAGAAGGCAGTTAAAGTTAATATCTTTCCATGTCCTAACATCAATTTTATTTGACATTTTCCATCTGAAACTTTAAAATCACGTCAAACTAGAGTTGAATAGCTGAGGTAGATAATCCACTGAGGATTCAGAGAAGAGTTCTCGAGATGAGGAGAAGGAAAGAAAATAAGATTTATTGTATATGATAACAAAAAACGAGTTTCAGCTAAATGGTGAGGTAACAATGATTTTAGCTGCAGGAAATGTCATATACTGATAAAGAACGACTGCTATCCACCCTCTACTGAGTTTTATTTTTATTAACTTATTCCAAAATTGCCACGTGTGTCAGCTCATGCTAAGTATCACCTATCATCTTTTTACCTTGAGTTCCATGACAAACCAACTGAGAAAGGAAAATTTTCTGTCTATGATTCAGACAAGGAAATAGTAAGTCATTTTGATAGATCAGGACACCCAAAAAGAGACAGAGTAAGTTTTCCTTTCTTTTTAAGATTAAAATTTCATTATCAGTGTGTGTGTGTGTGTGTGTGTGTGTGTGTGTGTGTGTGTGTGTGTGTGTGACACACAGACAGGGAGAAAGACAGACACACACACACATGCGCACACGTGCACACACACACACACACACACACACACACACACACATACACAGATCTGAATGAGTGAATGTGGGTATGTACATGCCATGCCATGCATTTGGAGGTCAGAGGACAACATTGGGAGTTGATTCTGTCCTTCCACCTCCTTTTACTGAGGGTTCTAGAGATAAAACTCAAGCCACAAGGCTTGAGTAGGAAACACCGTCATCATCCAAAGGATTTCACCAACCGGATACACCACATTTTCAAAGATGTGTTGTCTATTTTGCTACAGTGTGGAAGAAGAATGTCTTGAGAATGTCAACCACAGGAAGAGATAGATGGCATACAAATGGTTGTGCTGAAATCATTGCTATTGTTTTCCAGAACATTCTTCTATTGGCCTAGATCAATACACACTGAACATGATGCCTGAGTCCATCTTTGCTGTCCCATTTCTTAGAATGCCATTGAACAGTTCATTTAAAATGGTTATCATGCAAGAACAATGATATATAGTATTAGATACCGTATACATAATATGCTTGTATATTATATAATAATTATGTGGTATGTACTACATATTAAATATGCAATGTGTATTTTTAAAGAGAACACAACGCAAACAAGTTGACACTCTTACTACTCCTATAAAGCAGGTTTCTATTTCTAGCCTTTAAATACATTATATGCAATTGAAACCCATTGGGTACAAAGTTGGGTTCAAAGTTACACATTTCCTGAACATATTTGCTAGCAGGTTTATGTATGTGTTTTAAGGGAAGGTTCTGATACTAATGTCCTGTTTCCCAACTGGACCTTGGTTTGTCAATAAAGAAGACTGGGGAACCTATTGCTGGGTGGAAGGTATAGGTGGGACTTCCGGGTCCCAATGGAAAAGGAGCTGCAGGGAAAGAGAGGCTTTTCTGTCACGCTTTGGAGGAAGAAGAACACAGCAATCATGTAAGGTCTCAGGGAGAGCTTGGACCAGTGGTCTCCACTACAGGCAGGTGGCCAAGGATGTTTGGAAGCGGATAGATGGGACTAGCCACTAAGTTTAGGGCAGGTGGAGAAATAGAGATAATAAATTGGTAAGGACACACTTTTCCAGGCGGGAGTTATCAGCGCCTCGCAATTGTGCCAAGAAGGCAAATTATAAAGGTATTAACTGTGTGCGTGTCTTTTATCTACAGATTCAAGGGTCTTGGGAGGGGCCTGGTAGAGCAGTCTCCTCCAGGAGCTAAAGGCAGGTAGAAAGGGAAACCAGGAGGGGCTGGGAGCACGGCCCTTCCTGGGCAAAGGCAGAATCGATTTTAAAACTACACGCGACAATATGTGGTTGTCGGTTGGCTCTTAGTATTTACTGAGCACAGTCAGGTTAGAGTTTTATTATCTACACTGAAATACTGTTGGATGCTGCTGATGAGGGATGGCTTATGCTCGGAAAAACATTTTACCAGGCACTCTTAAGTTGTGTAAAGGCCAATAAGCTGCATTATCAATACCTTACAATGGTGGTCTATTCAGAGAGGGCACAACCTAATAGGTGGCTCACAATCTGACAAATACATTTAAAAAATTAAATATACTGGAATGTCTCTATAATGTTTTCCAGGGATCTGGGTTAGTTTTTAGTGACAGATGATCCTCTTTGGGCACTTAGCCAGCCCTTTAAAAAATGAACATAAGCTGTAGGAAAATGTTAAAGGGCGGCCCATTGTAAGGCATTTCACTGCCTGATATTTATTTTAAAGGGTTTAACCTAATATACAATACAGCGAAACTTTGCTTTCTCATGCATAATGAATTTTAAAATCTACTCTCTTTGAAAACATTACCAAGGAGCTATAGTGAATGACAAAGCCATGCCCACTTAGAAATACAAGCCTTTGTTTTCAGGATAGTTTATTTTTTCATAGCTATCCTGAATGAATATTTTAAACTGAAATGGGCTCCATTTCTCTTCAAATAAAGCATCTTTAGAAAAGAAATTTGAAGGGAGCAGATGAAATTTCATTAAGATGCATGTGGTCACATCTTGTCAGAACTTAGGTCCCAAGGTTCACTGTAACACTGCTATCCACACACATTTCGAGTGGCACTCTTTGGCAACAGAACAAACACCTACTTTGACTTAGCAAGGCACATGAAAGTGGCTAACCACCTACTGAAGGCTGAACAATTTTTTTTTTTAAAAAAAAACCACTTGTTAATGTGATAAGACCAGGCTCATGTTTTTCCTAACTTCAATTCCAGTTGTGTTTTTCATTCAGCCAGCAAGTGAGGAACTCTTTGCAACTGACAGCTATAGTCTTACTCTCAATGCAAAAAGCAGTAGGATGAGATCCACGCTGCACACCACTGACTTCTGTCTTTGTGACCATCAGTCTTTTCTTCTTTTTGTATATCAAGTAGGGCTTTTAACACAATGACCTAGTTTGACTCTAGACCCAGAATTCCATCTATGTGAATAGACTCATTGGATTAACTTTGCAAAAATATATTTTCCTGGAAGAATTCTGTTCTAGAGAAAAATTGCAGTGTAAAATTATGAAAGAGCTTTTCTCTGTTCTACCTATTACTTTCTTTCTTGACTCGTCACAGAGAATCTGCCAAGCTCAATAAATTCACCAGATGCTTAGACTTAACATTTACTACTCTTACTGTCCAGAAGTGTGCTAAAAGTTAATTAAATCTTTTCAGTAGGATATTTAGTAGAAATTCAACAGCTCCATATAGACTTTCCATAAACTGTACAAATTTGTTCTGTTACTATCTCCCAGCAATTAAAAAAAAAAACTTTTAGTTTTGACTGACTACCTGGAAATGTCAGACTTATAATGGTGTGGTTGCTGTTGGTATGGAACACAGTACGTTGTATCATCTCCATTTCTTATGGTTTCTTGCTCTCTCTTCCTACCATCTCATGAACAGGAAAGGGCTGAAGTCATCATTCACCTCACAGCCTCACTGAGCTACTGTCCCCGGGCCTCATAAGACCTTGTCCCATGTGTGCGGAATCCAGATTATGGTTAAGGAATAGATCATGCACACATATGAACACATAATTATTTACCTCAGTGAGTAGCATCTTCAGCACAGCACACCTGATTTTGAAACTTCACATAGTGATGGATGATCGTTTTGATGTGTTCTTGGATTAGGTTTGTGAGAATTTTATTGAGTATTTTTGCATGGATATTCATAAATGAAATTGGTCTGAAGTTCTCTTTCTTTGTTGGGTCTTTGTATGGTTTAGGTATGAGCGTAAGCTATACCACTCCTGGGCATATACCTAAAAGATGCTCCAACGTATAACAAGGACACATGCTCCACTATGTTCACAGCAGCCTTATTTATAATAGCCAGAAGCTGGAAAGAACCCAGATGTCCTTCAATGGAGGGATGGATACAAAAATAGGGTACATTTACACAATGGAGTACTACTCAGCTATTAAAAACAATTGACTTTGTGAAACTCTTAGGCAAATGGATGGAATTAGACAATATCGTCCTGAGTGAGATAACCCAGTCACAAAAGAATGATATGCATGGTATGCACTCACTGATAAGTGGATATTAG
This sequence comes from Uromys caudimaculatus, assembly GCA_028551405.1. Lineage (NCBI taxonomy): Eukaryota > Metazoa > Chordata > Mammalia > Rodentia > Muridae > Uromys > Uromys caudimaculatus. The sequence continues at coordinate 40,844,726 of CM052717.1, read as the reverse complement.
CCCAAAAGCTCGGAATACCCAAGTACAATACACAGACCACAGACCACATGACGCTCAAGAAGAAGGAAGACCAAAGCATCGATGTCCTTTTTAGAAGGGGGAACAAAATACTCAAGGGAGGAAATACAGAGACAAAGTGTGGAGCAGAGACTGAAGGAAAGGCCATCCAGAGACTGCCCCACCTGGGGATCCATCCTGTATACAAACACCAAACCCAGACACTATTGTGGATGCCAAGAAGTGCTTGCTGACAGGAGCCTGATATAGCTCTCTCCTGAGAGGCTCTGCCAGAGCCTGACAAATACAGAGGTGGATGCTTGCAACCAACTATTGGACTGAGCACGGGGTCCTCAAGGGAGGAGTTAGAGAAAGGACTGAAGGAGCTGAAGGGGTTTGCAGTTCCATAGGAAGAACAACAATATTAAGCAACCAGACCCCCCAGAGTTCCCAGGGATTAAGCCACCATCCATGGAGTACACTTGGAGGGACCAATGGCTCCAGCCGCATATGTAGCAGAGGATGGCCTTGTCAGGCATCAATGGGAGGAGAAGCCCTTGGTCCTGGGAAGGCTCGATGCCCCAGTGTAAGAGAATGCTAGGGCAGGGAGGTGGAAGTGGGTGGGCGGGTGGGTGGGGGAGCACCCTCATAGAATCAGGGGGAGGGGGAATGGAATAGAGGGTTTGTGAAGGGGAAACTCAGAAAGGGGATAACATTTGAAATGTAAATAAATAAAATATTCAATAAAAATATGGTATGAAGGTATTTATTTCAGTAATAACTACATATAACTGGCTTCATAAGTCAGATATGATTCTTTTTTTTAAGTATAATTTAAACATTATAAAATACTCTCTGCTAATGCATACATCTGGTTGTTTTACAGTATTCCCGCAAAGTTATACACCCACTGCTTCCACCTAAGTCCCATGCACCTTTAGCATGTCCACTCCCTCAGTCACCATAGAAGAAAGCTTCAGCTGAGTAACCATTTGTATCTGTTGGTCTGTGGGAACATACACGGAGGACTGCCTTATCATTAATTAAGGTAGGTAGACCCAGCCCATCATAGGCAGTGGCATTCCTTAGGCAAGAAATGCAGATTGATGTAGCAGAGGAGAAAGACAGATGGACCAAAGGCAAGTGCTTAGGTGCATTTGGGTCTTAGCGCTTTTGACTGAGAATATGATGTGACTAGCTGCTTTGAATTCCCATCTTGACATTCTTCAATAAGAGGCTGCACTCTGTCATAGCAAGGCAAGTAAACCTTTACTTCCTCTAAGGTGTTTCTAGTTAGGATATTTGTAACAGCAATATAAATATGAAACTACAACAGAAATAGTAATCATGGATTTTCTATATTGATCATGTATCTTACATATTGGTGAAACTATTAGTTCTAGTAGTTTGGGTAAGTTCTCCTAGATTTTCTCTATATAAAATTGTAGCTCCCTCAAGTAGAAATGAATCTCCTACTTCCTTTTCAATATAAATGTTTTTAATTTTATTTTCTGGCCTAATGACTTTGACTAGAATCTCCAGCATGCTGTTTTCTTGGTTAGAGTAATTTCTGTGATAAAATACCATAACCAAATGTAACTTGTGGAGAAAGGGGTTTATTCTGAAAGCTTCCACATGACTGCTCATCAACTTGGAGGCAGTAGTTAATGTAGAGTCACTGGAGGAGTGCTTCTCAATGCCTTGCCCCTCATCGATTTCTTGGCCTGCTTTCTTATAGAACCCAGCATAGCGGTCCTAGAGTGGTCTAATCCATAGTAGACTGGGCCCTCCCACATCAATCATTAGTTAATAAAATGCTCTACTTGTTCACCTACAGCTTGATCTTATGGAAGCATTTTCTCAACCGATGTTCCCTCCTCTCAGATGACACTAATCTATGCTAAGTTGTCATAAAGCCAGCCAGCACAATTGACCCTTGTGAACTTGATACACAAATACATCACTGAGAAGTCATAACATTTCCTTGCTTAATTATTTCCAAGATCTCCTATTAATAATTATCACAATATAAAACATCACACACTTAAAAGTCCTATGGGCTTTACAAAATCAAATACTTTAAAATCCAGTCTCTCTCCTCTGTTTTAAGTACAAAATCTTAAAAGGTCAAATTCTCTCAACTGTGGGCTCCTCTTATTCCTAGAGGGAAGAACAGAAGAACCGGGCCACAGTCACAATCTGAAATAAGAAAACCAAAGTCCAGTAGTACAAAACTCAGTCTCAGACTTCTGGAATTGATTTACAGTCTCTGTGGGTTCTCTAAATGGCCTGTCAGAGCACACACAGCATGTTTGGTAGGCTGAGGCTGGCTCTACCCAATGTCTACTGCTGTCTTTGATGGTTGTCCTACAGTAATAGCATCTCAAAAAATGCTGGGCTCTTCTACTGAAACTGGATTATACTTTCAACAGCAGCTTTTTCTGGGCTCTCTTCAGGGACTCCAGCCCTGCTACAGTGTCAAGCCTCATCTGCCCTCCATGACCTCTTTATGCCTTCAAAATCATACTACTGGGATGACTCTGTCACTACAGAGTTTGGCTGCCAGCATGATGTGCAACCTTAGCTATCTTTAGAACATGGCTTTTGTGTGCTGAAACACTTCTCAAAAATACCTTGTTAATCAGCTGATTCTTCAGCCCTAGCTGACCAGAACCATAACTTCTTAATTAAAATTATGCAATGGCCCAAATAGAGTCTTTAAGAGATTCTCCACCTCACTTCCTCTGGAACTTGACAAGCTAGGCCTCCATTGTCTGCATTTCTCCTACAGAACAGCTCACCAACATTTGAAAATCAATGACTGTTCAAAGTCCTTCTGCAGTCCTCCACCAAAACAACACAGTCACATCTACCACAGCAATACCTCCACCATCCTGTTATCAATTTCTGTTTTACTTGAAGTTATTGTTGCTATGATAAAGCACCATGACCAAAAGCAATTGTAGAGGAAAGGAATTTGGTGTGTGTGTATGTGGGGGGGGGGGGGTGTTACACTTCCACATTTCTGTTCATCTTCAAAGGAAATCAATCCATTGAATGAAAGCCAAAGCAGAAACTCAAACAGGGCAGGAACCTTGAAGCAGGGATTGACACAGAGGCCATGGAGGGGCTGCTTACTAGCTTGATCCTACGGCTTGCTCAGCCTGCTTTGTTATAGAACACAGAACCACAGCCCAGAGGTGGCCCCACCTACAATGAACTGGGCATCAATCACTATTTAAGAAAATTCTCTACTTGCTCGCTTATAACCTCATATTATGGAGGCATTTTCTAAATTGAAGAGCCCTCTCTCAGATATCTCTAGTTTGTGTCAAGTTGAAATAAAACTAGCCAGTACAAATTTTGACTAACAAAGAATATTATGGTCTTTCTGCCTCTAGACCTAATAAAACTATTCTCTGCCTTACACTTACTCAGCCAATACTGAATTTATTCAGTAAACAATGGGTATATATTCTTCATGGAGCCTAGTTTTAGAAGTGAAATTCTTCTATGTGAAACTTTTAGTGGTAACACCTCACTGTCACTAGAAAAATATCTAACTTAACAGAATGCCTGGCACAGCCCTGCCCAGGTGTACAGTTCTTGGGGTGAATGGCAGTCTCCAACTTCTTCCTGATAATCTATTTTGAATTTTATTAGTTAGAAAAAATTAATTTATTTGAGGTTTTCAGAAGTTAACATCAATTGATCCTCAATAGTTATAGATTCTATGTTGGTTAATTTGTCAATTAAATTTATTTATTTTTAACTTCAGCATCAAAACACGTTACTTTCTTTTATCTATTTTTACTATTTTAATAGGAATATAATTACATCTCATTCCCCTCCCTTTCCTCCCTTTCCTCTCTCCAGCCTCTCCCAGCTACCACGCTTCCCTGAAACCCCTTCTATGCACCCCACTGTCATGTTTATAGTCTCTTTTGCCTTGGCTATTTTTGAGATGTACACGTGTGTGTGTGTGTGTGTGTGTGTGTGTGTGTGTATCAACAAATACTCAGAAATACATCCTGCTGAGTACATTTTGTTTATACTGTTTCAAGGGTGACCACTCTGCATTGGAAACTATAAGGGAGCTAATCTCTGGAAGAGATTAATTCTCCTTCTCCTTCTCCTACCAGGCAGCAGTTGCCCATAGTTCTTTGGGTAAAGATGTGTCCCCAGTGAAAATATCCCCCTTCCACATTAACATGTCCGTTGATATTGCTGTTGTTCCAGTCTTGTTTATGCAGCCATTTCCTGCAAAGACTGTTTCACAGCAGATTTCCTGGGATTCTGGCTCTGACAGTTTTTTCCCACTCACTCTTCTGTGATGTTCCCAGAGCCATAGATTCAGGAGTGATGATGTCGAGCTAGATCTAATAAAATGGGAGCTAGTCTCCCATGGTCTGTTGATACCTGCATTGTATCCAGTTCTGGTTTTCTGTGATATAAAGGGATGCTTCTTTGATAACTATGCTTATCCGTGGATACAAATACAAAATGTAGAATGTAGTAAGGAATTGTGCTGATCTAAATGGGTGGAAAAAATGGAATCATGGGTGGGGGCTCCAATTGGGGAGGGAGAAAGGTCAATACCAGAAGAGAAAGAGGGAAGAAGATTACTAAAATTGTTTGATAATACCTCAAGGGATAATATTAATTTATAAGTACCTGAAATTGTATACAACACATGAAAGTACACACTTATTTTTACATTAATTAAATACATGCACACTTATTTTTCATTAATTAAATTATTTATTTATTTATTCACTTTACATTCTGATCACAGCTCCTCCCTCCTCCCACTCTGCTTCCCCATTCTCCCCTTCCCTTCTCCTCATAGAAGGGGGAACCCTCCCCCAAGGTACCAACTTGCCTTGGCATATCAAGTTGCATCAGGACTAAGCACATCCTTTCCTTCTGAGGCCAGAAAAGGAAGCCCAGATAGGGGGAAAGGATCCAAAGGTAGGCAACAGAGTCCAAGTTAGATACAGCCCCCACTCCAATTGTTAGAGGACCCACATGATGACAAAGCTGCACATCTGCTACATATGTGTAGGGGATCTAGGTCCAGCCCATGCATGCTCTTAGGTTGGACACACACACACTTATTAAAGGAAGTTAAATTACTTGGGCAGACAACACATGACAACCACAGACTAACAAAACTCCAGCACCAGACATGAGAAATCTCTCCAGCTACTGTGCAGGGCAGTCCTATTCACTTCAAAAGCAGTGTGGATTATGGATGTAGCCATTGGCTGCTTCTTGAGGGCTGAAGGTGAGTCACTATAGCCGAAGACACCACACACATAGCATACACAACTTGAATGACTTGAGCTTGTTCTGACCTCAAAAGTTCCTTCCTGTCATGTACTCTCCATGGTTCCAGGAGATACTTTGAAGCTTCCAAGGGAGGGAAGCACTTGAACCATCCCACCCACCTGCAACACCCATGAACCATTATTGCCAGCATGGCAGAATATGCATCAAGGTGTAAGAAGTATCATTTGCATACCAGTCATGAGCAACAGCTGTTTCATTGGACTTAAGGTCTACTCAACAGGAGGGAAACCTAGCTAGCTTCCCAGGGCACACAAGGTCAAAGACCATAGAAAACTCATCTTACTTTCATAGTCTTTAATCATCTAACCCACTTCACCTGAGAATGACCAAGATCACATTATGTATTCTTATATCATTTCGCTTATATGAACAAGTATCCCTTGAATGGTCTAGTTAGTATGACTTGGGCCATTTTTTGTGTAGTTGTTTTGGGGAGGGGTGATTTGCTAACAGAACACACACCACTTATACAATTGAAATGCTACCTAACATTCTGTGCATTTAATGTGCATATGGAGAACATAGATGTGTAAGCTAGGCTTCACTTAGGATGGAGTTACAGGGCTGTAGGCTCAATGTTAATAAACTACCTACATATTAAATAAGGTTTAAATAGAAATATGCTTCCAATAAGGTTACATGTAGCTCAACTGGTGAAAATATTACCCCAGACTTACAGGAGTCTAACCCTGTATTTTCCCTAAGAGTAATAAGTCAGAATTTACTGATTCAGTGTCTAGATGTATTTCCTACAGTGTATTTACTTGAAAAACAAAATTTCTATAACATAAAACCGAGGATAGCAAAAAATATTCTCAACAATAAAAGAACTTCTGGGGGAATAACCATCCCTGACCTCAAGCTATACCACAGAGCAATAGTTATAAAAACTGCATGATATTGGTACAGTGACTAGGCAGGTAGATCAATGGAATAGAATTGAAGGCCCAGAAATAAACCCATACACCTATAGTTACTTGATCTTTGACAAAGGAGCTAAAATGATCCAGTGGAAAAAAGACAGCATTTTCAACAAATGGTGCTGGTTCAACTGGCGGTCAACATGTAGAAGAATGCAAATTGATCCATTCCTATCTCCTTGTACAAAGCTCAAGTCCAAGTGGATCAAGGATCTCCACATAAAACCAGATACACTGAATCTAATAGAAGAGAAAGTGGGGAAATGTCTCCAACACATGGGCACAGGGGGATAGTTCCTGAACAGAACACCAATGGCTTATGCTCTAAGATCAAGAATTGACAAATGGGACCTCATAAAATTGCAAAGCTTCTGTAAGGCAAAGGACACTGTCAATAGGACAAAACGGCAACTAACAGATTGGGAAAAGATCTTTACCAGTCCTACATCTGATAGAAGGATAATATCCAATATATACAAAGAACTCAAGAAGTTAGACTCCAGAGAACCAAATAACTCTATTAAAACATGGGGAACAGAGCTAAACAGAGAATTCTCAACTGAGGAAATTCGTAGGGCTGAGAAGCACCTAAAGAAATGTTCAACATCTTTAGTCATCAGGGAAATACAAATCAAAACAACCCTGAGAGTTCACCTCACGCCAGTCAGAATGGCTAAGATCAAAACTCAGGTGATAGCAGATACTGGTGAAGATGTGGAGAAAGAGGAACACTCCTCCATTGCTGGTGGGACTGAAAGCTGGTACAACCTCTCTGGAAATCAATCTGATGGTTTCTTAGAAAATTGGACATAGTACTACCTGAGGACCCAGCTATACCACTCCTGGGCATATACCCAAAGACAGTCCAACATGTAATAAGGACACATGGTCCACTATGTTCATAGCAGCCATATTTATAATAGCCAGGAGCTGAAAACAACCCAGATGTCCCTCAACAGAGGAATAGATACAGAAAATGTGGAACATTTATACAATGTAATATTATTCAGCTATTAAAAACAATGACTTCATGAAATTCACATATAAATTGATGGAACTTGAAAATATCATCCTGAGTAAGGTAACTCAGTCACAAAAGAACACATATGGTATGTACTCACTGATAAGTGGATATTAACCCTAAAGTTCAGAATACTCAAGATTCAATTCACAGACAATAAGAAAACTCAAGAAGGAAGACCAAAATGTGGATGCTTCAGTGTTTCTTAGAAGGGTGAACAAAATACCCACAGGAGGAAATATGGAGACAAAGTGTGGAGCAAAGCCTGAAGGAAAGGCCATCTAGGGCCTGCCCCACCTGGGGATCCATCCTACATTCAGCCACCAAGCCCAGAAGCTATTATAGATGCCGGGAAGTGCTCGCTGATGGAAGCCTAATATGGCTTTATCCTGAGAGGCTCAGGCAGAGTCTGACAAATACAGAGGCAAATGCTCGCAGCCAACCATTGGACTGAGCTCGGGGGTTCCCGATGGAGGAGTTGTAGAAGGGACTGAAGGAACTGGCCTGACCCCCCACCCCCGTGCTCCTGGAGACTGGACCACCAACCAAAGAATACACATAGAGGGACCCATGGTGCTGGCCACATATGTGGCAGAGGAGGGCCTTGTTGGACATCAGTGGGAGGAGAGGCCCTTGGGCCTGAGGGTGTTAGATGCCCCAGTGTAGGGGAATGCGAGGGAGGGAAGACTGGTGTGGGTGGGTGGGTAGAGGAACACCCTCATAGAGGCGGGGGGAGAGGGATGGGATGGTAGTTTCCCAAGGAGAGACCTGGAACGGGGAAAACATTTGAAATGTAAAGAAAGAAAGAAAATATCCAATAAAAAATATTCCTAAACTAAAACAAACAAACAAACAAACAAACAAGATTTCTCAGTAATTAAAGAATGACAATATAAAATGAATACTGCATTAACTGTGAGCAAGGCACAGCATCCACAATTGCCAGGTCATATAGGAGTGCTACAGCCCCTGGGTGTGGCCCAGAGGACAGTGAGGGGGGCTGCAATACCACCCTAATAGTAGGAGCACTTATGTACTCTGGTACACCATGTGGATAAGAGGATCCTAGGGAACTAGTGAACTTCAAACCCAAAACAGGGTGCTGGCTGCTTCCTCCATCTCACTGAAGTCCCCTCCAGTGCTGGCAGCCTAAAATCTCCCCATAGTGACAGTGAGATAATTGGCTATTCCAAAACTCATGTCGATTCCCCATTTGTCAAAAGACTGTATAAAAATGCTTGCTGCGCTGCAATACAGTAGATCTACTGGTCTCCAGAGTCTGTTTTCCTCACGCCTTGCTGGATCCCAGTTCCAGGGCTCTATAACAATGCTAAGATATTTACTGCATTACATGCGAGCAAGGCACTGCATACATGATTGCCAGCTCATACTTCATTTAGTTCCCATTATTTTGTTTAATTCATGAGGTGGGTATTACAAATGACTTCATGATTTAGAAGGGTAACTGAATATAAACAAACCTCACCATGAAGCTGGGATCCCCCTCCCGCCAGCCCCACTGAAGACTGAATTCAGCGCCTGGGTTATTAGTAATATCACCCCAACAATGAAATAATTTTACATGATGTATTCTATACTGGATTAATTTGAAAGTATAATCATTAATATTACTTTTGCTTCTGTTTTTTTTAATATGATAACAATTTATAATTTACTATTACTATTTCTGATCCATTCTAAGCATGGACATATTTAGCAGTTTCTATGTATATTCTGTGTCTTTTTGTTCATCTTGAGATTTTCTTTATTCTTAGGTACATGAACAATAACCATTTTGAGAGCATCGATTATTGGCTGCCTGAGCTCCAGGTGATATGAACAGTGCCGATGTCCTCAAACTGTACCAAGGAAGAAAGCAGGAGTCAGTATCCATTCTAGAGAACATGTGCCTTTTTTTAAAGTCAAAAGCAAAGCCTTTGGTTTGGGGAGGAACCAAACTTTTAGACAGGGGTGGAGTTTTATCCTCAACTAATTTGTCTTTACAGGTCTTTAGGGTCTTTGCTATATCCCACTGATACTGTAAAGTGTTGTGAGATCTATGGTCATTACTGAATCCAAAAGAGTTAACAGATCCCAGAAAAAAGAAGAGGAAAACAAATATGTCTTTTACTTTATTTTCTTAAGAAAGACACATGAGAACTGGTAAACAGCGGGAGCCTAGTACAGAGACAGAGTGCTGACGTGGCAAAACCCTTCAACACAAAGTCAACACATCTAGCATTAGAAACATGCAAAATGGCATTCAAAGCCCAAGACACTTTGTATTTTTAAAATTTATTTCTCAAATCTCTGCTGTAATTGGGGCTCATCAGGATTCCTAAAGAACATATTTTATTTTGAGAGCACATTGGTTTTTTTGGCTTCTAATTTATATTTAGTTTAATAACGATCATGTTACATAAGTGAATTTATACACAAGAGTGAAACTGATGAACAACAGTGTATACATTTGCTTAGCTTTAATAAATAGAAACACTGCTTCAAGCTAATTAACCAATTAGTGTGTCTTGTGACAAAGCACTGGCCTGATTTTCCCAGGTTCTCGCAACACTGACTATTGCTCGCCTTTGCGTTTTTGCTATTTTTGTGCACACAAATGTAACATTTTACCATAATTTTGATTTGATTGTTTGTCCTACTGACAAGAGATTTAAATATTTCATGCATGTATTGGTTATCTATATAAATTTGCTAGTCAGGTTACTATAGACTTTGGTTTATTTTTCTAGATTTATTTTTTTCTGACTCATCTATTATTACATTTGACAAGGGAGCTTAAATCATAGAAAGAACACTGTAGACAAGGTATGTGAAGCCTTGGAAAGGAGCATTGTGTTGCTTTGTGGACTGAGAGTGAGGTCCCAGATGGAGGAGTTGGAGAAGGGACTGAAGGAGCTGAGGGAGTCTGCAGCCCCATGGAGGGAGCAACAGTGTCAACTGGCCTGATCCCCCTCCCTGGTCCTCCTAGAGGCTGGACCACCAACCAAAGAATACACATGGAGGGACCCATGGTTCGGACCACATATGTGGCAGAAGAGGGCCTTGTTGGCCATCGGGGGAGGAGAGGCCCCAGTAAAGGGGAATGTCAAGGTGGGAATATGGGAGTGGGCAGGCGGGTGGGAGGGAGGTGGAATTCCCTCATAGAGGTGGGGGAGGGGGAGGGGATAGGTGGTTTCCAAAGAGGAAACCTAGAAAGGGGAAACATTGGAAATGTAAATAAAGTATCAAAAAATAATAAAAAATAAAATACAAAAATAAAAAAAAAAGATACTTTCCTATATTGCAGTCCTACAACATATGACTAGGTAACATGGGAACACAGCTCCCGTCTTTACCCTGTATACTTCTTAAATGAATACCCTCTTAAAACTGATGTGTAACTTCCAAATTACACATTTATGTTACATTTTTATTCTAAATTGGAGTTGGGAAAAATCTGGCTCAAAGTTCAAGTTCTGTGGGATTGGCATCAAATATTAAACCCAAGTAGAAAGCAAAACATAAAACAAACAAACAGAAAACCCACCGACCAAACAGAAGAGCTTGCAGAGACTGTATCATGTGAGGGAGAAAGCTTAAAACCCTGGTCTTCCCTGTCATGACTGTTGACTGTGGGTGCCGCAGCATAGTGGCGTCTTGCATGGGTAGTCACAGTAACTGTAGTCACAGCCTTCCTGAAAGACAGTCAAAGGAGTAGAGGAATAGAGCAGTCCATGGTATTTGAACCAGTCCAAGGACTACTCCCCTCAGGGCCCCTCCTCAGAATGGGGACCAGCAATGCAGGGAATACCAACACCAAATTAGAAATACTGTCTGCTCTATTTTTGATTTTTTTCTGAAAATTCTTACTTAGTCACAGGCCTACTGTAAGTTTGTAGCTTGCTAACCATCCTTTAATTTAATTTGTACATGGTTAGCCTATTGTCTTCTTGGAAAGCTGCTACAGAAATGCTGACTGGGGATCATTTCAGTGCATTCCTGATTCAATTTAAGCTAACAGTCGGCCAGCCTCTATGTGCTCTTGTGTGCCTCTGTGTGCCTCTACGTGTTTTCACATGGTTTCATACATTGCACAGTAAATAATTAGCTTTGGTTTTGGCTTTTGCCTGTTTGTTTACTTTTTTTCTCCCAAATAGTGTGAGCCAACTATGGTGAATCACCTCTCAAAGTCAACAGTCTCTCTCCAGAGTCTGAAGCATCTGGTTTTGAGTTTTTGTGTTTCCTGCTCAGCAGAATGAACTTGACCAAGTGATTTGACCTCCACGAGCCTTTGTTTTTCCATCTGTAAGTTGGAGTAAAAACCATATCCACATCTTAGAGTTGCCACAATGGGAGGAGAAGTTCTGTGGGACAGTACAGAGTCGGCACTCAGTGAAAACAGCCAGAGTTACACACTAGGATAAAACTACTGTGAATTTCTTGAAGACATTTATCAGTGGATTTTAGTTAGTTTTTTTTTTTTTTTTTTAGTTTTTGGTGCTGATTCCCTTTTACATACTGAGCCTTTAGTCACTGAACTTTCCAGAATGAGAAATTATGACAAGAGGCCCTTTAGGTTAATAACAGGTTTAGAGAAATTAACAAATTGACCTATGGTCATCCTAATTTATAAGTGAACAGAACTATGAAAATGCAGTGCTATATTCAGGTTTCCAAGTGGCAGATATATAAATAAATGTCTTAAATGTTGAGAGAATGAAACAGAAGCAATATTTTATTTCTTAAAGAAATACCCAGCATTGGAGCTGGAGAAATGGCTCAAATGTTAAGTGCACTTGCTGCTCTTATAGAAGACTCGGGTCCAGTTCTCTGCACTTATGGTGGCTCTGATGGTCTCTTCTGATCTTTGTGGGACCCTGCACTCTCATGTGCATGCACGCGCACATGCGCACACGTGCACACGGGAGTGTGAGTGTATACACACAAACACACGCACACATGCACACATAGGTGTGTGAGTTCACACACACACAATTAATGTAATAAACATACATCTTTTTAAAAGTACCCAAGCATGTATGCGCATGGCAGCGACAGTCTGAAAATCCAAGCGAGCTAATGAATCCCCCCTCAGCATCAGGTCTTCCTCCGGATCTCATTACTCTCTTGGGCCTTATTGTTCACCTGCTTGTGGTTTGCTTTTGTTCCCTTCTAGGATGCCTGCTGCTTCCAAGACATTCAAATACTGTTCTCTCCTGACCTCTATCACACATAGGGCTGTGTGACCCTGTCTTAAAGAGTGTCCCATGCTGATGGAGCACATGATGAAGTAAAATTGGCTCTAAGTGGCCTGAAAGATTTGCGGGACTGTGTGAGATTTTGATAACAGTGGGAGAAACCTCTGGGAGAAATGAGTTTTCTTAGTAATCATAGCAAGCAGCCTGTCACTAACTGTGCTGCCCTATGGTGGCGTTGTTGTGCATGCCCTATCTGACAGACACACTTTAAATACTGAATTTGAAGTGCACGCCCTTAAGCTGTCTTACGGCTTCCTTCCCTACAGGTTATTATGTCTGCTGAAAGAGCTCGCATCTCTTCCCACAACGACTTGAAAACTGTTAAAAGACATCAGTGCAGCAGCAGTATTCTCACGCTCATGTGTGAACAGCAATCAGCATGGATGGACAACGGTCTTCTGATAGTAATTAGTGGCCAGACCCATGCACATAGGTACACGCTGATCCTCAGCCGCTCCTCCCAGAAAGTCTGCCGACATCTGAGTAGAGCAGTCCTAATGCTCTTAGCCAAATTTACTTACTGTTTATAGACCTGGCTGCAGCTGGGAAACAGATTTATTTAGGCACTAAGAAATGTAGCCAATCTGCGCCCATACTAGACAACTTAAGTGTTCATCCATTGACTGGAAAAAGAAGCAAGTGCTCTAAGAAGAGTAAGGGATGACACGTTAATATTAATGCCAGAGCACGCATCAGGGATAATAATCAGGGCCAGATTCTGCTTTCCTGAATGCTAGGACGCTGAGCTCAGTAATATTTTTTATTTATTTTGGAGTATTGAAGGTTGAATTCAGAACCCCTTAGTGTTAGGCAAGTGCTTTGTCATAGAAAAATATTACTGGACATACGTATATATGTATATAAGATTTTCAATTTGGATATAGTATCTCATTTAATTGCTCGGGATAGCCTTAAACTCAGTTTATTGGCCAGGCGAATCTTGAACTCAGCATTTTTCTGCACCAGATTCCCAGGAGCTGGAGTTACAAGCTTGTACCACTAGGTCTGTCTTGGGCCCAGAAATCATAAATGGCAAATAAATGATAGCAGAAACAGATGCACATCTTTAGCTCTGGGCTCCTAATATAGTGTATCTTCCATTACCATCTCTGGTTCATGAATCAAGTGGGAAACACTGGGAGACAGGAAACAGTTTGATGCTCAAGATACAAAGTGACATCACTCTCATCAAGACTGCCATGGGGTCCTGCGGATAGGCTACAGCTTACCATATAATCCACGGTAACTTTAGACAAGTAATGTTGGTAATGAGTGGCAATGACTCGGTTCACACTTACACATTTTTATCTTTGTAGCTCCAGTTCTACAAAGAGTTTCGAATGTATTTGTTGTGTGCTTGGCTCGTGGACCATAAGGATGACAACGATGTACCTTGGTGGTAGGTAGTCTGCAGCCATCCCCACCCCACAACCACCGTGCTGCTTATCCACATCAATTACCACAAGTAAAGAAATATCAGGACCTAGCATGCTGTCTGATCTCTGTAAGTAAGAAAGGATACTCTTGAAGAGGAGGAGGGAATTTTCCGGGAGAGAGCTCTGAGAGGGTATTGTGTGTGGACTTAATGCAAGGCCACCCACGTCATACTCAGAGTTAAACAAAGGCTAGAGAACTTGGACCACAATGGAGAAGGACTTTGAATAAGACAATTAAAGGTGATTAATTCATACACCACTACTGTCTATTTGATTCTTTATTTATATTTCATGCTGTTGTATTGTAAGTAACAATATACTGCCTGGGGTTAGCATATAACACTCAGTCTAGTGAACTTGGTTCTGCTTAGACAGACTGCTTTGGAACTCGTGGACTTTAACACTGGGTTACTTTCGATTTCAATTCAAGGGTGTTGAAATTCTTTTATAAACCACTGTTCAATCAAAGACGGGTTTCTGGACACAAACATGGGGCATTCTAGGCAGTGACACAACTAAACAGCTGTCCTTTTTGACCGTCTGGAGAGGGAACAAGCCACACGACTTAGAAGGATAGGAAATGTTCTTGGTTTGGATGCTTACAGCGTTCACGGAGCACAGGTGACCAATCACAGCCAGGCACAAATCAAAGGATCCTCATCACGTATGTGCTCCTCGCTGGATGTAAAACCAAGCCCTTTGCCTTCACCCTGTGTGGGCTCCCATTCTTGCAACTCCCCAGAAGTACTATTTCGAAACTAAGTCTACTCTGAAACAACGCAGTAGGAGGTATAATGGGCGCCATCCAAACCAGAGAAAGCCACAGTGTGGAAATGACGGGTTTGGGAAAATGTTCCCTTGGTTTACTTGATTAACACGCTGTCACCGAGGAGCATTTTCCTTTGAGGTCCCCTTTCCTAGAGTCTGTCATGTAATTGGCTTAAAGTGATACTTTACTGAAATATATACTAAAGAGAATTCTGCCACTAACTGCAAAATTTGCACGTTCATTTCAATCGACTTCTAAGTCACCCAAAATGCGTATTCCTAAGTGATATCCATCAGTATCCAGCTGGCTTCCTGATTGTGATTGACATCTGAAGCCAACATACTAAGAGACGCCAGTGTTCTGAAGACTAAAGTTAGTTAGTACCTATTGAAGAGACTCAGAATCCCCTTCTACTATTGCTCCTGGGAATGTGCTAGGGAAATTAATCCTATAACACTCATTTAGTGTTAGGATAATTTTCGAAGTGAAAAAATATCAATCTCTGCCAAGTCAGCACATTCACAATGGCGTGTTTTAATAGAAAATTGAACGTGACAAAGATTTGTAAACTCTTCTAGTGGTTTATAACCATCCTAGCTTCTTTGCTGATCAGTTGTCATCAATAAAAGCTACTTCCTAGCTGACACTGAGATAACAGAAAAGCCAAGGATTTTGTGAGTTCAGAACCTTAGTGAAGTTTGCTTTATGTGCATATATATAAAAAGGTAGAGTGAGAGAGAGAGAGAGAGAAAGGGGGGAGGAATTTTCTCCTGCAGGCTATACTACTATTTAGACTGAGATATATCAAAGCTGGTTTAAGGTTTATTGTTGTTTTTAATAAGGCTGGTCTCGAACTCACTATGTGATCATGGGTATCCTTGAACTCCTGATTCTCTGTACCAAACCTGATTTATGTACTTCTAGGGTAGAGGTGGGAATCCCATGCTAGGGATTTTGCAAACCAAACAAGTGTCCTACCAGCTGAGCTACATCATCAGCCCCGGAGAAATGCCCTCATTCTGTGATATATAACTTTCAGAACACACCCAGCAAGGTTGGTCATGAACCCCAGGGACATGGTTTAGAGGAAACATGCAAAGCTATAATAAGTACCAAACTCTACATTTGAATTTGGGTTAAAATTTTTATGTGACAAACGTTAATTGGGTATCTGCTATGGAAGAGTCTGTTCAAATGGGCAGGAGTCACTGAGTCTGCAAGAAATCCTTGCAGAGACTGTAGTGTGGGCATCCTTAGGTGTGATCAGTAAGTAGACTCAGCATGCACAGCTCCTTTATCTTTCCTCCCTCCCCCCAGTCTCCCTTCTGATGGATGAGGTAGTCTTCCTCCAACTCTCCTTTTCTTTGATAGGACTACATACAAGGATAAATTCCCAGGACCACACAGAATTACTTAGGTTTGCTGGAACTTATTAATAATCTTTGTGCAGTGCCTAAGCATCATGAATTATCTGTCATTACTAACAGTAAAGGCACTGAGTGTCTGAAGATTTACAATATACTTTTGAATTCTCATAATTTTTAGACAGTACCTCCATGTTTGCAATGCAATGATACATCTTACGTCTGTCTTATATAAGCAAAAATAAAATATATAATCCATACAAAATGACTGGTAAGATTACTAAATGTTGCAATACTATTTTAGAGGGAAATATTCAATTTTTGCTGCTGCTTTTGCTTCCTACTTGTTTTGAGTGCTGAATTAATTATCATTCCTCATATCCTAAATAATAAAATTGAAGTTTTTAAAATAATGATGTTAGCTGGCATTCACTTGGAAACAGAGAAATAGTAAAACACTGGAAAGCAGGATAGTCTAAATAGTATTTTGTAGTTTTGTGTCAGAATACTGAATAGAGGACACATATGTAATTCTGTTGAAGAAAGTAGAAAGGGGGAGATGTTTTATAGCTGATCTTTCAGATGGCAAGCCATTACATTTTGTATAATGTCAAACATCCAGAAAGATGTTTACCACTAGGTGCATGCACAGCTCTATGGAAGTGAATTTCAGGATATAGATACAAGCCACATAACAGAGAGTACCACGAATAGTACTTTCGGGTGATGACTTATTTCATTCATTGATTTGTTTACTTTTAAAAACTTAGCATACAAAGCATTAGGTTTCATTATGGTATTTAAAATACATATTTTTCTCCCCCTGTCACCCAGATGATGATTTCTAAACTCTGTGTGTGTGTGTGTGTGCATGTGTGTTTGTGTATGTATCTCTGTATGTGTGTCTCTGTGTGTGTCTGTGTGTGTATCTCTTTCTATGTGTTTGTATGTATGTCTGTGTGTGTCTATATGGGTTTCTGTGTGTATATGTCTGTGTGTGTGTCTGTGTGTGTGTTTGTATGTGTGTCTGTGTGTGTGTGTGTGTGTGTGTGTGTGTGTGTGTGCACAAGTTATGGCAGTAGGTTGGAGGTGTGTGTACGTATACCTTTGGTGATCAAAGAACAACCTTGACTGTCATTCCTTAAGTCACCACTTAGCTTCATTTGAGACTAGGTCTCTCATGGGCCTGAAACTCACTAACTAGGTTAGCCTGGCTTGTCAATAGCTCCAGGGATTTTCCTCATCCCTGTCTCTCTACCACTTAGATATAAAGGTCCTAACTCCCCACGTGTGTGTGTGTGTGTGTGTGTGTGTGTGTGTGTGTGTGTGTGTGTGTGTGCTTTTTGAAGTTTCAACTCAGGTTCTTGTGCTTACAAGGCAAACACTTCCCTGGCTGAACTCTCTCTCGAACATTGTAACTACATTTTTTTGAGACGTTTGTCCAAATGTTAATGAGACTACAATGAAGGATTTTAATATATTCTTCACATATTTAGAAATGCCTTGCAAACATGTAAGTAATGGTTGTTCTGTCCTTGTTCAAAATCACAGTTCACTTTGAAATGTGATTACAGTATCCATGACCATATTAGGTCTACACGGCAAGTTCCAAATGGAGGGGGCGGCTCATAGAAAGACTTTTTTCTTAAAAAAACAAAACAATCACCAAAAATATTTTAAAGCTATACATTTCTTATGTGTATGCAATTCCTTGGTTTTCATTTGAAAAATTACTTAATCAAAATAAGGATGCTTACCGGATTGAGGGTTCAGTGATTAAGGGATTTTGGCAGCATATAGATAGAACAAAGGAAGAAACAATACACTGCCTTTCATGTTTAATCAAACATGTCGCTAAGGTATATGGGTAGACATACTAGAAAGAAAAATTTAACTGCGAATTGGTATTTCTAGTTACTCATAGCATCTAGACCGCGGACAACTTTGAGAAGCTATTTCTATGGTGTAAGAACCATTTTATGAAGAGGAAGAGTTAAATTGGGGTAGAGGAGGAAAGGGAAGAGTAGAGAAAGGGACATGAGAGGAATAAATAATACTAATGACCTTTGAAAAAGTCATATGGAAACATACATACACACACACACACACACACACACACACACACATATATATATATATATAATTAAATTGGAATTACCCTATAATGAGCAATGATACCCCTATTAGATACCAGAACCAGAAAAATAAAATGTTCAGTACCAGGAATGGATTATGGGTTTTGGAGTTGTTGGCCAGTGTAGTTCCATAGATCTCTAAACAGTATTGCTGGTAGTGATTCCCCAGAACTTGATGGTGGCAAGCTATTGCTGAAGACATCATGTATGTGAGTCACAGAATACGGAGGAATTAAGTTGGCACTGCCCTGGAAGGGTCATCACTACTAGCTAGCTTCCATCATGCTCAAGGCGCTATGCAGCTACCATAGGAGAAAGAAATCTCTCTCACCCAGTTGGGAACTCTAGGCCACAATAATGACTGGTTCAGCAAAATCATGACCACTTATGTCTGGTTCAGTAGTGCTACAAACATTGTAGGAATAACTTTCAACTTTCTGGTTGGATTTAAGTCCTGCTTCATAAGATGAAATTCATACCTGACAACGGTCATATAGGTCCTAGCAGAGGGCCATCTATTTTTATTTGGCTAAGTGGATATGTATTAATCTGACTTGTAATGACTTGCCATTATACTTATAGATTAATGTACTTCTCACAGTTCATCAGAGAAGTTTCTATTTGCAAATAACTTTAGACCCATAGCTGACCCTTTCCTAGTCCTCTCCCTCTCTGCCTCCTTTTTGTGGACCAGATGTAAGCTCTCAGCTACTGCTTCAGCCTCATGCCTTGCCTGCCTGCTGCCATGCTCCCCCCACCGTGGTAGTCATGTATCTAACCCTCTGGAATTATAAGCCCCAGATTAGTAATTTTTTATGTTGCCTTGGTCATAGTGCTTTGTCATAGTGATAGAAAAGTAACTATGACGACACTAAAACTGAGACTATAAACTCAAGTAGTGATTTACTCTAAAATAGTCATTAAAAGTTGTTAAATGTCCCAGGTGTTCTAGATACCCAGACACTTCTAGGTCATTGTTATTTGACAGCTGTAACCTACTGCCAAATAACAGCCTACTCTATATGTAATACTGTCAAAGAGTAGGGGAGGTTGTCTAGATTTCCAAAAATTGATAACCAGTCTAAACAGACCTTTTATCTAGTCTTTGTGATAATAATTTTAATTACATGCAGCAAGAAATCTATGCCAAAGAATATCCTGCAGCAATGAGAAAAATATAGGATGCTGCAAAACATCCATTTGAAAGAGAGAGAGAGAGAGAGAGAGAGAGAGAGAGAGAGAGAGAGAGAGAGAGAGCCACATACAGAGAATCACACACAGGGAGAAACACAGAGAAACAAACACACAGGCAGAGAGACACACAGAAACAGATGCACACACAGAGAGAAACACAGAGAAACAGAAACACAGAGAAACACACACAAACAGAAACACAGAGAAACAAACACACAGAGAGACACACAGAGAGAAACAGACACAGAGACATTGAGAGAGAAGCAGACACACACATAGACACACACACACCACAGAAACATACACATGCACATATACACACACACACACACACAAGTATACACATACATGTGAGAATAAGCATACATATAACAGAGGGGGGAGACTAGGTGAGGTATGGGAAATGATGGGTCTTGGTCTGTTTATATACTACTTATAATTAGTTACATATTTTTTTTAGAACAAATATTATTTTCTGAGTGTTCCTGTTAAAGACTTGTCATTACCAAGCACTATACATATTATACATCTCAGTAGCTTCAGACTGTGCAATTAGTGGGCAATCATCTCTCTGCAACTGGATTTTTGTAGCTAGAAAAGGAAAAGTTTGAAGCTAGTGGCAGCCAAGACTCTTTGCAGGTTTGTAAACAATGCTGTTTACCATTGTTCAGTGAAGAAAAGAAGCCAATTACCTGGGGCCTGTTTGAGGATTTCTGACAAATGTAAAATAAACAGACTAGAGAAGGAACAGAAGTAATGACGTTCTACAAATCAATGGTACATCTTAAAATACTAAACAGGGTTCCTACACTCCCTGTCCTAAATTAACTTGAGTGAACTTTGCCCTCATTTTTGTTACATAATCATTGAAAATACTGTAGCTACTTTGAAAAGCTATTTATTTATTGGAAGCTTATATGGGTAAAACATGGCTAAATGACCAAAGAAGAGGTCAGGAGAGAAGGGACCAGGATCAGAGCAGGGATAAGGGTGGGAAAACATCACAGCAGTCAATAGATGCCCTTTCTGGAAGCCCAACATACTTCCTTCCAATATGGACATTTTATCAATAATTCAGAAAAGAAATGTAAGTTGTTTTCTGATCTTTAGTGCCTTCAAGAGACATGTAAAGTAGAAATCTGATGTGGGTGGAGGAAGAGAACTAAGTGGAAGAGGAGATGGGGAGAGGGAGGGGGAGGGGGTCGGGGGCAGGATCCTGTGTAGGGAGAGTTGGGGAGAGAGAACAGAAGTCAGTGGCCTGATGGGAGCATGTCTACGATATGCTGGAGAGATCTGGGGCAGTGTAGAAGAGGGGAGGCCACAGGGAGGTTGTGGGGGTGACTCTAGCTGAGACTCCTAGCAGAGGGAGATATGGAACCTGAAGTGGTCACCTCCTGTAGCCAGGCAGGACTACCAGTGGAGGGATGAAGTCAACAAACCCCACACAAAAACCGTTGACCCAAAAAGTGTCCTGCCTATAAGATGTGCAGAGGCACAGATGGAGCAGAAACGAAGGGAATGGCCAACCAGTGACTAGCCCAACTTGAGACCCGTCCCATGGGAGACAACCAATCCCTGACACTATTAATAATACTCTGCTATGTTTGCAGACAGGAGCCTGACATATCTGTCCTCTGAAGGGCTCCACCAAGTAGCTGACTGAAAAAGATGCAGAGACCCACAGCCAAACATTAGATAGAGCTCAGGGAGTCTTATGGATTAGTTGGGGGAAAGATTGAGGAACCTGAAGGGGACAGAGACTCCACAAGAAGATCAACAGAGTCAACTAACCTGGACCCTTGAGGACTCCCAGAGACTGAACCACCAACAAAAGAACATGCAAGGTCTGGATGCCCAAGGGGTCCACTTCATTGACTGCCATGGAGACACAGACCTACAATTATTATTCAGACCATGCTGATTTAAGAGGTGCAATGAGAAGACTGCTGCAGCCTTTTACCCATTCACATTTTCAGTTGAGGAGGAAGTGGGGGCAACACCACAAATTACCCCAGGTCTCACCTCATGGAGGAGCATAGCCCCTCGGAGACCACCATTTATTTTTCCTACACTGAATCTTATTGAATATTAAAATACAAATTTATAGAATTGGCCTCTCATTTTAGACTGGGTAAGTAGGATCCACTTTATTTTAGGAACACATTAAGAGGGACTTTGCAGTTGTCAGGTCCCTGAGCTCCATCCTGAGCTGGGAATAAAGTATTCCCAGCCCTGTGATGTGAGACACTACCAGGACAGGCAAAGCAACAAAAGGCAGCCATCCTGAGTTCTCTATGCCTGCCTTTGTCTACCCTCACCCGCCCTGCCCTGTGGGTGCTCAGTTTCCCATGTCAGGAGGCTGTCCCCACAAAACTGTGCTTCCCAATAGATTACTTTCCAAGTTATCTTGTGGAGATAGATGTTCAGCACATGTTCTAACTTGTAGGATATGTGCAGAACTCTTTGTTTATGGTTATGTAGAGTAGTCGGTTTATTTATCTGTTTTTTCCCAGGTGGAATAAAATACAAGAGAGAGAGAGAGAGAGAGAGAGAGAGAGAGAGAGAGAGAGAGAGAGAGAGAGAGAGAGAGAAGTTGTTTGGATGTAGAGGTCGTATCAAATTACCCAAAGGGCTGTATAAGCTGGAATTCCCCAAACCAATGAAATACCCAAGATGAAGCTCCTCAAGATTCGTTTGCTGTCCTATTGCAATCAGGTTATAAAGTAGACAATACTTAAGAAGTATCTACTGGGTCCAAGGCATCACACAGCACAGAAAAAGGAGGTCAGGTTTTAGTTTGCTGCACCGGCTCTGAGCAGTTGTTGGCGCCACAGAAGACACCGGAACAGTCTTAAATAGACTCTTGGAGCCTACAGGGAATTTTTAATGCAGAGAAGAGCCAAGCTTCATTTATAGAAGGGAAAACTCGCAGCTCTTAAAGGATTGGTCATCAAAGGGGATAAAGAGTGAGAAAGGAACAACACCTTGTAGATGATCTTACTGGGCGGGGGTGGGTTGCATTTCCCATGGTAAGGAGAAATGGGAATTGGATGATCTACATTCTGTCTTTCCCTTTCCTTCTTTCCTTCCCTCTCCCTTCCTGTGCCGTTTCTTCTGTTCTTCCCTCTCTTCCCTCCCTCCTATTCTTCTCCCTCCATACCATCTGCCACCTTCTCAGAAGGCTGTGACAGAATAAAAGTTTGAGGAGAACAGGTAAAGTCATTTAAAGGTGTTTTGGGGAAGGTGCTGAGAATGTATAAAATTAAAACTTGTTGAGCAGAGAAAATATTTCTATGGTTTTGCCATTAAATACAGTGGAAGGAACATCACAAAACATTTGTTACAGTTTTTAATGATATTGTATCATAAAGGTCTTATTTTTAAGAATTCAGAGATATTATGTAGTTAAAATGAACAGTGTTCCAAACATTGATTTTATGGATACTTTATGTGACTACTGCAGTCTTCAATTTACTATTGTGAATATCGTTAAAATCAATTGTATATTCTTCCTAACATTGAATTCCTCTTCTAATAGCAATTGGATTGTATATTCAGAGTCTTTTAGGTGTAATCATTGAATATTTTCATAAGCAGATAAAGCAAAGATTAAAAAGAGTTGTATAGAAAGACAGTACCAAGGTACAGTGGTGCCTATTTGTAATTAGCTTGTTGAAAGTGAAGGCAGGGTCAGAAGCTCAAGGCCGGTTTGGGCTATGTAACACAGCCTGGGCTATTTAATACAGCCTGGGCTACTTAACACAGCCTGGGCTACTTAACACAGCCTGGACTACTAAACACAGCCTGGGCTACTTAACACAGTCTGGGCTATATAACACCCTGTCTCAAAAAGAGGAAGAAGAAGATGGAGGCAGGATTTAATTAGATCTTTCTCATTTTGAAATGTAGGTAATTATGAAGCAATGATATTAAAAGGACAATGAAGTATCATTGTTCATATTCTATTTTCAATTTCACATATGTCAGTAAAAGAGTACAGAAATCAGATTTGGTGCAATGTGCCAAGAAAAACACTGTGTGATGTGAAAACAGAGAAACAAACTCTGTGTGTGTGTGTGTGTGTGTGTGTGTGTGTGTGTGTGTGTGTTTTATAAGTTAAAAGAATCAAAAGTTGATGTGCAACTAAGGCAAACCCAAAACTCAGTGCCACATAAGAAAGAAAAGCAGGAGTCTTTCTGGGGGACTAATGAGGTCACTCCTAGGATACAACATAGGGGACCTCCAAAAAAAAGAGCCATCTGAGAAATTGGAAACAGGGCAGAGACAATTCATAGGAACACTTAAGGGGTTGAGAAGGCTGAACTGCAGTAAGATTAAAACGCCTGCTATTTGTTTAATGCAGTTAACAGATGACTAGAAGCGGGCACGCTGTATGTTTATAAACATTTGAAGGCTGGCTGGGAACATGGAAGCTAGAGAGGACTGCACACTGTAACACTTAAAGGATTTAGCTTGAGCAACGGATTCAAAGGAGAACTGAACAGTAAATATGATGGAGTTCTCTCTCCCAGAAATCCCTTCCCTTTAGAAGCTGCCAGGAAGGAGAGGGTTTCAAGAGCTAGCGCCCCAGAGAGTATGGCTCCGCCCATCTCATTTCTTCAATTTAATGAACTAGTAGAAACATTAAAGTCTGATCGGTCTGCACCAAATTACTCAGGTTGTTTATTTATAGATTTCTGGGCAACCATCAGCACAGAACTTAGGATTCCTGTTTATCCTCATTTGTTCTAATAGTCTGTCATTCGTAGACAGTGGTCAACCTTGTTCCTCTTGAGGCTGGCCTTTAAAACTTCATTCTTCCAAAGCTCAAAGGATTTGGCTCAGGAGCTAAGGAGAAACAATTGACTGACTGTAGTTTTCAAGACGTGAGTGTGCTTCCAGCTGCAGTTCAAAGGTACACTACCAGGGTGCTCAAGAGGTTTGCTGTGGAATTATTTCTCCAAATACCCAGCCCTCTGTTTTCTTTTCGTTTGGGGAGTATTGGTAGAATGCAGCGTGTTATTTTGCTTTTGCGTCAAAAAAAAAAAAAAAAAATCTGTTCTTACTAAAATGATAGTATTATTTTCCTCTTTAAGGTTGCTTTCCAATGAAATTAAGATAAAAATTGTGTTTGAAATTCTGAGTGTTTTGTTTATCTAATTTGACTTATACAAAAGTGCATGCCAAAAAGAATGCGGTACCCGACTATAAAATAAACACGGAACGCTCGCTGTGGGGTGTCCAACCCTCAGGCGTGGAGTGCAGGGAATTGCCTGTAAGGGAATCTTACATCCCCACTAGTTTGTTCTAACCCTTTCCCCCACCCCAGTATCTTTTCCTGGACATTTAGAGATATTCTCATGCTGTGACTTGCATTGTAGAGGACTTGCTAGTTTCTGGAACTCTTCCTGAATTCTGTGGCAGGTGTCTGACTTTGGGAGTTCTTCGTGTTTTCTTTCAGGTTCTTTGGGTATCTCCTGTCTTCCATTCTTCCGGCCTTGCTCCCTGTCATCTAGAACTTGGTGGTACCGACCTGCTGGGCCAGTCAGTATTGCTGCCATGGCGTTATAAGGCCTCAGAGGGAAAGAGAAAGGGGCAGAAAGGAAGACAGAAAAGTAAGTAACTAGAAACAGGTACTGTCTTTTAGGGGAGCCTTTCTTTTTAACTCCATATTTATAAATTGTATCCCCCTCCCCCCAAGTAAAATAGCTATAAAACCCTGGAGCAATTCAATTCAAAAAGGACCCTTCAACTTTAGAGATCTCAAATACATTTTTAGAAAAGAAGGTCAATACTAGACTAAGGAGCAGTCTCTGAGGTGGTTTGTAGAGCTGGTAAGAGGGCTGGTAAGTGTGCCTACTGCTAACCTGAGTTCAGTCTGACAGGGTGAACAAGAGAACTGACTCCCCACGTTTTCCTCCCCAACCCCTCATGCTGACACACTCGCTCCCACACACATACATACACAATAAACATATAAAATTCCAAAATAAAAACATTCTGAAATTAACCTGTTTCAACATTTCTCTAGAGTGGTAGAAAAAGAATGCTTAAAAATATGTTTTGGGAAATCTGGGAATGGGACCTTTTAAAATTTTTTTTAATTTTGGATATTTACTTTATATACATTTCGAATGTTTTCCCCTTTGGAAGCCCCCTAATTCCATTCCCCCTCTCCTCACTCTATGAGGGGGCTCCCCCAACTGCTGTGAGATGATTATAGATAATATAGGGAAAAAAATGACTATTTCTATATTTTAAATTAATTTACAGGATTGTCTCCTTTTCTTTGGCTTCCATTTACAGTGGCAATAGAAAGGTTTCCTTCTGAAGTAAACTTATACAATAAAAGTATATTTTAAAATGACATATACCTCCAACCATGTTATATTTAAATATACATTTACTACCACAATGTAGGTGAAATGCCAATAAGTATAAGATCGTTTAACAGATGCTAGACATAGCTTTGTTGAATGAACAACATAAACTGTTCGCCTTGGCAACGGTAACCTTAAAACTTAGGATTACTGTTCAACCTCTCAGCTGTGGACTGAACACAGGTCAATTTATTTCACTCCTAGATGGCAACTACGCAGTATATGCATAGTGAAGTGCGATTATTAGAAAATCCATTAAGAAGTGGAATAATTAGTATTTTAAAATAATTCTGAGGTTTCTGGGAGAGAACTGCAAATCTATTCTCAGGAATATATGTGTATACATGTATAAGGAATATATGTGTATACATGTATAAGAAGTTATGAGGGGGAAAATAACCTTGACTCTAAGTTTAGTGTGCTGAAAAGTTTATTTTGGAAGATAGCAAGGATGGGCATCTTGGTCTTCATGTGGGTCCCCCACACAACTGGAACATGGACTGAGCCTGAGCCTGTTCCCTGCCTGCCTGCCTGCCTGCAGATCCTGCACCCCTAAGTAGACAGCTTTGTCTGGCCTCCGTGGGAGAGGATGTGCCTAACAATTTGAAGTTCAAGGAGGGGGTGGGGTGTTCCACACCCAAAGGCAGTCTTCCCCTTGTAAGGGAAACGGGGGTGGGGGGTGGGGAGGGGGGCAGGACTTCTGTGAGGGGTTACTGAGAGTAGAGGAAAGGGTGATATTGGGGTGTTATAAAAGAAGACAGCTAGGAAACACACCACCTGTTTTCCCCCCAATAATTTATTAAAACATCAAATTTTATTTAAATGTGATTTTTTCCATCTTTTAAAGATAAAACCAACATACAAAGTCTTGTACCAAAAAGAAATGGGTGTCTTCTAGCTTCCGAGGAGAAGGTTACTCTAGTCCCTTCTTAGTTCTTACATAGCATTTGCTGTATTCACGGAGGACTGACACCAACAGACTCAGTGTTACAGTCTCTTATTTGATCTATACTGGATCAGAAAGAACGACTGCTTTTCTGACAACCACAGCTATTGAAAGCATCCTAGAGGCTAAAAGTATAGATTGTGATCTTTACAGACTCATCTGAATCTCAGTTTTGTCACACTGAACCAAGTTACCAAAACCAAACAGCCAGCACCAACAAAACATTTTGAGCTATGAATTGGAGACACTAAAAATGAATGCGGTTTTCTTGTTGCTGTTATCTCTGGAGTGTGTACTAACTGGGGCTTCTCTTTAATCCAGGAATGTGCTCTGGGTAGTGCTCCCAAGGCCTCCAACCCACCCACCAGAAACCTTCCCCTCAGAGAACCAGAAAAGGGGGAAGTTCTGCCTGGTACTGCTCAAGCTCCCTGAAACTGATCTCTGGGAGGAACAGCCATGAGCTAGCAGAGGGAAAAGACTCCCTTTATCAGCTTAGACTTGAGGCCCAGCATCTTTTCCATTTCCTCTTAATCATTGTAGACTATGACCTGCTCATTAAAAACAAGTATTCAGTATGGATTTTCCTTTTGAACTCTAACAGGACGCCTGTTAGTAACAAAACGAGGCTCAAGTGAAGGATGAAATTTGTTTCTGAAAAAAAAAAAATCAGAATATAATTTAGTTGATAAAAATATTAAAACTAAATTTTCTTCCAAGGGGAGCGATTTTTATCTCTAAGGCTATAACTAAGGCGGCTTTGTGGCTAGAGATGACTTGGTTTTCTTTGGGGGAAATTATTTCAATTTCTTTGGGCCTTGGTTATCTTTTTATACAGGCTTAATAATTATTAGGAAATTAATTAAGCAAACACATGTGAACTTCAAGTCACTAGTACAGTGGCTGACAATAAATTCAAAATGAGTTAATACACATTATCAAAGTCGCAGGACAGATGTTACTGAACTAGACAATGGGTCTTAG
This sequence comes from Uromys caudimaculatus, assembly GCA_028551405.1. Taxonomy (NCBI): domain Eukaryota; kingdom Metazoa; phylum Chordata; class Mammalia; order Rodentia; family Muridae; genus Uromys; species Uromys caudimaculatus. The sequence continues at coordinate 40,816,973 of CM052717.1, read as the reverse complement.
GGAAAGGTGTTATATGGGGGTAAAGTTTGGCGATTTTCTTTGCTTTGGTCCAAGAGTGTGATATTTATATTTGTCTGTGAAAAATGAAATCCTATGTAGGTATAAAAGACATGAACGGAAAGCATAGGCTCAAAATGTCTTTTCAGCAATGTGCCCTGAGCAGTTCTGACTGGCCTTTGGAAGTCAAGTCACTACTATCTGACCTTTGGGCGCCTGGGAGGGGTGCCTATAGCTGCACCCGGCCTGGAAGGGGCCCAGGCACTTCTCAGAGCACACTGCTAACTCCTCTCCTCATCGCTTCCATCCCCAGGAAGAAGCTCTTTCCTAAGCCCAGAGCAAGCTCTGGGCTGGGGTCCGTTGGTGTTTAACTTTGTTGCAAGTGAACAAGAGTCCCTTCCGCCTCCTCTCTTGGGGTAAGTGGTCAGGAGTCCTACTGAGGGCTTGTAGCTCGCACCCGGTAGCCGAGAAGCTATGGCTAAGTCAGGGGACCGCCGCCCAGAAGCAGGTGGGGGACCGAGGAGTGTGGTGGCGGGCTGGTCCCTTCAGTCTAAAGGCCTCGGTGGCCAGCGCCAGGCGGGGTGGGGGCGGGGTGGGGCGGCGCAGAGGACGCGGAGATTACCGGAGGTTCCCCCCACACACGCGAGACCGCAAAAAAGAAAAAAAAAAAAGCCGATGACAACAAGCAGTTTCCCGAGATCTAATAAAAAGAGAGGGCTTCTGCGCCCGCCCAGATCCCCTGCTCTTCCGGCGGCCTGCCGCGAGGCCCCCAGCGGCCACCCTAGCCCCAGGACGCAGGCGGCGACGTCCCTCCCCCAGCCCCCCTCCTGCCTCTAGGCTCCGGCTCCGCGCGCAAGGGAGAGGCTGCCCGCGGCGCGGCGCACGCTCCGGCGGCTCCCGGCTTGCGCGCAAACCTTTCCCGGGGTCGGTCGGCGCCCAAGAGAGGGGACGGAGCCGCGGGGACCTGCGGAGGGACGCCCGGCCACCCTGCGCGCGCGCTTTCTCTTTTCTTCTGCCTTCCCCTGCCGCCCGGCTGCTGGGACTTTGGCTCGGCTCCTTTCGTCCTCCCCCTCGCAGCCGGCTCCCCCACCCCGCCCTGTTTCTCCCCCACTTGTGAAAGCTATTTGTTGGGGGTGGCCGAAAGGGATGTCCTGTTTTCACCAGAGACACAGCGTGAAGGGAAAACTTAGACACTGGAAGGAAAGCGAGTAAATACACAGATCGGACCCGCAGATCACTGGCTGGGACAGACAATTGAACTTCGGGAGCCCAAGGAGGTCCGGGCCGCTTGAGGTGAGTGTCCTCTCTTCATCCGACCCGGTTCCTGAATTCCAAGGGGGGGGGGGTGTCCAGATTTAGATGATCCCCCGAAACTGTCCCCTAGAAAGTACTAGCTAGACACTCTGTAGTGCGTGGAGGGGCCCCGGGGATGGAAGACGCGCGCAGGGAGAGTGTGTGAGCCTTGGAGTTCTCCCCACGACCCAACACCGGTGTCCCGAGGCCACGGTCGCCAGGACCTCAGTGGTGCGCTCGCCCAGGAAGACCCTCAACGACCTTAAGGTCCCCAGTAGCCCCTCTTGTCCGGCGCTGGGCGCAGAGGGCGCGGGAACTGAGTGAATGTTGCAGCCGTCCCGGGTGCGGATCCTACCTGCCTGCACCCTGCCCCCTTGCCGCCCTGGGAGCTTGCACCAGACTCTTCCCACTCCCACCCGGTGACATTTAATACTTTGTGATGGCCCGCTAAGTGGAGTAAGGGTGCTGCCTCAGTGTCCCCTGGAGAACCGTGGGCGCCTGGGTTTGCGGGAGGCCGGGCGCGCTTGTACCCGAGCCCTGGTCTCCAGGTACCGGTCGCAGTCTAAACAGCGGGGACCTCATTTTAATGGTTTCTATGTGGCGTGGACGAATGTCTCCTGCAGTGTGCCAGGGTCTGTGAAATTAGAGGCGCATTGTCAGAGGAGTCGCGTTCATTGGCTCCAGGCGCGGATGCTGGGGAGCGATTCTAACTTCTCCAAAGCCGAGGACCAGGCTGGAGAGAGCAGGTTTTTCTCAGAGCTCACTGGGTCCCGGAAGGCCGTGGCACTTCAAACGCTTGTGAAGCCTGGGACTCGGAGACAGACCTTATGAGCCCGGTTCATTTTGCACGCCACAGTAATCCAAACTTTTCATTTTATTTCTCTATTAGCGCTTACTCCCCCCCCCCCTTTTCTTTGTATTCGAGTTTCACAATCTCTCTGAGAGAGGCTGGGGAGGTTTTGACCGAGTCCGGTGGCAGAGCGGTGGCAAAACTATGGGAGTGCAGTTTGATTTTTGTCACCTTCTCCTTGTTTAGGATGTTAGCGACTTAGCTCAAAGCCACCCATCCTTCAAGTTCCCGGGAGGCTAACGGGAGTTTGCGGTCTGGGTGGGATCGGGGTGGCCTTCTCCTTTTCTCAGGAGAGCGCAGGGATCATTCGGGGAGCCTTCTGAACCCGAGGCCCCCGAGGAAGGTGCGCATCCCCGCGTGTGGACAACCTAGGTGGCGGCTCACCAAGCGCGTGGCGTGTGTGTTTTGGTTTCTGCGCAGCTCCACGTGGGGCATCTCCGTGTGCGTGTGTGTTGTGTACTTGATCTGTGAGGAGGTAACTGGAGTCTCGTGTTCAAACCCAGTGGGCCCTTGGCCATTAATTTGCTTTCCTGGCTGTCATTACAGACACTTCCAAAATCTGATACCTAAAGAGATCCAACAGGTTGGGTTTCACATTAAGAGCCCACACTTAACAGTTTTCTTTCTCCCTCACCCCCTTTGGCTCGGTACTCTGGGATCAACGTAATTGTTGGAGTGAAATACATCTTCTCGAATATGGCATTTTGTTGCCCTTCTCTTAGCGGCCGCCTTTTTGCACCTTCGAGCGTTTGTGTCAGTTTCAGCACGGGCTCCTGGGGGACTTAGGTGGGAGTCTTTAGGAGTGTTTAGCAACCGCGGACTCCCATCAACAACTTCTGAAGTTTCATTTACCCGTGAGTGACTGACAGCGCTGAAAGTGGACCGTGGCTTTTTTGTTTGCTGAGTTCTTCTCTTTCAATTTAATTTAATTTTTTAAGTTTTAAAGCGTCTCCAGGACAAGACTTGTATTTGATACAATTCCCCAATAAAGTTTGAAATTTAAATAGAAACGGCACCTACTTTTTATTTATTTACTTTTTAAAAAAACATATATTTTGTCAGACTTATACCTGAGAAACAAAACCTAGTGGAGGCTGAAGGGAGAGAATTCTAAAACAAAATAATTTGATAAGCTTTATGGTGCATCTTAAGAGATTTGCATTCAAAGACATTTGTACTTTAAAAAAAAATCCCAAGAAATTAAAACAAAAAAAAGCAACGTGAGACAGGCTGTTTGATGTGGAAGGACTGTCAGAGTCTGAGCTTTGTGGCAATAATACCCAACACAGACAAAAGTTTCCCACGTTTACAAACCATAAAAATAGTTACTTTCACCTGATTAAAGGCTGTAAGTAATTCAAAGGTAAATTTTTTTTTTTTTGGCAATGTCTACACATGAATGGTAAAAACAAACAACAAACAAACCAACATTAAAATCTTCGTAGTCATTAACAGCTTTGGCCATAACATCGATTGAAACCTCATATTCTAAGGACTAAGTCCTTATCCTTCCTAGTAAGGGTATGTCTGACAAAAAGCTGGTTTTCAAAAGCCTGCTCCCTGCCTTCATGAAGTAAATGAACATAAACGCAGCCCGCTTTTTTCCTGTTTTAAGACCACCTCATCCAAGGGAATTTCACAGTTAAGTGGAAAGGGGTATTCAGTCCTTCCCCTTGTGTTAATGTTTATTTCATTGGACATTACAAACGTCCAAATCTACCAAACAAAGCTGTGTATGTGTATTCATAAGTAGCATAGCGTTGGCTAACACATTACAATGAAAAAGCTTCAAAGCCCTACAACGTGTGTAAAAAATAAATGGATTTAAGAACAGTTTTATTCTCACTAAGAAATACAAACATGGACATTTAGGTATTTTCTAGAAGCTGGAAGAAAAAAAAAGTCTTTGTAGAGAAGTTTCTTTTTGAAGAAAGATTTGCAGATATCTCTGGGTTAAAAAGAAAGCATATTCTTCTTCTCTAAATGTTCTTTTATTTATCTTGTGATTCATGGTGTAAATAAATTTTACATACCCATAAGAAATACAGTGTCCAGTTTCATGTTTTTCGTCACTGATGCAAGCTCTGTGTGGCTGATGCCATGTCTAAAAATATATTTATGTGGCTTGGTCCTTCATTTATTAAATGTGATGAACCAGAGTTTAATTGGGTAGAAACTTTGAAAGGATAAGATGATAGAAAAACCCATGGCTGTGGATAGAAAAGCTAGAGTTTTGGGAAAATGCATCTTCTAACTTTTAGATAACAAACTTAAGCCTTGTTCAGCTCCTGCAGTGGAAGCTCACAGGTTTCACGCAGAATTCAAGAAGAGAGATAATCCGTTTTGAGATTCAGTGAAGAGCTAAGTAATTTAAGAATGCGAGCATTTCTTATGTTTTTACATTATCTTCTGTATTTTTTCCTATTGGGTAAACTTAAGAAACTCAGCATTCAGTAAGAACAGGCCCTGTTACTGGGGCTTATTCACGATGGTTCTGTACTGCAGCTGCTGATCATATTTCACGGAGCTGTTAAAGCACTTAAAACCTAAAATTAGGTACTGTCTGGTTGTAAATATTTCAGATCACTCATCTGAGAAACAAACAGAAAAGTCTGTTATCAAAACTATGGAGTCCTGTCCTGGAGGAGCTGAGCAAACCTTTTCGGAACACCTTGTTATCATCTTAGCGGGAATATAACCGTGACAGTTTATTTTTCGGATGGATATTGTCCTTCCATACTCTCAACTCTTACACTGTATGCCTCAGTAGAGTATCTTAAACTAATTGTATTCAGAAGTACAGTTGGGAGATTATATTACAATGGTTACCGGGTGAAAGAAACCAACACCACCCAGAATGGGAGGCGCTGGTGAGTACCTGCTCCTCTCATGGAATTTTCCTGGTGAACTTAGAAAGGACATGCTCTCTCAGGCATTTGCCCTCCAGATGGGTTAGGTGCAAGAACGTCTTTAACTGTTCCCATGTTCAATGCTACATTTCACAGCTTGATGTGTCTGAGTGCAAGGAACTGAATATTCATTAAATTGTACGTGGAGCCAAGCCTGGCGTCATTTAGCCTGAACTTGAGTGGGAGAAAATAAACAAGAGCCACATATTCAAAAGTATCACAAGCCATTTTGCTGGCTTTAAGAGGCCTGAAGACTTTGTAAACACTACTGTCACTTAATATTGCGGTGACACATACGGTACATTAGGGTATGCTTTAGTGATGCGTCACTTTGTTCTGAACTTCCTGGTTCTTTTCTTGCTCTACCCATGTGTTTGTTTTAAAAGGGTCCAAAAATGTTTTTTGAACACACCACTATCCTTAGGGTTGAAACTGATAAAACAAACAAACAAACAGAAACAAAACAAAACAAAACAAAAAACAAACAGAAACCCTTTTGGTTCATCAAGCTTACATTTATAGGGAAGTTTAAGACACTTTCAAAGAGTGGCTTCTAAGTCTCATGTAACCTTTCTGTCATTGAAAGGTGCTAATTGATCTTAGCTCTGACCTAATAGTCTAGTTTGATATTTGAAACCTTTCAGTATTGGTTTGGCCTTTTTTTCACCCTTTTTAGTACATGATCGATAAAGAAAGACACTCTATAAAAATATCAGAAATGATTTCCCACATCAAACATGTTAATAAAACATATTCATCATTTAAAACATGTTTAAATATTTTACATGGAGTAAGCTATTTTATTTTAGTAATCTTTTGGACCATGGAAGAAAGAACCATATTGTCCTATTAGTGACTCAGGCTATTATCTAATAAGCGGTTTTGTTAGGTTATAAGACAATGTCTACACAATGTCACATTTGAGTATTTTCAAACCAAAGTCTCGTTATACTAGTATAAAATACATATCATGAAAATTTGTATCTGAGATTTTACTTTCTTAAGTACATTATATCTTGAGGTATGCTTTTAAATAAAAGAAGGCTTCTCAGAATGGTTGCTGGATAACTCTTAGCTCAAGCCAACATCCTATGGGCTCAACATGACCTTTCTGACAGGCTAGCTAGCATCGTCTTAGGATGTAGCTCCTGCAAAGCACTGCTGTGCAAATTTTATGGGGTTAGCTAATCTTAATCCTTCCAGTGATGCTGTGAACGAATGCAGCAGATGCTTTCATCAGTCCCATTTTACTGGTGAAAATGTTGAGATCCAGTTTTATGGTGGCAGAGTGGAGCCAAGGTCTTAATTTCTCAGTCCCGCCTGTCTCCTCAAGCATCATGCTAGGCTGTTGCTCCCACCAGCTCAGCGTGGGAATTTTGCGTGAAGGGTCATGATGGTGTTCATTATTTGTTACCTAAGGGAAACTAGACACGTCTGCAATTTCATAGATAATATTGTTTAAGACAGGCCACAAAATGCACTCAAGTGAAACAAACAAATTTAAATGCCCATGTATTATATTTTTATTTAGTGTGTGTGTGTGTGTGTGTGTGTGTGTGTGTGTGTGTGTGTGTGTGTGTGTAAGTCAGAAGACAACTTGTGGGAAATGGTTATCTCTTTGCACCAGGCAGGTTCCAGGATGGAACGTGGATCTTCAGTCTTGGTAGCAAGTCTTTACTCACTGAGAAATCTCAGTAGGCCCTTAAGCACCTATGTAAGAAAACATAAATAACAGTCAGCAAGTGCTTTGTCCAAATGAGGAAGGTTGCTAATAAACACTGATCCTGTGAAAACACTTTGTGATATTCTGCAAGCATTAAGAGTTCATGACCATTTTTGTGGAATATTTAATTTATGTCTAGAATTTTCCTTTACCTTTCAGGCTTTAGTCTTTAGTTCGATGTTACCAGTTTTGTTTGTTTGGTTTGTTTTGTTGTTATTTCAAGCTTGAAAGCTGATTAGGAACTATTCTCCACCTTTATGTTAAGCCAACTCAGAAGGAACAAGCTGCCTAATAGTGTGAAACCACGGGTTTCCAGAGGAAGGCTTCAGTTATAAGCAGCCCCGTCCTATTTCAGAAATACTTCAAATTTATGTGGTTATTAAATTTTGCATGTATAAGTTTTCTTTCTAGATGAACATTTTTACCCTATAAAGACCTCTTTTAAAACTTTAATGTATTTTTGAAGGAAGTCAGTGACTCCCATTGTTAGGTGTTTGTCTATTTAGCTATAGGCCTCTTTTATTCAAATGAGAATTCAAATAAGTACCTGCCAGAGAGATGTCAGGGCTCTGTATGACTCAGGAGTGCATTCCCTAACAATCACTCACCACACTGGTCTGTTACTGTCAGTGCCTCTGGAATTCTTTACAAGAATCTTTGGGTGTATAAAAATAACTGCAAAAATGACAAGTCTTTTAATGACAACTCAGAGTAGCTGCTTTAGTGTCTCTACAGTGTATCATCATTCAAAATCAGTGGTGTGAGCCTCTAGTTACCACTACTGGAGAGGCTGAGGTAAACATGAACTAAAGTTTGATCTCATGAATTGGAGGTTGGCCTGGGTCACATTAGGAGACTTCATGTCATAACAAATGAGCAAGCAAACAGGCTCTCAACTACAACACAATATCCATTGCAGTAAAGGGTCTGTTCGTTGACTACACCAGAATATTCTATTCACCCATCTCTGACTTCATTTCAACAGTGAGAACATAAAAATCAGTGCAAATGTTCTTCTCCACTTGTAGTTTCTTGTCTTGTTGAGGCAGGACCTGAACCCAGGGACTTCTGTGTGGGCTCTCCTGGGTCTCATGTAAATTATTGCTGCTGTTTCTATTCTTCTTTCCTCTTTTCTTTATAAAACAAAAGAAGCATTTCTCCCAAAAGACTCCAATGAAGTCATAAAAACGCACATTCATATGGTATTAAGTTTAAATCTGCTCACAAAAGCAACAGCATTAACGCTGAAATTCTATCGTTAATCAACGAGGTGCATCTCTTACTGAGGAGGAATATTTGATATTCCTAATCTGCACAAGGTCATATATCAATTCACAGACTTCTGCGGAATTCCCAAAGGAGTGATCTGCTCATTATGTTTCACCTCTGGCTTTGAACTCCCTAATATTCCAAGATTTGAAAAGAACCAAACGTTACGATATAGAGGTTGGGTATTTCTAATATAGCGAATGTTTCCAGTGTGCTGCAAAGCAGGGATGATGTGGAGAATCTGCAGATCTCTCCTTTACTAATCCTTTCCCCAAGCTTTTGTCCCCGAATGCAAATATCTATTCATATGTGGGTATTACTCAGAAAATGTTAGACAAATTTAATCACAATGTGGGTAAGTCACATTCAAATTTCCTTCTGTAAGTCTGCCTGTAAACTCAAATTGTTTCTGGTAGGTAACTAAGAATCCACATCTTGGACTAGGGAGAGATCTCAGGAGAGGACCTGAGTTCAGATCCTCCCCAGAATCCACTTGACAAAATGCAATAGGAATGGTGGTATGCGTCTGTGATCTCAGGGCTTGGTGTAATCTCACCTGTCTGAGCCCAAGCACCAAGACGTGTGTTCACAGACAGGTGGATCTCTGGAGGCTTGCTAGCCAACCAGCCTAGACTATTTGGCAAGCTCCAGGCCAGAGAGAGACTATGACTCAAAAGGAAGGTAAATAATGCCTGAGAAATGGCTGTTGTTTGGCTTCCATATATATTCATGAACATGTACTTGCACATGCTGGGACTTGCACATACATGTACAATAACGACTTCAGTAAATTTATTGAGAGTTTTTTTTTTTTTTTTTTTTACATGAACATTAGGGGTTAAGATGATGATAGTGTTTTGTTCTGATTGGACCAAAAGAATTTTGACTTAGCTAATTATACCATTGGCCATTGCCTTTAATTATTAAAGGCTTTCTTCATAGAAGATGAGAGAATGCTTTGGTACTGGAAGATGCTTATTCAATGCTTTTAATTATTAGTACTACCAAAGACAATGAGATGAAGCTCCATATAGTTTTGAAGATGTTGGGGCATTTGTTGTCTTATATACTTATTTTCACAACTTTCTTTGAAAATGTTTAACACAGGGAATTAGTCACTGTAAAAGAAACTCAACAGGCTTAACCGCATTCGGTTAGTCCCTGATGGACTCTTGTTCTTTATAGACATGGTCACAGTATTCGTTGTCACAATAAGTATAATTGTGACATCTTAGTGCTTCTCTTGAAGGACTGTTCTGGACGATGCATCATCTTATTCCTCAAATATTCATATTAGTTTACAATTATTACCAAGTCCTGCTTATACTTAAATTTCTGTAGAAAGTTCTGCTGCTTACAAGGCAGAGTCCAGTCTCCAACGGGACCTGCGATGTCCTTCACTCTTAGAACCTTGACCCGATTGCCATTTTCCTCTCTCAGCCAGCACACGTGAGCTATCTTCTCTCCGACCACAGGGAAAACTGCACTTCCCACATACACTTTTGTCATTCCTACTTTGTTCCTTTATGCGTGTGGTCTTAACATCACACTACCTTTTCTTTGCTTCCTCAACTTCCATTTCTACTTTTTTTCCAAGATTTGAAATGCAAAGCACTAACTCCCTCCTTCGAGCCCAAGTGGGATGTTTCTTTTTCTTTCCTCCCAAAGCACACAGTTTTCACATTGACTGGACAGACATTGCTGTCCAAATCCTACTCAAGAGATGAGAACTAGCTGGAGGGGTCAGCGGTGTTTGTCATATCTCTATCTCCGGCATACCGTGCACTGTTTGACAAATAAGTCTGTGCACCAAAATTTCCTTTGGGTGAATGACTAAAGAAGCTGTGTCTGAGAGCAATAGCCCCGAGAGCAGACATCCATCCTTGCCAGAACACTGGCAGCAGTGGAGAAACAGAACAGAACAAAAACCATGACCATCATGTGGTTGAAAAACTTCAGGGCAACTTCAGGGATTTAAGATATTGACTCAGTAGAACTGGAGCCCTGAATAAGCACATGTGAATATGTGTACATGTGTATGTGCATGTGTGTGTATGTGCATGTGTGTATGTGTGTGTGGGGTATCCACATGTATGTGTAAGCACGTGGTTTTTTTTGTTTTTTTTTTTTAACCAAACTGTTGGTAACTCAGTGCTTTAGTAAGAGAAAGATTCTGAAAATCTCTGGAGATGTGGGTGTTTCATAGAACGTGAAATGGGAGATATCCAGTTCCTAAGCAGAAAGGGAACTAGAGCAATGGCTGCCTGGTTTTGAACCCCAGCTCTTAGATAAAAGGCATCAGAAAAGCTAGTTCACAGTTCTGGTGATTTTGTCTGACTTCTTCTGTGTAAAGAATATACTGCATGAGTTTTCTTTTTTAATTTTTTAATGAGAATTCCATAGTTACACATATAAAGATTCCATATATACATACAGATGATATCTTCTGTGAATAGTGTGATTTTGGTTATACCATTCAGTAGAATACCCTCAAAGGATCCGGAAAATTATAGTTGAAAGAGTTTTTTGATTTTAACCTTAAATTGTGAAACATAGACTGTTTCTAATTATAAAACTTGGGTATTCCTTCCTGGGTCATCTTGGTAAATCTGAGGCTGTATTTAGAGCTCCATGTGCAGACATTGTACATTCTCAAAATTCAGCCTTGACCAGTTGTGATATTTCTTTTATCAAATATTTACATTACAATTAACTCGTTATATTTGGGCTTGAATTAATGTGTTTCATCTACTGAGCTGAACAATACTAACCACACTCTACAGTGATACTGTTACTTCATGGCTAACACATTGTGTCCCCACTTGCTTTTGGAAGCCAGGAGGTATTGACTGTAAGCAAAGACACAGATTTTCGAAGCTGTATGGACAGGATGAATTCCATGTAAAATTAAGAAAATCTTTAGATTATTGCTATGATTCTTACCTTACCACTGAGAGCTGGAAATTACTAACATCTCTACTTCTAGAACTGACCAATCAGTTCTTGGATTGAGACGTGTAAGAAGTGTAAGTGTAAGTCAGCTAAATGGCTGACTGTTAAGGTGCAGCTAGTGCATCCGTATAAACATGGAACAATGGATGCATTCCCTGACTCCCTCCCTTTAACAACATGTTTACATCTCAGTTTCTCCATCTCTGATTATTGAAGTCTGGGACTGGAGCGTTTGTCAGCGAGTGTTATTTTGTGCATGGTATAATGTTCAGCGTCACCCTGGATTTACTTAGTAGATTTCAGGAGACCCTGTCTCCCAGATAATGGCAATCTCCAGATGCTATCTGGCAGACTCAGGTAGAAAAAAAGTTACTCACAGATGAGAGCCCACAGCCCACGCAGTTCTTCATATCTCTTGATATGGTGAAGAGATGCCAGGGCTCTACTTAAGAGGCTTGTTCTACTCCCAGTCAAGTGTGGAGAATCCTAATTCCTTCCTGCTGAGTTAAACACAAAGGCAAACAGTTCTCATTGGTCTGTGTTGATAGATGAATTTCATATACAGAGGATTTACAGATAAGCTTAGGCTAGTGGACCATCTTCAGTGCATTTTCCTTTTCTTTATTTGTGTGGGAGAGACAGACTTCCTGGAGGATGTTCAGGGGGTAAATATTTATTTGAACTACCTCTACTAATTCTTCTTGTCACCATTATTCTTCAGACATACCTTTTGTTCAGTTTTTGATAAGGATTTACCTAATTACTTGTCCCTTTTGATGAATAAAAGTATTCAGTAGTAAGAAAATTTTACTTTATTTACTGTATTGTCATAAAGGATGTTTTATCCCGACAGTACTGTCCGAAATCTAAGTACTTGATGAATTGGACCATTCATTTATTTGTAATGAGAAACTTTCAAATGAAGGTGGGATGCAGCTCACCGGCACATGATTTCAAAGGCACAGTGCTTTCACAAGACTCTGGGTTTCATACTAAGGGAGGCATGCAGAGACAGACAAGGAAAGGCAAGCAAAGAGAGACACTGAAAAGGGGGAGAAAGGGAGGGAGAGGCCATGAGGAGAAACCGCCGGTGTCACAAATATGTGTTCCACTACAATGAACAGAAACATTTCTTTGAACAAATTACCTCTTAGCTTTTCAGTTTGTACAAGTTTGGAAATTCAAATTTAGTAACAATTAAACAACTCTGAAGAAAATAATAACTAAGACTATTTCATGAAAAATACCCCGTTTATTGATGTGGTGTCAAACCTAAGCTTTTACTGTCTAATTCTGGTGGGTTTGTGTTTAACATACAGTTTATTTATGGCTAATGCGCATTGACTGGAAGCTGGGCTATAGTCCTGGCATTGCCCCTGCACTGTTCGGATGCAGGGGAATGATATTCTAGAAATCACTGGAAAAGCAAAAAAGAGAACCTGTAATGTCAAACACAACGTGAGAGGGATGATTGGCTCTGCAGCTCCGAGCTGAGTGGAAATATTATTTCTAACTGTAAAAGTTTACTGTTATAAACACAGGGCCACACTCATATTCTTATGAGCAGATGATTTCATTTTTTACCTTCTAAATTAGCAACTGGAAAAATTCCTGAAATCCATCACGATGTCTTGTGTAAGAGGATTTACTTTCATTGTATTGGCCCTATGAATCATGTCACATGGAGAGTACCACACTGACCTAGAGATTTCACGATGTTCATTCATTGGTACTCATGGAGAAGGCTCATGGAGAAACTTGAACTTGACCACACAGAGAGAAAGGAGGAGGAAAAGAAAGAGAGAGTACTGGAAGGAGAGAAAGAGGGAGGGAGACAAAGGGACAGAGAGAAAGAGCATGGCATATATTCTATGGTTTATAATGTAAAATTTGAGTATACTTGTAGGGGAGAAAGTAACTGCAAATTGAGTTCACCTTATGTGACCAAAGCATCTTTGTAAGAGAGCCAGGATCCTACATATGTCTGTACCTCTCCCTCTCTGTGTGGGTGGGGTGAAGTAGATATTAAAAAACCCGATGAAGATGAGACAGGGCCATGCTGGAGGTGTTGGGTTAGGAGTGATTTAAGTTAGGGGCTTAAATGGTAGGTCTCAGTCCGTGAGGGGAGTTCTGCCTTACACATTGACAGAAAGCCCAAAGAAGGCACAGCAAGCCTCATGACCATCCAGGCACTTTATGCCAGAAATTGAACAGGAAACCTGGTGGTCACTTAGGCACTGGAGAAGAGCCAAAAACCCAGAGGTTCTGTTTTTCCAAATGAGCACTTCCATGGTTAATAAATCAGAGAATGCCCCAGAGTATTCAAGCCCTGTATCTACTTTCTCGGGTTGGTTCTGGGCACTGTAGGTCTGAATGTGGTGAGGCTTACTGATTTGTATAATTTTTTATATTTTTGGCATATAATACAAGCAGTCACTTCCTTTTCTTTCCCTGGACTATTTTTTTCTTACTCCCCTGCCCTCCACTACCCAAACTCCCTTAGCCCACCTACCTCTCTCTACTTTGCTTCCTATCTGAACAAAAAAATATGCCATCTGTCAAGGCTTAGCTCAAATACCACCACCTCTTGGGAAGCCTTCCTTAACGCCTGGGAAGAATTAATTCCTTTCCATGTAATAGCATATTATTCTAGTTGGGCTATTAGTATGACAGCACATTATGTTGGACCAAACTGAATTTGAATTTGTCTGCTAGAGAAATTCTGAGCTCAATGGCATGAGACCATACTTTTGTCCCTCCATACTCACAGCAGTGGGAATGTTGGTGGTAACTGAGTACCGGGACTAGTGCATGCATGCCTTCTCAGAACAAATGCTAAGCTAGAAATCCACAGGGAATGAATCCCATTTATAGAAAAGTATCTGTTGCTTATATTTAAGGAAACTATTGATTGAGTATTATCTATTTTAAATTATTCAGTTTCTTTTGTACCAAAATGAGGATGTTTTTCTAGTGGAGAAAAGAAGTGTCCAGCATGAGAGGTTTCTGGTTGGGGGACCATGTTACTTATAGAACTAATTTACTCTAGAATCAAATGCTGACCTCTTCAGTTGCTTTCTGATGAAATGCACTTTATGCTATTTTAAAGAACAAAATGCTTAACCTGCAGAATTAAGAATTTGATCTGAGAGGAGCATGTGTTTTGATCAGTGTTTCAAACCCAGAGCCCAGAGCTCCCTGGTGTATGAGAGGAACATGGAACCTAAGGAGTCAGGTCTTTGTTCAGTTACAGTTGAGGAAGGAGCTGGTTTTGTTCAAGTTTTTAGTGGTTTGTTTGTAGGCATTTTCCACACAGAGATGAGCAAGACCCTTCAAAACCACAAACTTGCTTATGTAGGGGGAAAAAACCCTCCCCATGTCCAAAAATAACATTAAATTAAGACTATTGTTTCCAACAGCCTCAAAAGTTGTGGTTTGATTTTCTTGTCTGAATCACCATGGATGAAGCACACGCTTGCACGGCATCACAACAACGCATAGATGTCCTCTGCATCCGCAAAAGAGTGGGCAGGGCTCAGCTCTCCCATTTCGCTTAAGATGCTTCAGTCAGTAAGGTCGGTCCAAATGAGGCTAGAATAAGTAAGTGCATAACCAGATGGCTTGGACGGTCTGCATCATGGTTTGCTTGTGTCTGACATGGAGTCACAGACTGGAGTCAGAATAAGTGTATGCATGTCCAGAATCTACAACTCATGAGCCACAGTTGTAGTAGCAATAAGTAGTGACAGGAGCTGCCTCATAGGGCTGAGGGAAGGGATGGCTGGGATCACACAAGCTATTCTGTTGATATGATACCTGGACCAGGGTTATTTTTTGAATTGAACTATTGAGTGTATTTAATATCTCACCTCCCCAAGCAGGTAATTTATGTACAATCCATGCTACTAAAGCAAGTACCTTTACTGTAATAAAAATATTAATTATAATTGATGCAACATTGAAATAAAGCCCTGGGAAGGGTTACCTGTGAGAAGCATCTGGAAGGGAACAAGGGATAGAGTCCTACTGTCTTAGTCAGTGTTCTATTGCTGGGAAGAGACACTGTCACTGCAGCAACTGTTACAGAAGAAAGCATTTGACTGGGGCTCACTTTTGGTTTCAGAAGGTTAGGTCATTATCATGGTGGAAGCATGGCAGCACTCATGGTGCTGGAGAAGTAGCGGAGGGTTCTATATCCAGATCCTCTGTCAATAGGGAGAGAGAGTCATTGGGCCTGGTGCTCAAGAATTCAAATCTCTGAGCCTATGGGAACCATTCTTATTCAAACCAGCACAACTACAAGGCTCATGTTCTTATTATGAGCTGGTGAGATGGATGTGTCTTTTAAAAGAAACTCAGCAGCTGCCACCTTTGTGTATATGCATTTTTTGGGTGTAAGTGTGTGTCCACACCTGGAGAGGACTTGGGTCAACCCTGTGCATCATTCCTCTGTAGCTGTTCCTTTGAAGCAGGGTCTCTTACTGGGGCATGTTGAGAGCTTGTCTCTATCTCTCAGAGCTGAGATTGTAAGTGTGTGTTACCATAATGCCTATCTTTTTATGTAGATGCCATGGTCAAACTAAGACTCTGATGCTTAGGTAGTAAGCACTTTACTTTTGAAATATCTCCATGACTCTTGATTTGTGCATTTTAGTATGTGTGTATTATATATTACAGTTTAACAATGTATAATACATATTATACTTTGTTAAATTGTTAAAAATAAAGATACATTTTAAAAAAGTAAATTTTACACAGTCTTTTTTTCAATCGAGATAAGCTATTCCTTGGTTTGCTTCACCTTTTACATTTGCTTTGATAAAATATATAATAGAAAAACTAAATGAAGATAGAGCTTGTTTGTACTTTTGTTGTCGAGGTGCTCACTGATTTTCTTATGACTTGCTTTTGCCATACTGAATCTTGAACATGCCCCATTACCACACTGACCCTACATCACTACACATAGTTTTGAATATTTCTAGTTATTGTATACATGGGTTTCAGAATTTAACTGCCCCTCTCTCATATGTAGTTAGGTTTATATCACAGTTTTGTTATTAAAAAGAGTATCAGTTCTTTTTTTGTTCTGTGACAGGATTAAATGCAGGGCCTTGCCCATGCTTCATAGGAACTTACTGTGCTGCAGTCCAGCCCTGTAGTGATGGTTCCATACTTCTTTGTACCCTTGGCAAATTCTTCTGTTGTTAAAAAGATAAGTATGGGATTAGTAGATGAAGGTGTATGTACATTTTGGATGAAGATCGACAAGATGCTTGGAAAAAATTGATGATGTCCTGAATTCCCTGTGATGAGGCTGAGGTCTTCCTCAGAAGACCCAACCACAGAAAATGTTAGCACTGTAAATATTTTTATTTTGCTTCACAGGAAAGTTTATGAAAGTGAATTCTTTTCAATGAGTATAACCATTGGACAAATAAACTTATTAACCACATCTATAAAATATTTTTGGTAGATATAATTGCTAATATAAGAATTATTTCTGTTTAGTTACATAAATCCCCATAGTTGATATTTACAGTTATTAAACTAATTGGTAAGAAAATATGTATCAGTGTATGTCATAGTATAGTTTTTATTTAAACCTGTATTTCTCAGAATATTTAGAGTTGTCTCTAAGTGGTGTGGATGAAGAAAACTTAGGAGGAATTATATGTTATTGTTCTATGTAGAGCCTGCAGTGTGTCAGATGCACGCTAAAGCATTATATATATGATTTTATGTTTTAACCTATAAATATGTAAAAATGTGACATTGCCTCATTCTGAGTATGTTAATATTAGTTTATATGAAACTGTCAACCACTTTACATTTGTTAATTTATAAATTTGAAAATACAATCCTATCCATATTAAAATTAAACTAATACATCTAAATATGAAAAACTATGACTTACACTTGGCTATCAGAATCCAATCAGTATACAAAGTTAAAAATGATATATATTAATGCATTCTTTGAGGCCACACTCTTATGTTAGATTCTTTATATGCAGATAATTCATTTTCCATAGCTCTGATTATGATTATAGTTGACTTTCAATGGCTATCTAGTGCCTTTAAAGATTCATCCAACTCAAAATAGCTAACATATTCTTCCAGTGTTGGAAAAATATGGCTATCAATTTTTGTTTTTTCTTTCCTGCAGAATTTCCTGTTATTCTAAGGGATTCACTAGGACTTATGCACATAAAACTGAAAGTTATATGACTGTAGAGAGACCGCCGTGAGCCTCTGAGAAGAAATACTCTTGCTGTCTTAAGTACTGTATGTATATAGAGTGGCTAACATTTTCCTCCCAAGAAATTTCATGTATGCAGTTAAAACACTCTTAAATTGATTAAGGATTTGTTATATATTTCCAGAAGCACTCAGGAGGACTTTTACGGTTATAAGAGGAGAGTGCATTAGCATGCCAGAAACCAGTGAATACGCTGGAGGCCTTCAAAACCATGCTCGACATTCTTGACTTTACCATATAAACATGTTGGGTAGCCTGGAAAAACAAAACAATTCTTTTTGCTCCGAGGTAGGAGCAGCCTATGAAGATAACACTTTCAGTCACTTGAATATTAATTTGATACTTTCTCTGTCAGAAGTAATTTTTATTACTTAGCAAATGGAATGGAAGGGCAATAAATATGACTGGTATTTGTTTCTCAAGTAAAGTATTATCTTACATTGATCCAAGCTGTTACCTTTATACTTCTTGGAAAGTATATTGTAACAACTATTACAGTATTTTGCCTATTAATCAGAGAAGCTAAAAAGCATTTTATAAATGTTGAATCAAAACTCTCCCCACCGTGAGAGAATTAAATTTCAAGTAATATACTCCTTTTATAGGGTGAGAAACTGAAGTACGGAGAAATTACAAGATTTTCCTAAAGCCATACATTGACTCATAGCAAACAGAAATCTGAATTCTGTTTGCCTGATTCAGTCTGAAACTCCTTAAAATGATCCATTTCCTGTCCTTGAGAAGTTTCCCCTTATTTAGTAATCTATTCGTTCACACAGACATTTAAAAAGAATCATTGTTATTGTAAGATACAGCTTTTGGTTCTAAACTCCAGCATAATATTTAAACTTTGTGTATCTCATGAATTGTTTTTGAAAAGGATTGTTCAAGTGTGGGACTTAGTAATGACCGTAGGTGGCCCCCAAGCCTCTCTCTGTTGCAAATATAGGCTGTTTAAGCACTTGAGCTACAGTTTAACAGAAGCATCCATGGGTAGGTGTGCAGGAGAGAGATATAGCAGAGAGTGCCAGCACACATGCAGAGGACTGGCATTGTCCCCTTCTCTAAGACCAGGTTCCTTTTTAGGGTTAATTTAACCAACGGCAGCATAATTACCTCAATTCTCACTCTAGCTTGCTGAATTACTCTTTTGAGTTAGAATATAAAAGTGTCCTTGATTATGACACCATTAAGTACATATATCATTGCATCTTGCTTTTGTTTCTTCGCTGTCTTCTTCCATTTCTTCTCCCATTTTATTCTTTATAGTCTTTCTCCAAATAATCTCCCTTACACTTTTTGTCTCCTCTCTCTATCTCTCTGTCTCTTTCTCTGTGCACACCCATGTACATATATTTTCCATATAAAAAAGAAAATGTGGTTTTGGTTTTTCCCCTTTGTTCACACAAGTTGGAAGCTCTTGTTAAAGCAAGTGCTCTTTCTATGGATCTTCACCTCTCTACCTTTCTGTTTCCCTCTGGTGACTACCATCAAGGAACTCAAATAACTTTCCTGAAAAACAGTATGTGGCACCTCTTGTCATAGCACCATCTAATAGATGCCTGAGGAAGTACAGATACCACCATCACCCCTCCAAGGAGCTAGAGGGAAGCATTTCCTGTTTGTTTCCTTGTTCTTTTAGTGGTTCTTGCTTAAGGACCCCCACAGGTCTTGCCTTGAAAAACTCTTCTTTCAGGAGCATGTTGGAGCAAAGACTAGCTGTATCTGGAGAGCCAGTCCATAGATTGTGTAAAACGAACCCAGGCTTAGCCAGTGTGAAGCAAACCAAACCTTCCTTCAATTTCGACATGAATACCCTTTTCCTTTTATGTTTCCTAAGGAATAATTTAATTTTAAATTTAAATTTAAGTGAACTAACTAATCAACCAATCAACTAACAAAAACTTAAGAGTCTCTCCCACAGAAGCCTTCTTACTGCTTTGAAAATTTATTGTTAGCTCAACCAGTTGGCTTCCTTTCACATACTTAAGTGCTAGCGTGATACTTGGGTGTACATTTCTGTTGACCTGTATCAGTACCATGTCAGCTTATAATTGCGTGATCTAAAAATAATGATGTACCATGGCCTAGTTCATATCTAGCTTTTATTTAATGCATTTCCTAGGCCATTATGCTTTCGTGGTTGACTGCATTTGCCATCATTTCTGTTGAGAACCAAATATTAAAAGAAATTCATTAATGATGTGGTCTGCTTAACTAGGGGTATGTAGGGAAAACATTGATTTAGGGGACGGCATGGATGAGGGTGTGCTTTTAATATCTCGCAGCCTGCCAAGCATGTGAAAGCAAGATTTGGTTTATGATTTGTGGCTCTGGTGAACAGACCAAAGAGTGGAAGCTCTGACATTTGTGCTCTACACTAAAGCATATAGAAGCACTGAAATGCAGAAAAAGAGAAGACAACTTTGTTCCCCGAAGCTAAGATGTTTCATGTATCGTATCTACAGAATCATATGATTATCCTGGAAACTACTACTTATTTCTATTTACTTTTAATCCCAGGACATAGAGGTAGGATTGAAACAACTCCACTCCAGTCCTTACAGTACCCTCTCGCTTTGCCAGGGTTACTATTGCCATCTTAAAACACCGTGACCAAAAGCAACTTGGGGTAGAGAGGGTTAGTTTGACTTATATTTCCATATCATTTTTCATCATGGAAGAAAGTCAGGACAGAAACTCAAACAGAGCAGGCACCTGGAGGCAGGAGCTGATGGATGCAGAGGCCATGGAGGGGTGCTGCTGACTGCCTTGCTTGCCATGGCTTGCTCAGCCTGCTTTTTATACAACCCATCAGACCAGGGATGGGACCACTCACACCAATCGCTAATTAATCATAGTCCTAATATAATAGTATGCTTTACTGAGCTTCCTCTACAGTTTCAATTCTTGGTTGGTTACTACTCTACTGCTTCATGGGGGTGTTTCTGGGATGATTTGTTTCTCCATGTAGTTTATGATTTTTAACAAATTTCTTCTAAAATCCTTTCTTTTCTGTGGACTAATTTTGCTCTTGCTTCTCTGTCTTGAGTCTTAGAGCTCTATCTAGGTCAGTATTATTTTTTTTTCCAGCATGAAGTCTTCATGCCATGAAGCAAGACTTTAGAATTTACATTTTTTGTAAGGCTAAGTATTTGATTTATCTCATGTAATCATTTTCTTTTATCCCCTCCCCAAAGGCTCTGTTACAGGATCAGCTTCTGCCGAGCTGAGTCTGAGGGTGCTCCGAGTTTTCTAACCTCTTTTCAGTCAAAATAGCAATGTTTTCACACACTTGTTTTATAGCTCTTCTCTAGTCTTAGCTGCTTGCTCATCCCTATCAATGAAGATAATGAGTTAATAAAATGCAAATATAAACACAGTGTGTCCTCTCAGTTCTTCAGTGTGACCAGTTCATCATGATTCATGGAACCCTTAACTGTCATATGTGACTTTTCACTAGGTTCAAGGGTGTTCTGTGTCCTATCGATTTCTCTCTCATACTTTCTCTCATGTCTTCTTCTTATCCAGTCTACTTTTAGCTAATACATCATTCTGGGTTCTCATGGCTTCTCACCTGCAGCATCACAAGTTAAAAGCTAATGATAAGTAATGCTTTTCTTCCTCTCATTACCCATTCTATTTCTGTATCTTTCACAATCCTAGCATTAAAGAAATCCCTCATATCTTGAATTTATGTAAACTGACATAGTTAAAAGTAGTGAGCATTAATGATTTTTCCAAGGTCATTATTCAATTTTAAAATTTTATTTAAGTTCAGGGAGTTGTGGAGATTGATGACTGTTGACCACTATCTAAGTATATTTGTGTAAGACTGGTCCATTACCTGGAAATAATTGGTTATAAGATTTTTAGTTTGACAGAATCAAATGTTATTGTATGAGAAGGTGCATAGATATTGCTCTACTATAAAGAATGTTAAGGTCCTTTTATTTAGTACATGAACAGCAAAATACAAGTAAGAGTTTCTTCCAATGCCCTTAGTGATCAAGTGGTTATGATTTTGAAATAAAATTTCAGCACAGTCCCCCAAATGCAATACAAGTAATATTTCTATCTTTACTTTGAGGATGCTGAGGGTGACATTTGGAGATAATAAACTTTCCCCATGTTCCACAGTTGTCTGATGGAAAAGCCAGAACTTATCAACTTTGTTCCAATCTTCTAGAAATTCTACATCTATACTTTTGGCAAAACTATAATTTTCTAAGGTTCCAGGAGATAAGTTTTGGATATTCATTCCTGAACTCTTTTGAAGTATAACACATTTTCCTTAGATGTGTGGAATGAGGTACACAGTCAGTTTTCACTGGAAAGACTCCTAGGTAACAATGAAGAGAGTGTTAGGTCTGAGCAAAATCAAAAACTGACTGTAAGAAAAGGCCCAGATGTTATCTCCTCTGCCAGGTTACAGGAGAGCCAGCTGCGTCAGTGTAGGATAAACAAAATGCTCATCAGGGTGGTTGTCAGTTATGGGTGGGGGAAGGGTTCAAAATGAGAGAGGGCAAGATGGCAAGATGGTGTCCAGAGTGTGCTCAAATCAGCACATGCTGTCTAGACCAAGATTCTTGTAGATGTCTGCTTGGGACAGTTTGCCATCATTACCCTGAGTTTTTTTCAGCCCAGCCACTAAACCATTAACAATTACTTACTTAGAATAAACAGAAAACCTTCCTCTAAGTTGGAACTACTTCTTAAAGTTCAAGTGATCACAATTGATGATGGCAGAACTTCTTACCATCAGGTGAATGAACACACAAGGTCTATATAACCTTTAGCATTAAGAATATTAATATATCACCACCACCACCACCACCTCCATCCATACCACCACCACTTCCACCACCACCTCCACCACCATGCCCACCTCTACTACCACCTCCAGCTCCATGTCCGTCATCATCATCTCTACCACCACCCCCACTTATACTCCTACCTCAATCATCACCACCACCACCTCTGCCACCACCTTCACACCTAACTCCACCACCACCACTTTGAATACCATCACCACTACCTCTACCACCACTATTACACCCTTACCTCCACCACCACCATTTAGTGGTACTGGGAGTTCAACCCAGTACCTCTGTACATGCTAGGCAAGTTTTCTAATGCTGAGCTGTGCATCCAGCCCTAACCCCATGACCCCAGGTTACTAAACATTTTGTGTGGCAAGGATGATTCTGCAAAGTCCATGTGCTGTCTTTATAAACAGTTCAGAAATAGCCCAGCCTGTAGTTTGTAGCCTTGGCTCCGTTTAAGGAGCATGAAGTCAAACAAGGTACTCGTTACTATTCACCTAGACTTGTTTCTTGGACACTCCTACTGTTTTCCTTTTTAAATGGGCAGAGAGGAGAGTCATGTGCACAGACCAAGTATGCTCATCTTCACCTCTCTGAACACTTGGCCTTGGAACTGGAGCTAGGTGTTCTTTGTGCCATTGGTGTTCCTCTCTGGTATGCTGCCTGGGCAGCGGGAGCCAGCCAGTGACTGACCCAGCTTTACGGCCCCATTACTGAAAGATGGAAGACGTACAGAAGCATTTTTTTTATAGACAGCTGCTCAGAGATACAATTCTCAATAATGGGATGAAAAATGTAAATTCTTAGACTCCCTACGTAGTTTGTTTTACCCCAAGCAACTTGGATAATAAAGAATATTGAATTGAAGACCATGAGGATAGCCAATGAAACCCCAGGAAGAGCGAGATTCAGGTCCAGCAACCACATCCAGCTGGTCAAGGTGCCAGGACCTTCTCTCCAGCCTCACTCTCATTCTCTAAGTGAATGCTTTCTGTTTCACCCTTCAGATCAGTGTTTCCTACATAGCTGTCAAAAGCTCCCAAGTTCCACGTTTTGCCACTGAAGGAGGACTAGCTTGCCATTTTCAAAGGTCCATGTCTTAAGCAAGATGCATTATTAGATACAGCTCATTCAGTGCAACAGGATAAGCCCCAGGGACACTGCTCTAAGCTTAAGCTGGCAATGGAAGGACTGGAGCAAACTCTGGGATGGACTTTGAGGTCTCGGAGATTCCTTGAATGTGAAAAAGACTATGCAGGACCACGGCAAAGCCCCAGTATCTGGCTTCATTATTGGTGAAACATGTTGCCACCTGTGTGCACACTGTGGAGGTGTGAGGTTCTCATGTGCAGTTCCTGTTCCTGGTCCATGTCATCCCCTGAAGAGATGAAGCCCATCGTCTTCATGGACCATCTAGTTTTTATTCAAGGTTTATTAGAGAGACATGTGAGAGGACTCCTCCTCATTCATCAGGGCTGAAGGCACCTTGATCTCTCTGTGTGGATCAGCCTACATTGACTAGAATGCTTCTAAATATTCATAACATTACATATACATATAAGCATATATCAGACTATGTGTTTGAATTATGATTATTGAGTTTTACTCTAATTTTTAAGACCTAAGAATATATACGCCACTTCTACATAAAGCTAAGGAACAGGATTTGTTGGTTTCTCTATATGTTGAAAACTTAACTACATGAGAAATAACCTCACACAGAAGGGGTGAGGTTGGTGAGATTCCTGCCTAAATTTCACCTTTCAGGAGGAGTAATCTGTAATAGAACAGGCTTCAAGATTCTTGCCTCATAAAACAGCATGAGGTTACTGTTAGCTCTTAATTTTATACCTTTATTATTGATAATTCTTTTTCTTACTTGGTTCGAGGAATATTCTCATCTTTTTCTCATTTGTTTGTGAAAGCGAAATGTTAAAGGATTTAGCATAACAACTGTTGGCAAATTATGATGTAAAATAATACTCTGCCTGCAATTAGCCAAGGGAGTTTAGCATGGTTCAATAATATAAAATCATTGGGCTCATAATATTTTAGGACCTGAGCGACTTTGGCAAAGGGCAAGATTAGGTTAGCATTAAACTCAAGCCAAGTAACAATTCATTTACATTTCAAGGCACTATAAATAAAGCAAAGCACTGTGCCATGACATGGGCCATTGACACAAACAACTCCCCAGCTGAACATTAGGTAGATTCTAAGGTGGTGGTTAGCCAGAAAATGACAGTTTCTGTTCAATTCTCTTATGCACCAGTCTCTGTCCTGAAGGATTAGTCGTAATTTTGCTTGAGGTGGTAACAGCACCTGAGGTAGTGTTCCTCTGGAAGGTGGTTGCTTTTTTACTGATGTTTCCACCTTCAGTTTATTCTGCACATTGCCTTTCTGGGTATATAACCTTTAAGCCTTGTGAGAACCCATTTAAGGTAATTTCATATGCTAACCGAACATGTATTATGGTGAAGTTTTGTGCCTAAAGATATGCTTACATCCCAAGCCTGAAACCTGTGAATGTTACATTCTTTAGAGTTAGAATCTTTGTAGATTTAGTCCAGTGGAGATGTACTCTTACTGTATTTGGGTGGGCCCTGATCCTATGACTGGTGTATACGTAGAGTAGAATTTGGATATGCATGTAAACACACATAAGCACGTGCACACACACACACACACACATATACACAAATGCATGTGTGCACACGCACACACACACAATTGGAAGAGGCAAGGTGTATGTTATGTGGGTGATGAGGTAAACACAGGATTAATGCATCAGCAAACCATAAAATTCTAGGAAACATTGAAACTATCTGAAGCTGGTGAAGGGGAGTATGTGTGTGTGTGTGTGTGTGTGTGTGTGTGTGTGTGTGTGTGTGTGTGTGTGTATGTGTAGGGAGGTTTCCTACAGCTTCCAGAGGGACCATGAGCCATGAGTCTGCCATTGTCTTGGTTTAGGAATTTTGGTTCATAGAATAGTTCAGAATAAATTGCTGCTCTAAGTTACCCAACTCTTAGAAATCTGACACAATAGACTTGTTTGGAAGTAAATGCAATTAACTGTTAATCAATGATAATTTTCCAGGGAGTAATTCTTATGAATAGGTCAGGTGAATGGGGAATTGCACTGAGTTTTATGAATAGTTAAAACATTCCACTTAGTAAATAATGTTTCTTTTTACATTTCTGTTTCATTGTCCTAACACAAAGCAAGATACCCAGGTGAAACATAGTCTTCCAGGAAGAGCCACACATATGAGACTAAATGCTCAGTACCAGCTGTTTCCTCCCGTTCTTTCATGGCACCATGAGGGACCTCCTGAGGGATGCAGGGATGCATTTGATCTATTTGACACAGGAAACACAGAGCTGGATGAACTAGATGCTGTGGATAACACACGGGAAGACAGACCTCATCTTCCCTCATAGAAATTACTCTGGTGTCAAAAGTGAATTAGAATAAGCCACAGAGGCCTTGGAGAGACTATTTATAAAATCTAGTTTTCACTCTGCTGTCGTTAAAATCACTCTTATAAAACCATTAACGTTTAAGCATTATTCAGTCTTGCATACTCATTCAAGAGAAGAGAGATGAGAATTTGGGAGGCTAATGCTGCTACCACAAAACCTGCCTTTATTTGGGACCTAAAGGTATATTCCTGCTTGGCCAGGATAAAAGTATCATATGGTGTGAAGGTTAATTTTATCTTTTGGGTAATTAACTGATGTGTCTCTGTAGTTTATTGACTACTTCTCTTATTTATCTATCGTAAAATAATGATTTTGCCTGTCTTTTAAAAAAAACTGTGTATTTTAAAACATAACATCTTTCTATGGTTTTCAGGATCAACCCCAGGGCCTTATACTTTGTGATATCCAAACCTTATCGCCAGCATGAAAACCATACTCTTTAGAAAAGACAGTTTAGACACATTTTCGTATCCTAAAAGTGTCATTAGTAAAACACACTGTATTTTCCAAGTTTATATTATACAGTAGTGATTAATGTGGTTCTCATTATTTTTGTCTAACAAAATGGTGTATTTGTCGTTTTTGTGCAGCCCATGTCTTCAAGTTGCCCTCAGATATTTTTCTTTAACTGAAAGATTCCAGAGAGGCTACTCACATATACCGACTCTACCATGGTATATTCTTTTACAAGGTCATCATTTATGTAAGACATGGAAATAGAATTAATGACTCATTTCTTTCTTCAGAAAGTTCATCTTCGTCCTCCACACTGCCAACTATTTTGCTAAATCTTTATGTGCTTAGATGAGTCTGAAAAATGAATAAAAAAATCCTTTGCTTTTTTTCTATCTCCACCCCTTTTGTTTTAGATAGTCAATTTTGAATCCAAGGAAGCTGCTTCTGTGTGGGAGTGGCAAAAGAAGTTAGAGAACCACATGGAAGACACCCAGGACCTAAATGAGCAATCCGTAAGTCTTAATTTAACCTCAGTTCTGCTTTAAAAAGGGATGGAAGGCTACTCAAAACTTTCTTAGAAAGGAACCTATTGTCAGCAGTAACGGTTTGGGTTAAATATATTTTGTTGATTTTCAAATACTCTTGTAAGGCCATATAATGGGCCTTTGGCAATGTGTGTTGTTCCTGGTTAATGATGATGTCACACTTTGATATCTCCCTTGATGCTCCACTTGGAGAGTCTGAGGCTGGAAGACTAGGGTGTTGAAATCATGCTGTGTGTTTAGACAGTCTGAGCAATTTTATGCACTTCCTTTGTTATGCTTTGTTCCAAAAATGCTGGATGGTTTATGTATTGCTGGCCATTGGGAGTATAACAGGAGAGAGGATATTATTAGCATGTCAATTGCTCATCTCATGGATGAAAACCACAGGACTCAAGGGCTTTCCTTATTTTACTGAATTTATCATGGGACCAAGAATGTGGCAGCTTGGTAGCAATCCTATTAAGATTCTGTCTTCCTGTAGGGAGAGGCTTGATGGTTTCTCTCTTGCCTCATTAGTAGGATCTCAAAGATATTAATTCTTTATTGTGTGCCACTAGGGGCGTAGACTGCTGGAGTCTGTCTCTGTAGTTGTTCTGAACATAGGCAACTAGTGTGGTCACAGTGAAAAAGACATGCATGTCACCAAGAATGTGTTCCACAGGCTATTGCTCCTTAGCTTGTATAATCATGATTGACCTTAAAGTCTAAGGTTTCTCGGGGACAACCGAAGACAAGATACTCACATATAACAATGTAACTATAGAACAGATGCACACAGTGAATTTAATTTTAAAATAAAATACAATATTTGTGTTTGGGTGAAAAGCTGCTATTCTAAACTGATTTAGTTTTTTTCTAGCAGATAATGAAAATACATAATCAACATTTTAAATTTTGTATATAGAGGTCACCTTAGTACAATTTCATTAAATAATTATAGCACTACTCATTTTCGACAGCACCAACACAGCCACGACATGGAGAACAATTGCAAGGGTTTGAAGCTTGTGATCGATCAGTAGACAGTTGGAAACTGTCATGATCCATAGACAAACTCTCAGTGACAGGCAAGGGCTTTGGACCAGCCTCCAAAAGGACTGGTTACTTAATTTTAATACTTGCCACTAGATCTTTGGCAAGTAGGTTCTAGTCATCATGATGGTTGTGTCTGTCCCACAGGTCTTTGTATGTTTGTGGTTCTTGCTGGGATCAGATGTCTGTGAGTGTGATCCTGTGGCTGAAGATTAACCATAAATAATTATGTCACCTGAGTGCTCCAATGTGTAGTTTATCTTAATATCCTGAGAAGCACTTTAAATTGTGTGTGTGTGTGTATGTGTGTGTGTGTGTGTGTGTGTGTGTGTGTGCCTGTCTGCATGCATGCATCTGTTTGGGGGTACAGAATAGCGCTAAAGAGGGAAGAACCCCGAAAATCAGGATAAGTGATTCATCAGTTACTCTAGGGAATATATGCAAATGAGGAATATTATCTACTTTATTTTCTAATACATCTTAAATTAAAAATTATAACATGGTTATATCATTTTTCCACATCCCATTCAGTCCTCTAACCCCTCAATTCATGGTCTTTTTCTTTAATTGTTGATATGTATGTAATATATATATATAATATTATATATTCCTAAATATATAAATACAACAGAATATCTGTTTCAATGACTTTGAAGCTAAGGAAACACATATCTACACTTATCATAAGGTTAAGGTGTTACTCAAGGTTTAGATCATCTTTGACAAAACAATGCCCAGAATTTACGAATTGTGTCTATACTATCACTAGTTTCCTTTCAGAGATATTTCAGGGTTGTTAATTTTTAAACGTTTTAAAAAGTTCTCAGTGATATTACTGGCAGCCAAATATAAGAACAAAATATTTAGAGTGACCTCTGTAGCTTCAATGAGTCTGAGCTTCAATTCTGCACGCACAGACCAGCTTATTCAGCTCAACTTCACAGACAGATACAGAGGAATGGTATGGACTTCTCTTGTTGTGTTTGGATGCTGTAAACATGAAACTTCTGGGTGATCTTTCTGAAAGGTCATGACTTTCCTCCTCACCCCACTATGTCTGCCAATGAGACAGTATTGATTAATGAGTACTGATTAATCCATCATTATGGACAAGTCAAAAAACCTTAAGACTCAGCCTCTTTACAATAAAATTATTTATATTTGAATTAAATCATTAAATAACTTTAAATCTTGTGGGATATAGTAATTTCTCAATACCTTTTGAAAAGCATAGCATTTTACAAATATAGAATAAACAGGGTGCAGGATGGAATTCTAGTTTGTAAGCTGAAAATTTCAGGGTCTGAATACCATAGTGAGTGTCATTTATGCTGCATTCATGCTTCATCCAGCACTCTGCAGACATGTCCACGCAATATAAATCTACAGGCTACTATTATACAGACGAAGGTATTGCATAGACAATGTTAAGGTCAAATAGCAGTTAAGAACCCAAATTTAGAATTGTACATACTTTCATCTTGCCTTAAAATATTAATCAATTTTTTCATGATGCAACATATTGATAGTTCAAGGCTTGCACTGTAGGGTCAAAATTACTGGCAAGTACTTCATAAACACTGAGAAATCCCTTAGACTCATCCTCATCTGTAGAGTGGGGAGGATGGTAAAAACATGTCGCATGATGTGTGGGTGTGTGCTCCTTTGAGTATTCCTTAGGAGTAGTGTCTGTTCTAAACAACTCGAGGGCCCTAGAAGATGGCTCAGTTTGTGAAATGTCTGCTGAGCTCGGATTCCCAGCACACAAACAAAGCATCCAGTGTTGAGGATGAAGAGTCAGAGAATCAGGCTGATCCATGGAGCACACTGGCCAGCCAGTCTAGCTAGTTAGTGAGGAAAGAGAGAGAGACAGAGAGAGAGAGACGGGGAGGGGGGGGGGGGGAGATTGATTCAGTGAGTTCAGTGAGTATTCCTTCTTTCTTGCTAGACCAGCTCTTTTCTGGACCTTCTTTCTACCTGGAGGTTTATAGGGCCACAAGATTAACAGATTAAAACTGACCTCATCAGCTCTCCTGTCCCTCCATTTCCTCCTTTTCTATTCTAATGTAGTGTCTCTGGCTTCTGTAAAAGCCTTCATTAGCAGCTACTCAGCAGCTGAAGGAAAAACAACAATAGCAGCAGCAGCAGCAACAACAACCAGATCATCCTGCTCCCCCTGTGCCATCCTACCCATTCCGGGTGGTTCTTCCTTTCTCTGTGCTTCACTTTTCTAACTTTGAGCTTGTATTTTAACTTGGGACAGCCTTGTCCTGCTTCAAAATATATATCTGGTCACACTGTTCCTCTCTTATCTTTTCCTTCATAGCTCTTCTGTTCTGGAGAGAGGATTATGTAAGGTCCAGCACAAAACACTAAATACTATTGATTTCCTCAGTTGTATTCTAGTTTCTGTCCATTGCCTGAACCTCCCAGATCGTCTGGGGTCCCTACTGATTTCCAAGTGTGTTATAGCCCTTCTTCTACTGAGCTACTCTGACCTTGTAGACTCACTTGGAGCTTTCTACTCCTGAGAACTCCTTCCAAGCTCCTTCCTTTCTCTTCACCCCACCAGCAACATAGGGTCAGCCATTCTGGAGAGGCCATGTTGGGTTGGCCACATGGATCAGCCACAGTTTTATAGGTACCTCTGCAGTGTGCTGTGGTGATGTTTTGGCATTATCTCTAGCCTAGCATTCACCACTGAGATCTGAAACCTAATCTGTTTTCTTTCTTGTCTAGCTTCTGGATTATAAACTACTGAAGAGCAATGGCGAATTTTGCCTGTCCTGAACCCTTCCTAACTGTCACAATTTTTGCTGATATTCATTAACTCTTTTCTCTAAAAACACTTATAAGTTTTTGGTGAAGTATGTCAGCATACTTAGAAAGCAAGATTTTTGTCTCAGAAAACACGATCTCAGAAATGTATGCTTGAGTCACATATCCATAGAGAATCTCGCCACAGTTTACCTGCATATTATCAAAACATACTGTGTCCTTAAACCTCCTTCTGTATTTGTTTGTACTGTATTTGACTCTTAGTTTGCAGCCTCTAGCCTTAAAAATCACTAAGATGTACCAAAGTTCTATTTTGCTGGAGTGGAATATTATTGCTGATTTTTTGCCTTTGTCTCATTCATTCAAACTAATGTGATGAAGTCTGGCCTAAATTTATGATCAAGAAAACAAAAGATATATTTTTTAAACTATTACATGTTATATCATAATTTTAAGTATTATAGGCTACACAATAAAATATTGGTGGGTGCTAGTTAAATAAAATGAATAAGTTATAATTCCTAGTAAAATTGCCTTCTTTGAATGTTATATCTTAAGGGTCTGAACATTCCTGTCTATTTCAACATTGTCACTAATTCAGTCTGATATATATATGTGTGTGTGTGTGTGTGTGTGTGTGTGTGTGTGTGTGTGTAATATTTTATTAATTATTACATTTATAACTTTTTAGAATTATAATTTGTCAAAACTTTTTTTACAAATATCAAGCTGGACATCATATGAAGATTTTAACTGTGTGACATTCCTCCAGATGTGGAGAGCTGCCATTAGGTTTTATTGTTGATGATGTAGAGTTGGAACAGGACTTACAAAAAAGTGACACCATTCATTCACTATCAGAAGAAGAAGGAGGCATCAGAGCTTCTGATGTGGTGGCTGTGTTGGGTAGTTGCCAGGACCCCAGAAATGTTCTATTCTCTAAGGAAGAGGTTAATAAGAGCTAGGATATCTCAGAACACCCAAAATCTCCTACTTAGACACACAGTTTACCATGGTTGGCCAGATATTCTACCTTATGAATGAAATTAAGATAATTATTAATCTGGAAATATCATGGGTTGCTTCTCTGCTCTACCAATTAGAGATGTAGAAAAGTGAATGCAATGTATCAGCAAGTGGAAAACTTCATTGATGAAAAGTATGGCCACTGATGGGGACCATCCTGAATACCTTATGTGAATCCTCCTTCAGCCTCATTGATAGTCCCCATGGTAAGCTCTGTTGTAACCTCAATATGAAGAAGACTCACTGAGACTGAGCTTATGTACTTATTGGAGGATGATGACAGATGGAAAGCTTCTGTAATAGACTGTCAACTGACACTCTTATGCCCAAATCTAGGCTGCTTTGATCAATTTAAATGGTGTTCAGACTTTGAAGTATGTATCCAAAAATCAGTTTGATTACAGTTTATTTAAATGTCAATCAAATGTACTAAATATGGGTATTGGAAATGAGTATAAATTATTTTACCATAATTACAAACCGATGAAACCATAGTTTTCATCGGTAAATACCTTAATAAGCAGCTCTAAGTCTGCAGAATGTATGAAATTAAAAAGAAATTCAACAGGCCCCATACATTAGTACTCAGAGATCATGTGCTGATGTCCAGGAAATATGCTCAACTATAAACCAAAAGATAACACCACAGAATTTCTCTCTTTCCATACAGTTTAGTTTATCATGTATTTGTATGATACTGTATCAGTGTCTATTCTTCAGATATTTTAAAGTACATTTGGACAGCTTACTGTTAATTTATTAAGTGATTATTTGTGGGGCATTGCTGTATTTGAAGCATGGTTTAAGGGGTCAAAGTACTTGGGAAACAAATTCAGAAGACATTACAGTTCTTGCAATTTGTACTCTAGTGTAGGAGAAAGAATTAAACAAAGTATGCAGAAAGTAATAATGTATGGCAAAAAGAAAAAACCAAATAGTTCATGAAAGAGGGTAGGGAACACTAAGGGGCAGGTTGTGTAGGCGAAGAACTGCTGTGGTTTGGGGAAAGACCAGAAAGGCCTAACAGAGATGTCACACAAACATCCAAAGGAATTAAGGAAGTGTGGATATCTGGGGCAAGGGGTGTGTGTTAAAGGCCTCAGCAATAGGAAATCTTCAAGATGATAGATGCTTGGTACCTGGGAGTAAGGCCAAGGAGACCAAGGCTAAGTTTAGTGGCGTGATAATTAAGGGTGGTGATGAGCACCCAGAGCTTATCTCCATGGGAAGGTGGAGGTGCTTCCCAGTTACCCCAAGAAGTTTAGCATTTGCTGACATTAGTAGCATCTAAAGCAATAGGAAGATCTTGCAGTCAACGATTTTGAGTAGTTATGGAGAAATGGAAAAGATTAATGTAACGTAACCTGTTGAAAAATAAATTGCAAAGAGAACAATTCACTGATAAAACAAGCTAACATTCTTTGACTAACATCAAGCTAAGAACTTTTCAGGCCATGATATGACATGAGAATTTCAAAGATGATCCTGGCTTTCAGGACAAAATGGATTAATGAGAAGAGTATTATTTGATCAACTAGAAGTAGCTGTGGTGAGAAGTGCTGGACTCAGAAACTGTTCTGAAGACAAAAATAAGACGACTTCTTGATGGTGCACTGGACACATGCTGTTAGAAAAAGAAGGGAGTCCCAGATGCTTTCTATTCTTGTCCTTAGAACTGGGCAGGATTTGGTTGACATTGACCAAGATGGGATACCTTAAACAATGACTGGGGTAGAGATCGGGAGCTGCATTTCAGACACCATGATGTGTTCACTCACCGTGTTCTATACTCCTCTCTCCTCATGTTTCATCCTGTACTCTCCAGGCCATACAACATGTTCTAGTCTGAAATACAAGAGCATGGGATCTAGGTCTCATTCCGGGCTGAGATTGTGAAAGCTCCTGCATACTCCTGTGGCTCATGTTCTCCTAGGGCAGCAGTTATCTACTTGGGATCACAGCCCCCTTGGTGGTTGCATATCAGATATTCTGCATGTCACATGTTTGCATTGTGATTTATAACAGTAGCAAAATTACAGTTATGAAGAAGCAATGAAATAACTTTATGGTTGATAGTGACCACAACACAATGAACTGTATTAAAGGACATTAGAAAAGTTGAGGAGCAGTACCCTAGGGTGATGACTAAGGAAAAACCTGGATTGCTGAGCACTGCATGGGGGACAGATTTTCAAGAAACTAATAGGGGCATGAGAAATTCTCCTTTCAGCTAGCCTTCAAGAAGAAATATTGATGAGTTAGATATTACTATCTGGAACCAAAATAAGGTTCGACTGGACACACAGGATTGGGGAGTTCAGGGTATCAGAGGTAATTAGAGAAAGGCGATTGATGGAAACTACCAAGAGAGTTAAGTCTAGATAGAGAAAAACTAAACCGATGAAGTCATTGGATACTTCAAATTTAGGGATAATGGTGATGACAGTTTATGTAAGATATAAAATAATTGCTTGGACCTACTGCACAAACTCGTAAGACTGAATTGTTCCATGAATCTGTTTCCACGTGTAGTCAAATTTTGTTTGTTGTGTTTCCTTCCAATATTTCTAGCAATCTCAAAACCCAAGTTTTGGTTACTGGGTTCATCTATATCTCTGGGTAGAAATCATCATACATTTATGAACAGGTACTGGAACATCATTCAGTTCAAGATTTCCACCAAAGTAATGAAAACTAGAAAATATTTAGGTTGAAATATTTTTTAGCAAAGAGTTATTATTTCTCATTGCTACAGCTTTAGATAGGATATATAGGTGTTAGCCTTCGAGAAGGTGATGTCTTAAGATGTCATCAAATGTCTTCTGCAAAGGGATCAAGGACCATGATCTGTAGCACTCCTGACTTCCGGGAGTTACTGATTTATAATCTTGAATATAGTATTAAAATACGTGAGTTAGACTCTTTGAACTTTTAATATAAGTTATAAAACATTATTGAGGGATCTAGAATAGAGAGGAAAAATGTAATACAGAGTATAAGAAAGAAAACAAGGACTGGAGAGATTGCTCAGTGGTTAAGAACACTGACTGTTCTTCCAGAGTTCCAGAGTTCAATTCCCAGCAACCACATGATGGCTCCCAACCATCTGTAATGGGATCTGGTGACCTCTTCTGATGTGTCTGAAGATAGCTGCAGTGTACTCATATACATTAAATGAAAGAAAGAAAGAAAGAAAGAAAGAAAGAAAGAAAGAAAGAAAGAAAGAAAGAAAGAAAACAAAATAATATTGCAACCATAATAGGTTAGAGTCCATTGCAGCAGGAAAAGCCTCCATAAGAACAGATCACATCTAGGATTCAGTCATATCTTCAATGGCTCTTCAAATGGTGAGATACTTTATCTTAGACACAATGCGTTCTGCTCTGGGAAACATGGGCAATAAATACACCTCAGAGGTATAGAACAGAAGGGGGTAATATTTGCTTATGAGCCTAGGATGGATTGGATTTTCCAAATTAGAAGAACTAGGGGTATGAAGAGATGGGGAAAAAGGAAGTACAATTGAGAAGCTAAGAACGTACTAAAAAGAACTTTAAAGTCAAACTGGTGTAGTCATGTTCCTGGGCAGCCGCCACGATGGCATTACTGTACAACAGAGAGAGAGATGTTAGGTGATGTTACCCTTTGTCTCTAAACTTACAACTCTGACATAGTCGTTACAGTTTTGAGTAAGAAAGCAATAAATATAGTTAAAATAGTTGGAAAAATTCACTTGTTGGTAGGATGTTAATGAAGAATGGGATGCTTCTATGAAGAAATAAAGTCTAGGAAAATGGCAGGGGGCGGGGCTAAACCTTGAAAGATACCAGATTTATGAAGCAGGAAAAGGAGGTTAACTTAGGGGAAACTGATGCTGGTTGTGCATGAACTCAAAGAATTTGAACTGGTAGGTCACTGGTAAGCATTTTCTGTAAAGGAAAAGACCATATGTAGTAGTTTTGATTGTCTAGCCACAGTCTCTGTATGAACTAATAAGTATGCTGAAACCATGATCTGGTAATCTGTGGTCTTTTTTTGTTTAATTTCTTTTTATAATTTTATTTTTTATAATAAAATTTAATTGTTAGAAAACTTTAGAGAAATGTTCCATATAACAGTACAAATCAATACAGTACTTCTAATGAACAGTTTACCAACAAGTACCAAAGTATAAATTGTGCATAAAATTTTGTCTAGTAAACTTACTTCTAGGAATTTATGCTGACAAAAATATGTATGTACTGTGGGATATCTATCACAGTATTGTATACAATGGTGAATTATGAGAAACATCAAAATTAAATACAGAATTAATAAATTATGAGATTACTTGTAGACATTTCTATAATCATTGAAATGCTATTTTTAGGTTAAAACTTTAGAACCCAATATTATCATTATCTTATACTTTCACATTATAAATATGATTAAAATAAATTAAATCACTTTGAAAAATATTATACAATTGGAAATTATTTCTGATGGATCAACTCTTACAGTTTTATAGGCCACTCATTTTTTTTCTCCTTTGAAATGACAAAGGAAAGTTGACCTCAGTCAAAATAGCACACATAACCTAATCTCATGATGTTACTTGTTTTCAGTAGACTTTGAAAACCTTACTACTGTCATACTCAACTAGAAATAAGTTGACAACTCATGACTAAATTCAGAGAAAATAAATACTAGTCTTCTAAAAGATACAGGACTCACCTCACTAATGTGAACATAAAATTCAAATACCTCCAATTTTCTCCCTTGAAGATACGTTAGATTCACTCTGAGCAAAGAGCAACATTCCTTTGCGTTTCCCAAGGCCATTACACTGAGACTCATCAGACACCTATAACACTGGCTGAAGTTACCCCTTAACTATTTCTAGTTCTGTAGTGACTATTTCTGTAAAGAATGAAGTGTGAGATTTTTTTCCAGGACATTTACGTTTTTTAATAGTTAAACCACAGATGTAGAAAATATACCCAGAAGATGCCCCAACATGTAACAAAGATACATGCTCCACTATGTTCATAGCAGCCATATTTATAATAGCCAGAAGCTGGAAACAACCCAGATGTCCCTCATCAGAGGAATGGATACAGAAAATGTGGTACATTTACACAATGGAGTACTACTCAGCTATTAAAAACAATGACTTAATGAAATTTGCAGGCA
>CM052717.1:40753429-40779901 GCA_028551405.1 Uromys caudimaculatus | reverse complement strand
AAAAAAAAAAAAAAAGAATTCGAAGTATTAGCAACAAATAAATTGTACCAGTGGACTTCGGTAAAATAGTCTGTGGTCTTAAATTAATGATTTGACAACAGAAAATGACAAAGGTTAGTAGAAAGAGCTTGAAGAGGAAGCACTGCTGAACTTGATAATTAACTGGACTGGGTTAGTAGGAGGAAGGGGCAGTGTTGAAATGGAGACTGAAAAGAATTATTGTGAAGTTTAAGGCACAGGAGATGCCTAAAACATCTCAGGAGTGCGAGGCAGTGACATAAGGACAGAGAAAGGTGTGTTTGAATCTGAGGTTTTTCAGATGTCCAACTATTAATTTGTGAAACTCTAGGCCATGACAAGTTTAAGGAGCAAAACAGAATGTTCAGGAATGCTTCTGAGAGTATCTAAGACAAGGACAAAAGAATGAACACAGACTAGGAGAGTAGCACGTTTATGAAGCAATAAAGGAGATGAACTGTGAGAGCCTGAGAAGGGTTAATAGAAAGCGTCCAGTGCCATGGACCAAGGAAACTTTCTGCAGGCTTGGTTCCCTCTGTGCATGTTGAATTGGTTAAGCAGACAGGGACCAAGAAAGAGACTTTCTCATTACTTGATTAAAAGGTCATGGGTGGCATTTCAGAATAAAGTTCCATTAGAGATGTGGCAAGAAAAGGCACATGGATGGTAATGAGGAAGTCAGAGAGACCTTGGAAGTTTGAAGAGCCACAGGTGGTGATTTAAGGGAATCCTGTGTACAGCTGATGGCAGGGCTTAAGAAGGGGTCCAACCACTGAGAATATGCTCAGCTTATTACCCGGGGAGATGGGAAGTGATGGAGAACAGAAAGAAGAAAGTTTGATGGTGGAGGGCTATCCCACTCTGACTCTAGGAATGTTAAACCATGCATCTTCAAGGATTCCAAGGCACTTCGCCATATGGCACCAGGTTTTCCAGTAATGCTGTAGCCAAGTTCATCTGTTTACGCAAGGTCATGGGAGCAGGGCAGGATCAAGGGCTTAAGTAGTATAAAAAAGATTTGCAATAGCCATTGTTACAAAAAGGTAGATGATTTGAAACCCAGTACATAAATAATGCAGGTGTTTTCAGTTTTAGCAAAATGCATGTCATAGATTAAGACTTAAGGGTTGTGTGCTGGCATTGAATGTTTATGTATTTTTTCATTGAAATCATACGAAAAGAGAAAAACAACTACTGAATAAGGAAAACATTATTGCCAGAATGAGCTGCTTGTGAGATATTTAGTGGTTATCAGTATCAATGACACAGGTAACTATTTTTATTGGTGTAACTATATCAAGTTGGTTGAGACAATTTATTTGCCATAGCTTTAGAAGTGCATTTCTTACAGTAGTTAAAATGGACTGACAGTTCAGGTTTCCACAGGATGCAGAAAAGCCTTGTAAAGGTTAACTCCTTGGAAAGCTGATGATGAATCTCTTGGCAGGAGCTAGGATAGCAGAGTGGAAGAAGATTGCTGAAGAAAAACAAACAAACTAGAGTTTAAAAAGCGGGCAAGCATCAACTGCTTACTCTGATTTGCTTTCATTTAATCTCAGCTGCAGTGCATGTACTTCACATTCATAGTCACAGGCACCTATGGTCTGAGCCCCCGATGCCCACCCTGACTCTTATGTTAGATGTACTGGATGACACGGTCTTTATCAATGCTATAAATAAATAGACACATAATGCAGTTAAACATATAAACATATTTACTGTGGTGGTTTGAATAAGCTAGACCCATGGGAAATGGCACCATTAGGAGGTGTGGCCTTGTTGGAGGAAGTGTTACTGCGTAGGCTGGCTTTCAGGGCCTATGCTCAGGCTCTGCCCACTGCAGAAGAGACCCTCCTCTTAGCTACCTGGAACTCAGTCTTCTCCTGGTTCCCTTTGGGATAATATTTAGAAATCTCAGCTCCTTCTCCAGCACCATGCCTGCCTGGACACTGACATGCTGCCTGCTTTGATGGTAAAGAACTGAACCTCTGTAAGCCAGCCCCAATTAAATGTTGTCCTTTGAAAGAGTCATGGGATCTCTTCACAGCAATGCAGCCCTAATTAAGATATTTAGTTATCACAACCATTTGATTAGGCGGATATTATTGCTGTTTCTTAGATTTTAGTCCAGAGGGCCATCTTGCTAGTAGGTGAAAGAGTAGAATTAGAACCCAAGAAGTCTAGCTCAAAAGATGGCAATCTCCAAGTGCTAAACAAATGTGTGTAGAAGATAGTTTATTATATTTCATTCCCCAAGTTCAACTCTGCCTTTAACAGAAAGCCTTCTGCAATGTTTTAAATATGTATACATGAGGTGGAAAATATTAGGTGTGTGTTCATATTTTCTTATTAACCTTTTCTTTAATTCATAGGTTTTGCATTCTAGAAACCATGTGAAAGGGTAAACTGAGGACAGTGTGAGATAGATCATGCTCTTATTTCTCAATTTACTGATTATATAAAAAGACATTTAGCAGAATTTGGAGTATATAATGATTTTTCTACAAGATGTTTCAAACATGTTCTCTCATTTCTTTCACAATAAATTTCTTCCCAGTTTATCTCTTTCTGATCTGGCCACATTAATATGAGGGCTAGAGGGCTTTTTGCATAGGTGGAAGAGAGAGATTACCCACTGCAAATCCTTTATTCTATAGAGGCAAGTTGGACTTACAGGGTCACTATCATAGCAAAAGCAGCAGGATTTCTTGATTGACTTCACTACCCATGCTAAAGTTTGAAAGCAAGGTTTTGCTTATAGCTTCTGACATTTGAACAAGGCCCTGCAAAATACATATAAAAGAACTCTTGTGTAATATCAAGGCTTATTAAATTATTAAACTCTAGCTGAAATTGGCAGCTTGGGGTCATTTTAAAACACTCAAAATGTGTGAAGCATCATACTTTTTCTGTTTGTTTTCTTCCTAGTTATTATTTACTGCTCAATCAGCATTAGCAGTAGACAAATAATTTGGCTGCTAAGTTACACTAGTATAGAATTTCAAAGGACCTTATTAGAGAGAGATGTAATTTCATCCTCTGGGTCTTTTATATAACAGAGTGCATATTTGAGTTACTTCATCTTGACCCAGAATTAAACAATGGATTTAAATTATGAGCAGGAAGTTAAAATAGTTACTCAACAAAAATTTGAAAAAATAGCATGATTGTTTTTGAAATTGCTAAAGATGTCTTTGTGATTCATAGTCTTACACTGTCATTTTAGATAACTCTACCCTGAAAAGATCCAACAATTCTGACTCTGAAAGTCTATTTTAGAAATCATGTAAAACATATACATTTGATAAGTATATATTTAATTGATGTTTGACAAAAATATCTTTGTAAAGTTGGTATGTAAGCATATGGTTTTGCATACTGTTTAACAATAATGCTGCAGTTGATAGATGATGTCCATAAGAGAAAACGTGGATTAGATGTCACGTGGTAACAATGCTTCAAGTATTAATATTAAAGAAAATGAGAATGAGGATCCATACATTCAAGAAAAGGAGTCTTTAAGGTTCTGTGTTGGGAAAGTGGAAGGCCCAGGCGGGGGTGCTCCCACCATGGCTTACTGGAAGTGCACATATTGTCCATTGGCCTCTACTACAGCTGTGGTCCTCACTCCAGTGCTGACTGCTTTCACTTTCCTAGTGTTCTGTGATTTGCGAAATATCACCCACACCAAGTCATGTTTGGATGTTCCTATCCTCCCTGTGAGACTGTGAACTTCTTATTTTTTTCCACGAAGAAGTCATGTTTTCGTTGGTCAGGATCCCAGTTATGCTGATTTAGTTTCCTCTCATTTTTGTTTGTTTGCTTTTATGTCTTAGATTTTTCAGGGTCATTCCAAACAAAAGAACTTGCATCTTGCCTCAGGAGTGTAGTTCTGTGGGAGTCTCTGGGAAGAATCACAAGTAGTGTTTAAATCGTGGGGCAAATAACTTGTTATGGGAAGCCATCAAGACTTTCTAGGGTGCTCATCTGCTAGGTGTTTATAGTAGACCTTGTTAGCAATGGTGTTGTTGTCCAAGGTGTCAGGTACCTGCAGTTCAAAATACTAAATGGAAAGTCCCGGACATAAACAGTTTATATATTTTCAATTGGAAACCCTTCTAAGTACACTGACAAAATCTCATGTCCCCCTATTTGATTCTCCTGGTATGTAAGTCATCTCTCTGTCCAGCAAATCCATGATTCACCTACTACTTGTCTTTTAGTTACCCAGTAGCAGTCTCTGTTCCCTCTGGTACTAGACTCTTGGTATGGGTATGGGTTTCATTGTGCCTGTGTTGAAGCACGTTATAAACCAGCCTACCATTTTGTCATAAGCCCTGTCTCTTGTGTCACTTTATCTAATGGATGCACTGTAGCATCCCCTGTTTTCTCATAGAAGGATAGTCAGAGTCCAGTAAGTTTAGATCTCCCTCTGTTGTCCAAGTTGGTCTTGAACTCTGATCTGAAGGGATACTCATGCATTAGCTTCCAAAATAGCGTGGATTACAGGCATGTTCCTTTATACCTGATTCAATAAGATTTTTTAGAGGAGAAGCTTGACAAAAACTATCACAGCACATTTTTATAAATGGCAGTTTAGTTATTAGTTATGCTCATCCCTTACTGTGTCCAATGTATAAATTAAATTATGCCATAAGTATATATGTATATGAGAAAACATAGTATGTATAGCATTTGCATCCACTTGTGCTTTGTAAAAGGAATTAACCATTTTTGGTTGTCTGTATAAAATTTGGTTGTCTGTATTTTATTTATATACCCTAAGGCTAAGCTGGGCAGATTTGGAGCTATTTTAACTTATTTCCCAGCCATATGTCCCTGTTGCTTGCTGCTTTTCATGGCCCATCTTCTCTCATGGTAGCTTCTTCCTCTCCCTGTCTTCTTTCTCTACCTGCAGCCCCCAGCTAGGTAACTGAAAACCTCTCACCTATAGCTACTGCCCAACCATATGCTTTAGCCTTTTATTGACCAATTAACTTGGGGAGGAAGGTTCCATGGCATTGTTTGGTGTATGTAAGGATCTCCTAGTCCCTGACCATCTCCTCCAGATCTTGGGGGCCAGTTGTTAGTGTTTGAACACAAGCAGCATCAGACCAATCTCCTATAGTGGTTTTAGGCATCTCTTGAGAAATGGAAGGAATGTCCTGTAAATAAAGGGAAGAGGTTGTTGTGGATGGGACTTACTGTAATGGTCCTTGCCCTCCCTTTTGGTGCTTTAGATACATTCTTTGGTCTATAGATTAATTTTCAGTAGTAATCAGAAATAACTAATGATAATTTCTGATTATGTGTACATGTTTTAGAATGTTGAATCAATTTACTAATCTTTAGGGGATTAAATTTTATGTTAAATGTTTTTTGTTCAGTAGGTTTAGAATTTTGATCTAGACTGATTTCTATCTGTGATTTATGTTATTGTTCTTTACACAAGCATTAGAAATATATATATTCAGATATTTTATGCATTAAGTTATACTAATAGAATGTTCAGATGTTCATCTCCATTCTGTGAACATGTACTGAAAGTTTATGTTAGGACCTTAAAGTATATGTTGCTTTGCTGTGAGAGTCTATCAGATTGAACGTATCAACATTTATGTCGGTAAGGAGAGAAAAGTGTACACTCCATGCTCAGTCTTCATGTCTTTCATAGATAATTTTAAAAGGGGCAATTCTGTATCACCTTGTTCAGACTTTAAAGCATCACTGAACAGCGTCCTTGGATTCCAGTATAAGTGATGAAGAACCCCTCGAATTTTAACCTCAACACATTGGGAAAGCCTTTGCATATTTAAATATAAAGAAAGAGCAGAGGCCTCACTGCCCATCTCTCATTTTATAGACGTGATTAG
Source organism: Uromys caudimaculatus (assembly GCA_028551405.1). Classification (NCBI taxonomy): domain Eukaryota; kingdom Metazoa; phylum Chordata; class Mammalia; order Rodentia; family Muridae; genus Uromys; species Uromys caudimaculatus. The sequence goes on along the minus strand of CM052717.1, from coordinate 40,774,010 downwards.
GCTCAAGGAGGATCAGTGTGGATAATGAGGCACAGGAGGAAGTTTGAAATCACTGGCACACACCACAGGTTGTAAAAATTACCCGGTTCCTCACTCATCATTCCAAAGTCTCCATTGCGTTACATTCCTGGGTATTTTTCCTGCCTCCTTTTGTATTGTGCATTTCTCCTCTGAGTACCCTCAATTTGTCTTGTTCATTCTTAACCTACCCTGTCTCATTCACTATACTTGGCAGACATTCAGATCTATTTGTCACAGCGCCACCATCATACAGCCCTTGATGCCCTAACTAGGGCGTATTCTCTAAAGATCCATGAAAAGACCTCACTTGCATGACTGATGCACAAATATGTGAATTAACTTATAGGATATATTTTGTATACTCATATATTTACTATATACATTATTTGTCTATATTTTATGTGCAGAAATACTTGGGGAATGCATTTTTCTGTTATAAATAACCTCTCAGAAATGTTTGCTGAGTAACTAGTTATATATGGAACAGAGGGAGAAGGTGACAGTATTTTAAGAGGGATACCCTGCTTAGGGTCACATCTTAAGTGCCCTTGGTATGTCTCTTATCACCTTAGCTTCCCTAAGTCTTTCTCCTCACCCATAACCATTACCCCTGGGTCACAGTGAAAAACATTATAAAGCATAAATGCCTTCAGTGATAGGCTGCTCTATCATAGGAGTTGTGACCACCGTTGTGATTTTGTCCTGTGGACTACAGAGACCATCTTTCCATGATACATTCTTAAAGAAACAAAAGGTTGTCAACAGCTAAGAGATACGCTGAGTCCACTGAATAATGTTCTTGGTCACCTATCTTTATATTTTCACCCAGTGTTGCAATAAACTTTCTCTTAGTGAAAAAGAGACCAATCATGCTGTTTGAAAACAACTAATTAACATTGTGCTGCCGAAACATTTCTTGGTGTTCTTTTTCTAGATTATTTAGAATATTGTATTTTCTACCAGTGTCACTATATTCTAAAAAATATGAATGTTTATTCTTAATCAGAGCTTAAGTGATATTCTAAATCCATTCAAATGTTTCCAATGGCCTCAAAGTTAATATGTTAATATTTTGAGTTCTAGTATGCTATATTCATATGTAGTATGTTTGTAACCAACAGTTTTTCCCCAAATTATACCAAATCAGTGTTTCAAAGATAATCTGACTTTCAAATGGATTCTTTAACTGAACAGCTCCACGAGTCTGTCGTTATCTGATTACCAAGTGTTGTCCCAGTGTGGTCATAGGTGGAATCACTAATTAATGCCAGGAATTTGAAGTGACCTAGAGAACACATTTGAAGCGGTACTCCAGGAATCTTATTAAGCATGATAGGAAGAACTTCCTAACCATGTGGTATTAAGATGGGCTTGAAATAACTCTCTGTAGCTGCTCAGAGAGTGTAGAAGAGGGGTGTGCCATTGAGACGTGACCTACAGACTCTATTATTTATTGTACGAGTTATAAACTTATGTGCTTTGCATACTGATGAAACATTTATACTCATGTGAATTTTATTCTTTTAAAATCATAGCTATATATTAGATATTTGCATTTTATTTCCTTGTGTCCTTTTTATAAATTCTGATACTTGAACTACAGTTTTGAAAAGTTCAGCTACGTGTATGATGTATTTTGATCACGTTCACCCTGCATTATTCTCTTAAATCCTGAAGACCATTTCTTCTTCCCACTTTTTCCTCTCCTACTTCACATCTTTGTGCATGCGTGTGCTTAGATACATATTTGCATGCGTGCGTGTGTGTACGCTAGGGCACATGTGTAGATCTTGTTAAGGTGGCCATAACTCCTGTGTGTTGATTGCACCGGTCTCATCTTGTTCAGTTGGCAGTGTCTCATAACTTTCCTCTCATCCTCCAGTTTTTATGATCTTTCTACACCCTCCCCTTCTTGTGATGGTCCCTGGGCCTTGGAGGCTGAGTGCTTAACAGCCATTTTGTTTTGTTTTGTTTTTTAAGAAGAAACAATAGAAAGCAAGTAAAGTTAATCTTTTGTTCAAATTTATGTAGGATTGGCAAATTTCTAACTTAGTCTTATTTTCAAGTTGCATGTCTTATGGAGACATTTTCTTAATTGAGGTTCTCTCCTCTTAGATGACTCTAGCCTATGTCATGTTGATATAAAATTAGCCAGCACAGATTGTATTCCTCAGGGAAAGTGTGCAGCACCTATGATGTCCCAGGGGTGAGGGCAAAAATGAAGAGAGTATCTCTGAGCAGAACAAATATGTGGGAGAAGGAAGAACAGGAGAGAAGAGACAAGCCAAAATCTGTATGCCTGGGTCAGCTTTTCCTCTGAGAGATAAGAGAAACCGTTGGCAGACTTTATTTTTATTTGATATCTTACTCAATGATGTAAGTGAAACATAGATGTAGGGAAGGTTCTGGAAGACCAGACAGAAACTGTTGCAGTAGTTCAGGTATGAAAGGGTTGGGGTGAGATTCTAGATGAACTTCAGAATTAGAGGCAATTAGAATTTTTCTTTACATTTTCCTACCACATTGATTGGCCTTTCTTCTTTTTCAGTTATCATTTATCTAATATTTGTTTATGCCCATGAGTGTAGATTGAGCAGTCATACTGTTTAGAGCTTTCCTAGTCTTCATTTTCAGCCTCTTAACCTATAAATATTTTGTTGTTACTAAACCTACCACTTGGAAAGGTGTATTTATGGGATATTCTCAATGGGATGGGATCTTAGAAGAGCTGCACCTCCAGTTATAAGGAAAAAAACCTGTGACTGTGCATTTTTGTACCATCTAATTCCTTATGTGTAGATTTTATGTCTAGATCGGCATGTATAACAAGACCCTGATAACTTAACCCCCTTTTAATATCTAGTGATGCTATTAACAATTTTGCCCTAAAAGTCTACTTTGTGTTTTTATAATTCTGGCTACAAGTGTCATTCATTTTATCATCTATGCTTTTTTTGAGCTTATGTTTGTGAGACTAAATGCCAGGAATACATAAGAAACATTTTTGTTCTTAGAATATTACTTTTGTTTTGAGTAAGAATAAGTATTAATAGTTTTTGAGGATGTAATGGCACCGGAAGAACATTAAGAAATGTTTGGACATTGCAACTAGAAGTTGTTATTTTTAAATGGCAGACTGATCTCTTTCTGTTTTTACTAGTAGGCAGTTTATGGCAATACTGAATAAAAATATAAAGGATTTGTGACCAGGAACATTATTTTTACTTGTAGAATTAAAATAGGGTTCTCCATAGATGACTTGGGAACTCTACCATCTGGGGTCAATTTAAATTAAACATTGATTTAGAATTTGTTGTTGTTCTATGTGTATGGTGAGTTTTGATAGCATATTGAAAGATTGTGGTAAGGAATTTCCAGTTTTTCTCTTTTCCTTTGCATCTGAGTAAAGACAAGCCATGCTCGTAGGCCATGGCCCTCTGCAAGTGCCTCACACAGTGCACGGCACTTCCAGGATCCCATCTTAATTGAATGGTCCATCAAGTCTTGACTGCTTCAGGCTTTGTTTTTTCTCATTAAATGCAAGGGAAGGTCTAACTATGGACTAACTCTAGGACAACATGGGTCTGTGATAACCAGCCCTGTAGAACTTCCCTGTTTTGTCTCCATCCTCTGAAGTGGTTCCTTATTTCCCTGCTACATCACCCATGATTTAAAAGATATTTAATTTTTATAATTTTTTCGTTTGCTCTCCCTAGAAAGTTTTTCTGAAGCTGTGATCCACAGTTGCGTATCCTACTGTAAATGCTGGTAAGGGTTGGTCAGGACTCAGGCCTATACTGCCTGATCACTGTTTTTCTTGGACAGTCCTTCAGGCCTGACAGGGCTCATCTCCACAACCTTTCTCTCAGCAGTGCCATCGTCCACGAGGAGAATGATCTAAATTAGCTATGACACTGACTGACGGGCACAGAACACACGTCTCCAAATTCTACTATTGCTTCTGCTTATGAGCGGCTAGTTGATTGGTTTGTTTGTTTGGGATTTTTGTTTTGTTTTGTTTTCTGGAAAGAAAAGCTTTCTCCTCAGTATTTTCATATTTGTTTTCTCGAATTCTGTTCTCGCAGACCAGTTTTAGATCCAGGGTGCTCTAATCTTTCCCTGTACTAGGCATTGTTATAATCAATCAAATGGCTCTGACTTTCCTCAGTGGGGGTCCCTCACTCACCATCTTAATCCTTTTATGTCCCATTTAAGTCTCCAACTCTGTCCTCAGTTCTACTTCTCACATGATATGCCAGCTTTGGTTGATGTTTTCCTTGCTCTGGATCTGGGGTTGCTCATCTCCTTCCCAAACTCAGATGCTCTGCTTCTTTTATGGAAATCACATTAATACACCAAGATCAGGTTCCGGAGCACACACTGCTATGGGTGATGTGTGTGGTTGCCTTTTTAGTAGAAAGAGCTAAGACTTTATTTCCTCCAAAAAGCATATCAAAATTAATTAATTTAACCACTAGAACAGTGGTTCTCAACCATCCCAATGCTGTGACCCTTTAAAACAGTTCATCATGTTGTAGTGACCCCCACAACCATAAAATTACTCCATAGCTACTTCATAACTGGAACTTTGTTACTGTTACAGATCTTAATGTAAATATATGATATGCAGGCTATGTGACATGTGACCCTTGTGAAATGGTAATATGATGATCAAAGGGGTTGTGACCTGAGAACCACTGCACTAGAATTTATTTATGCTTTACAAAATTCAGGGCTAAAAATAATGACACATTGGTGAAGACACTGGAAGTTTGGCCTCGAATAATTTATTTAACATTACTGTGTGTCTTTCTTAGTTTCTACACCTTCAGAGTCAAAATAATGAGAATACTTGTGTTTGGGATCCTAGTTCAAAATAAGTGTTTGTGTACACACACACACACACACACACACACACACACACACACACACACACCCCTCTATCAGAGTTCAGCATTGATGCTTTTTAATTATTTACTAAACAATATAAACACTTAACCTATGACTCTAACTGCTTTCGGCCTGTAAAAATGAAAATCTCAGATGGGTCAACCTAAGAAGTATGCAGCCCCCTTCACACCCTGCAGCTCGGCTGCAGACCACCAGTGGTGCAGTCTGCAGTGGATCTGTGCACATAAAAGGTTCCTTGCCCTGGGACAGAGCTGTAAATCAGATTTCACAGCAGAGCTTTCTGCTTGTAGGATGAGTCCTGCGGGGATCTCAGGTTATCAGCAGCCAGTTGAGGACAAGAAACACAGTCTGGTGTGATGGTGAATGGAAAAGAGTGGAAATTTAGATCACAGAGCACAGAATTCTTCAGGGTCTTCCAAAGCACAGCATTAGGGTGAACCAGAGAAGCAAATCACATATGTACTAGAGTGTGTGCACTTGGTGGGTGACTTTGGTGCAAATTGAAAGTTCTAAGAACCATGAACTGATTTCTGTAACAGGAAGAAAATTAGCAAATATATTAGAATTCCTCTTTTCCTTTGTTAAGTTTTGTTTTGGTATCTATGTTTCAAATGTAAAAGAAATCCAATCCTGTCACACTAAAATGGTACACATAAACATTTGAAATCTAGCTAACATGATAACTTCTCAAAAACAGAATTTTGTGACATGATTATTTTGACACGTTAATACATAATTCCATCATTATCTTGAAATGTTTTAGATTGAGCATAATTATGTGGCTGAAGATGGCTGATTTTCCTTTCCCAATTGGTTTTTTAATTGATCAGTGTTTAGCTTGTCTCGATATTAATTGCAGATACTGGTGCAGGATGTATTGCCTCTTGTCTTCCTTTGATATTTCTGGCTTCCCATGCTGGTGCAGTTGATGTCAGGGGCCTCAGCAGATGAAGTACCAGAACAGAAGGACATTAGGGTTACCTTCTCCTGATGTAGTCTGTTGTGTTTGCCTTCTATGGTCTGTTTGTTTAATTATTATTCCTGTGTTTATAAAATTATGAGAAGTTTTAGTGACATCCTGAGACATTTTACTGAAGGTCAATTCCACCCAAGCCTTGATTTTTCATGCTAGCTGCTAGAGTCTACTCATTTTTATTATAATAAGACTATAGGTACACTTTCTTATCAAAAATGGCTATAATTATAATAAATACACATTTTCTAACCCTTCCTCTATAGCATAAGTAAAGCATATCACACGTATCACCTTAACTCTGATGAACACATAGTCTTACTATAGTCAAATGAATGGCAGTCTTTTCAATATTATTTTTGTTGTTGACACATGATAAAAAAGCTAGCCTTGTTTGACCATTGAGTTTGGTTCTTTGTATATACTCTAAGATTTTTGTGTTTCCCCTTGATGCGCCAGTCAGAACTTTGTGATTATCAAAATGCTGATACAAGACTTTTGGGTTGAACATGTATGAATGCATATGTGTGTGTGCACGTGTGCGTGTGCATTGTGTGCACATGTGTGCATGTGTTTGTGCATGTACATATGTGTGATAGAGGTTATATTCTAGTGCAGAGTGAATGACAATAGTTATACATATAGTAACAAAGCTATCAAATAAGCAATTACTGTATGCCAGCCACTGATTTTTATCTTCATACTTAATTTAAAGTTCACACAGTCATGTGAAATAGTTGCTATACTTTATCTCTGTTTAGAGCCGAGGAAAACTGGAATTTTGGAAATGCTTAGTAGGTGTGGAAATAGGATTTAATCTATCTTCAGACCCTAAATTCACATTACATTTATTTATTCTGTTGGTTGCTATTGATATATTCATTCACCCAGTAGGGGTCTGATCTGTCTGCCCTTTGGGTGAGGGTGCATACTGGATGCATATGGCGTGCTTCCAGCTTGAAAGAAGCTCTTCACAGAGTTCTGAGTATTGGAGAGGAAACATCAGGTTGACTCCTCAGGAGGGAAAGAGTTAATCTTAGCTGGACCAGAAGGGGTCATGGGGGATGAGTGTAATCCAGGAAAGGAGAATGGGGATTCTGCTGATGACTCATGCTTGACTTTGGAGAGACTTAAACACCGGATGGAAGACACTTTGCCTTGTACTATGTGGACATGGGCGAATCACTAAAAGAATATACACTGAAACAGAATCAGATCTGCATTTTTAACCCCCCTCTTTTTTTCTGGAAATGGTATGAAGGTTTGTTGGAGAGGAAAGATCCTATCAAGAAGGATGAGCTGGAGGATCCCAGAGCTCCTTGACCAAAGTCCTCATGGGACACAGAGGAAAAGAAGGTTCAAATACTCAGGTTTTTTGGAGTTTATGTGCCCTTGTATTACTTCTTTTTTATTCTTAAAAGTGTAGCCATTAAATAGTTATTTTATAGTCAAATGAGTTTGGAACTCCTTCAGCTGATTCTTTCTAAATGAAAAAAAAATTGTAAAATTCTAAAATCAAAGCCAGGCAGTGGTGGCACATGCCTTTAATTCTAGCACTTGGGAGGCAGAGGCAGGTGGATTTCTGAGTTCAAGGCCAGCCTGGTCCACAGAGTGAGTTCTAGGACAGCCAGGACTACACAGAGAAACCGTGTCTCAAAAAACCAAAAAAAAAAAAAAAAAAAAAAAACTATAATCAAAATCCAATGACACGATTTCCCCTTTTCTTTTTCCCTTACTGCCGCCTGTGAACCCCCTGCACGCTCTCTCTCGCTCTCTCTCAAATTTATAGCCTCTTTTTCTTTGATTATTTTGAAACATATATGTGTATATTTGTGTTCCTAAATATGTAAATACAACCTGATCAGTCCGTATAATATTACTTGTGTGTATACGATTTCAGAGCTGCCCATTTGGTAGCGGGTAGCCACCTGGGAAGCTCTTCCTTGGGGAAGATGGTTTTGTCCTTCTGTCTCAATGTGCTTTATTTGTCTGTATTCTTTTTTTCTAGAATTGGAACCGTGTGAGGTTTCCCCCTCTTGTGTGAGCAGTTTACTGGTATTATCCTTGCTCAGGACTTGTTTAGGCAGTTGTTGTTCAAACTTCGTGAGGGCAGCATTCCCGACAGGAGCTGTGTTATAGATTTATCAATTCTGACCGGGCATCACATGATCACTTTTTTCTACATTTTGATTTGTTATGAGTTTCTGCAATGGCCTCTATCAGTTGCAAACAGAAGGTGTTTGTTTGTTTGTTTGATAAGGGGTGAGGCCTACACGTAAATGTGGGTATAAGGAAAAATATTTAGAATGCAATTAGGAACTGTGCTGATTTAGTAAAGTGCCCGCTGTAGGATCTTCTCCAAGATCTATGACCTCATGAGCCTCGGGGAGTTGGCTGGGTTTCCAGCACCAGGCATAATTTTCTTCTTGTTGATTAGAACTAAATCCAATTAGAGGGCAGCTGGTTACCAACAGGATGTGTGCCTCCTCGGTACATGTTGGCCACTGTGATCCATAAGCGTCATAGCTAGTTAATTTCATACATTAGAAGTTTGCATGGCACTTACTGGTAGCATGAAAGCTAGTTCCCAGAGAGAAGTCAGCCAAAACGTATGATGACTAGAAACAAAATTGACAGCCAATAGCCTGTCATCTTTATTTCAAATGTTCTCATTTAGCTATTAACTGCTACAACAAAGTTAATACTTTTACAAAAGCATACACATGATACACTTACATGTATATTTATACAATAGCTTAATCTTTATCAGCTTTGTTATTATAAATACTTATTAAATCTTTAACTTAGGATCTTGTATCTTCACAAATGTAATGGTGTTGATATAAACTGATGATGGATTTGTGTTTATTAAACAAAACTTTTGTAAAGTTTGTAGAATTTAAAGGTAGCTGCAGTCAAGAAATCTTAGATTTTCAAGGAAAGTGACAGAGAAAAGCTTTATACTATTAGCTGATTTCTTAGGGTTTATAGACTTTATGTAACAGAAAAGAAAGTATTTCAGATTTTAGTTATCGGTACTGCCTCTGATGAAGCCACTTATCTTATAGAATGGCTGCAGCCAGTCTATAAATGAGTGAATGTGCATGTGTTCTAATAAAGCTTTATTTAAATCTACAATGGATGGATTTTTGATGTATGAGCAATAGTTTGCTCTTTCATTTTCTTTTTATCTGTATGCTATTTTGATGCAAGCTTATTCTACAAAACACAGTTGGAGTTCAGTAGATAGTGAATGAATATAAGCATATTCATATTTAATGTATTCTTAGTGATTTTCTCCTTCGTGAAATACATTAATTTTTATATTTAGTACAAGAACATGTATTAACTTGTTTCGGCTTCTGTATACTTTCCTCATTTTTTCTTCATTGGGACTTGATCATAGCCTTTCTTTTGCACTTACTTTGGATCTCCACTTTATGAGAGGGGCCACCATTTGTATTAAAAGGCCATGTAGAAGCTCACACTTGTAATTGCTCAGCATTTGGTAAACAGTGTTAGAAGACTCGAGAGACCAGAGCTAACTGCCTCTTTCCTCATCTCTAACATAGACTGTGCCTGTGCCCCCTCCCTTTCTTGCCTGCCTTACCTTCTACCTAGGTCAACTGCATAGTACATAGTAGCAGCTTAGATATGCTAAGTTCTCTGATTCCACATAATAGGATGGGAGGTCGAATATTTTATTTCATGTTCTAATAGTTAAAGATTTTCTCACCATAACTTACTTTATAGATGCAACAATATGAGTAGCTCCAGTTTTAATTAAATTTATTTCCTTAGTATCATTTTTTTCCTTTTTATCCCAACCTGAAATGACATCTCATATGTCTCAGCTCTGGTTGGACTTTGTTCCTGTCCCTTGGGTGAAATTTCCATGGTTCTGAATTTAATGTGAGATTATTAGCACCTAGATGGAGGTGGGTGTAGTGTAAAGGTGGCATTAGGCAGGGGAGATTCATCTTCCTTATCTTTCTTTGTCCTCAGACACATGGAGTGACACCATTCTTCCCACACAGAGAGGTCAGAACAGCGCATGCCCTAGTGGGAACATGATCAGTGAATCCAGTTTTGTTGACTCTAGAAATTGTTCCTCTAAAGTTTCTAATGGATTTCTGAAGTCATTATTCAGAGGAAACTTTGTGGTCGTTTTGATGTGGATTGTTACTTTAGAATCTGGCAATATACATAATTAATTTTGTTATTTACCTATCCCGTGAGGAAGACAAGAAAACATGCAACTCTGGAGTCTTGTCTAGAGTTCTATAGAGCCAGAGGAGGCACCCAACTCAAGACTCTGCTTTAGGGAGATCAAAGTCATTTCCTCCTAATTTCCCAGTCAAATCTGTAATTGTGAGTGTGCAGGGGGAGGGGGAGAGGAAGGAGAAAGAAGAGCAGAAGACCCTTCAGGCTGAAGGACAAGCTGCAGCATAGATGACTGACAGTGTATGGTGCACTAGGAGCCACAAGCAGTACGATGCATGGAGAAGCTGGTCGGGTAAGATCCACGAGGGCATTTAAACTCATGTTCCACGAGGAATCTTAAACTCATGTTGTAAGACACCATAACACAGTGGCCAAGTGTCCATTCCAGAGTATAAGTTTTTCCATGTCTAGGAAGTGCAACCACCTCTTACATCTCTCTCATGTAAAGTGGAGGTACACTTTCTTTTGACTAGCATGGTGAGTGGAAGACCTTATAAAAATGACTTTTATCTGAGAGAGAGAAAGTATATTCAATTTCCACCTAACATATTAGCCCCAAACAGCTTTTAGAAGGAAAGATAACGATCAAGACCTTTTAGCAGGTGCATCTCTGCATAGCCTCCTTGAAATTCTCAGCAGTCCAATGCACTGGCTACTGTCATGCCAGTCTCCAAACTACTTGTAAAAACAGTGAACACATCCAAGATTACAGCATAAATCAGTGGAAACCAGCATTATAGTTATTAACATTAGACTTCACTTTACACAACTCAGGTAGGTTATTCCAAACAATACACATGTAAGAAAATAAACATATTGAGGGCATATCTATACTGCATATGTGTATCATCCTTTGAAACTTTTTAAGGGATAGTGACTTTTCCCACAGTTATGATATGGTGTGGGGGGGTGTTTATGTGACATCCGTTCTACACTGTGTTAATGTTGCTGTAAGATTCCGTCATACTTCTTGGTCCTTTTCTCTGTTATGTAGAAAGTGCATTTATATTATACAGTTATTGTCTCAGAATACAAGAAGGGGGATTGGAGCAAAGATGGGTTAAATGACTAGCTAAAGGATTATCTAGTTAACTGGCAGTGTAAGTGGAAGCATGATAGATTGGCTCTGGAGTTCATGTTCTTACAAAGTGGAGCGGACAAGGTAGTCATAGAAAGTTGATGACGACGGTGGTGGTAGTGGCAATGGTGATGATGAAGATTGATGATAATGATGATTAATGCTGATTGATAATGATGATGATTGAAGAAGAAATGATTGATGAAGATGATTGATGATGATGATATGATGATGATAAAGATGATGATAACTGATTATTGATAATGATGATAAAGATGATGATTGATGATGAGGATGATGACTGATTGAGGAGGAGGAGGAAGAGGAGGAAGTATGAAGATAATAGTGATGGAAGGGCTTTAGAGATCCAGCTCCTTACTTTGCATGTAAAGGAAGTGGTAAGTGGAATAGGTTTCTGTAGCCAGTAACGGGTAGAGTCAGTGCTACCATCAATGCCCTTCATGCCCATTACCCTGTGTAGCCTTAATTTGATGAGCTCTTTCTCCCATTGAAAAGTATATTCCTCTAGAGGAAAAACTAACCTTTCTTTTATCCTTTCCCAGTTTCTGAGCAACTGAATATTTTAATGTGATGGCTTGTATACTACTCCCTTTATATTAAACTATCATATTCAGGTTCTGAATTATATCCTTACCCTTTGCTGTCAAAATGCTCTATTTCTTCTTAGTAATGCAATGTTGTGGCCATCGACACATCTTATAATGTTTAATGCCTAGACTGATGGATTTAAAGTTATTTATATTTAAACAGTTATTCCAATATATTATATACAAGGGATAAATTATATCTCATTTATAACTCACTTGAATTTGTCCTAAAAGAACTGAACTTGACAGGGATTCTCAGTAGAGTCTTAAGGAAGAAAGTAAGCATCGTGTGTAGTTAATCCATGCTTTGCAATCATTGAAACAAAGCAGGAAATGATTTATGTACAAGGGAAACAGTTTATTATTTTCATAGTAGGGCATTTATTAAATATACAGTAAGTGCTATAACCCAAACAAATATACAGTTGGGAAATTGTGTTTAAATTATCTTCTGTTATGTACTATATATATATAAGCCAACAATAGTTTGAAATATATTTAAGGCACCATCTGGGACAAAGCAAAAGCCGTTTCAAGATCGAGCACATGATGAATGTGAGCTGAGTTTCATTAGGAGCCTCCAGCACGTCTCTGCATCCTGAATCACTTCTTCCACGCTTGGAAAGAATTCCAACATCCGTCCTAGCTCCCTGAGGTTTTGAGTGTTTTTAATAGATCTTGACATTTATGCTGGCCGCACAAAGAACTAAACCAGGGAAGTTAAACAGTGTTGTGTGCAGGCTTGCTCTCACTCTCCAGAGATGAAGTTCAGGGTTCTTCCTTACAAGCATCAGCAGTATGTCATCTGCTCAGCCAGTGCTTAGTGGGATCCAAGGCGAAGTGCAGCCCTCTCCTTTGGAACTGACTCAGCTCTACTCAGAACCTACTGTGAAATGTCACCTAGGTTTTCATTCTAGTGACCCCTAACTGCTGAGGCAGAGCCAGACCAAACCTTTAAGTAGCCTAGCTGGAGAGATGGCTCAGTAGGTAAAGGTCTGGTCTTACAAACACAAGAACCTGAATTTGATTATCAGCATCGATGTGAAACACTGGCAGTGGTGGCAGTAAGCTGCTGGAGAGATGGTCCCAGGTTCCACCAAGAGACCCTGTTTAGAAACTCAGGATGGAAAGCTCCTGAAGTTTGAGCACCCCTAACCCCACCCACCCATCCATGTTGAAAAAAATCAAGCCAGTCTTTAATATTTATGTGGGTCTGCTCGACTTCAGTGTTTTACTAGAGTTTTCTCCTTTTAGGTCACTGTCGGTCTTATATAATGACAATAACACAGTAAGCAGTACATAATAAGCCATATCTACATGTCAGGCACAGCTCCAAGCACTTGACATGAATTATCCTATCCAGTGATAGCAGCAATCTTATAAGGTAGATGTCCTCACAGCCACCCCACAGGTACCTACAGGAAAATGGAATACTGCACACATATCAGTCATCTATATTCACAATTATGAAGACAAGACTTTATCTCCTTTAATAGCATATGAGTCTAATAGGATATGAATCTAGTATCAAGGAGATGAAGTAAGCCACTCAAGGATACATACAACATGGGAAAGCAGTTGAACTTAGGATTTCTGACTCTAAATTCAACACTTTAAATGAATGCTTTAGAAGAGACTCAGGTATGGTTTTGATTCTATGATAATAGCTTTGACATGTATTTTTGCTTGATTGGAATGATACATTGTTTTATGAGATATGATAATCCTCAACTTGTAGAAGTTAAAAGTGTTTAAATTGAGATTTCATGAAAATATTACCATAATTTTAGAAGAGAAAAATATTATCTTAGTATTTAAACAGAATAAAATAATGAACATATGCCAATTCCATAATGCACACGTATTAGTCTTGCAAAAGCTTCAAAATATAATGAAATATTTTAAACTACTTAGTGAACTACGTGTACTTATTCTCTGAAAATATTTAAAATTTTAACTTAAAACCTTATAACTTCTTATATTCATGGTTAAATGGGATAAAAACACAGACAGCTTTTTCCTAACAGAAAATTTTGTTGTAAAGTCTTTTAAACATTTTCCAAGAAACCTTTTTTTCATGTTTTGATTGGTAATACTATTTCCAAAAATGCTCAGGTGTACTTCTTAATAACTTTTATAAATCGTACATTCTGGCCTATTCCCCCTCAATACACAACCATTAAAACCATTTATGACATACAGTGTACTAATATCAATGTTTATTTTAGAGCTAGGTCTTTTCTGGGTTGTCACTTACCAATCTTGGGGGTTGTATACAAAGAAGGCAAGTAAGGTTAGCTCTTGCAGTAGTCGAGCTTAGTTACACCCACTGTGGTGGGTGTACTGTCTGCCTGAAATATGGGCAGTATTCTTTTAGGTTCTGAGACTGTGTGGGCTACAGGTGAAGAGAGAGGCAGAGGGAAGGGTCTGTGGACAGTGTGGATGGAAAAGATCAGAAAAGCATCTAGAACTGACTGATTAGTCTTAAACAGTCTTCTCTCAGTGTGAAACTTCTGTGATGATCAAGGAAGTATTGTTTATATCTTTTCTTCTAGAGTCATACAGTCTGGAAGATAAACCTACTAGCTTAATGTGAATAGCCTATGTGGAAGCCCTGTGCTGCATTTGGGTTAAAATTGTTTTATAAGGGGCTGAAAAGATGGATCAGAGGCTAAGCACATGTGATGCTCTTTTAGAGGATCTGGGTTTGGTTCCCAGTACCCACATGTTGGCTCTCCTGTAACTTATAGGGGTTTAATGCCCTCTTCTGGTCTCTGAAAGCACTGCATGTGCATGGTGCACATACAAACATACAAATAAACACACACATAATTGAAAAATCTTTAAAACTGCTTTATAAGGTCTTAAATAATTTCTACCCCCAACAGGAAAATAAACCACTTTGCTTTTAGCAACATTGTGACTGACCACTGGGGTTTCACTTCGTATTTACCATCTCATTCTCCTTTGGAAACTGTTTTAATTCTATATACATGTATGCTAAATTATATACATAATATTTCAAATATAAAGAATTGTACAATTATCTCCTACCAATGTTATTTTAACATATATTTCTGCCCTCATATAGCATTTAGTGTTTTATAAAACATACTTATTTTAAGTTGGCTATTATAGATTTTAATAATTTTCTTCAAATTTTGACTAATTAACCATTAATTCTTATTGTAAAGTAAAAACATCATGTAAGCATCCTATACTTGACATGGAAAATTATTATTAACTATTCCACTGTAGATTTGGGGCTCTTATGCCAAGATTTCATTAATTGTATTTCTATTGATTTTTAGACTTCAGTGCCTCTAAAAATTATTTGGTATATTCCTAAGAGGAGATTAATATAATAAGCCCTGCAAACATTGTTTTGTGATACTAGTAAAGGTTTACTAGCATACCACATTCCAAGTCCTAATGCTGATCTGTTTGCAGCATCACAAATTACAACAAAATCATTGGCTATGTTGTCACGAGTTTAGCCAAATCAAAATAAAAACATATATTCCAGAACATTAATCATTAATTTTTAAAATTTTAGTATAAATGTGTAGGAAACAACTATATTTTTACCTTTTGAATTTTTCTTTTTATCAGATTTCAATAATATATACTGTTCCATTTTTAGGATATATTCTTTTGATAATTTTTGACATGTCATAAAAGCCCTTTTTCCTATCATAACTTTTTCTCTATTTTTTCTTTATAATTTTTGAAAATTATTTAAATTTTTAATTTTTATTGAAATTATTATTTTTTCATACAATATATTCAGATCATGATTTCTCCTCCCCAATCTCCTCCCACCTTCTCTCCACCCACCCAACTCTGAGCTCTTTCTCTCTTACTTTAGTAAACAAGCAAATAAATCAAACAATCCATTAGAAAAGGAAGCAAAAATGATAACAAGAAACACACGCATACAACCAAAACCCATGAAAACTCAAACCTGAAAACCATCATATCATACACAGAAGACCAATAAGACAGAAAATGACCAACACCGGCGATATAGGACAAAAAATTCACAAATATACCACCATTGAGTTTGTTTCATGTTGGCCATTTACTGTTGGGCATGGGTCCTGCCGTGAAGTGCGGTTTGGATCCCAGCGAGGATCTACCGGATACCGGATACAGGAGGATGCCTGATCCTCCTCACTTCCTGTGTTAACGTATCCTTCTTGTTTGCTTCGTGTTGTTCTCTTTGCTCTTCTTATGTGTTCTTTCCATTTTCCATTTTGTGCTCTCAGAGTATAGTTTTAATTCAGGCATTAGAACAAAATTATGTCATTTTTAGGAGAATGGATAGAAGTGTTGTCCAATATGTTGTGTCTGACGTAAGACAGACTCACATAAATACCTCATGTTTTTTTCTCATATTCAGAATATAGGCTTAAAAATAGACTATATGAAAATAGAAGATGGGGTGTTTAGGATGAGGGAGGGTCCCACTGTGGGGAAAATGAGGGGGAAATGTTAATTAAAGTACATTATATACATGTGTAGAAATGGTACGTTGAGATCTACTGTTTTGTAAACACAATAAAAATGATTGACTATTAGGATAGAATACCATGACTTTCTTATATCCCTTTACCACAGCACATCTAACACCATTTTGGATTTACTTTGCATCCCTTTGTGTAGTAGGGCCATCTGGGGTTACGTATAGAATTATTTACAAAAAATAAGCTGCAGTATTTGAAGCTTACTATATTCCCCTTAGCCTACTTTAATCCCGTTTTTATTTACTTTAAAGTGACACAAACATGATCATTGTATACATTTGCAGGGGTACCATCTGCTGTTTCCCTATTTGCATACATCTTGTACTGTTTAAATCAGTTCAAGCAACTACCTCTTTAAATATTCAGCATTTCTTTAAGATGAGCAATTCAACAGCCTCTCTCCTAGCTTTGTGGATGCTCAGTAGACCCTGCTTGGTACCCTCAGCTCCCAGTGCAGTAGCTCACATGAAAGTGTCTTCCTCCTAACAAATCGTGAGCATCTACTTCCCCACCCCCCTCTTCTTCCTCTTACCAACTTTTTCCTTTCCACCCTTTAGCTTCTCGTGATTTAAAACTTGTCCATAAAATATTTTATTACACCTTTCTTTTTTTATTCTACCTTTCTTAAGGACAGAGTCCTATTTTCTCTGTCTGTCTCTCTCTGTCTTTCTCTCTGTCTCTCTCTGTGTCTCTCTGTCTCTCTCTCTGTCTCTCTCTGTCTTTCTCTCTGTCTCTCTCTGTGTCTCTCTGTCTCTGTCTCTCTGTCTCTCTGTCTCTCTCTCTCTCTCTCTGTCTCTCTCTCTCTCTCTCTCTCTCTGTCTCTCTCTGTGTGTGTGTGTATAAGAATGTATGGGGAGGAAAGAACTTGGTGGTAAATTTTGTTTTAGCGAGGTGAAAATGTTTCTATTCTTGTACGGTAGGAAGACATTATTCCTCAGTCTCTGGAGTAGGAGGGTCTGTTTCAGGGCAAGCACCCTCCTTGCTGGGGCTTGAGCCATGTTTTCTAGGCTATGTGTATCTTCCAGTTGCCTTCACAACAGTCTATGTCAAGGAGGAACTGAGTCTCTGGTACTGTATATGAATATATATTTTATATATGCCTCACTTTGATTTATATTTACTAATCACTGTCATCATTTTAGGTAAAAAAATTTAGGTCAAAGAACTGTTCCTTTAAAAGGGAACTTTATCCTGGTGGCTCCATGGTTTGTATATATTCTAAGTTAAAAAAAAGATGCAAATTGGGTTAATTTAATTAGTTGTAAATCTTCCTGGTACTAATTATTGCTGTTCAATTGGAAAAATCCAAACAATTTAAGTATCCAATTGCAAAATACTGTAACCAAAATCCAGTTAGTCAGATACACTTGGCTTTTAATAATTTATTTTTACATTATAATTTTGAACTATGTTTGCTAATGTTTGTTACACAAAGATCTGCAGTAACTCTGGTTTCTTTTCCTTAAATAGCTGAAAATTCTGGACATTGTTTATTACATTTTCCACCCATTTAATTATTTTATTTTAAGGATGTGTAAGAATCAGCTTAGCAGATGTGCCTGGATCATATTAGCTGTAATGAACATATAGGCTCTTTGGGGCTGAGAGAGAGCTGTGGAGGAATAGTTGTCTATTCCTGTTAAACTGATCTCATAGTTGTGTGTTTGTAAGATAATTAGAAACTAAGCATATTCCAGATATAGTAACACACACACACACACACACACACACACACACACACACACACACACACGAAGCAAACAGAAGAATTCATGTGTCTTTTCCATAAAGATTCCTCTGATGCCATGATGTAATACTTTTCTATCATTCCAAGTCAGGCTTTATTAGAGTGCTTATTAATCATCTTTCAAAATAAGTTTCTTTATATAAGAAAAAGAAACCTACTAAACTGTACTGAAAGGCTATATTTTTAAAGACTATGTCGACATTAAGAAACATGTTCGTGGGCAGGAACAAGAGCTTGGTATGTAGCCAAGGCTTGCCTCAATCTTCTGACAATCCTGCCCCAGCCTTCCTAGTGCTGGGATTATAGGCATGCCCCACTCTGCATGGATTGAAATCACTTTTTTTCAGCAGTGGAACGTTGGCCAGGTTTTATGTTAATATCGAGTGGAGTTTTTGATTGTGGTATGTGTGGTAAGCATGAAGAAAGCAGAAGCCCTGGCAAATCGTTCATCTGACAGAAATTACCCACGACGTCCAAGCTGCATTTCAAGAACTGAAGGATTACTTCAGTCTTGTCTATTTAATGCTAAGCTTTGAAGACCATCCACGAGGGAAATGCAAGTGGTCCCAAGTGCCCCGTGTATAACCGTGTGCTTGGGATTGATACTGGTGCATCTTGTACAAAAGTTATCAGCAGCCACAGCAAGTACTTGGAGAATTTCAAGTTTCTGCTATTGATTCTTATTTGTGCATTTTAGAAGGATTTTAAAAATTCGTACTTTAAAAAACATAAAGACAAATTTCTATTTGTACAAAAAGAAATGGGACCCTCTCTGGCATTAATTTTATTTTTTTAGGCTAGCTGTACTAACTTCTTCCACTGGTGCACATGCCAGAGTTAACTATTGCTGGTATAATTTTCATGAAAGCATGCATACTTACATATCTACTTTCATTTTATCAAGAGGAAAAACTTTCCTACATAATACTAAAACACTGAGGTTTTTTTTCTTTCTTTCTTTTTAACCTCTGGGAACAGTGGTAAAGCTGCCTTCTTCACAGGAATATTTTAGTTTCTCAAACCACATTTTTCAACTACACTTAAGTTAACATAGCAATAGAAGTACAATATTAATAAAATGCTAATGTTAAAACTGTTTAATGTTTTTATTTCTATTTTATTATCTTCATCATGTTTAATTGTTACACATTTTTAGCCTATAAAATATTTTGTGGGAAAACATAAAGTACTCCATTGCTCCTTCATTTTGGTAGTTCGTGGGTAGATTTTCTCCCTACCATTGGAAATTTCTAGCTGAAATTGGAGCCCACAGTGTACCAACCTCAGAAGTCCTCCTGTTTTCCCTCCATTACAAGTGTGTAATTTGGGCTGGTGACTGGCTTTCTCATACAACTTTAAAGATCATTCTATATAAACTGTGGCATCTCCCTAGCTACTCCCAGAGAAAACCACATGTTTAAACTGAGAAAAAAAATCTATCCACCCAGAGAGAAGCCAGCTTGTTGGAGATGGGGGTGGGTGGAACTCTCCAAAACAATACGGATCTGTGATTCCTGATTCACTGTGACTTTCAGTTTCAGTGCCACTAAACCACATTTGGTCAAAGCATCTAGGTCATCAGGGTAGCTGCAGGACAGCAGCCTTAGCAGCCTGGTTTTGTTTCTAGAATATGTTTCTAGCACTTCTTACCTCACTAAATGTTACAACTGTCTTCTGGGACAGTTGAACGTTTTCCCCTCTTAGGACAATTTTAACTTGCACGTGCAGTATTTCTCCAGTTACACACACACACACACACACACACACACACACACACACACACACACACACGCACTTTGGTTTTCAGTTAAGAAATAATACAAAAGTAATAATTTTATGGAAAAATACTGGACCAGAATAAAAATTGTCTCTATGTGAGATTTTTTGTTTTGAAATCCAAAACATTTGCTAAATCCTCCCTAAAACAGTGTTAGAGGAGTGGGCAAGATGCATGCAAAACTGATTAAAAATGTTACATACAGGAGCAATGAAGTTTACCAAAGCAGATTCATGAGGCTCTGAAACAGAAGAACTGAGTTTAAACTCTGTACACAAGCAGCAAGCACATGGCACCAGGATGAAACCCAACCTCAGTGATGGCCAGGACACGGACTGATTCCCATCTCCTTTTTTTTTTTTTTTTTTTTTTTTGGTTTTTCGAGACAGGGTTTCTCTGTGTAGCCCTGACTGTCCTGGAACTCACTCTGTAGACCAGGCTGGCCTCGAACTCAGAAATCCGCCTGCCTCTGCCTCCCAAGTGCTGGGATTAAAGGCGTGCGCCACCACTGCCCGGTCCCATCTCCATTTTTAAGATGCGTGTTTTCTTTTACTACTGTTTAGATTTGTCCTATGGAAAAGATGTGCTCCATAATAGAAATTCATGTTGCAATATGGCAGCAGCAAGAGCTGTAACTTAAAAAAAGGGGGGCAGACCTCACAGGAACAGGGTGTCCTCTGAAATGACAACAGCAGGTGTGACAAAAGCTGGGAAGG
>CM052717.1:40721143-40752929 GCA_028551405.1 Uromys caudimaculatus | reverse complement strand
CCCATCTCCATTTTTAAGATGCGTGTTTTCTTTTACTACTGTTTAGATTTGTCCTATGGAAAAGATGTGCTCCATAATAGAAATTCATGTTGCAATATGGCAGCAGCAAGAGCTGTAACTTAAAAAAAGGGGGGCAGACCTCACAGGAACAGGGTGTCCTCTGAAATGACAACAGCAGGTGTGACAAAAGCTGGGAAGGTCAGCCAGGCACACTACGACAAGCACTCTTGCTTTTTCCATGAGATCCTGCAAACCCCAGCAAGGTTTGAGGGCCTGCTGATGCTTCTGTCTAGGTGGCTATGGGTTTGTATTACAGTAAGAGATCTTTTCCCCAACTCTCCCTTTGCTAATTCTCTTAAAATACTAGTGGCTTTATTGTTTTACTCAACAAATGTTAATAGCCATGTAGACTTATTGGAGAGTCACTGAATATTCTAATACACATTGATAATCACGTGAGACTATGCCGCCATTTTTGACTCCCTTAAGCCCTTAGAGATGTGTGAGTTAGCTTTCCATTGTGATGGTAAATTATCTGAAAGAGTCAGTTTCTAAAGAGCACTGGTTTACTCAGGCTCACATGGGGGCAGGTGCAAACTACAGCTATTAGACTGACTGCTTTGAGCCTTTGGTAGCACCTCTGTCAGACATGCATGATAGGGCAAGGCCACTCCCGTAGAGACTATGGCTGGGAAATGAAAGAACAGACCAGTCTTTTTAAGTTTAAATCCCTAATGAGAGGAAGACTCTCTATTGGGCTCTAACTCAAAGTCTCCCCCGTGATAGACCAATGTGGTTCTTTTAATATTTGGTTCTTTGGGGGATATTTAACTCTAATATAACAAGTGCAATATTCATCACATGATCAGTTCCCAAGGGGGAAATCTTGCAACCTGAAATAATGTAGGTTTCAGAGACAGTATATAAATTAACAAAATCAGAAATGAAAATGAAGACAGAACAACAGAAACTAAGGAAATTTAAAAAGCAATCATCAGATCCCACTACAGAAGCCTATATTCAATATCACTGGACAAATCTAGATGAAATGGATGATTTTCTAGACAGATACCATGTACCAAAGTTAGATCAGGATCAGATAAACTATTTACTCAGTCCCATAACCCCCTAAGGAAATAAATAGAAGCTGTCATTAAAAGCCTCCCAACCAACCAACCAACCAAACAAACAAAAACAAAACAAAACCAGGGCCAGAGGGATTTAGTGTAGAATTCTATTAGCCTTCTAAGAAGACATTATACCAATGTTTCTCAAACTATTTTGCAACATAGAAACAGAAGGGGCACTACCAAATTCGTTCTATGAAGCCACAGTTACGCTGCTACCAAAATCACACAAAGACCCAACAAAGAAAGAGAACTTCAGACCAGTTTCACTTATGACTATTGATGCAAAAATATTCAATAAAGTTCTCACAAACTGAATCCAAGAACACATCAAAACGATCATTCACCAAGATCAAGTAGGCTTCATCCTAGGTATGCTAGGATGGAAATCCATCAAAGTAATCCACTACATAAACAAACTCAAAGGCAAAACCATGATCATTTCGTTAGATGCTGAAAAAGCCTTTGACAAAATTCAACAACCTTTCATGTACTTTTATATCACCATTTCTGACCCAGATTCCTTATGGTTACTAAGAGATGGGTATTCCTTTCTTCCTCCCATGCTCTCATTTGGTTAATATTTTTTTGCGTGGTTTTGTTTTATGGGTATATCTACTAGGAAAAATAAAAACAGTTCATAATTTGTGGGAATTTCTTGTTTACATTTTCTTCACAGTAAATTTGCTTATTCAGATTACGTTACTTTTGAATTTTCTATTACTATATCATTTTCTCTTCTTTCTCCTTATTGCTTTCTAATACACTGTGATGGCTTTCTTTCTAATATGGACATATTTGTATATATGTGCATGCATTTTAAATAAAACTGTGGGTTATTTAGCTTAAGTTGCTACATCATTTGGATTGAACTCTGTCTAGGAGTGAAAAGTTGTATTGTGGAACACTTATAGTACCTTAGAAATGATTATGCTCTTCTAAATGTAGATAAAACAACTGGGGTTGCCAGATCATAGACAATCCTTCCACTGATATCTTTACCCAAGGCTATAAAATAGCTTGTTCTATAAGAAACATGATTATTACATAAATATAAAAGATTTAATGTCTGAAAAATTGGGTGTGCAAGGTTGTTGATAACTACAAGTTGCCTGTTATCTGAAGTTCATGTCATTCTTGAATTTATTCAATAGATAGATACGATTTCTTCTTTAAGATATATATGGAATTGTGTCTCCTGGTAGAGACACCTCTTTCCCAGTGTAAAGGCTGAGGAAGAGCGTTGGTGGGAGGAGCTTTGGGAAGGAACTGTGGAAGGAGGTGCAGCTTTCCACTGTATAGTAAGACTACTGCACAGACACTACAGCGTGCTGTAATCCCCAGTGAACTGTGTAAAAAGACATCTAGGAGAAATTCCCAGCTGTAGTGGCTGCAAACACTGAGTGACCAGAGACAAGTGATCAGTGACAAGAGGTAGTTCTGTCACTTTGAATTAAAGCATGTAGCAGACAAGGATCATAGCCTACCAGTGCATTTGCATTTTAGAGACTTCATGTGTGCTACACATGCAGTATGAAGTCTCTAAACCAATAAACTGTCAGCTTTGAAGGCAGATGTTTCTAGCTTCACGATGTTTTTAGCATAGAATATATTTCATTGTACATATATGAATCTGTACAGATAGTGATACAAATTCGGTGTGTGTGCATGCCTGTATGTATCTGTCTGCCTGCATGTTTCTCTATTTGTGTATGCATGTGTCTCTGTGTGTGATGGATATGTTTATTTATGTGTGTAGTGTGTGTGTATGTGTGTGTGTGTGTGTGCGCATGTGTGCAAAAGCTCATGATGAACACAGGCTTTGCCCGTTTTTTACTCAAGAGCACATATCCCTCTCACCATACTTGTTAATTTGGTTCTTTTAGAATAAGAACAGGCCATGTGTGGGTCAGATAGAAAAAGAACAAACTCATCTTTGTTTTGCTAGAGAGTGTCAATTATTTAAAAAGTCCAAGTAATAAAAACATTAAGAATTAAAGTGGCTCCGAGAAGCGTTATGTGAGTGGGAACTGTGGGAGTGTTCCCTGGGTTCTGAGTTTGAATTTCAGTAAACATGGCAGGGTCTGGTTGTAGGTTCTTTCAATGGTTTTTTTTTTTTTTTTTTTTAAAGTAAGAGACAATAGTAGGCATCTTAGTCTGAATTAGAGGCAGGAAACTATGTAAACTTTAGGTATCTAAACACTGTATTTTCTATTCTTTTCCTGAGTTGGACTTAATTGTGCCATCCACAGCTCAGTCAAAATGTATATGTTATTGCATATATATATATTATATGCATATATATATATTGCATATATATATATAATCTATTATATATATATATAATGACTTAATAGCTGATGGTTTAATTCTAGTAAAATTAAGGACTATTTGTGCGTTTCACTTTTACAACTTTGTTTCCCAGTGATAGTTTTAGCACGCTGGTGTTGAAACAAACAATAAAAGACCCATCAGTGGCTCTTCTGTAGCCTTATCTTGTTAAGCAGCTCTCACATACTATAAGGTCTCCTCTACAGAAACTTAGTGACAACACAGGATTTCTAATGTAGCCTTCAAAAGTTCTTAAATACTATGTAGATATCCTAGTGGCCACTCTTACTTATCACAAAATAAAATAAAATTTTTGAGGCAAAAACTCATGTTACATTAGTTTTCTTTTTAATTTTATCTTCCTTTGAACAAGTTGGCAAATTATTGACCTTCTTTTAAAGAATATTCCTTCATGTTTTAAAAGGCAACTTGAAAAATAGGGCAGTTCAAACATAATACATATTTGTCCACTATTGTCAAAACTGCAGCTTTTGCAGCTTCATGGTGTACACAGCTAACGACATTGCAAGAAAATAAACAAAATTTAAAATATTTGAAAATTTTCTACTTCTCTTGGCTTTCCCACCCTGTGTTGAATAAGAAAGCTGATGAAAATTCCCTCACTTGGTTACTCTCCAACTTTATAATTTGAAGTGTTTCGTTTTAATTTTTTTCTTTCTGACAGAATATATGGTTATAGTTACTGTTTGTTTTATTAATTACTTTTTCTCTTTCAGTACAGTAAATCGATATAATTATTCTGTGTGACTCAAAGATTAAGGAAATAGGGTATCTGTAAAAGTGAAACATTTGAAAGAATAGCGGATAGATTTTGTGCTACAAAGTAGTTCCCAATAGTTTCCAGCTCAGACACAGAGTTGCATTCTCAAGAGATACATATTGAGTGAAAGACTGTTTGAACTTTCTTAAGTGAGGATTAATTATAATGCAATAGAAAAGTTTTCATCAGAAATCAGATGCTTCAAAAAAAATAAAAACTTAAATTAATAAGCCACACCCCCTTTCACACTTTCCTAGTTTTTCTTGGAAACACACTCCAATATTTCAGGAATGATTTCATCAGAACATTCTCGTCTCCTAAAGCAGTCAGCACAGGTGCTGATCATGAGATTAGTTCATGAGGGTAAAGTGTCCATGGTAATGCTTGGAGATGACCACACAGGCGGCCAGAGGGAGTCAGTGCAGCAGCCCCAGTTAGATAGTGACGTGAGAATTCTGAAGAAAGATTTAAAGTTCCTAAAGGATTAATACCATGTGGGAGAAGGTAAGCATAATGCTGGAGTATTAGAAGAAAATCTATCAGCTGGGCAGTGGTAGGCAGAGGCAGGTGAATGTCTTGGTCTACAGAGCAAGTTCCAGGACAGCAAGGGCTATAAGAGAGAAACCCAGTCTTGCAAAAACCAAATAAATTAACAAACAAACAAATAAATAAATCTAAATGAAATAAAAATACAAATAAAAATCTATCATATATCTGTCTGTCTGTCTGTGTGTCTGTTTATCTACCTATCTGGAGAAATGTACCAGATTGGTATGGATCATTTCAGTTTATCAAAACTGCTGTTTGTACCCTCAGTTCTGTGATCTGACTGACTTGGGTGTGCTGTGAAGCAGTTTTATGTGCTGTCTTTTCTAGCACCACAACTTAAGCCTTGCGCTATTCCATTTCTTTTTATGTATATGTTTTCATCCGGAATGACTGGCCTCTCTAGGGTGCTTCTGCTGTCTACTAGCAGTTGCAGTTCCTCAGCTCTGCCTTTGTGAGAGGAAAGCACCTACCTGCAAGGTGACCATGGGTGGATGTGCCTTAAGACTCCTGTGGCTTTAGCTGAACTGTGTACATGAATACAGGCAGGGAGGATTTGCTCCAGATCATCTTCTTTGTTCTCTATCAGTAGCTATGTCTCAGGGGCGCTTCTATTGTAATGTTGAGCCTGCAGGTAGGGTGGACTCCATCAGCTCCTGTGAGACACAGAGTCTCCTCTGGGAAGAATTCGATGAACTTTCATACAGTTGCAGGTTCAGATATAGGTAGGAAGTGCAGTCTCTGTTCTTCCTCATTTTCTCACCTATGGAGGCAGCGTTAACCTTCACCTTCTGCCATAGGTGGTCTGGATCTGGAATCAGTCTTGGGTAAAGTTTGCTGTGTTATAGGAGATGACATGGGGCTCATAAGCTGGCAATGAGGGGTGAATTGTCATGGTTGACACGGACATGTCTTTCACCTTCCACAGCAAATGAAATATCTTTTTGGTGTGGCGATTTTGCTAGTTTCAGCATTAATATTGCTTGTAAACAATATTTTGGATCTTACTGTATAACTGTCCTTGTCCCTGTCCCCAGGTGCAAGATCTTGTTGACCTGCTGGAATTGGGTCCTTGCCTCTTGACTGGATATATTGTCACTGTTCTTTCCAGCTCTGAAGTTCTCTCTCACATCTTCCTGTGCTCTTAGAGCTTCACTCGGGAGCTGACATTCCCCCAGAGTGCTCTTCTTCTTGACCCAGGTAGTTAGGGCAAGGGTAAGAAGGGCGGTGCTTCCATCTTAGTGCAGACTGGGTAACTTGAGGTTAGCAGTAAAAGTTAGCTCTATTGCCTGATTTTCATGAATGATAATTCTGCTTCCAGATTGTGGTTTTTAAATTCTAAAGTCAAAGTGCTGCTCTGATTCACTGGCCATGTGTAAGACTGGCAATGCTGATGCTTCTATGCTTCCACAAGGGACATTTGTAAGGAGGACACCCAGGTGGTAGTGCTCATGTATTCCAAAATAAATTAACTCAGACTGCTTCCTGTGTGTGTGATGAGAGTACTCCATGCATTGAGGCCAGGTCAGAGAATCCTGCTGCAGTCTAAGCGGCAGAGGGTAGACCAGCAGGACAGGGAATGTGAAATGTAGAAAATTCTCAGAGACTGAGAATAGCAGCTTCAGTTTCCAATGGGTCACCCTGGTTGACTTTTGGTAAAGATTGGGATCACTATAAAACCAATCTAATCTCCTGGGTTAGTCTTTTGAGGAAGGCAGCTATTTACCAAAAATAAAAAGGAGTCTAACTTGTTTAATATCATGATAATGATTTAGTCTCATTGTGCTTAGTTTTCGCATGAATAGAGTAGTGATACTAAAAGTAACCAGGTTCACACAGTATGGTATTTAAGAACTAAATGAGACAATATAGGTTAGGCATTTAGAACACCTAAAATATCATTTTTAGTCACATAGATGTAGGTTTTTGATCCTGGATATCACATTTACTAGCTATACAATGGTAGGAATATTAATTAAACTCATTAAGTGCCTTTTTGTTCATCAAGAAGGGAAGTATTACATATTCTGTAGGATGGCTGCAGGAATTCATTAAGAAAATTCTAGGCAATCTTCTAATTTATGCTTTCTACTTGGTAAATGATAGCACTTAGTATCATCCTCTGAAGAGAAATACCTGATATAAGTGACCAGCTGCTTCTAAGGAGGGAGGGAGGGAGGGAGGAAGGGAGGGAGGGAGGAAGGGAGGGAGGGAGGAAGGGAGGGAGGGAGGGAGGGAGACAGAGAGAGAGAGAGAGAGAGAGAGAGAGAGAGAGAGAGAGAGAGAGAGAAAACGCATGCACGTGTATATAGAAGTAAAACATCTCTATGATATATCATTAATTCAAATTATTGATTATCTTATAGATAAATGTTATAAAATACAACCACCAATTAAACACAGTTAAGTGTGGGTTTTTTGGGGGAGAAATAGCTAGAAACATTAGAAAGGGTATTTGGAACTGTCCTTTGAAGACCCACTGTCTGAACTGGAGAGACAGAGCTCAACAGTTAAGTGCTTGCTACTCTTCCAGAGGATCTGAGTTTGATTAACTATACCCATGCTAGATAACTCACAGTCACACACAAACTCCAGCGCCAGGGCATCCATACCTTCTTCTAGAGCCTCTAGGCAGCTACAAACATGTGGCATATGCACTCATGTATGTACACATAAAACATACTAGGGGGGGGGGGAGAGAGAGAGAGAGAGAGAGAGAGAGAGAGAGAGAGAGAGAGAGAGAGAGAGAGAGAGAGAGGATTATTTTAAAGACCCAATACTTGTGAATTTTTAAATCTTAGAGGTGGATTGTTCAATAAATCCACAGATTTTCAGAAAGTACTTTCCTGTCACAGGTGAGTATCTGGCTTGTAGAAATTGTGCTCTTATAGAAATAGACAGTTTAGGTAAGAACTCCATTTGTCATTAACTACAAAAACATGGAAATATGAAATCAGTTCTACATGGAGAACTGCTGGGTACAAAGAAATGCCCCATTCTGGCACTTTCCTGTGCTCCCTCCTGTCTCTGTCTGAGTCTTCTAAATACTCTTAATAAGAAGCCAGTCTTAGGTCTTGAAGTGACACGACTGAGTTCTGAAGTCCTTTGTTCAAGCTTTAGCTTTCCCGAACATCCAGACCTCCCAGTGCTGTCAGGCTGTCCCTGACTTTTCTACCTCATGTCCGCCTTTCTCATCAATAGGACACAGCAAACGGCTCACATTAGACACCAGCAGACCCATTCATTAGTTTATATTTTAAAGCTCTTGAGTATCTACTACAAGATTTCACAGATATTGGGAAGGAATGGGGGAATATATACTTTATAACAATACTTTGTGGAAGAAAAACCTCACATTCCAGTTAGAATTTGGAGTTGAGAAATTTTCTCCTAGTCTACTGATATCTTTTTCATAGTTTAGTCAACTTAAAATAAAATAAACAACCTCTCAAGAACATTGTCACCAGCTGGGGACAAGGTACTGAAACACAGGAACCTGCATGAAGGGGGATGAAGGGAGGCTACATCAAACCAGAATGATGCCTATTGGTATATTTTCACATACTGTGCACTCTGTACACATTCAAAGAAAAGGAACTAAATTAAGTTGAACACACGAATGTTATCCCCTTCCATTGTAACTTTAGTTTTTGTTTGTTTGTTTGAAACATGGTCTTATGTAGCCCAGAAAAATAAAATAAAATAAACATTGTTCCCTATTGTGAATGCACAGGCTATGGACACCGTTGAAGGGAATGGTTCAGGGATAGCTAGTCTTCTTTGGTTTGTTAAGGAATTGCTTCTGTGATGTGTGAAATCCCAGGAGGGATTATCTATTTTTGTTTAGTCATAGTGTCTGGTTACAAAGCCACTGAGTTCTTCCTGATAGACTGAAATGTCATGGTGCTTGGTACTTCTCAAAAGGCCTAGATTTACAACTAACTCGTCAATTCTTTTCTCCAGTGAATACTTTGAAAATGTAGCCACTAAGTCTAGGTAATTATTTGGTGTTCATAAACAAGTAGGAAATACAAATTTCAATAAACTCTCTGAGTCTTCACTGTTTATAAGACCATCACCATAGTTAATATAAACTTGCATATTACAAACATGTTACAACAACAGAATAACTATTAAAATTAGTAGCTATCTATCTATCTATCTATCTATTTATCTATATATCTCTCTATCTATCTATCTAGACAGGGTTTCTCTGTGTAGTCCTGGCTGTCCTGGAATTTATTTTGTAGACCAGGTTGGCCTCAAACTCAGAGAGATCCACCTGCCTCTGCTTCCTGAGCACTGGGATTAAAGACATACTAAATTAGTTATTGAAATGAATGATTTTGATATGTCAAATAATTATTCTAATATGTTTGGGATTGATTCTAAAGATGAGACATGATCTGACAGAGGATTTGAGCCTCAGCTAATCAGGAGTTAACTACTGCTAACCGAGAAAAGTAGATCAGTTTGGCTAAAGTCAGGAGTGCTCACTAAATGAAGCAGTGAGACAAAGAGAAGGGAAGGGATCGATGATTCCAATTGGAAACATATACAGTTAATTTTCTTCTTCCTGGCAGTTGACTGAACGTGGAGTGGCTGCCCAGCAAAGTTGTGAGGTTTAACAAGGAATTCAGATACTGGGTAAAGAACCAAAATAGATGTTTTCAAAGGATGCTCTCCCTCTGAGATTTGGTGACCCCTGTGATTTATCCTGCTGGTGAGCCAGTCAATGCAGAGTGTGAATGCCATGGCAATACAAAGAGCTCTGTAGTCACAGGTTACCTTCCTGGGTCAGGCCCATTAAGTTTAGAGGTTCATAAGTGGTACCACACCTTTTTCTAAGGAAAAGTGTGAGGAACTTTCAGACTCCACTTCTTCCCAAGTCTCACATAAAGTAAACTAGGGGGACAATCAGAACTTAACTTCCAGACAGTTTTTAGTGTTCCACACCCCAGAGGGGAATCTGAGTCCCTAAGAAAAGATGCACATTTAAGATCTTTGTATTTGTCAGAAACCATAGAATAAGGAATGAAACAAGCTGTCGGTGGCATAGCTCAGTGGTGAAGTGTTTGTCAAACATCTACAGAGCCCCAGACTCGATTCCCAACACCAGGAACACAGCATCAATTAAACAGACAAATGAATAAATGAAATAGTACCTTTTTATTTACAGATGGCATATATTTTACACAATAGGACATGGATGGTACCCTCTGGGAGTCAGTCCCTCATTTAATTAATTAATAAGTGTCTCCTGGAACATTCTCACCTCCAAGAGTCTGCTGGAAGTAAATGAGATATGATTCTACTGTGTGCTGTAGGAGTGACCAGCATGGTGCTAAGGCCTGCGGCTTATGGTACCTATTGGCAAAAGCAGGAAGGAAGAAAGAAAGAAAGGAAAGGAGGAAATAGGAAGGAAGGTAGAAAAGGAAGGAGGGAGGAAGGAAGGAAAAGGAAGGAAGGAAGGAAGGAAAGAAGAAAGAAAGAAGAAATGCACTTTTACTTAGGAGACTTTTTCCAAGTTACTTCATATAAGCAAATCAAACAAAATTCCAAAGTTCCATTTGTAATGCTATTTGGCTCATTTACACAGTTGAACTTATTTGAACCAGAAACAATGTTCTGACTAGAATACCCTTTCTCTTCTCTCCCGAGTTTCAGCTTTAATTCTGCAATCCCTGAATATGCTTATTCTATAAAATTCACAGGTGCCTTGATTCAAAATTTCCACTCAGCCACTCTCCGTTTTATGAAACAGTTAGCAAACTGGAGATCCTAAGTTTCCATTAGAGACTTGCGAAAATATCAGAAATCTGGGGAAAGTGTGACTTTGAGGAAGGTTAATGCATCATGGTGATCGATAGCATTTATTATCAGCACAATGGCAGGAGCCAATAAATAATTCACACTCCTGCGGGCCCACTGATACCTAGCAAAGCCTTGCGTCATCAGCAGCATTATTTAAAAGATGGCGTGGAAGGTAACATCTGGGAGCCAGTTCCTCATTTAATTAAATTATCATGTAATGAAATCTTCTGTAATGAGATTAATTTTAATTATTCATCAGAGGTTGACATGGGCACAGGTCGCATGAATAATACATGAGTGCCTTGTCTGTCCCATTTCTAAGAAAGGACCTACTTTACTGAAACAGTGCTTTTATGCTGAGTCCTCACCCAAGAAGCTGGCTGGATTTTTATTTCAGAACCTCTAGAGAAAGTAATTGGCTAATCCTCACAGATTCGAATTCCAAAATACTCAACCATTCTGGACTGAAGCAATTTCCACGTTTTAAAATCTTGAAAGGTGAGAAAGATAAAAGAATTTTTATACAGTAATTTATGGGATATTTCTGGTTAAAGCACAATAATGTCTCTCTTACAAAGACTAAAAGCGGCAATTGTGCTCATATAGTGGTATCAGCTTAAATTATGAAACTAAGTTTGGACATGGATGATCTGTCAGTTATTGATAGAAAATTGCCCCACTAGGGTAATCCCCCCCCAACCATGCCTGAGTCCTGATAGACAAAACAGGTGGGTACCTACAATCCACTGTGGTTTCTGAAGTACCTTTTAGTGTTAGCCATGCAACTGCCAGCAAGCATAGCCCCACTCCCCACGCCCCCGCTCCCCCCCACCTCACCCCTGTGATCTTGGCTCTGTAGATTCATGTTTTGGTTTTTTTTCTTAAATTTTTCTTTTCCTTAAATTACACAGCAAGAAGGAAACTGAGTCCTGTTCTTTAAAAGCTTAGAAAATGAGGCTCGGGCTCATGTCAACAACAACAACAACCAGACAAAAGAAAAACACCCTGTAACTGATTATCTCCCCTCCCTTTAAAGCTCACTTGTTGATTGCTCACTCTACTCTCTATGAAATGTCCTCAGAAGCCCCCAGCTCTTCCTTGTTTCACCCATAACTCTGTCCACAGAGATCCCTCCCATACCTGTATCTTCTCACCTCTGCTCACCTCACCCCTTCACCTCTGCTGCCTCTCACCCTTCACCCAACTGACATCCTGTGTCCCTGGAATATTGTTTTAGTCCCTTGAAGGGGCCGTGTTTTTATTTCCATCCATTATGTCTTCTGGCTTTTTAAAAAAAAATATGTCTGTGATCATGCTTCAGATCTAAGCTGGAGGGCGCTTCCTCCCAGAATCCCTACCGAGATTCTTTTCCCTTGATACAATCTCTCATGGCCTCTTCTTGAGTCCGTTCAGTATTATGTTCAATTATATTAGGCCTCCCACATTCCCAGCGGCTTTTTCTATCTTTTCTTTAATTCACTAATATGCTAACTCGATGGTGGTTTTCTGTGATATCCCATTCGTATTATACTGGAAACTGGAAGGGCAAAGGGCATGTTGGAAGCCCAGCACAGTGCTGAGGACGCATTACTGATGGCGGTCTGACCAAGGAATAACCACAACAGAGAGGGGGTCTTAGTCCCCCTTAGTCTGTCACACACTAGGACGAGTTCCACAAGCTGAGAGGCCTTTTCGTTAATAGGAGATTTTGAAATAGGGGAGCTGAATCCATGTATGGATTTGCCCCAGAGTGAATTTAAACACCAGAA
Source organism: Uromys caudimaculatus (assembly GCA_028551405.1). Classification (NCBI taxonomy): domain Eukaryota; kingdom Metazoa; phylum Chordata; class Mammalia; order Rodentia; family Muridae; genus Uromys; species Uromys caudimaculatus. The sequence goes on along the minus strand of CM052717.1, from coordinate 40,740,561 downwards.
GAGGAGTAAAAGTAGATGAATAAAACATTTCCTTTAATTCTGAAGAGCGGTCATTCTAATGTCTAGAAAACGATAGAAATAGAAGCAGACAACAGAGATACGAGTCTTTCAATAGTTGCTTTATTGAAGGTATTGAATATTTCATTTATTTAGTCAATTTGTTTATGGAGAGACTGTGTGAAAACTCTGTAGTTTTTTCTTCTTTATTCCCTGTGTTTGCAAGAACACTCTTCTTAGTATATTCAATAGCTCTGCTGTATAGATAAAGGAGAGTTGTAGTCAGGTCGCAAATCTAAACATCTCATTTTGTGGAAATATAGCTTTTGAGTGTTCTACTATGTAAAACCACAGCAATTCAGATAAGTGCCTGGGCATAATGCTTCACACCTATAATACCAGCCCTAGAAGGCTGTAATAGGAGTCTCTCCATAAGTTCAAAGCCAGTCTAGACTAAATATGAGTTTCAGACTAGGCTGAGCTGCAATGTGCAAACCTGCACCTCAAAACCTCAAAAAAATAAACAAACAAAATCCAGACAATCAAGCTAATCTTATTTTCTAGGGAAAAAAAAATCACTTCGTTATTAAGAATCTTAGTGGTGGGTTCGCCTGGGGTGATGACCCACACCTTTAATCTCAGTACTTGGGATGCACAAATAAACAGATCTCTGTGAGTTCAAGGCCAACCTGGTCTAGAGTGAGTTCCAAGGCAGTCAGGGTTACACAAAGAAACCCTGTCTCAATGAAATAAAATAAAATAAACAAATAAAAGGACAACAAAAAGAATCTTACTGGTAGTATTTATTTATTTATTTATTTATTTATTTATTTATTTATTTATTTATTTATTGTGTGTGTTTTTGTGTGTGTGTGTATGTGTGGCTTGAAATGTTCCTGCTTTAGCTAATTCCACTGGACTCAATAATAAGTTTTCAAAGAGTTTAATTGCTAGTTTATATGTTTGTTACTTAGTTGATTTTTTGTACTTATTTGTTTTTTCCCATTCTACACTTGCACTTTAGTTCTACACTGGACATTATTCACTATGTATTCTGTGTATCTGTCACCCTACTGTATGCTATAAACTGTGTCTTCTAGGTACACACACACACACACACACACACACACACACACACACACTCACACACACTTTCTTTTGATTGGCTAAATTTCACCCCCAAAACATTGAGCCTCAAGGTTCTCTTGCCCACTGTGCTAGTTCAGCTAGCTCCAATCAGTTAGTATGTGGAGGAATGTTAGTCTTAAACAGTTTTACGATGTAAACCATATAAGACGGCATACATTTGAGTTTATAAATGCACATGCTAAACTCACAGCATCTTCTATTCTGATTGTACAAGATTGAATTGTCTCTGCTGTGCTGCAAGGAGACACGGAGACCAACTCCATGTAACAATGGCCTCAAATTCCTTGTGTATATGAGAATTGATCCAAGCTTCCACAGAACATTTCTTTCAACAGAATCGATTCTTGCACACATTTGTAGCAAAGTCCCACCTTCAAGGCAGAAACGGTGTTGGGTGCATTCTCAGGAGGTATCTGGAAATCGTGTTAACCTGCCTGAATGTATTTTTCTGTTGGCCACCATCCAATTGGCATGTGTCACCAGGGCTGACTATTTTAGCACAAACTAGAAGTAGTATTGTGTTTCAGTAGTTTTCCTACATGAGGGTGACTGTGTTTGCCAATCCACCTATCTGATCTTGCCCAGTGAGGACAAAGCTGAACCAAAATGTACTAATCGCCACTAAGGTCTTTGTAAAATAAATTGCTTCTCTATCCATGTTCATTCTGTTAAAACTAACTTATGTACTCCAAAGGATCTTAGTGGGTATACATATAAATATTATAAGAGGTGCCCATTTAAAATATCTTGTTGTCCATCTCTATTTGGTTTTAGAATTGGCTTCATTGTTGATATGTTGTAATACAGCCAGCAAACAGGCCATGTAGCTCAGTCAATAATAAGTTTTAGCTACATGGGGCTTGAGAATGTCCTCCAAGTTCTGATTGTTCATTTAAATACAGTTGCTATAACACTGTATGTTGCTATAATGCAGAGTTAGAATGCCTTATTTTAGAAAAAAAAAAAAAGGAAAGGAAAATTATGTTAGGCATGGATGAAGACTTGGTAGGACATTTGTCCATTCTTGTGTTAAGTTCATTTGTGTCCATTGTCTTGAATGAAAGAAAAAAAAAAGAAACCACATAAGTGAAAAACTCACCAGTGCACTTTCTTGTGCCTTGGGATGTGTTTCTGCTTTAGCTAATTATCACTGGGCTCAGCAATCCGTTTTCAAGGCTTGGATTGCTACTTTGCATGTTTGTCTGTTGATTGGTTGTTTTTTTGGTACATTTCCCCGCAAGTATTTCCATCCTACATTTGACATTGTTTGCTCTGTATTCTACCTATTTATTAGTCACCCTACTGTGTGCTCGTAACTATGTCTGGTAAACAAACAAACAGTTCTACTTTTGTTTCCAGACAAGATAGGAAGGAGCAAAGCAAAAACCATGTAAACAAATACAACATCCGACTGCAGTAAGTTCTGCAGTGTTAGGTAAGTAATGTTTCTCTGAGGGAATATTTGAGAGAAGACATTACTGATGGGTAGAGTGAGGGGAGGAATGTTGTACATAGTGTATGAACTTCACAGGAGTAGCAGGAAGCATTACCACCCTGAGAGCAAAGAAAAGGATTGTGTGACAGGCTGTGCAGATCAGTGGGGACCTTAGAGAGAGGTATCTGCAGGTCTCCATGCAAAGTCTTTAAAGTTCTGAATCGAGAGTATTAGAGTAAGATTCACATCAGAGAAGGTAGACCTGGCTGCTTTATAGTGCAAAAGACAGCAACGTTAATGCAGGATACAAAATAACCGTCATGGTTTATTGTAACAAGTGGAAGAGGCTCACATCTGTAAATGGGCAAAGATGCACATGGATAGGGTAGCGGGCATACCAGCTTCTGCCAGCGTGGAAATGCCTGAGAGAAGCAGAGTGTAGACAGATAGCTTACAGCTTTAGAAGTGTCAATGATTGTTAGGCCCTGCTACTGTGACAGGAGCATGTGGCACATCAAAAGTGCTCACCCTTTACCTAGAAGTGAAAGTGAGGAAGATGCTGGGTCTTTTCTCACCTTCAGTGGCATGCTGCCAATTGTTCAAGGTCATCCAGGGAGGTTTCACCTTGTAAGGGCTCCACTAACTCTGGATGTCACCAAGCTGGGGGTCAGATATTTACAGACATTAGGCAGACACATAAGGCCTGACACATAAGGCAGGTAGAGTGGAGGAAACATTTTTAACCTAAAAATGGTATTCAATCTAAGTAACGGAAATGATAGGTCCCATAGGATAACAATGCATCAATAACAGATACCAAAAGCATTAAATAAATATTTATTAGAGAGTTCTCATTGGTTCTTATGTTGCCAAAATTTTACACTGAATACTACTTCCTAATGAGAAAGTAAAATAATGCAATTTTTGCGTGGCAAGATCTGAAGTCACCGTTTTAACCCAGGGATTAATCTTTGCAATTAAATTTACCAATAATGAGAAAACCTGGAGTGGCCGGCTTGTGATGTAAGTTGATGTGCAGTGCCAAGCCTCACATGCAAAATATTTATGTGGAAAAGTGAAAAATCTATCTATCCTGCACATTCCCCAGCCCTAGACTAAATTCTGAGTTAGTAAGAGGATATAAGAAACAGAGAGTAAATTAAATGACACCAGCAGACTTGACAAGAATGAGTGCTTGGCCTAGATGTCTCTAAAGTTTGGCATCACAGATAAAAAGCTGAAGAAGCCATTCAATATTAAAAAGGACTAGAGAAACAACAGTGAAATGTCTTGTGAAAATCTTGATTATATTTTGGGATACAGAGTCTTTCTTTTGACAGATGGGGGTAGTTGGTCAATACCAGTTAGTTTTCACATGTTGGATAATGAACCTATTCTTGTGGGGTGATGTGTTTAAGATGAAACATGATTCATATGGCTTGCTTCCAAATGATTTAACAACAATGATAATGACGTAATAGAAAACAAGATATGCCTGTATTTGATGCACTAGCCTCTTAATAATTTCTCACATGATAGTTTTAGTAACAAAATGGAGATGTGAGCCGGGCAGTGGTGGCACACGCCTTTAATCCCAGCACTCGGGAGGCAGAGGCAGGCGGATTTCTGAGTTCGAGGCCAGCCTGGTCTACAGAGTGAGTTCCAGGACAGCCAGAGCTACACAGAGAAACCCTGTCTTGAAAAAAACCAAAAAAAAAAAAAAAAAAAAAAAAAAAAAAAAATGGAGATGTGGGATGGCTGGCTAGCTCCTGGACTCAGTGTTTACACTGAGTGGCCTTGGGTGAACTACAGTGACTTTACCAACTCCGCAAATCATTGTGTTCTAGAACCTCAATCTGTCTAGGTGTTGAGGACACGTACTAATGTCAGTAGTATAAACATGATGTGTGGAAGCTCTGAGAATGTGTGGTCATCCAATGGTAGCCAGCTGATTGCAATGTGTGCCTCTTGAAATAACCCAGAACAAAAGGCTCTGGAGCACCTCTCAGGAGACTGTTCCAATAGCCCTGATATTTGTTAACATGATAGCTTTGTACCAGGTTCAAGGTGATGAGAGAGAGGGTAGAGAATGTGAGAGATAAATAATTTACAGGAGGTAAGAAATGATCAGGTCTAATATTAGATTGTTAATGGGGTGAGAGAGGAAGGCAGATGAGTATCTCCTAGGCTTCTGACTTGGATAATTAGAACGTTGGTCAGACCCACAAGTACAGAACTCCTAAAGTAGACAAGTTTGGGAAAAGGCAGCTTTGGTTTTAGATATCGCAGGTCCTGATATATTTAGAGAGGCAAATAGAAATGTGTCATCTGATCATGGTGAGTAATTGTCAGTTTATGAGATAAAGAAAGTAGATGGGATTATCATGTCTCTTTTGCCATCAAACAGCTCTGGCTTAGAATCTTTCTAGTCATGGTCTTACTTAAAGGCAATGATTCCATTTTTGTTTCTTCAGTACTAGGCATTGAAAGTAGGGCCTGACACCAGCTAGGCAAAGGCACCATTCTCATTCCTTATTAATTAATTAATTAATTAATTAATTAATTTATTTATTTATAATAAGACACCATCTCTCTGAGTTTCCTCACCAGCCTTGAGCTTACTATCATCTTGTCCCAGCAACACACCCCCTCCCTAGAGCTGATATTACAGTTTTGTGCAACCAGGCACAACTCACAAACTAGCTCTTTAGTCAGACACTACAGGAAGCTCTTTCCTGCACTGTTTATTCTCTGTGAAGCCTTTACCACATTAAAGAGCACATGAGCTATTTTTTCCAGATTATTTTTTACCTGAAAGTGATGTTTGTTTGTTCTAAGAGTAGAAAGAGAGCCAATGTATTTATACTTTAGAGTATCTAATTACCAAATCATTACTGTGATATTCCTACTGTAAGTAATCGATACTTATTTTGGAAACTTTCACAAAATTCTAATGAATAAGAAAAAAGTCACTTGGAAGGTTAGTAGCACGTGGCTCAGATCATTTATGCATGTCTCAAGCTCAAGTTACATCACTAGCTAGCATGAATTAAAAGGAATGATTACCTTTTAATTCTCTGTGGATATTTTACTGTATCCATTAGACAGGAGGCTTCTGCATGGTTAGCTCAACTTTATCTGAGTATTTATGTTTTAAAGGCGATTCTGTTGAGAAGGCATCTACTTACTTAAACTGACAGATGTTACTGCAAAGCAAACCTCTTAGTTTTAGCTGTCAGTTTGGTGGCACAATATTCCACCCTGGCTGAAGTTGTATTGATCAACAAGATGACTTATCCTTTGGCATACTCTCACAGGCCTTGCTACAGATAGCACTTTAGCTGTATTCTATTGAATCAGTACTCCCAAACAGTTCTTTAACCAACATCATGACAGCTCTCTTTGGTGGTGTGTTTAGCGGAATGACAGCATAATGAAGAAGAGGTTAGCAATGCCGGTCCTTGTTAAACCTAAACAGTGCTTTGTAACTCTATAATGTACACACAGTTTAAAAAATTAAACATTTCAAAAAAATTGTTGTGTGCCTTAGATAAAGGTCCTTAGGAAGCATGTGTTTTTCTTGTTCTGTGAAGATGCTGTCTCTAGGTCATATTTGGCTCTTTTATAAGTTGGTTGTTATAGTCACTTTCATTGCTGTTAGAGAATTTTATGAGGTGCTGAAGTCAGTACTGGAGATGAGGGAAAGGCTAAAGAAGCCTTGGTTGAGATAGGAACTGTGAGACAGAGGCTCCTGTCAAGAGAAAGTGTATGTGCCAGATAAATGAGAATAAGCTTCTGGGACATTGTTCTCTACAAGGGTGACATGGGGTCTTGGGTGTCTAATAAAACTGGACAGACAGAGGCATCTTCTCTCTGAGGGTAGGGCAGAATGTTGAATAGAAGTAAGGAATTGAACAGCTAATCAGTACTCTCTAAATATAGGCTTTTGTTGAGAGCTGAATAGGTCAGTTAATAACATCCTATGAAGGTCTATGTAAGTGTTGATTGGAGACTAAAGTGAAGACAAATCTTAGGACTCTGGTAGCTAGTAACATGGCATTGATTCATCCCTGACCAAGGATGGTTACAGAGGTGTGTGAGACCCATGCAGAAACAAGTAAGTTTGGAAATCTGTCCTAGCTTTGGTTGTCAACTTGACACACCTGGGAAGAGGAGACCTCAACTGAGAACTTTTCTCTTTTAGATGGCCATGAAGTCATGTCTTTTAGGCATTGTCTTGTTTGCTAATTAATATAGGAAGGCCTGAACCACTATGGGAGGTGTTATCCTTGGGCAGGTAGGCCTGCGTTGTATGAGAAAGTTGTATGAGCAAGCTAGAGGAAGCAAGCCAGTAAGCTGAGTTCCATTGCAGTCTCGGCATCAGTTCTTCAGAACTCTCCATGTCCCTGTCTTGACTTCCTTTGATGATAGGGCATAATCTGTAAGCTAAGTACTTCCCTCCCTAAGTTGCTTTTGGTGAGTATTATACCACAGACACAGAAAACAAACGAGGACAAAGCCTGAGCCTAGAATTGGCAGAATTTAGCCACCAGACGGAACAGAGGTAAGGTAGTAGAAGGATTAAGGGAAAAGGGAACTTTTAGGTCCTAATACTAGAAGTTTTCACAGACGGTTAAAATTTTTCAATGTTAAGACAAAAGTTGGGATTAATATGTTAGAGTGGGTGATAGTTCCCTCTGTACCTTTCTGTTTGCTGAAGGGATTGTGATTTTACATAGAAGAACAGAACCTAAAAGAAAGGAAGTGTTGTATAATCTCACATCCTTTTATTTGGACCAGCCGTGTGGATTTAAGAATTATCTTTCTCCTCCTTTCAGCAATAACTGTGCCAAAGAAAAGGGTCATGGAAATGTCTGCCTTGCTGCTGTCAAGGATAGCCTAATTTCTATCCTTACACCTTCATTATATTATTTACTTGGGTAGCATTACATTCACAGCTTTATTTTCTAGAATCTTCCTTGGAAGATTGAGTATCTCAAAATCTCTGTCTGTCTCTCTCCTCTCTTTTTCTTTCTCTCTGCATTACCATCTCATTCTGGTTCTCTGGGGACACACTTCTGAAGTTTTAGGATTACAAGCCTAGCATACCAGACTCATTCAAAGACCTCCTCTTAAAATGTAAGCTTAAGATCTTCATTTAATACCCTGAACTCCTATAGAGAATCTATTCTATAGCACATATAAATGCAGACAGCCTAAAGATATAATTTTCTAAGTTTTTCACATCATGATAAGTAATTTCTATTGGAAACTTAGTTCACAAGCAGATTGGGATGTCTATGTATTCTAGATTCACCCATGTTTAGAGCAGCCCTCACTCCCCCTAACTGTACTTGATTAGTGGCACAGGCTGGCTGTGTTGCTTCGTACACAGCACCGATTCTTTCGAATAGTTATCACTGCTACTCTTATCCACAGCTCCTGGGCCCTTTTCTTACTCTTCCCTGACTCTGCATAACTTTTCTGCTGCTCTTAATTATAGCTACAGAGATGGTACGAATCCTCCCCCTGGGATGCCCCCACCCCCACCCAAGTGCACGCAGAATTGTTTTTTCTCTGTATAATCTTACCAGGGTCCGCTCCTACCTGATAAGCAACCCCCCCCCCCACAGTTTCCCATTTGTTCTGTTTATGCTTTATCTTGGGGTGACTGCAAAGTGCCTGGAACCTGGTGCATACCTACTAAGTGTTAATGGAACAAATAAATGATTGAAAAAGAACAGGTGGATGACTTTAACCCTCATAGTAAATTAAATTACAAAGATGAGCAGAAAAATCCAGGATTTACACTCATGCCACAGTTTGGTCAAGGCCATCATTTTTTTCTGTTTTACCTTGTGAACTAATCTGAGACATGTGGATGGAATATCAGTGGAAGAGCCCGTTAGGACGTGTATTATTACAAAAGATTTGAAGTCCGAGCTGAATTAGCTTTAAACATTTCCAAATGCAAATTGTATAATAAATTGCGGTTTTAAGGTGTAACATTGAACAGAATTTAGGAAATTCTTTTCTATGATTTAAACAAAGGACTTTTGCAATAGTTGGATCAAGAAAAAAACTCAACTCACACACAAATGGGGAGAGCAGGGTTTCTAGATAAGCAGGAGAGAGATTTTCAGTGTTTCTTACCAACTATGTAGCTAATGGGAATGGTGGCTTTAAGCCAACTACCACTTAAGGGAAGAAAAAAATATTCAACAAGTGAACTGGTGCAGGACAGACAGCAGCCATCGAAATGTGATCCTCCATGGTCTCCCCAAGTGAATGAATAAAGTTTTCAACCTGTTTACTTCTGTAGCCTGTCCTCTCACCATGAAATCCAGGGTTAATTATACAACAGAAATGGTTTAATGTGATGAGAATCGTCTCAAAGATATCTTGAAGGGTCATTTGAAGCATGAAGCCTGAGGAAGGTGAAAGGAACCTGCTGCTGTAGCAGCCATGGGCCTGAGCCCCAAATCACAAAATGAGCTGAAATTGAGACCAGTCTCGATGGGGACCCATAAGTGTTGGCTCTTATCTGGGACAGGGTGAAGTCAGCTGCTGGAATTATACATCAGCTCAGATCATAGCTGATAGGAATCGAAAAGTGCAGTCTAGCTTACCAGGAGGTAAGGAAGGTAGAAAGAACATACAGATCGCCAAAGACCTTTTTGTAGTCTGGCTGTGTTTTTAGGGTTCATCCAGGTAGGCTGAATTTCAGCAGGGTTTTATGCATTCACCAGAATCAAAGGCTTGCTCATGAGGAACAAGGGACCACCTTAGCTTTGGTCACTACCCAGATAGGAACATGTATGAATACATATATTGCTGTTCTCTATTTTAAGGTAATATATTATATATGTAATAACATATATGTAATTTATGTTATCCTTAGTTTTATATATATATATATATATATATATATATATATATATATGTGTGTGTGTGTGTGTGTGTGTGTGTGTATAGCATATATGTTATTCTTAGTATTTTTCTGGGTTTAAATGAACTTAATATAAGCATATATGGGATGTTTCATTCCCAGTGATTCTTCATAATTTTTATATTTGTCTAGAGGCAACAGTCATCAAAGAAGGATTTGGAGTTTCTGAAATGTTTCTCTCTTGTACCATAATCCTCAAGCAGTTTGATATGAACTATAAACATATTGACTGGCTTTAATGATGAAAAATTCTCCGCTGATGCTTCTTTACAATGACATAGGTTTGATTCTTTGATGTGCTTTTAACAGATCTGTACTGAGAACATGTGACTTATCTATTCATGTATTAGTTTTGTTGACTCCTGTGATTTTGATAGAAGGAGCTTATATGTAATTCCACCTATATGTTATAAAGAATGGAAACAGGCCATAATTATGAAACCTGGAACACCAGTGGCTGTTCTGAGTTATTTGATTGATTCTCTTGGGTTTTTGCTCTGAGGACAGAAAATATTTTGATCTCTGAAATTTTGATGTATGAATAGTTCTAAATCATGTGAAGGACTCTTGGAAAATGAGGAGTGGGATTTCTTTATCAAGAGACTGATATGTGTTCTCCTGAAAAAAAATAAAACAACGCATGATTGTGAGGAAGACCAGGAGAGGCAAAAATCATGTTCACTAACAGAGACAGGAGCCATAAAGGATGCCTCAGTTTATTTTACTGGAATGGGTCTGTGCGCTCTCTATTTTTTATTGAGATGCCTTTGAAATGATAGTTTGAATTTACATATCCATTGTACACGAGACTACATAATATAAAAACAGGTAAATATTACAGGTTGAGCATGTACCCACGCCTTCCTCCTCTTTCCTGTCTTGCTAATTTAATCCTCTTTGTTCTCCTAGATAGTTTCTTTTCTACTATCACATAGGTGATTGTAGTTGGCTATATAAAATCTAAGAACGACATATAAAAGAAACATGTGCTACTTCCCTTTCTTAAGGTAGCTTACTCTACTTCGTATGATTATCTCCAGTTGTGACCGTTTCCTGCAAATGGCAGAGCTTCATTCTTTATGACTTAAAAGAATCCATTGAATACATTTTTATACATTCCTTTGTTGTTGGCTGCTAGATTGGTTCAATATTTAGCTATTTTAGTTATTTCTAATAGTGCTGCAATAAGTATTGATGCATGCATGCCTCTGTGCTGGCATTTATGTTGTCACGGAGTCCTTTATAACTGGGCTATATGATAGAGCTATTATGATCTTCTTTCACTTTAGATCTCTTGGGTTTTTTTTTTTCTTTCCTGACTTAAATCCTTCTTTAACCTGTGTCATGAGCTTCAGGACTGTCTCTTCCTGAATTCTATCTTCAAAGTGTTGTTGGCTTCGTTATTCGACTCAGCCTCTGCTGATGACTGAGGACGAAAGGCATTCACGGTCATTTCTCAGAGCTTCCCCAAAATTCCCAGTTACTATCCTCACCTTATCCTCTACTACCCCCTCTCTAAAGCTCTGTTCTCACTCTCTGTCTTGATGCCTTTTCTTTAGTAAGCCTAACAAAGACTAGTATTAACAAAGAATGCTAGTTACAAAGTGTTTCTATACTGGTTACTATGTTTAAACAGAAAAAGAAGAGGCAAGAGCTCATGGGGAGCTCTCTTTTCTGTTGAGTATACATATTTCCATATCATTAAAACTATACACATTTTATTATAACTATGTTCTTATGATATGATGGAAAGCAATAATACATTGAGTCTTAGACATATGCAAAGTTTTTTGTTGTTGAAAACATTTCTCTGAATATCCTACAAATTGATAGGCGTTGGCAGTAATGTTATTTATTATTGAGGAAACCATTGCTTTAGAGATGGTCATCATTTTTACAAAGGTGAATTTTATTCTCAGACCAAGAAGTGGAAGCAGGAGAGTCTTCATTCAGGGAAAATGACAATGAAGGTTTTTATCCAGGGCATCATGGGCAAACAGATTAGCCTGTCTTAACACTGGTTAAAAAGTTAGTCACAATTGTATGCTATGGACCCTGGTCTATAGGTCAGGAGACAAAAGCTTGTCTTGGGTGTTCAATCTCCACATTTGAAATGTACATAAGTACATCTTGACATGCATAACTTATGGATCTGTGACAAGAAATGCCCACCTTCTCTGTTTACAAAGAGATGTATATTCTCCAGATCCTTCTCAATGTCTGAGAATCTGACTTTTGCTTTTGTCTGTAACAATTTGTTAATATTGTGGGAACAGGACTGTAGATGGGGAGGGGAGGGAATGGAGTCATGTGACCAGTCCCGGAAATCAGACTCCAGAGTTCAGCCTCAGTGTGTAGATCTGTTAATTGTGCAGCTTATAGGTGTATATGAATGCTTGAACCAATCCAAAGTCCCCAAAACTTTGGCCACTCAATCATAGCTCACCATACCATCACTGTACTCCAATGAAAGATCTCCCTGATGAGGTTACTCAGGAGGGTGAGGTGGATCATCGTCACCTGATAGAATTCCGTGAAGATAGGAGAAGCAGCCACCCCACCGCCCTGGCCTCGGCTCCTTTCTGCTGTCTCACTGGTTTTCTGGGAGCCATCTTAGATCTAATGCCCTGTAGGGCAGATCAGGACTCTTCTGGGAGTCACAGGAGCCCACAGCACCTCACTCTCCATCTCACTTTTCCCTTCACAAGGCTGACCTCCACATCTCCACAAATTATTTTGACTGTATTTGTTTGGCTCAGATTCCAAGTAGCAATAATAATATAATAATAATGACTTGATTGTTTTGAAATTGCTGTGTCTAAATGAGATAAAACTTCAAATGACACATGTGCTTTACATATCATAAAGTTAGAGATTGCATAAACGATGCATATTTCAGCACGATGCAAATTTATTCACAGTTTACACAACTTTGTGGGTTTTGCTAAATATACCTCTAAGCACGCCTTTTCCTCCACTTAGTCTATCTTCATATTTTATTTACTATCATGTTTATGATATTACATTATCTGTATAATTTAGTTTTTATATTAAAACATAGTGAAAGATATAACACTTTATGGTGTTTATGTAAATAGTTACTCCATATATCGATCATTAGTTAATGATTTATTCAACCAATCACATATCAATAACTATTACCAGAGCTGAGAGGCTTGCTGAGAAAGTTACGTCGCATGTGCCTCTTTTCTTCAATCCTGCAGTTAGACAGACGACGGCTCCTTTAGAAAAAGAGTATTTTGAAAAGGGACTAGATAATATTTGAAGCTTTTTAATTATGTATTTGTATTTACTCTGATGTCCTGCTGTCATAATTATGTGCTCATAGGATGATTGATCTTAGCCATGTATCTTTTAAAAGTAAATAATTATAACTGCATAATTTGAAACAAAGCAAAGAAACTATGTAAAGATGATCTATGAAAGAAATAAAAACAATAAGTGCATGCTTTCAATGTAGTTCAAGTTAGTTTACAAATTTAGTGGAGGAAAAAGTCATAGAAGTAATAGTATCTTAGTTTCATTTATTTTTTTCTAACTTTTTAAATACAAGAACTCACTTAACAACCAGGTTAAGTACTGGGGTCACAGGCTTGTGCCATCACTTCTGGGCAGAAATGATGGGATTGTGACTGTCAATTATTTCAAAGATTATATTTAAGGTGTGGATTATTTGGATGAGTTCCTTGAATTTTTCCCGAAAATTCCATAAATTTTCATAAGAAACACGGACACTGAAAATTATTTGTATGCTATATTTTAATAGACTTATATGTACAAAACTTTTACTAGAATATTTTAATTAAAAGTATGAATTCCCATTTGACCCATTCAATTTTAATTTTCACAGAAATCCCATGAGCTTTGGTGACTGTCAATCTCATTCCTTTTTATTTTCAAATCTGTCCCAGGGCCGAAGCCTGTGAGCAGGTCTTTCTGCATGCTGGGCGACACTGTACAGCTGAGTTGCTTGCTCAAGTCCAACAACAGCGTATTGAAAACCGGGAGGCATTAAAATTATATCACATTTCAGTTAACAAAGTGCAGATTTAAGTATTGTATTTGAATGTATCTTAAAATTAAAACTGAAGGCAGGAGAAGTGGCTCAGCGGACAAAGTACTTACCTCACAAGAGCAGGGACCAGGACCCACATAAAGGTGGGGAAGACATGATAACTGGCCTGTAATGGAAGCATTTAGTAAGCAGAGACAGGGATTCCCCAGGCCAACATGGTGACCTAGAGTGGCTGAGTTAGTTCACTTCAGCTTCAATGAGAGACCTGCCTTGGTAACTAAAGTGGAAAAGGACAGAGCAAAATACCTAAGCCCAACCCCTGGCCTCCTCCCACGTGTGAACACATGTACATGCCCCAACATGTGCACGCACACAAATGCACACACACTCATACACCTGCAAAAAAATAAAATAAAATAAATAAAACAATTTAAATAAAGTTTAAAAGATAAAATTGCGAGCCATGATAACTAAAGAGTTAATTTGTGTTTTAGTAGTCAACATTGTAAAAGATTCTGACTAAAAGTCTGGGATTATTAAACATGGTCTATTTATTAGTGTCTCTTGATTTTCAAGAGAAATAGTCTTATCACCATGAGTCATTCTGGGGAATTTCACTTCATACTTCTCTAGACCTTCCTATACTACCTAAGGGAATACAAGACATCTTTATGGAAAGAAAGTGCTTCTAATTCAGACTTAGAACAATAGTCACCTAGAATGGAGGCTCTGACTGCTTACAGGCCAGCCGTTAGAGCAGGAAGGACAGATGCTCTACTGTAGACACTCGTACCCTACCTCCTTCCTTTTGAGTAGGCTCTCACAACTTGTAAGTGCTTCTTTGTCTGATTTAGGAATTCCTCATCCTTAGGAAGAAACATTATTAACTTCAGTTCCAATTCTACCCTCTTGTGACTTTTTGAGACATTAACCACACATGTGGTGAAAAAAAAATATATATGCAGGCAAAACACTCACAGCCATACAAATAAAATAAATCTAAAAATATTCGCATGTATCAACTCTATTATATCTATATATTATTGTGAGGAATATTGGAAACTAAGAAATAAATTTTTAGGATATTCTACAATTATTATTTTTAAAGATTTATTTTACTTTTAAGTGTGTGATATAGTGTGTGTGTGTGTGTGTGTGTGTGTGTGTGTGTGTGTGTGTATACAGGTGCTAACAAACGCCAGAAGTGGGCATTACATTACCTGGTGATGGAGTGGGAGAGACCTGTAAGTCACCCTAAGTGGGTGCTGAGAACCAAACTCTGGTCCTTTGAAAGAGGAGAACCATTCTTCAGCCTTGATAATTCTCTTACCTGTGAATTCCTATTATCATTCTTAGAAAACAATAATTTTCAATTTTTGAAATATTTCAGTTGCTTTCTACATAACTATGATCTAAATTTTTTCTCATAGTTTTTATCTTCTTTATCTTCCTCTCAACATTACCTTCCAAGTGTGTCCTATTTGCTGCTTTAGAATCAGCATTTGATTTTGGTTATAACTATTCATCCTAGGTCTTATAGCTTTTGGCCAGATGAAGATTTGCATAAACTTACCAGACTTCAGGCTCTGGATCTTAATTTTTACCCCCTCATGGAGCTTAGAGCACAAAATTTGCATATGATACAGAGGAATTTCCTCTTACTTCAATTTAGCATCCTAAGAAAATAGATACATTGTTTTAATGGTGATATGTGGCCAAATTATCCTCAAAACATTTTTGGTAACATTGTAAAGATGAAAACCCAATTTCTGCTATGAGAAACTCAGTGTTATCAGAGTGACTTTAAGGGATGAGTACAGTATATAAGAGATAAGAGTAAAAACAAATAATAAGTCCCAGAGAGGCAGTGGGTAAAGTGCTTGTTACAAGCAAGTGTAAAGAACCTTGTTAGGATTCCCAACACCCAAGGGGAAACTTAGTGTGTGAGAGTGTGTGCCTGTGATACCAATACCATCGGAGTAGAAACTGGTATATACTGTATTTCCAGACTCAGTGAGACTCCCTATCTCAAAGAGTAAGGTGAAAAGTAAAAGAGAAAGACACAACATTGCTGGCCTCCACACAAGCATGCACACAACAAAATAAACAAATAAATAATTCTGCATCCAAAGAGGATCAGAGAGGAACGGATGCTTGGAATTACTGGAGGACAGGATATTCCATTACTTTGTATGATTAATGCAATTTTATTCAGCATTTAATGATAAATCTAAGTCTAGATGAATTGCTGCTCATCATGCTAGGTTTCTGTACTTGGCATTTGCTCTCCTGTCTTGATATCTGTGTTTTTTGTGTAGTTGATATGATCAAAATTTTCTCCCTATGAATATGTAACATTTATGGTTTTGTTTTGTAAGGTTCTTGAGCAAAATTAGTGATTCCTTTGTGTCTCTTTTCATATTTCCCCTTGGCATAATTCTGATCCGTTTGGCTCATTTAAAAGATGGTGTCAAAAATAAAAAATAAAAAGACAGTATCTGAGAGATGGCTCAGTGGTTAAGAGCATATACTGATGTTCTAGGGATCATGAGTTCAGTTCCCAGCACCCACATCAGTGTCTCACAACTGCCTGTCACTGCAAGTCAGTGGATCTAACACTCTTTTCTGGCTTTGCAGGCAGAAGCACACAATCTTGATTATATTTGAGAAAGAAGCCTCCAGGCAATTTTGTGGGCTAAGAGCAAAGAAGCTTTGAACACACACGTGTGTGAGCACACACACACACACACACACACACACACACACACACACACACATGCTTTAATATTTTAGTTTAAATAAAACCAAACGTTTTATTATTGTATTAGGCACGGAGTAGTCTGATATTTTATTTTCTATTTTATGGTATTGAACTCACACCTTGCCATTTGTAGAGCAGTATGCTATAAAAGGATTTGCTAGTTTACAAACAAACAGTGGCAAGCCAGAGTTAAAAAGAAAAGCAGGGGATTGTGGATGTATCTCAGTGATAATGTGCTTAACTATTGAGCACAAGGTCTTGAGATAGATGAATATATATATATATATATATATATATATATATATATATATATATATTAGACAGACAGAAAGATGATAGATAAATATAGATAGATACATAGATGATAGATAGATTAATAAATGAACAGATATATAGATGATAGATAATGATAGATGAGATATACAGACAGATGATAGAGAGACAGAGAGAAAGAGAAGAAGTAGAGGCAGAGTGACAGAGAGACTGAAAGCAGAGCAAGCCCAGTGAATTGAAATAGGAAATGCAATAGGAATCCCTGTAATCAGGAAAGGAAATACCTTCTAGTAGCTTAGGTCAGAGCTGTCACTTAACTGATGGAGAGAACTTAATGAGGAAGGTGGAATAAACACAAGAGACATTACTTGAAAAATCAAATTTATTGTATAATTACATGAATTAAAATACACCTGTTAAGATTATATTTGCTGTGTTTGGCAAATACATATACTCATATAAGTGCCATAGTAAGCATACAGGGCATACTTATTATTCCAAAAAGTTATCCATTCTTTGCAGCCAGTTCCCCTTTCTTCAAACAATGGTAGATCTTACTGTAACAGTAGATTCGTTTTGACTTTCCTACAGCATTTACATGCATCTGGGTGTGCTTTTTTTTTTGTCTAGCTTTTTACTTCCACCACCATGTTTTGGTGCCACAGTGTATTCTTGTAAGGATAAGTGATTTCTGCATTCATTTGCATAATGAATGGTTGCACCAGTGTTTATTTATGGTCTTATTTTTTTCTGGAGAGATAGTAAAGTTATTGAATCATATGCTTAGTGAATATTTAGCATTTTAACATCTGCCAAGCTACTTTTCAAAATGGCATGTACTGTTTTACATTTGTCTGAGTTCCAGATGGTCCATACTCTCAGCAACATTGGTGTCACCTTGCAGAGTTTTATCTGTTTGTTGCTATTTAAATTTTCATTGCTGATAATGTCTTTAAATTCTTTTATGCTTCAGTTTGTTATACAAGTTTCTGGTATTTCTACCTCAATGTGGCATATGCTGCAAATCCAATTCAGTGAATTCCATTTTACAAATGTTGTAAGCTCTTACCTTAGAATTGCCTCTTTGTAAGCATACATTTCATTTCTTTTTAATTGTACTCATGGGTTCACGTAAGTTCTAATCTATTTATGATAATTGTTTCAATATAAATTTCTTCAGATTATATTATCTCCATTATTTCTGGGTTTGTGGCTAATGACTAATATTTTATCTGGTTACACTTTCTATGCATGGCTAGAATCATTTTATGGGATGCTGAATACAATTCTTGACAATCTAGATTTTATCATCTCCCTTCATGGAGTTGAAAATCTTGTTTTAAAATGTCATTAAGTGATTACTAAAGTCATTTGAGTTTTAGAGATATGGACTTTTCCACAGGGCTGCATTTAATACCAGGCTTTCGTGCACCCAATACAAGGATTCTACTGTGAAGCATTATCTCCAACCCCATGTAGGATCTGTGTCTGTGTAGCTTAGTTTTGGGCAACTTTATGGTTGAGACCCTGTGCTCTGGGGCTCATTTGTCCCCAGCTCCTTTCCCAGTGCATTCTAGCTAACTTAACCATCCAGAACTATGGAAACGGCATGCTTACTTAACTCAGGGTCTACGCTCCATGCATTGCTGCTGAAAAAGGAGCTCCAAAGGGCAGTAGGAAGGTTTTCTGTGCTCAATTTCATATTCTTCTTCCCTGCATGACAGGTCTGATGCCTTTGTCTAATAATCAAAACCCCTTTTTTATATGTTTGTCTCACCATCTATATATTTTTCTTTTTAAAAACTAAAAATAGATTTTCTTCATACAGTATCTCATCAGTTCCCCCTCTTAACAATTTCTTCCAGATACTCACACTGTACACTGAAATCCCTTTCCTTTTCTCTCTCAGTAGAAAACAAAGATGAAAGTAACAACCTAGACAGAAAGCCATACAACAGAACTCTTTTTTGATACTTTATTTACATTTCAAATGGTTTCCCCTTTCCAGGTCTCCCCTTTGGAAACCCCCTATCTCATCCCCCATCCCCTGCCTCTATGAAGGAATTCCCCCACCCGCCCACCCACTCCCATCTTCCCTCCCTGGCATTCCCCTATACTGAGGCATCTAACACCCTCAGGCCCAAGGGCCTCTCCTCCCCCTGATGGCCAACAAGGCCTTCCTCTGCCACATATGTGGCCAGCACCATGGGTCCCTCCATGTGTATTCTTTGGTTGGTGGTCCAGTCTCCTGGAGCACTGGAGGGTCGGGCCAGTTGACACTGTTGCTCCCTCCATGGGGCTGCAAACTCCCTCAGCTCCGTTAGTCCCTTCTCTAACTCCTTCATCTGGGACTCCATGCTCAGTCCAGCTGTTGCTATGAATTGAATCTTGGGTATTCCGAACTTTTGGGCTAATACCCACTTATTAGTGAGTACATACCGTGTTCGTTCTTTTGTGACTGAGTTACCTCACTCAGGATGATATTTTCAAGTTCCATCAATTTGCATGCAAATTTCATGAAGTCATTGCTTTTAATAGCTGACATCCTTAGTCATCAGGGAAATGCAAATAAAAACAACCTTGAGATTCTACCTCACACCAGTCAGAATGGCTAAGATCAAAAACAGAACTCTTAAAAACTGTGATAAGGATGCTTAAATCCAACTCTCCACAACTAAAGGCTTCTGGAAGGGGGTTGGCTGGGGAAGGACTCAGTCTACTTTAAGGGGCTGGCCACCAGAATTTTGACCATGCTCCAGTGAGTATACGATCAACACAAATTGGACTCTCCTCCTCCTCCTCCTCCTCCTCCTCCTCC
>CM052717.1:40665224-40711745 GCA_028551405.1 Uromys caudimaculatus | reverse complement strand
GAATGGATACAGAAAATGTGGTACATCTACACAATGGAGTACTACTCAGCTATTAAAAACAATGACTTCATGAAATTTGCAGGCAAATGGATGGAACTTGAAAATATCATCCTGAGTGAGGTAACTCAGTCACAAAAGAAGAAATTCTTCTCATCTATTTCCTTATGATCTTTTCAATGAATTTTGAATAGTTTCAGAATGTATTGTTAATAACGCCAGATTGCAGAGATGTATTGGAACCAAAGATCTTAATAAACCACGCTCACTACATACTTATCCAAACTGAGCTTAACAAATACTGTCAGGTTTCTGTCCTCAAATGCAGAAGACAGAAGACACGATGTTGGCACCTCACAGACAGGCAGCATCTAGAGATAGCATCAAAGCAATGGCTGATTTACCTGTCAGCGACCTTTTTCTCTTACTAATCATAGAGGGATGTAGTGCCTGATACTCACATGGAAGTATTTATTTTTTGCAAGATGGAACATAAATGTCAATAAACAGCTCCTTCAATACTGAAGCAATGTCAAACTGATGCCATTTGGATAGCAGTACACAGGCAAGCACTGTATTTCGTGTGAGCATCAGGTAGGATAAATCCATCAGCATGGCTCATGGGCCTAGGGCCAGAAGATTTCTTTTTCTTGCTTTGTTATTGAGGACAATCCATAGCAACATAATGAGCACTGGCTTCCTCATGTATCATAATGAGTACTATAAATACATGTTCAGTCTAAGAAAAACAGATGTCTCAATACGAAGATGGTGGGAGAAAGACAAGGCTCTGAGTCCCCTCTATGCTAACTACTGCCTCCAGGATTTCTTTTTAAGTTCTTTTCCTTTTCTGAAAAATCAGCAGATCACACAAGAACCATTTTGCAAGCACACACGAGGTATCATTATTTCTGAATATGATAGATAACCGTGATGACATGTGGCAGTGGCTTTTTGCCTAAGTCCTAGTGGTTGACTTTGCAAGCTGAGACATTTGAGGATGTATTTCTCTACAGCAAGCTATACACTTTCCCCTAATGGCCATCTGTATCTCAAGTAAGCCAAGAGCTTAGTGGGCCTGAAGCTTCTTTTATTTTTTGTCTATATACTCATGGTCTGAAGTTCCTGAAAAGGAGATCGGGGTGTTCAAAGGACACAGAGAGAATAGCATTTCCTGAGCACTGAGACAGGGCTGTGATTGTAAGTGATAAGGAGACCTCCAAACTGTTCTGGCTGAGATATCACATATGTACCCCTGAAGCAGCATCTTCTCTTCATCACTTAGACCTCGGTATGTCTTGGATAGTGGCTATCTTTTCAAGGATATTTGTATGTAGACTTGGAAGAAAATAAGAAGATAATGCCCTCTTCTATAGTAAGCACAGTGCAGTAAAGATAGTGCTTACTTCTGGAATAAAAAGTGTGCATGATCACTGCCTCTTATAACATATGTTGAATTTCCTGACATCAGTTTTGCTTACAGAAGTAAACAAACACACACATTCACACATACACATACATGCACCTGCACACTCATGCATACAACACTCATGTATGAGCACACACATGCACATACATGTGTACACATGCATATACATGCATGTACCTACAGACACATACATGCATGTACATATGCATGTACATGAACTCACACAGACACATACACACAGACATACATGCACATACACACTTATTCCAGTACACACACACATTCACACATACCATACATGCCATGCACACACATGAGTACACACACATACACACAAACACACAGATACACACACACACAGTGTCTATCTATGCCAAATAAATGTATGGGAATGTGAACTTAAGAAACTTCATAGAAAATGCTGATCTTCTAATTTCTATTCTTGATGTGTATAATAAAGTTTCAGAAGTCTTGTACCTCTTTGCCAACTTGCTTGTTAGTTTGTGAACAGGCTACAGTTTCAGAGCTGTCTCACTTCATGGGGTTTCAATAACAAAGACAAGAAGCTAATAGACTTTCTGGAAGTAAGAAATATAACCATATGGGCCAAATAACAAGATTTGAGAAAATCTCCAGTCACCTGAAAAGAACCATATGTGTTAACACAAGTGGTTATGACTTGTCTTAGTTAAGGTTTTACTGCTGTAAAGAGACACCATAACCAAGGCAAGTCTTATAAAGGACAACATTTAATTGGGGCTGGCTTACTGGTTCTGAGGTTCAGTCCATTATCATCATGGCAGGAAACATGACTATGTCCAGGCAGAAATGATGCTGGAAGAGCTGAGTTCTACATCTTGTTCCAAAGGCAAACAGGAGAAAACTGATTTCCAGGCAACTAGGAGTAGGGTCTCTCAAAGCCCACCCCCACAGTGCCACACTTCCTCCAATAAGGCCACACCTCCTAATAGTGCCTCTCCTTGGGCCAAGCATATTCAAACCACCACATGGCTCATGAATAAAGAGGTTTCCAGATAAACTAGATGGTGTTGATAATGGTGATCTTGTTGATAAAATATGGAGCATAGTATGGTTTGAAAACATTAGTCTTTAGATTGATCTCTTAGCCTGCTGCCAAATCAAAAAGGAAAGCATATTTAATGAGCATAAAGTTTGAATGGTTGAGTATATGTTAATTAAATATGGTATAGGTGATGGTTAAGCAAACAGAAAGTAAATGTATCTTGTGTACTAAATAAGAAGCTATCTGTCTGTCTTTGTCCATTTATCCCTCATTCCCGTTCCATCCCATTCTTGGGTTATGAGAATGGTGAGTAGGAGAGGGGCTGAGGTTTCCGGATGGCAGCTGGATTACAAGAGGGAGAGAGCAAATGGCAGATTTATTCTGGCTTGGCCATTTCAATTTCCTTGTTACATTGAATTGTCTTAGACTTTAGGAATATTCATATAGTTGAGTAAAGTTATCACCAAGTATCTCTATGATCTGTGTATTAGTTATGACTCTCACTTCCATGGACAAATATCTGAAAAGAAGAAACTAATGAAAGGTATTCTTGTTTGAATATGTTGCTTTGATAAAATGCTCAGAAGAAAGCAAGCTGAGGAGTAAAGTCTTTATTTGGTGCATACTTCTATATTACAACCAATCATTGAGGAAAGCAGAGCAGAACTCAAGCCAGGAACTGGAAGGCAGGAATCATAGAGGAACATAACTTGATGGCTTGCTTTCTAGCTCCCTCTATGACCCATACTTAAGCTAAATTTCCTTTACAATCACCCACAGTGGACTTGATCCTGCTGCACAAGTCTCTAGTAGTCATGTCCATAGGAAAACCTTATTTAGGCAATTCCATCTGGGTCTTTCCTCTCAGATGACTCTAGCCTGTGCCAACATAACAACTGGAGCTCACTAGACAAAAGTAATATTTATTTTGGCTCACAGATTGAGGGTATAACCCACTGTGTATCCTGGTGGAGCGACATGGTGCCAGGAGAAGCTCAAAGCTGTGGCAGCAGCAGCGTGAGGCTGCTTGCTCATATTTTAGTGGACAAGAGGGTGAGGCAGATGCATGCTGCATTCAGATGGGTTTCCCCATTTCCCTCTATTAGCATACAATATGTAAATATCCTCACTGATCCACAGAAGGATAAACCTTACTAATGCTCTAGGTGTTTCTTAATCCAAATGGTTGTCAGTCCTAGGCAATTTAGTGCAGGAAGTTGTTTTTGGTTCAAATCTGAAGCACCTCCAATAGTTACGTATGTTGAAAGCTCAGCCCTCAGCTTGTAGCATGATTTGGAAGGTTGTGAAACCTGCAGGTAGTGGGGCTAGCTGGCAGCAGTAACTAACAAGAGCCAGACCTTGAAGATTATACCTGCTCCTGATTTGGCCTGATTGCTGTGCTTCCTGGTCTGCTAACCTGAGAGACACTTTCGCTCCTACCTCAACGGAGTGAGTCACTGGACCTCTCCAGCTCTTGATTGACTCGAACTTCAGAACCCATGGGTCAAACCAATTCCTCCCCTCACAAGCTGCTGTCAGAGGTTTTCTGCCACACTGGCAGAAAATATAATTAATGCAGGGGAAATCAATGTGTATAAGAGACTAATCAAGGATGTGGTTGAGTCCATACTGTCATGATTTGCCCTACTGTTGTGATTTGTTAGTTTCTATGTGAACAGCAGGCTCCCTTGTACTGTCTTGTCTCTAAGGATTCACTAGCCTTGGGAAAGGTTGTCACTACCCCGTCATGGAGACCACCCATAAAAGAACATCAGAATGTAGAAAATAAGGATATAGTTAATACAGTTGACCTCATGGTGAATGGATACCAAATAAAGAATCATAATAGCTATGAAAACAAAGTTAAAACAAGGTCACTCAAGTGCTTAGTGTGGTGACCCAAATAGAAGCAAAGAAAGGCTTTGACTGGTTGATGGCTGAGGAAATGGAGAGGTGAGCACATTTGAGACATAGTTTGAAGGTCACAGTCAGTAATTCTGAAGATGCAATTAGACATAGATTCGTACGTAGAGAGAACTCAGTAACTTTGCTTGTGGACTTTATATGTGAGGTAAAACTAGGTCCAGTAGATATAGGTAGGTCCAGTAGAGAAACAACAAAGGCCGGGCACTGAAACTGTTAGAGTTGAGATGTATGTGGGATATTGACGTAGAGATATGAATTAAAGAGGAGGATGAGAGAGGGTAGATCCCTGGTAGTTATAAAAATCATGGAGTCTACAATTTTTAGACACAGTATAGAATGTGTAAGACAATAATAATTAACTAGAGAAGTGTGATGTTTCAACTATTTGGAGCAGTTAAGGCATTGCCAATAATCACTCCTCCCTAACCTGTTTTGTTCTTTCAAACTATCACTTGTTTTCCTAATATTGTTGAGTGTGTCTGTCTTAAAATGCAAAGGAGATTAAGCAAACATCAAATATAATCATCACATTGATACCATATGCGGTTTGTTACGTAGTGGTATAGTGATATTTCTCTAACAGTTTATGTATAAGTAGGTTCTCATGTGTTGATTTTCTATTAAGTAGACAGCACATTAACACCTGCCTGAGGAAAACAGCATTGCTTGTGGTTTCTATTTAGCTTTTATATACATGACCATTGCATAGCTAGCAATTAGGGACGGTATTGTACTTGGTTCAAGTTTCAGTCATTTTCTCTCTGTCTTCATTTTGTAATTGCTCTCAAAATTATGTGACTATGCTTTCCCCCTTTGTTTTCCCATGGCATTCCTACTTTAATCTCTCAGTTTCAAATATCTCTTCTTAGAATTATCTAGGACTGTATCTCATAGTTAATTGTGAAATGCTACAAAAGGCCTTGAAGGTATTCCGTCATTATAGAGTGGAAAGGCATCAGATAATGCATAAAGGGGGGGGGGTGACACAAAGTGGGGAAGACAGGAAGTGTATCAAACGTGTGAACCTCAACAGTTTCCTGCAAGGCATGGCCACTGAGTGGCAAAGGAGATAATAAAGGAGGCATGCCAGGAAACTGTAGGAAATGATCTTTTGTTTGTTTATTCAAAGCAAAAGTTGTCAAGACTTTGCTCAAACCTAACAGGCGCCATGATTGATTAGACTTAGTTCTACTTTGCCTATTCCTTTGGGGGCAAAGTCACACATTTGACAAAGGCCAGGGTGGCACTCATACTGTGCAATTCACTACCATGTGATGTACCAGCTGTCAGCAGTTTGTAATAGTTTTACTCTTATCTAATGTGGGGCAAACCTTCACCCTCACAGGTAGGACTTGAGTTAATGGCAGATAGAATCTGAAGGGCGATATAATTTTGGGGGAATCAGCACAGCAGTTTCATATTATAAAATAAAATGGAAAGGCATTTTCTTTACCAATAAAAAGTCCCTGCTACATTTTCTTTAACTGGGGCTACTTTAGTATCTCACTTGTCCCTACAATCTCATTATAATTATCAGTATTAATTGAGAACAGATGCAATTTTAAATATAAGGTAATGAAAAAGATACTGTTAAACGAAATATTTGGTAGATGAAATCTCCAATAATCGATTGTTTATGTTGGAAAACTAAAAAGGCTGCCATTAGTGGTCTTGATGAAAACCAGCATTTCTTAGGAGAGAAACTAACACTTAGGATGTCATGTATCTGTTTCTGCCCATGCTCTAGCTACCATGTTAATGGAGAAGAGTGTTGGGATACATGCTTTTACAGAGTGTTCACAAAAATCAAGCGCCATTTTCTTTCTTGGCTATCACGGCATAAATAAAGGCATACCGCTCACTTTAATAAGCATGATGCAAACAAATGAGATTTCATTTCTTATCAGAAAGTTTGTAGTGATTTGGACTTATTAAGAAGACAAACTGACAAAGAGTCATTTTCACTTCTGTTTTCATAAAAGGTTTGAGTCCACTTGCATGTGATTAAGAAAAAAAAAAAAAAAAAGACAAACCTCTCAATCTCTCATCCTTCCTTAATGCACAGAGAGCTAACTTTATGCTTCTTAGCGTTTTAGGCGTGGTTGAGTGAGTCCCTATTGTACCAGCAACAGACAAATATTTTGCTCCAGTGAATGCTGCTGTAGCCATAAACATACAGTAAATATTGAATGATTTGTAATCCCTTAAGAAAGTAGACGTCTCAAAAGCATATTCTTTTGTACTTAAAAATATAATTACTTGAGAAGATTTGGATATCAGACATCGTTTTTAGTGATCTCAAACAGACTAAGAAGGAAGACCTCTTCTCATCTACGTAGGCTCTCTGGGACTCCCACAGAACAGACACTTTTCATGAACTTGAAGACAGTTGGCCAGCTCGCCATCATTTAAGCATTAAGTCTGGAGGCTAGTGCCAGCTGTAAGGTGTTCCCTTCGCTCGCCCATCTCTGCGGCTACAGCAGAAGCAGAAGCAGCGGCATTAGTTGGTAGACAGCGCCGACTTCAGTTGCTGAAGCTCTGGGGTTTCTGTCTTCAAAGTCCAGAGTTTTATCAACTCCTCCCTGGAAAATGAGAATGTCTAAAAGTGATGCCAGGCTGCAGTTTATTTAAATGAGCTATTTACTCCCCCCCTGCAGGACATGGAACCATGTAGTGCCTAGATGAAAAGATCAAGCAAAACAAAGAGGGGGGGGGGAAATCAATGATCTGAGATTACATAAACAAATTGGAGGCAGTAATTCCCTCAACGCCTATAAATTCTGGGCTGAAATTTATGAAGAACTTAGGACATGAATTTATCTTTATTTTTAGTTACATTTTTAAAGGGACGAGTTGCATTTTTAAAGGGGCGAAATACATTTTTTAAAGAGGCGAGATACATTTTTAAAGACTTTCTGCAAAGAAGATAATGCTCTGGCAAACTCTTAAGAAAAGAGAGAAGACTAATGTTCAAAAACTTGTCTAGAATTCCGCCGTTCCCGATCTGTTTGTGTTCCTCTCAAACTTAATGCATGCCCTCTCTTGTGTAAATATAAACAGGTTTTATCTTAGAAAAATCTCACCTGGAAGGGTGGCACTTTACACAGAATCCTAATTTCATGACCTTCTTCTGCCTCTAAGGAACAAGCAACAAAAGTGAGTTAAATAGGAGCATAATTATTCTCCCATTTTGTGCCTTGTATACTAAAGGGGGAAGAACTTGTTGTGAGTGAGACCTGGAGAAAATAACGAACCTGAAATCTCACAGGATCTGTCCTCCTTTTGTAAACAAACACAAATGCAAATGTAGGTTGGAAACTATAAAGAGCGTCACCTCAATTGAGGTTATCTTGCCACAAACTATGTCGCTTTAAGAGAAATTTCAAGTGAGATCTGCTGTTTGGAAAAGTAAGGGTTTTAATTCTATGAGACATGGCAACAATGGGCTGTGAATGTGTCCTATGACAGCAGGTAGACAGAGCCCGGGGCTTTGTCAAAGTACCTCCAGATAAATGCTGCACATCAGACCTTGTAGGGCTCTGGGAGCTGTCATGTCATTGGCCTCAGCCAGCAAGTCATCTTACTATAACACAGACGGGTGTGGAAAGCCAGCGTCCTGAGCCAAGTGTGTGGAGTCCCCAGGTCTCTGTCTAGTGCATCGAGGCACTGTTCAGGAGCCAGAGGGTTTGTGCCTGAGGAAAGTATTTTTAAGGCTACCTGAATGTTGACTAGGGACCATAAACTTCTCAGCATTCTGTAATTCTGGGGCTGGGCTTCATTTTCCTGACACTGCAGAATGGAATTTATTGGCTGTTGAACTTCACACACACACACACATGCACAAAACTCACTTCCAAATACAACTGGAATCTGTTTCAGGTGTTTGGAACTCGAGGTAAGTTACAGCTAGCTTCTGACAGAAGCCTACCCATGCTGTTATATGTGGCACAGCTAGACCTGCATTTAACTAGGGGCACTTCTGTGTCAGAGCAGGTATTTTTTTCTAATTAAGATGAATATATTTAGAGTAAACATGATAGAATAAATATGTCTAGAAATTGGGCAAGGAAGTCTATTTGATAGCATTTTTAATCTGTCCACACTTAAAGTAGAAAATAGAATTTATCTTTGTTTACTCTAAAATCTTTAATTACATTCATGGCAGGAAAAAGGCAAGTAAGGTGATAATCGATAAGAGGTTATGCCATCACTGTGAAACTGTAACAGACAATTTAAGACTTCCCTTAACAGTTGCAGGTTGCAAGATTTAAAAATCTACCGCCTGTCACTTAAATTAAAGACTTTATTTTCTAGGTAACTTGTTTTGAAATCTTGAGGGGAGTTTTGCCTTTCATGAGATCTGAGGTGTGTTCATCTTAATAATTATCACTTTATAAGGCTTAAGACCATGGATGCTTTCTTCCATTTATGATATTTTATTTTGTGTATTTTTCTGGAACCACATTATAAGAAAAAGTAAAACTTCTAAGACCTTAAAAGATTTTGTTGTTTTTTTTCCCCTGCATTTGGAAATAAACTTCAGACAGTGTGTGCTTTGATTTAAAACCTTGATGTAGAAACTTTTGGAATGCTTTGTCTTAAATCACTTACACACAAGGATTGCATGCCACGAGATGAAAAGAACGTAGACTGCTGTTTGCTGTGTAAGAGGTATGAGAGCTGGTGAGTTAGCACAATGACAGTAGAAAAGATTTGCCTGATGACAACTAAGGAAGGTAGGCTGCTAGTATACTCATTCTTCCTTCTGTACACACACACACACCACACTCACATACCACACTCACACACACACACCACACACACACACATACACATGTACACACACACACACTTACACACACACAAATACACATGTACACACACACCACACTCACACACATACACACACTCACACACAGACACATACATATACACACAGACACACACATATACACACAGACACACATATATACACATACTCACACACACACATACTCACATACAGACACACATACATACACATACAAACACACACACACACTACACTCACACACAGACACACACATACTCACACACACACAGACACACAGACACACACAGACACACACAGACACACACACACACACACACACACACACACACACACACACACCGTAAAACAGTTCAAGAAAAGAAAATGTCCCCTGGTTCTAAGCATCTGTGAAAACTCATTAGAGTGTTTAGGGACCTTCAAGGCAAGAGGGAGAATAAATTAGTCCAGCTAGTGAGCCTTCCCACGTGGTCTGCAGCGGGGGTCCACTGAGCTGCTCACAATGATACCCCCCCCCCCGCTGTCTCCTGCTTCTCTCTGAACTGAAGTTACTATTTTCCAAAAGACTCTGCCATTATTTTGATTTTCATCTTGTAATCAACATTTACTAAACTACTGAAATATGCTTATCAAAATGACTCCAAAGAGCAAATACCAATATGTGGGCACCGCACTTTGTATTATAACTTCTTTGGTTAGACGTTCAAAAAGGGCAAGGGAGAATGGGACTAGCTGCTCTTTTTTTCCCTCTATTTTTATTTTCCTTTCCCCCTCCTCCACATTCTTTATAAATGTTCTTGAAATCTTTTAAAATCGAAGAGCACAACTGTGGAGCCAAGCACCAGCACACAGAAAGGAAAGGGTCCTCTGTCAGTCCAGGGGCGGCCACAGCATTTATGTTAGGGAAATGGTGCAAGACAATTTTAAAGGCGATATAACTGTTGAAGAAATACCAAAGCCAGATGACTTCAGGAGTGAGCACAGAGAGAAGCAGATACATTGAACTTCAACCCAGATCTCAGAAAGCTGCTTTAACTGAGGTCAAAAAGGAGACAATTGTAAGTGTATCTCAATTATTTATTAGGTTTACCTAGAAAGAGACCTCCACAACAGTTAGACCCAATCAGTCCTTCTTCTGTGTGGATGTGTCGACCAGTCAGGAGGAAGTCTATACCCAAGTATTTAGAATCAACAAATATTTAGAGTGAGAGAAATTGTGACAGTAACTGAGTACCACTCCATTAATCAAAGTAGCTTCCACTTGTAAAGGTTTTTGTAGTAAGCTAATTAAATATTACTTAAAGTTATGTGGTTAAAGGTGTTTTCTCTTCTGGTGCCCTAGTTGTATGTGTGATATATATGTTTTGTGGAACTGTTTCCTTTTATGCTCTTTGCTGGCAGGTAATTAAAATTGTTACTTTAGTTTGATAGAAAAACAATTCAAAAAGAAAGCATGTTATCTGTGGGTTTTAGAGTGTATGTTTACTATCATCTGTGTTTTATTAGTTCTGTCAATGAAGAATTTCATTTTTCGATTAGGACTTAGGGAGAAAGTGGTTTGTTTTAAAATAACAATTGACATGCAAGAAACATTTAATGAAAAATCAGTCTAGAATAGATTCCAAAAGAATTAGAACATTGTATAATAACGGATAAAATGGGTTAAAATGTACCATACTGTAAGTGCATGTGTTTTGTGTGGTATAAATTTAAATCTAAGGAATCATTCTACATTTTTAGAATGTTTTTAAATAGCCATTTTAATAAATCAAGAATACAAGAGTTGAAAATATGAGAGTCTTTATGTATACATTGTGAGTCAATGTGTTGTACAGTAATACCTGCATGAATATAAATAAATTTATAAATATACAATTTAATATTGCCTTTAAATTTTTGTTTGCATCACACATACTTGTTTTACATGTTAAAGGATTTCCTAGTTGGTAATGATGTTTATATTTGCTGCATTAAGAGAGCTTTCAAATGAATGATTTAAAAATGTGGTTTTTCAAAATTCGCATAAAGGGGAGGAGACAGTGGGAGAGGAGAAGGAGAAGGAGAAAGGGAGAGAGGGAGAGAGGTATTTGAATATGGATTCAACAATGTTATTATTATTCTCCAATAGGAACTAGCTCTCCATTGACTCGTTCATTTTGGGAGGGCCAGTTATCAGGTACACATAATAGGCAAGCGATGTTAGCTGAACTAGAGCGTTTTACACACGGTAACTGATATTTACATGTTAAAATATGACGTCTAATCTGTGCCCGTGGCCAAATGCTTCTGAGGCATCGTGACTAAGATGAGCTGATGCTGTTAAGCTGTAGAGGGCTAGGTTGCTTGGGTCCTGTTGTGCTTGGCAGGTCGTGATAAATGGGAGAGTTTCTCTTAACCTCGTGTCTATAACATTCCAGTATCTTGAAAAGGGTGTCGTAAGGTAGAAGACGTTGCCAAAACATTACGAAGTTTTCTCTGCTTTGGGGTTGGAAATAAATTATTGAGATTATTTTTAAGGCATCAGTCCTGGGAAATCATATTTTCTCTTCCACAGAGGGAAGCCTAATAATAAAGGTGCTGATATGTAAAAGTGGGGGAATTATTCTTCCCTGTTTCCTTGTGAGTGCTCCGTACAATGAGCAATATTACTTCATTTGCAACAGATTCAACCAAATCTGTATTGTGTTCATTACACTGCACTTCACAATTCAGGCAGAATACGCCATTCTGATTTTTTGTTATGATAAATTGTACCTTTCTCATGATACATGGGAGTTTAAAATATGAGTAAATGTTAATAAAAGACAAAAAGAAAAAAACAAGAAACAGAAAGAAACAGTTTTGATGTTTATTTTGCATATTTGTAAGAAGGCAAGTCCATCTAAAATTACTTATCTGCAGTACTTTATGTAAACTCTTTAAAATGGAGGACTTGGTCTCATTTCCACATTGGGGGAGGGAGTGCGGGACAGGGAATTTCCCCCTGAGCTGCAATACAATACGTTACAGCATCTCTCAATTCCTCTTGTGGCATTTTAAGTCCTGAGTTACCTTTGCCCTGTTGGGTGATAATGAAACAATATACCATTGGGAGGGGTTGAAATATTTCTAAATAATTCATAGAGCATGTGGTATTTCTGGCAGATGACAAAGGATTATGGCATAGCGAAGGAGAAAATAGATGTAGTAGAATTTTAAGAGTTGATTAGGTTTGACATCTGGTTCTATGCTTATGAGCAGCACATAAATAATTACGCTTTATTTTCCTGTGCTATTGTAATAAGTTATTTTTCAAGCACACAGCCTTGCGACAAGCTATCAAACAATTGGAAGGTTATTCTGATGGTGTTTGTTGCTGGAGAGTTATAGACCTAGGGTTTTTTCCACTTAAACATGATTTCTCCCCAGTGTGTGATTTTGTTTAACCTCCATCCCCAAGCTAAGGCCCCTACACTGAGCACCAGAAACAAATACTGCAGGGGACTAAGAGCTTCTGCTTTGTTCTTTGTTTTGTCGTCTATCCATGAGCGTGCATGTGTGCATGCGTGTGCTTGTGCGTGCGTGTGTGTGTGTGTGTGTGTGTGTGTGTGTGTGCATGCGTGTGTGTGTGTGTGTGTGTGTGTGTCGTATACCTTCATGCAGCTATCTGTGTTCATGTGTATGCAGGCACACCTGTATGCACAGTATACAGAATGCACACACATGCACATGGAACACTACTGTTTTTAATCGTTATGTTTATTTTGTTGAGTGCTGCATTTGGAATAATCATTCGAGTCTTTGATATAGCACTTAAAGGAGATTATGTCAGTTTCTCTTTGACTGAAGCAGGTGCAGCTTTGTGTTACGAATTAAGAAAAAGTCACCTAACTGTTGCTATTTCAAGAAGTATAATTTTCACTATTTCAAAACATAAAAAAAAGGATCCTTGTTGTTCTGCTGTATTAGGCTATTCTTCAATTTTATTCATCGCAGTCATAAAACAAACTTTAAAAAGTATTCACATACATACGACATCTTGATTTACAATGTCCTTTATGTATCATTTGCTCAGTCAGATCCACACTTAGAGCACTCATATTGGAAACTGAAGTAAAGCTAAGAGGTTTAAAGTCTTGTTGGCAGTAATTTCTACTTTATTCTCTTTATTTACAAAGCATTTTGAATAGAAAGGTTTACATTTTCATAGATTTGGAACAAATTCTCTTCCACCATCACCACAAGGATACAAATAGTAACTTGTCCATGGCATTGAGAAACTTTCAGTTTTGTTGTTTTTGTCTGAGATTTACAGTTTCAGAATTGATCTTTAATTTTCTCTGTAGAAGAAATTATGAGATGTAAGGTCGACTTGAAAACATTAAAATTTGAAAAACGGCCTCTCTAAAATATCATATTATACGTTATTGTTAATGTTTCAGGAATCTGAAACAGCAAGATAAAGTAGGAAATAACTGTGGTAATTGATTCCAGCCGGTTGAAAAGACGATTAGTAATATCAAAAAGGTCACTCTTATTTATTCACTTTCTTAGGAGTTCCCTCTGCTTTTTCTCAAGAGATTGTGAGCTTCTCAAAGCATCTAGCAGTTAGAAAATGTGAGGGAAATATGAAGTCTGATATTTAGGTGTCAAAACGCTTGTCCTAATAGAAAACATTCTAGAAATTATATTTTCCAGCTTTAAAAAAATACTATTTATAGTACCAAATCTCACATTCTCTACAACTTATTTTATATTATTCTTATGTTACTCATGTAAGTGCAGCCTAACAGTTTTGAACAATAAATTGTATTTGAAGTAGCAAAATGAGTTTATAAATGGTGATTGTCTGACTAGAATAATATTGGCCTGCTTTCTCGGCCCAGTTATTTTTCTTTGTTTTCTTCTGTGCTCTCGCCTCTGCTGGCATCGTTTTGTTTGTCACTAACATGTTCCTTATCCATCTCTTCTTATAGATCACATGAGTCCCAAAGTCAGGCTCTTGCTGCCCTGGGTCAAGGCTACTAACGAATGTAACCATAGTTTAAATTTCCTAGTGGCTACATGATAAAAGGAGAAATGAGGGGAAATGTTTTTTCAGACCTAATATATTCAAGATCTCATCTCATTTCCCAACCTAAATGATACAGTGATATTTTATTTTCTTTTGTCAAGACTTAGGTTTTTTAAGTTCAGTGTATATTTGTGCAGAGAATGGATTAGTTTACTCCAGCCATGATGTGAGCTCTAAGTAGCCAGCAGCTGTGGCTGTGTATCTTTGCCGACCACTCTGCGGAGCTGCTGGAATCCTATTCGTCTCTGTGTATAGAGTAGCTGGTGTTTCTCTGGCTTTCACTGATATCTTGCTATGAGAACATACTGATAGAGAGTAAGTTGGTTTTCACAGCAAACCTTGACTGTAACGAGTAGGCTCATGGTGCTGGTACAGTAAATGCTGACATACCAGATAACCTTTTGAGATTCCTTTCCTTTTCCTTACCTTGAATTTGAATGTTACCTGTCTTTGATCTTTTTTTTTTTTTTTTTTTTGATACTTTATTTACATTTCCAGTGTTTCCCCTTTTCTAGGTCTCCTCTTTGGAAACCCGTTATCCCCTCCCCCTCCCTGTCTCTATGAGGGAATTCCACCTCCCACCTGCCCGTCCACCCATTCCCTTATTCTCACCTTGACATTCCCCTTTACTGGGGCCTCTAACACCCTCAGGTCCAAGGGCCTCTCCTCCCCCTGATGGCCAACGAGGTCTTGATCTTTTTAAAAAAGGAGTTATTTCAGTAACTTAATTTAGAAGATGTGCTTAAAGATTGATGTATGATAAGAAGTAGCAAGTATGCTCTTCTTTGGAAAGTGGTCCGTGGAACTATAATTTTAACGCACAGAGTTTAAGAGTCCACGGAGCAAAGTTTCAGTTGGATAAGATGGTTACTCAGACATGCTGTTCAACATAGTGCCTACAGCTGCCAGCGGTCTGCTGCACGTTTAAACACTTCCAAAGAAAGTGGGTCTTACGCTGTGTTCTTAGCCTAAGTGCACAAGTGGGATGACAAGAGAATTTTGGAGGTGATTGATATCTTCATAGAAGATTATGATGATGACATCACAGGTGTGTTCTTATCACAGGCCCATCAAGCTATGCACATTAAAGACGCACACCTTTCTGTATTTCAACCATTCCTCAGAAAGTAAGAAAAAGAGAAGGGAGGAGGGAGGGAAGGAGGGGGGGGAGGGAAGAAGACAATTAAAAAAAAATAAAAACAACTTGCAAACACAGCATAGGAGAGGACAGGCTTGGTGTATTCTCTTTTCTTTTGTTTCCTGGCAAGTTAATGATAGTGCTGGGATCCAGGCAAGTTGTCTAACCAATGCGCAACTCGGCTCTTTTATTTTGTTCTTTTTTTCCTTCCTTTTCTCTCTCTCTCTCTTTCTCTCCCCCCCTCTGCCTATCTATGTATATTTCTTTCTTTCTTTCCTCCTTTTTATGTATCTATGTACCTATATATGATGTATGTATGTATGTATCTATCATCTATTTATCTATGTACCTATGTATCATCTTTGTTTCTTTCTATGTATCTTTGTACCTATGTGTGTATGTATGTATGATGTATGTATGTACTTATGTTTCTATCTATCTATCCATCTAATCTTCTACCTACCTATATCTTTTTATGTATCTGCATACCTAGCAACCAATTTATTAATCTATCCATCTGCCTATCTCTCTGTTCCTTTCCTTGGTT
The DNA here is from genome assembly GCA_028551405.1 of Uromys caudimaculatus. Taxonomy (NCBI): domain Eukaryota; kingdom Metazoa; phylum Chordata; class Mammalia; order Rodentia; family Muridae; genus Uromys; species Uromys caudimaculatus. The sequence goes on along the minus strand of CM052717.1, from coordinate 40,695,821 downwards.
TCCTAGTTAGTTGGGCTTTGGAGCAAGACTCTTCCTACATGTGTCCATGCTGCCTTCAAACTCTTGGATATTCTTTGAAAACCAGGATTTGCACTTAAATTATGACCATGAGTTTCAGCCTTATTTCCAGCTCTGCTTGTTTCAAGTCAGCTGAAATTTCACTGGGGACAGGGGTGGTGCATTCTGTGAGAACATGCTCTCTTCCAGAGCACGCATCAGTCCAAAGATGCTGTTCAGATAGAAGAGTGAGTCCAAGGCTAGTCCACCATCAAGTGAACTTAGTAAATAGCTAAGTTTTCTGAAGTTCTGTTTAACTTTTTCACTATTGATGAAGAAATCAGATAGAGGCTGGGCACAGCTTAGAGGTAGAACAGTTGCCTGGAGTGCCCCCAGTCCCAGGCTACTTGCAGTTACTCTGCAGCTGAGAATAATTGAATAAATAAAAAAGTAGAAATTAGACATCGCCATGAAGCAGAAAGGGTTTGGACTTTGGTATAGCTGAAGATTTTCAAGGCACAATTTTCAAATCACATTAATACTTCTGTCAACTGCAATATTCAGTTTTGCTCTGAAATATCTGTACAAAGCTCCTTTTATTTCCCCCCTTGGCTCCTATTTCAGCTCGGATCTTAGCTATGCTCACTGCTAAGCTGCTGATTCACTTCATGAATAAGCATCTTCTCTGCTATTGTGGATGACTCCTTTCTGTCCTTCAGCAAGCACTGTGTCCCTTTCCACCAACCTTCTAGGCAGTACCCGTTCCAAATGTATGTTAGAGCTTTTCAACAGTCTGGACTGCCCGGAGGTAAATTTCTAAGTTCTTTATATATAGGGTTATATATATATATATATATATATATATATATATATATATATATATATATATTATATATATATATATATATACACACACACACACACACACACACACACACACACACACACATATATATACACATGTATATGTATATATATATATGTATGTATGTATAATAGGGGCATCATCACATGATTTGTCTGGCAAACTCATTGTTAGTAGAATACCTTATTTGGGGTACACAGAGTTGTTTTTGTTTACAGCCTCAAATGCTCAATTCAGAAACCAGTTCGTTTGCTTCTTTTCTCATGTCCTATGGCAGAGGTAATTTGTCCCCTATATACCCACCATGCGCTTGCTCAATTCTTATACAGTTTTTACACATTCTAAAGACTACTTTTTCCGTCATTTGACCATAAGCCGATTGGATGTAATATTAATAACAATCAAAGTGGAAATATAACTCTAATAATGGCTAAAGAATAGCAGATTCCTTCTTATTAGTATAAGTTATAAGCCTAAAAAGCCTGTGCACTAGTTAAGACACTGTGAGTCTCTACTGATGGGTTCTAAAGCTTCTTCAGGCAGCCACAAAGTTACCCCCTCGAGGAAAGTGGCATGCACTTTGGGGTGATTTCTGTGTGCTTATCTGGTATTCTTTGCAGGCACTGGTAGAGGAAAAATATCAATGGGACAGGAAATCTGTCTCATGATGTCTTCCTGTTTAGTCCTTATTTTATATTTATAAAGCTATCAAAGACTATAATAAGTTTAAGTACTTGTTTAGTTTTTAAGAAACTAAATTAAATACTTATTTGTGTTTTAGAAAAATAACTTTACCGACCAAGTGTGTTCTTTGATATCTCATATGTGTATATGTGTTCTGATTGCTATAATGCCCAACCTTTCTTATCTCCTACCTGACTTCCAACTACTTGGATAAAGGCTTACAAATGTTACCCTCAAGGCTCTATTCAGCGCGGGCTATGCTTTCTGGACCAGCACAAAACCTGCCCTGACAAAGGTCATAGATGAGAACAGGGATTATGGAGCCCTAACTCCCCTTGATGGTCTGTTAGTTACTGATGTGTCCTCAGAAAGGGAGAGTCGCTGTCTTTATTTACAAATCCGCTGTGAGGCAGGCTTCGGTGGACAGTTCCAAAGCCAGCATCGCACAGACAGCTCTGGAAAAGTGTTTCTCTTTGTCCTTTCTCCCCATGTGTCTTTTCTCTTGTTAATTATTGTGAAAATGTTTCTTCCCTCCTCGATGCTGAAGTCACCTCCAGGACAGAATGAGTTTCTCTGCTGCTAGTCAGTGTTATTTTCATAAACAGAAAGAAAAACAGGGCATATAGAGCTGATCAAGTAAACAGTTGGTTTCCCAGACAATGGTTTCAAAAAACATGACTAGGCTGAAAAATAAAGCAAAAGTCACTGATGTTTGAAAGTGGACCTTTAACATTCAAAATGTCTTCTTCAAGGGGAGTTACTTATTTTGCAATGGACGGGACTCAAATGTAAGCATGGTTTATACTGACTGAACAGACATTCTCTTTCCCACTCCAGGCTACATACTTGAGGTTAAAACCCCACGATTCTGTAGGTTGCACAGAAATGCTTCTTTAATGCACACATCTATAATATGTGACATGGGAAAGTATGTTGCATGTTCCTAATATGAACTGAAGAGTCTCTGAAGAGTCTGTTGCACATACAACACTTGTTTAAGACCACAGTGATGAAGTGAGTAGGGTGGTACACGTCTGCAATCCCAGCATTTAGCTGGCAGAGGCAGGGGGATAAAAAGGTGCAAGGTCACCTTCAGCCATATAGCAAGCTCCAAGCCATTTTAGGCTCCATGGGACACTGTCTCAGAAGCCACTCCCACACAAACTGATATACAAATCAGACAGTAATCTCTTCTTTAGGTTAAATGGAAAGGACCATGGATTTGTGTTTTGGCTAACTTGTGGAAGGTGACCTGCATACCTCTGCATAAAAGTGGGTAGCAACTTCCAGAAGAAAATGCTATTTTTCATTCCTCACTGATATTATGGGTTAAAATCCTCAAAGTTAATCTGGAATTTGTGCATGGAACTGCAAACCTGTGTGGAAAGCATACGATGTTCAAACTTAATTGGCATGCCTGGAATGTCTTTAATGCTCAGTCATGATTGAGATGATAGAAACTTAACAGCAAGGATTTCACTAGTGCTATTATTATTGTTGTTGTTGTTATTATTATTATTGGTGGTGTAATTGTTGCTGTTATGTGCTTTAGTAGGAGACAGAAGACACTCTTCTGATAAAATATTCTCAGTGGACTGAGAACAGTGAGACTTCCTAGTTCCCGACTGGGGAACTTGATTCTTTGGTTTCTTTGTTCTCCATCCTTCTGGTCCATGGCTGTTTTGACCAAACATTTTGTTCCTGTGACAATAATGAAGTGTAGTATCTAACGCTATGCCCTATTGCTATAGAACATGGGAAAGAGTGCACAGAGGTGTTAGTGGGCAGAGCCACAGCCACTTTGTATTTAAGAATGACCCTGGGTGAGGAAGTTGTATTCTCATAAGAGAATAACTAGTGTTCTCTTCCTACAGGTAAAGAAAACGTGCCCAGAATCAGATGTTTCAGAACCTCAGAATTCCAGGTACAGTAATAAAAATCAATACTCCATTAAGAAAAATTGTAGTTTTGGAAAACTATCAAGTTGTTATACTCTATATCTGATGTGATAGAGATTGAAACATTAATGTTTTCAAGGAATGGATGAATGGATAACTAGAAAGATAGATAGATAGATAGATAGATAGATAGATAGATAGATAGATAGAGTATGCATATCTGACAAGGGCATTATTAATCACAGAATTTATTTTTAAAAGAGAAAGATTGAAGTCAACTTCAAAGAATAATATAAGAATGTCTAGCAGCACTTTAAAAATTTTCCATGGATATTATTTTAAAATTCTTATTTTATTCATTTTAATACCTTCTTATAAAGCGTTTATTTCTGGAATTGTACTTGGTACTGAACAATCATGAAATCTGTTTTTTATTAAACTCCATATTTTTCTTTCTGGTGAAATCTGACTGGATTTTGCAAATACTAACAAATTAAGACTCTCAAAATTAACTTAACATTCTGGTTATTGTTTGGGGGAACTGGTAAATGAGATGAATGAAAGTTGCCACGCCCTTCATATAAGAATTTAATGGCATTTAGTTGTCTGTGGTTGAGCCAGATGCCCCACAGATCTGCTCTAAGCCTGTGTACTGTCACTGCTTTCATTTCTAAATCCAGAATTGAGTTTTAAATAGACAAGTCAAAGTGTTTATGAATACAATGACAATGAAATGCACATGTCCTTACCATGCTAATGGTATGATTTGCTCTACGTCATTAAGACACTGCTTATTATGACATGTGTACTGGTGTCCTGTGTCTTTTTCTGCATAGGATAGATGTAGTGATATTTCTCAGAATACCAGAACACTGAAGATCTCATTAAACTGCTAAGGCTCCCATACTTTCCTTTGAAGAGTCAATGTACATTCTAGACCACCTATTTATCAGTCAAATAATTATTCTGTGGTAGGATATTCCTGTAATTGATTCTTCTACATATTAAATGGTTGTATGTATGCTTTTCCTTTAGGCAATTTAAGGGCATATGTAATGATACAGAATTATTGATACCTTGCATTTTGTCTTTAAAATTAGTTGTCAAAATACGGTTGAATAATTTTTTTTTGTATTAAGGCCTTATGAGGTGGATGAATCATCAAAATTTTGCCTACAAACAACAGAATCTAGAATGTGTGGGGAGGAGAGAGATCTCTAGAGCCTATTCCTGGGACATTTTTCAATAATTTCATTGTATCTATGACTAACAGACATATGATTCATTTAGTAAGATTTATATAAGTAATTGGATAATTTTTGTAAGCAACACATGGGAGGGAGCAAGCTGGAAAATAGCAAGATAATTATCTTTATTATCAACATTTCATGTCAAATACTTTATACCCAATTCTATTCAAAATCTTTGACATACTATCATCAAGTACATTTTAAGTGAGCAGAAAGCTACAGAAAAAAATCTACTCTTGGTTACAAATTGTATCACTGAGTTAGAAAAGAAAGAGAAATATACAAAGCTTAATGATCTTATTCCTAGAACTGGATCATTCTTTTCTATGTGGAAAATCTCTGCCTGTGTGCTGATAAAAAAAAAAATATGATCTTAAGGTAGGTGTGTATCTCAGTGACAGGAGATTTATATAACAGGCTTGGGGGGTCTATACTTGAACCCAACATTGCAAAAACTAACTAAATAAATAAATAAAGCACAAAAGGAATAACTTTTAAGATGAATAATGACTAATTTTTAAAATTGTTTAAAATATATATTATTATTTAATATTATATATCTCTGTAAATTAAAAACTGGTTTCTTTAGAATTCACAATTGTTTGCCATGAGTTAGCTATTTCTTAAAATTATCTATAAAATGGGTAAATTGGGAACTCAGTTTTCTAAGAACTCTAAAGCTTTAAACAACTGAAAACAGATAAAAGAAACAAATCTCAGTGAAATCTATGATATAAAGACCTTCTGGATGACCTAAAGGTATTTTCAACTCAGGGTGCTGATACTTCTCCTGGCTGAGCTCTACCCTGATAATACCCAGTGGTCATCAGTTTTGCTGGAAGTCTTAGGTCTAGGGGATGCCCAAATTGACACTTAGATAATACAGTAATAACACACATACACATGCGCACCCCCCCACACACACACACATAGAAAGAGAGAGAGAGAGAGAGAGAGAGAGAGAGAGAGAGAGAAAGGAGAGAGAGAGAAAAAGGGAGAGAGAAAAAAGGGAGAGAGAAAAAAGGAAGAGAGAGAAAGGGAGAGAAAGAGAAAGGGAGAGAGAGAAAGACACAGAGACACAGACACAGAGAGCACTATTTTCAAAGCATGCTATTTTCAGCTTAAATTTTAGAGCATAGGGTTTGGTAATAATATTCTGAAGAAGTCTAAGAGAATTGAACTCCACATGGAACAATGTATCAGCATAAAATGTACACTAGGGAAAACACTGCCTGACAAAATTTTGCCCTGCTTAGAGCCTAAAGCAAATGTCACTCATGTATTTAGCTAGCTTTATAGAGTGTTTATCTTGGGCTTGTAATGATCAAAATAGATGCAGATGGGAAATGTTTTTACAGTGGGGAAGTAATTAAATTGTGTGTGGAGACTTAGGAGTATTCTCGGAGTGATATATATGTATCAGCAAATTCTTTGTCTTGCTTGGCCTTAATTTCCCTTTTGGAAAGAAATGCTTTGGCTGCAGATGTAAGCAGTAGATTGGGAAAACAAGAATTTATAAACGCATGCAGTGCAAAGTGAAGCACACTTGGAAGCCATGTTCCGTGTGCATACTGAGAGTCAGCCATCAGGGGCTGCACTTGCTGACTCCGAAAACTATAAACTCGATGTCATACGGAAAAGCGTAGAATGTGCTTCACCGAAAAACCTACACTCTTTGAATATCTGCCTGTGCTTGGCTTCCACCTCTGTTGGTCACCATGTCCAGAGTATGCTATTCTTCTGTTAACCATAAAATGGGCGCATGGAATAAAGAGCCTAATTGTTTTTCTCATGTCTCACAGTACTCTATGCTTAACCTTCCTACTGGAAAGACTCTTGAAACAAACTGAAACCTCACTTTAAAGTTGTTTTTCTCCTACAGTCACCGTGAATTCAGTGGTATAAATTCGTGTCTCAGTCCCGTCTCTTTGAAACTATGTTGTATGCTGTTGTTCTTGTCTAATATATATCGCCTGGTGAAATGATTATTGTTTTGTTTTTACCAGATGTTTCCATGAATCTCTGTTTATAAAGAAAACACACACACACACACACACACACACACACACACACACACACACACACACCAGCAACAACAATGACAACAACAAACCCCAAACAATAATAACAAAAATCAAAGACTTATACTTCCACTCCCATTATTCCTGGTGGAGGAAGGAAATAATTTATCTCATTATTTAATTGCATGTACTACAAATATCTGAGAGGACCGCCACATTAAAGCAGCCCCTGTCATATGCAATACATCCCTTTTGGTCATCTGCTCCAGCCCCCTTGCCCTTTCTATTGTGAGACTCTGACTGGCAGAAGGTTTTTGCCAAGCAGAAGGCAGAGGAAGAGGAGGAAATACAATTAAAATAAGTCAGTGTTGTACAATGACTGTTCCGTTACTTAAGACATGGAGGAAATACAAATTTCGGTGAAATTGGGCTGACAAGTGACCTGCAGGAAGAATGCCAGCTGCCTGCCCATGGTAGCTTGGTGTCACCCAGGGCCACATTACCAACTCAAAACTCTACTAAAGAGGCTCAAAAGGGTATTGTTAATATTATGTTATAAAGGACCTAAGGTGAGAGACCATTAATATTTGTAGTGAGTAAAAGAAGGGGGTGGAGTCCTCTGGGTAATAATGAGAACTGATTCTATTCCTCTTCATGTGTTAAAGAGACAGTTTGCTAAGAACTTAATGATTGTCTGAACTCAACAAAGGCTTTGGTCTCTGGCTTTTTTTACCTAACTTCTGGTAATGTTGTGATTATCAGGAGAAATGAAAAATGAACAACCAACTTTGAAGATGTATTGAAATTCATTTCAGCTTAATCACTAATGTTTAAGAAGCCTCAATGAGTTTATTCAAGGACCACACACTTTTAAAAGTGCTTAATTCATGTTTTTTAAAAATAAATATGGAGACGGGGGGTGGGGAGGAGGTATGGGATGTGGAACAGTCAGAGGGTGGACTGGGAGGGGAATAAAATCTGGAGTGTAAAATAAAAAAAAGAAAAAGTAATAATAATAATAAAGATACACATGTTATTAAGAAGCTCACATATTTTTATGAACAAGCCTAATAGATATCTCAAAATAATAAAATATGCATATACATATCCCCTACCTCGAAACTAATTCTGTCTGTAGTTTTTAAATTTTAATGTAACTCTATCCTTAAAAGTTTCTTAGAACAAAAAGTAGTTGGTTAACAAAATGTACAGTTATAATGAAGACACACGTAAGCATTTATTTTTTTATTTCTCTATTTCTTTAGTTACCATCCCAACCACAGGTGTCCTCCCTCCACCCCTCCTATCTACCTCCCACCTCCCCTGTCACCCAGATTTGCTCCTCCTTCATTTCCTCTTCATAAAAGAGCAGGTCTCCAAGAAACAACAGCCAGCCAGGACAAAACAAGATACAATAAGACAAGGAGAAAGCCCTCCTATGAAATAGTTAAGACATTCCATTCTACACTCTTTTTTTCAGTGCTTCCAGAATCCTTAAATCTTTTTCTGTATATAATAATTGCCTGTCTAAAAATTAAATGCTATATTGTTTTCTCAGCAGGGAAACCTGAGGGGGTTTTCAGGAAACTTGCTCAGGATTTTACCATGTCAAATCAGCAGAACATGCAGCAATTCTGTCTCTAATATGTATCTAAATTCATTATTAATAGGTTGCATTTTCTCATATCTTGAAAACTTCAGACTATCATTGCAATAACCTATGTTTCTGTCAGTCACACGATGTAGCTTTAGAGCCCATGCAACCATGAGAGTAATTCCAGTAGAATGTTAGAATATGCTGTTTTTCAGAATTCAGAAAAATCACTAATTAGAACACAAAGCACGCCTCCTACATATTTAAGCCACTTCTTTCCATTATAAAGCAGACTTCCTCTGGAAATGATAAATGACTGATGGACGGATCGAGATCCTAAGACTGAGGTTTAATTCTCTTGTGGTTTAGTTAACTCAAGTCATAATACAGCTTAATCCCTTTCTCCCTATCTGGGGAATGTTTTGTCTCATTTCAAAGTCTGACCTCATGTGGATTCCTCTCCATTCTCTTCATTATTTTGGCTGGCATTCACTGGAGGGTTTCTAATTCATTTTGCCTTCTCTGGGCTGTGTTGACAGATTCCTACAGGTGTGGATGCAGCTGGAGCCAGACGAAGACAAATGATGTGCTCTGCCTTGTGGATCATTGTAGCCACAAGAGTTAGCATTTCTTGACCCTTTGGTCATGAGAGCAAACTGAGCAGATTTCTTAGAAAAGTGTCTCAAAAAGCCCTGGTGTTGGTGGTAATTGAAGACCTAAATAAGCTTCAAAACTCAGGTTTTGGTGTGTTTTATCAAGTATATTGTCACTATCATTTCTTACATTTCTTTGGAGGTGTCTGGTGAGTTACCTTCACTGGTCAGTGAGTGTAGAGCTAACCGTGTCCTTGTTGCCTGATTTTTAGAATGAACCAGAAGTTCTCAACCTCTTTGGGGGGGGGGGGGAATCAAAGGAATCTTTCATAGCAGTCCTCTAAGACCATTGGAAAACACAGATATTTACATTATGATTCATAACATTAGCAAAATTTAGTTATGAAGTACCATTAAAAATAATTTTATAGTTGGGGGTCACGAAAACATGAGGAACTGTATTAAAGGGTGCAGCATTGAGAAGGGTGAGAACCACTGATTTGAACCTCTTAGAGTGGGTCTTCCAAGATTAAATGAGTGGGTGAGTACTACACTCATTTCTCGTGAAGCCTTGGATGTTTCATTGGTTTGCAGTAAGACTGATTTATAAATCCATGGAAGGAGAGAGATGGTCTACAACTCAAACCTTACTGTCAGTGTCTCAACCCACATACACATCATTGATCCATAGCTCTCAGACACTGAGCTTTATGCTTAAATTTTTGTTGTCCTTTCATTTTGGGTCTTCTCGTGTATTCTCTAATTGAAGTTCTAGGAATAGTTTAACAGGCCCAGTGCCTCGACTCAGCAGAATCTGAAGTGGAAAGATACATTGTATACATTAGAATAGTCACTCTGGATAGAAGCCTGAAGTAGGAAGACACATTGTATACATTGGAATAGTCCCTCCGGATCTGGTGATGGAGCTACAAAGAAGGTTGGAAACTAGTAAATTAGACCAAACAGCTGTTTGGTTGTATTAGTTTATTATCACTCAGTGATTAATACTGCCAATATGAGACAGTTAAAGTAGAAAGGGGGCATTCGAGTTTTATTTATTCTGAGTTTTGTTTTGCTTTCTGAGCCACAGTACAAATTCTCAGAGAACTTAAGAATGTGCTGGCTCATTCAGAAGGTGGGGGAATCAGGCACCTGCCCTTAAGTTCATCTCCTGCCCATCTCCACATTCTCTTAGCTGCCTCAGTGTCTCTGTCTGGGTGCAAGTCACACAGTCTGAGGAAAAGACTGTGATGCTGCTCCTTGTTCTGTGACGTTTTCCCATTTATCATCCCAGATATTAGAACTTCATTTTCTTTATGTGTTATAATTTTCTAAGGAAATAGAATGGTGTCAGAGAAGCAGCATCACAAAGCATCACATCATAAATGTGGCTTTTAGAAACCACTGAAGCCCATAACCCACCAAGTATTCAGTACACCCTACTCCTTCCCCTCCCAGAATGCACAGCCTCCTATGTGTCAAACACCCATCTCTACGTTATTCACTTTATGTCCGCAGCTTCTATAAAGAAAGTTGAAATGACAGGCTCTTCCCTGCTGACCACACATTTTGCCAGGACAGAGACTTATTTCATATGCCAAACATCTATGAACTGAGCTTTGCAAAGTAGAGATTGCTCCCAACACATCTTTACGTGATGTGACGGCCAGCGATGGGTGTAAGGCCACTTTTTTCCTACATCTCTTTTTGCAAACCTTTCCATCAGACTTCCTAAAATCCACCTAAACCAACTGGTTATTATGCAATAGACCAGTCTCCTGCTTCCAAAAACAGTCCGAATGTAAATTATTCTCTTCATTTCCTGTAATTAATCTACTTGTTAGATTGTCTGATTAGTGCACTTCATATTCTGGTTTAAATCATTTAACTTTATGAAGGTAATTTTGTCAAAATTAAAATCTAGGTTTGGACTATATTTTTCAAATACTCCTGGTATTTGACACGAATACAAACAGCCAAAATTTAAAGTTGGGGCAAGCCTTCTTACAGTCATGAGGAGGTCACCAATGGTTTTCTAACCAGGTAATAACATGATTAAATTTGTGCTTGTGGTGACAGATCATCTGTAGCCCAGATGCTCAGAGGCAGGAATGCCAGCACCGAGACTTGTTTAAGAAGATTGAGAGAAACTCAGCCAATTACGCTATTTGGGAAAGATGTTGGGCCCTACTTTTCTCATGATTTAGCATATTTCTGAATTTCTAAACTGAATATTTTTCTTTTCTCTTAATAAACACCTACATGCACACAAACACACACACAAATATATATATAATGAACACACTATATATACACAATTATATATATATATATATATATATATATTTATATATATATATTTATATTATGAATGGCCAATTTGGCCTAAAAGAGGCATGATGGAAGACAGAGAAGTCTGGACACTTCATCCTGTCACCATGCATTATTCTCCAGCAATGAGAAAATGCCTGACTTTCCCACATGTTATTAGTGATTAATTGCACAAATAACTGTTGCTGGTCACCCTCTCCTGATGCAAACTGACACCTCAGAAATCTTATGCAGTGATATTTCTGGAGACTGTCAGTTTGCTCTACATTCATTTGATCAAAGTAATTTACCACAAAAAGTAGTGCGTCTAGTACCTTATTTATATATTTTGATTCCAGGAATCAAATCTGGTCTCCCAGGAGATAAACACATACACAGAATCCCCCAACCCTGTATCTAGTAACTTCAATACAAAGAATCTAATGAGCTAGGAAAGCTCCACTTCTCACAAGGATAATGGAATTGGATGGAATGGTAGATACCTCCAAGCACATACTGAGCCTGGTATGCTGCTACTGTATCCCATACACATTGAGAGTCATGCATTCTTTTTAAAAAGATTTATTTTATTTTTATTTATATGTATATGTGCTGGACCTGAGTGTTGGTACCTGAACACAGATTCTCTGGAGGATCAATGAGTGCTGATCTCTCTGAGCTATCTCTCCAGCTCAGGATTTATGCATCCCATGCTAATTCTGAGCCCACAGCATGTTTAGCACAGAAGTTCTAGATTCAAAAGTAGAATATGGAAGATGTTGGTTTTCGCACTTGATGTTGGCTCAGTGAGGGAAACAAGAGGTCCAGATGGCTTTTCTTCCCGGAGCTCATCTCTAGGAATTCCTGCCCTGATGTTACTGTACGCTGAGTGTCTAAAGGTGTATAGAACCCTTCGTTGTACAGAATGAGTGTATGTGATGATGGGGATACACCGTGACTGAAGGCGATATACCGGGAGTAAAAGGAAGATTGACCGCATTCAAGGGAAATGGTTGTGCTTTTAGACTGCATGATGGTTAATGACATCGGTCAAAAGTGAGAACAGAGAGTCAGAGGACTTCTGTTTTCTTAGGGGTGGGCCTGGGCACAGACTGGTCAGAAAACATCTGCCTGATAAGTTGCTGGAGCCCAGAAAGAGCTTTGTTCCTCCCCATGGGGAGTGCTGAGCTAAATGGACTATGGGCATCTCTATGAATATACCATGCTGGCTGCTGATCGACTCAGAAAACTCCTGTAACACAGTAGGTGGGGCGGGACTGGGGCGTTATGAGCCCAGTGTTTAAAATAGTACATAGCAGCACTCTACAAAGAGCAATTTCTTGTGTGTCCCGAATTTTGAAAATATTTGCTAGGAATTTAGCAAATGAGTTTCAGATAATTTTTTTCTTGACTAATTGGTACTAACTACACAGTAACACTCCATCTATCCAGTGCTATAAGATCGGGCTGTGCACCGGTAGGACAGCTCTCTCCTGGACCATTCAAGTCTTCCAATACCAGAGCTCGGTTCTGAGTGGGCATCTTTAAGCTCCTCCCACCAGTGCTTCAGCTTTTTAAATACAAGACTCTTAAAGTTTCTGTGAGACATAGACGGGTGTATAATAATAATTGAAAAATTTTGATTTCTAAAGATTCAGGGATGTCGTCCATTATATCCCGATGAAATTGCGAAATTTCAGTTATCTTCGTGGCTAGCCATGTTTTCATTTGCTTTCCAATAAGCCTTGATGGATGAATGGAGGCTCTTTTCCTGTGTTTAGGAATTTCCATCATCTGATACCTGCTGTCTCTGGATATGCTTACAATGCCAAATAGCTGTCTTTAGGGGCTTAAAATTCTTGTAACTAGAATTAAACTAGGCTTTTCCTTAAGCTGTCGATTCTTAATGAAAGGATATTCAACCTGATAATAGCTAGGGATATATATATATACATGTGTGTGTGTGTGTGTGTGTGTGTGTGTATATATATATATATATATATATATATATATATATATATATATATATATATATATAATCTTCTTAGTTTTAATGCTTTCATTGGATGGTAATTAATTTCCAAGGCCCTATACACTTGCAAACTCGGTTATCCGAACAAACACCCATGCACCTCTGAAGACTGCAGAGAGAGGAAAGCCTGATACCGCAGCTAGTTGGCTTGTTTCCTTCCGTGCCATCACAGGTGCATGTGTAAGTCTACCAGCCACATGGAAGGATACAACTAAGTCATGGGAAGAAATATGGGGACTTCAATGCTCTTCCTACCAGACTCTTGAGAGAGTGCTGACAGAGGACAGCCTCAGAACAGAGGAGACTGAAAAACAGTGAACCACAAATGAAAGAGGATACACGCAGAATCCCGAGTGCTGATCATGGGGCATTTCCGCGTTCTCACCATAAGCACGGCGTGCCTTGGAAATCCCTGAGGACACTACTGTACCCCAGTTCAGCATGATGATTCCATTGGTGCAAGCTCCCTGATGCTCTCAGTACAAATTGCATCACATTAACAGCATTGCATTTGACAATTATTTCTATGCAAGATGAGCCACTGTTAGCTAGACGTTTGCCTTAAAATGATGTACAAATCTGCTTCAAATGAGCAGCATATAAAACGCAAATGCACTGTTGAGCGTTTCTTAAAGGTCACAGATAGCTCAGGGTTGTAGAGTAATTCATTGTGTCCACTAACAGGAAGGAGTCAAGGGTCTATCTAGTTCATTTGATTGTTTTTGGTTTTGCTTTGGTTTGGTTTTGAATATTTGGTTAATTCAGTTTAGGAACTTAGCACAATAACTGGCACATAGCAGGGACCTCACCACTTGGCATTATCACAAGGACTGAGTAAGCAGCTGGTGTGTACATGTAGCAGCTAGGGAGGCTGTCTGGATTTTCCTACACATTTCTTTTTATTATTATTTTTTTTGATACTTTATTTACATTTCCAATGTTTCCCCCTTTCTAGGTCTCCTCTTTGGAAGCCACCTATCCCCTCCCCCTCCCCCACCTCTATGAGGGAATTCCACCTCCCACCCACCCACCCACCCACTCCCATATTTCCACCTTGACATTCCCCTTTACTGGGGTCTCTCCTCCCCCTGATGGCCAACAAAGCCCTCCTCTGCCACATATGTGGTCCAAACCATGGGTCCCTCCATGTATATTCTTTGGTTGATGGTTCAGCCTCCAGGAGGACTGGGGGGAGGGGGAGTCAGGCCAGTTGACACTGTTGCTCCCTCCATGGGGCTGCAGACTCCCTCAGCTCCTTCAGTCCCTTCTCCAACTCCTCCATCTGGGACCTCACTCTCAATCCAGTGGTTACTGTAAAGTGAAACTTCAGTATTCCGAACGTTTGGGCTAATATCCACCTATCAGTGAATACATACCATGTTCGTTCTTTTGTGACTGAGTTACCTCGCTCAGGATATTTTCAAGTTCCATCCATTTGCCTGCAAATTTCATGAAGTCATTGTTTTTAATAGCTGAGTAGTACTCCATTGTGTAAATGTACCACATTTTCTGTATCCATTCCTCTGCTGAGGGACATCTGGGTTGTTTCTAGCTTCTGGCTATTATAAATATGGTGGCTATGAACATAGTGGAGCATGTGTCTTTATTACATGTTGGAGCATCTTCTGGGTATATGCCCAGGAGAGGTATAGCTGGGTCCTCAGGTAGTATTATGTCCATTTTTCTGAGGGTCTGCCAAACTGATTTCCAGAGTGGTTGTACCAGCTTGCAGTCCCACCAACAATGGAGGAGTGTTCCTCTTTCTCCACATCCTCGCCAGCATCTGCTGTCACCTGACACATTTCTATCTGGAGCATGTCGCTATGCACATAGAAACACCGGACTTTCAATGTTATGTGCAAACAAGGTCAAACTGGAAAATGACCTGTAAGTTTTCTATAGAAGTGGGGTCACTTTGTAATCTGGCTCACTCTAATTTAAAGTCCTAATCAGTACTTGCTCACCCCCATGTCAGCTTAGTGAGGCACACTTCCTTTTAGAAAAAAAAAAAAAAAAAACCTATTATACAATGTTGGTGTCACCCTAATTAAAGTCATCATTAACAAACATTGTTGGGGAAAAATGGAACAATGGACCAGGTAACCTTTTCTATCCTTCCCAGCCTCCCACATCTTCCAGCCCTCTTTGGACGATATTTGTAATAGAGTGCTGCATTTTTATTTTCAAAACAGTACACCATGGGGTGGGAAATATTCCTCAAAACACAGGAAGTGGGGCCAACTCTGTTGTGTATATCTGCTCATTACTGCCAACACACTGTGGGGATGGGTCAGAGGGGATGGCATGATGTGTCTCTGGATTAGAAGCAGTCTGGGTAAACACAGAAAATGTAGTCATGAGGGCAACCTTTTGAGGGCCCAGGATGAGTCCCCTCACTTTGCTGCTCTTAAAGACATTCTCTCCTATGGCCTCTGGTGGTTAACTGAGTCCTGCCTCCTCCAGACACCTGACTCTGCAACAAGGACACCTCTTGAGCACCAGCTGCAAAGCAAAGCTCATCAATACCTCAGAAAAAGAACTCAAGGTCAGTGTCCCAGGAACAGCCCTTGACTGGCTGCTGCTTAGACAGTTAGCTTCAGGCCCTAATGCAATATCGTTCCCTGACCTTGGGAGAGGAATAATGTTTCAGAACCTTTGTAAAAAGTCTACTTCTCTACCATGTTTTCATTCTTTGCATTCAGGTTCAGTTGATTTTTACTTCATAGAAAAGATTGTATTTCTTTTATGCAATAAAAATGAATGATCTTTGAGAAATATTGGAAATAGTTGGCTTTTAAAATAATTGACAAGCTCATGATTTATTGTTTGCTAGTGTACTACCCTGAACAGGGTGGGAGAATCATTGCAACCTACTCATAAGCGTGTGTGTGTGTGTGTGTGGTGTGTGTGTATGTGTGTGTTTCTGGTGTGTGTGTACTGTGTGAGTGTGTGTGTGTGTTTGAGTATGTGTTTTTATGGAGTGAGTGTATATGTGTGTTGTGTGAGTGTGTGTGAGTGTGTGTGTGAGGGTGTGTGTGTGTGTATTTGGAGAATGCATGGTGCACTCACACAGGCCAGCGGTTGGAGACCAGAATTTAGTGTCTGCATGACTCTCTTTAATCATTTCAACACGTTAGTTTTTGGAACAGGGTGTCTCACTGACCCCAGCGCTTGCTGTGTTGGCGACAGTGAGTGGCAAGCAAACCAGCCCATCCACCTGTCTCTTCCTCCCTCCCCTGGGCTTACAGGCATGAGCTACCATGCCCAGGTTTTCATTTATTGGTTGCTGGGGAACCAAACAGGTCTGAGTTATGTCCTCAACCTTAGAACTGACTTTTTTTTTTTACCTGTTTATAAGATAAACCCCACATATTTTACATTATATCCATTTTCTTGCCTTTCCCCTTCGGTCCTATACTGAGGACCCATTTGATTAAACAATCAAGTAGAGCCTGAACTTATTAAATTTTCTGATATCTGCCATCAAATGGCCAATAAGACAGCATAGTGAGGAAGGATTTATTTCATTTTATTGTTTGAAAATGTGGTCCATTGTGGCAAGGAAGGCACAGCGGGGTGGGCATGCTGTGGATGCCCACACTGTGCCCGAGTCAGGACAAAGAATGAGCGGAAGGCTGGTGCTTAGCTCACAGGGTGTCCTTTTTATTGGCATCTAGGACCCTAGCACATGAGATATGCCAGTCACATTCAAGATGCTTTTCCCTCTTCTGCTAAATTCATCCTGAAATCAGCCTCATCTTTCCAGAGTTCAAGTGCAGGTGTATCTCCTAGTGATTCTAAAGTCCAGCCAAGTTGACAATGAGGACGAACCTTCACAGACACTTAGTGCTTTGTGTTAATTTGACAAGTTAAATTGGAATAAAGAGAATGGAAGAAGAAATTGGCCTTATCTCCAGGTCAGGAATCAGTTAAAGTATGACTTGTTTTCTATGTGTGCAGTTCCTAAGAGTGACCAAACTGACTTTAAACCAGAAACTATGAATTAATTGTATGTATATGTAGGAGGTATTGAGTCAATTTACTGGAGATACTTTGATTTTTTTTTTTTTATTGCTTTCTTACTTTCTCTAAATAATCTTAACCCTGTTCTTATGGGAGATGAAATTTTATGCCCTGGATTTTTATTAGATTGAATTTTCACAGCCAAATTGAAGCTGTTATCAGTTGGTTGAACCTTGCCTTCTGAGTTTAGTATGAAGATAGGTCTCGTTTCTTCCTATTCATGTTGCCTGATGCTTTTCAGCTGGGCCTTTTCTTTCCCTTCATATTTTTATGTTGCTTTGACCCAGTTGGCTTTTCTGTTTATTTTGTCAGTAATAACGTTTAGAACCTTTAAGCCTATAACATGTGTTTTTTATTTCAAAGTCTCTTTCTAAAATACTCTTGCTTCACATACATGCTATGGAAGGTTGGTTGAAACCCTGGGGAAGATTCAGAATTAGTAGTCTAGGATTTCCCTGAAAAGGTCGGGGTTTTCTTTGGTAAACTAGTTATTTTGTAGAATGGGAAAGGCTAGTTTTTAAAAACAAAATTCACTACAGGATTTGCAAAAAAAAAAAAATATATTGCAGCTCAAAATTGTAGTTAGTATAGTCTGGCCCTAAGTGAAGCTGCTGAATTATGCATGTGGAAGAGAAACTTGCTAACTGATGCAAGCCGCAGGGGACTGGGGTCCTTGATGACTCTAAAGCCTGTGAAAGAGAGTGAGTTACATAACTGCAAACACAACGCTCTGTGGCCTGTCCATCATCTGTTAGACCCATTCCTTCTTTCCTGCACTGATGTTCCTAGCAAATGATGCTCTCACCTGGGGAGCATCAGAGAAGAGTCAGCCTGCTTTTCCAATGGACACATCAGACATGACCAATGGACACATCAGACGTGACCAATGGATTCATCAGACATGACCAATGGATTCATCAGACACGATGTGTCCATGCTTTTCTTTCCTTGTCTCAACATCTTATGGCAAAACTTTCTTTTATGTTTATAAACTATTTAATTCAAAGCAAGCACAGATTAATCCTAGCGAAGCACTGGCAAACTTGAAAAAATTACTTTTGTTAAACTAGTAATTTAATACAGTTTATTCCCTTTCAAAATGAGAGAATCAGCCTCACTACGATTCATTATCTTGTCAGCCCAAGATGTTGGTGGACGGTGGCGAAAGGCAAGGCACGGCTGATGGTTAAAGACAGGTTGATCCAAGATGCGGAGGGAAAGCAACTGGTGTGGCCACCGATGTTTTAAATCAAGAAGATGTTTTCAGTGAAAATATTTCTAATGGTTCACAGAAGAATGCTGTCAGCCCTGACTACATCTGTTGAGAATCAGACTTTCAGTAGTCCTGTAGCCCTGAATTCTGGCAGGAATTAGTTCTCTGACATGAAACAAAGTCTCCATCAAATGACCAGGCTTTTCTGCTTTCTGACTTTAAAAGTAGTTTCCCAACTTGTAAAAATGTTAACAGCATGTTTCGCTCATATTTGACAGTGTGCCTGTCTGACTTTAGAGCAGGTTGCTTGAAAGAATTGTGACGTGAAAGCAATTGTTTGATGTCAGCTTATAAAATTCTGCCACGGTTTCAACACAATTAGTAAGAGAAAATACAAAGAGGGGGTACTGAGCATGAGGAGGTACTGAGCATGAGGAGGTACTGACTAGGGATGGAGGGAGGGAAATTAAACAGAAAGAGCTAAGAGGAAGGGAAGCGGGTCTCCACACTGTGTAACAGCCGGCAAGTGCATGGTGCTGAGTCAGCACAGCAGAAGCAGCAATCTATCCTAGGTTTTGTTTGTTTCTGTAGATCTAGCTGAAAGACCTTAGTGTTCTCTCTCCTATGTGGAATGAGAACTTTAAGATGTGCACGCACATACATATGGCATGAAAGTGGACGCAGGAGCTATAGGGGGGAAGAAGACACCTGAAGGGAGAGGAGAGGGCAAGCAAAAAGGGGAATGGGGAAATCAACCATCTTCTCTTGTGTACAAAATGTAGATTAGGTAATTCATATGTGTATACGCACATATGGGAATATATACATATCTACAGACGTATGTGTACATATACATATGTATGTAATTTTATAACAAATAAATGTATATAAGAAAACACACGAAAAGTATAAGGGACCTACTATGGGGATCCAGGGGATCAAAAGCAGAGGAGGGATGGATAAGGTAAAAGCCAATCATATGAACAGGATACAATAAGTAAATGTAAAGAAATTACATCACAGCAAAATCCATTAGTTCACGTGCTAATTTTTAAAAATGAGTGTTTTCTGTTTGAATAAAAGACACCTTAAGCCAGGCAGTGGTGGCGCACGCCTTTAATCCCAGCACTTGGGAGGCAGAGGCAGGTGGATTTCTGGGTTCAAGGCCAGCCTGGTCTACAGAGTGAGTTCCAGGACAGCCAGGGCTACACAGAGAAACCCTGTCTCGGGAAAAAAAAAAAAAAAAAAAAAAAAAAAAAGACGCCTTAAACATGTTCTCCATAAAACATATTTATAGATGGTTTGTCATGGTGATAGTCTCATACTACATTAGTAGCCCATTACTATGAAAGAATTAGCTGATCCAGATACAAACTAGAAAACCAGGCCATCCCTCCTATGAAACACCAGTTACTGATTCAGGAGAACCCTTGAAGACAGAGTGTATATTATGCCTTGGGCTAATATTTGAGTGCTATTGCACCCAAAGTTAGAATGTAGTTATCCATTGGTGGTTCTCTCTCATCACTGCCTTCTTTTAGATACATGGGTACTGTGTGTTATGGTTTGCTTACATTTAAGCTAACTTCAGTTAATATCTGCTCTTTATGCTAAATGATGGAGTTTTTCTTCCTAGACTGACACATATTGTAATTCTTTGTGTCAAAATCAAAACAACCTGAAATTATTCATTTGTGCAAGTTGGCTTTGAAATTACACTTGAGGACATAGCTTATGTTTTCTTGTTTTGTCCTATAACTATTTTAGAAAACTATGGAATAAAAATTCTTAGACACCAAAGATCTGAGTTCAAATGACATCCCCTACCTACTGACATGGACATATACATCTTGTTTGAGCACCATCTTTTGTTCCAGAATCTTCCCTTTTTATGAAATGTACATTATCTAATGCTTGGTGTTTGATGCCTAGTATCTACTTAAGTTAGAGTTGCCTCTGTTGACAGCAGCTTGGATCCACAGCGTGAGGATGTGAGCTTGGTGCCCCTAGACTATCCACCAAACCTGATGAACTTGTAATCCCAGCACAGGGAAGCAGGCTCAGGCAGATCTTGGTGCTTGCTGGCTTGACGGTCTAGCTGAATCAGTGAGCTCCAAGTTCAGTCAGAGACCCCATCTCAAAACTTAAGATGAAGGGCCATCTAGAAAGGGACCTGATGTCAATTTTTGGCCTCCACATGCCAGTGTATCCATATGAATGTAGTCATACATATGAAAATGTCACACAGAAAGACACAACTCATACCACACACACACACACACACACACACACACACACACACACACACACACACACACACACAGTATTTCAAGTGATCTAACAGAGTATCAGGAAACTTAAATGTAAATTATTTAGTTATGCTCACAAATGTCAAAATAAGTGCTGAAGCAGGCTGGTTAACTTATCTATGAGCAAATTCACATTGATGGAGCACTATGGGATTTTCCACTTGTCTAGAACAAGGAGTATTTACTTCCATTAGTCTAGTCATCCTGGGTATGTGCTGGCTACAAAGGCTTGCCTAGTAGGAAACATCACTATTTATGCCTGTAACACAAAGCCTGAGTCAGCACTGAGTATGGTCTTTACGTGTTGGTTCAGGCAGTAATAATCAAAGTTCAAGTAGATAAGCCAGAAGGAATAGAATCTAAAACACAAGAGAATAATAGAATACATTTGAAAATATACTTAAATCTTGTGTTTACAGAGGAACAATAAAGGAGATGACAAGGTCGAGATCAGTAACAAGTAAATACAAGCACGGAATTACAGAATTGGTAACTATATGACGTCTCTCTGTGTACAGTAGCAATTAAAGACAAGCAGAGATTATAGAGTTGGTAACTATGTGACTTGGTGCAGAAGTGAGCTGCCTGGCCCTGCAGGTGGTGCCAAGTGGGAGAGTAGCTTCTCCTGTTAACATAAGGACCTTGGACTTTTCTCCCAACTTCTCACTGTCCAGCTATGGAGAATAAGGGGAAACAGGAAGAAGCAGAGTATTCACTGGATAACCAGTCTGAATCAGTAAACTCCAGGTTTCCTGAGAGGCATCATCCCCAAAATACAGTGGACATCACTGGAGGAAGAAAGTGGATCTCTGTTCTCCAAGGCACATGCGCATTCATGGCTATATGTACACACAAAATATTTTTTAAACAAAGAACTTAGAAAGAAAAGTTAAATTAAATTCCAAGGATTCTTCTTGACATCAAGAAGTGCATTTTTTCATGATTGCCCTTATCTGAAACTATTTATTCAAACTTGAACACATTAGTATTATACTTTCCCATTGGTTTAATGAGAGCATCTTTTATAAAATAAAGGAAGCCCCCCCCCCCATGTATTACTTCAGAACTGGAAAAAATCTGCCTGATCAATATTTGTGACAAAAAATATCCCAGGAATTTGAACTCACGACTTTGGGTTGGTTTCTCTGGTTTTGTTTGTTTGTTTGTTTGTTTTCTCCCATGAATATTACTGAAAAGTTGAAGTTAGGAGAAAATAAAAAAGAGAAAATACAGAGGTTTTCTCTCTCTCTAGTTCTCTGCTTTATTGTTGTTTTGAGACGGGGTGTCTTGTATCCTGGTGCGGTCAAGGTTAACCTTGAACCTCTGGTCCTCCTGCCTCCACTTCCTGCACTGCACATTTATGAACTGTCTCTTTTCCAGTGCTGATTTTAGGGTTAGTGGAAATAAGACATTCACTGGTGAACTTCTGTATGTCCTCATCCAGCCAGTCCTCACCATGAGCCTCTCCCTGTCCCAGGCTTCTTCATATAACAATGTCTACTGTTAACTAGGTTGGGACAGCAGAGGCTCCTGGTTTTCAATGTTTTTCTTGTAACATTTAGATCGGACTCTTTTAATATTATCAATCACAGCATAAATAATGTAGATAGAAAATATACACAGTTCTATTATACAATATAACAACCATTAACAGCTCCAACTTCTTAGTCTTCAGTCATGGTGAACAATTTCAATTACCATCTTAATAAAGTTTTTTTCTAGCATAAAAGAAGTAAGGCATTAATTTCTGATGTGTTCAGTTTTAAGCAAATGCCCGCATGGGTTCAGGCTTAACAGGAGTCACTTTTGGTGAGTTCTGGAATTCTTCCACACTCACATGTACCCAGTTGTCTCCAACTGCCTTTCCATCCCTTGGCCCTTGCTGTGAGGGTGGAAATGGGAACCTGAACTCGCCTGTTTCAACAGCTACTATTTCATTCTGCTGTGAGCTCTCAGTCCCCTTCTCACACATGTGTGGACGTCTTCAAGCCTGTCCAGTTTTCTGCCTGACAACATCGTCTTGGTTCCTCCCCATCTGTGAGCCCAGTTCACAGGGAAGCAGTTCCTTCCTCTTGTGAGTCAGAGGCACCTGCCTGCTGGTTTGTCTGCCCTGTGTTCTCCAATGTGATGTTCTTTACACATAGTGCTAGAGTGTTGTGACTTCTGCCTTGCAGAAATAGACTTTGAGTTGGTAGGGAACATGTTTTTTCATCCCTGTTAGATGAAAGCACTAGCCATTTTCTGGCCCATGAAAGAGTGTTGTACAAATGTTGTGTAAGAGAAATGAATGGACCAGGATCATTTGGCAACGTTCTTCCCAAATAGAAACTCTGATTGAAAACACCTCTTAGAATCCTGCTGGTTCTTACTGAAATATATATATATAATTGAGAGTGGAGTGAGTGGAGCAGCCAACAGCGTATTTGTAAGATGCCTAAGACTGTTTACAAACTCCCCCAGGCCACTTCAGGAAGACTGGTCCACTGATTTCAACCATGCTCAGGAGTTACTAGCTCTTTGAGGCACACCAGCACTCTTGCCTCGTTGATTTTACAAGCTGATTCAAAAGCATATAGGATGACGCTAAAGTACACTGACAAATTTTCCCTGTGGGGACTTACATTCTAATTAAGAGAAACAAATTCTAATAAAGACTGATGTAGTAATCAATACACTGCAGGAAAAGAAGACAGTATGTGAGAGGTCTTCCGTCAAGGAAGAGAAGTAAGAGATGGTTGAAATGTTTATCCAGTACCAGGGAAAGAGTACCAGAGAGAGAAAACAGCATGTGTAAAGGTCCTGGGGTAGCAACTGCTTGCGTTTTAGGAGCTGTGTGATCAGCTCAAGCATCTGAGAATGAGAAGGATTGCTAAATGACAGGGTGAGAGACAGAGGAGATGAGAGGGTGTCCCTGACCTAAACATTACCAAAGGGCTGAGAACTGAAGAGTAAACAATCTCAATACTTCTAATAGATTTGTTTTCTTTCTGTGGTGGACAGTGCTGTCCAGTATAATTTCTGAGATGGGAATGTCCTTTGAGATGTGTTGTCTGGTGCAGCGGGCACTAGGTACACTCAGCCAATTAGAGACTGAGCTAAGAATAGAACATTGCGAAGTCGATTCCATCATTTTCGGTCTTACACCAATACAGCCACAGGTGGCGAGGGTTTGCTGTGCAGCACAGGACAACCATGTGGAAAGCCTATGGGAGACCAGTGAAGCTTGCACCAGCATCTCTATATTATTTATACACTTGCCAGCAGTCAGACCGAATGGGCATTTCTGCTCCTCCTGGTTTGCTCAGCTACCTTTTTATACAGCCCAGAGCCACCTGCCTAGATATGACACTGCAGTAAATAGGCTGGGCCCCCCTATATCCACTAACAATCAAAAAGTGTCCCTCAACATGTGCACAGGCTAATCTGATGGAGACACTTGATTAGCATTAATGACTAATTTGGTTATTTCAGCATCTTGGCAGTTGTGGATAGTGCCTCCGTGAAGGTGGGGGCTGCAGACTCTTCCACACCATGCTGATTTCCTCCCTTGGAGAGTGACCCAGCCTCTGGTGTTTCTGTGCCAGCAGGAGCTAAGCTTCTTGTATGTAACCTGACAGCTACACAGAGAGATCTAAGAATCATGGAGTCAATTCTGTTGCACTCACAATTAAACCCAGGTTGAAAAGGGATTTCACAAGATCAAAGTGGCCCCAGTGAAGGTGAACTTTATTTTACTACTTAGCAAGTTGCTCTTCACTGAAAGTGACACAAACCTACATGTGCGCGTGCATGTATGCACACACACACACACACACACACACACACACACACACACACACATATACACACAATCAAAACCAATGTCAAACCACTTGGCAACTGAACTCAAATCAACCCTAGACCACATACATACATACTGGGAGAAGGAACTTGGCTCTGATGAGGGCTGTGACTAATTCTCATGTCACCACGACTAACGAGAGTGATTAGTGGGCACTAGGTGATGTCACAAAGGTTTTGGTTGTACAAAGTGATCAGACTTCCTAGAAACAAATGAGAGTGCTTAATGCTGAGTTTACATCATGTGAGAATGGGCTACCCAATATTCAAAAGTAAAGGAACTTCCCCAAACCTCCACCCAGCATATGGGAGGTTCGCCCCCCAAGTCCATCACTTTGGTTCCCAGTTTCCCAGGACTTTAAGATGCCTATGTGCCGCAACCTTACTCACTCTGTCTGAAACTAAAATCCTGCTAAGATTTACTCAGACTTATGTGTAGAGCTAGAAACCACACAGAAGTGTTTCTTTGCTAACCCTTACACGATTGTGCAGACAGTCCATCTGCCATGTAACCACATGAAAGAATTCTCAACAAATCCAACTCACTACCTAAAGTATTTGCAAAATCCTTCAAGGAGACAGCAGTCAATCTGGGAGGAGAAGTGTCTTCCCTACTTTACAAGTGAAATGTCGAGGAGAATATTTCTCCTCAAATCTCAGAGGAGCAACGACCTATCTACCACATAGAGGCCAATTTCATGCACACTGTGTTATCTAGTAATAAATTCCTATTTTGTGTCATACATGCTCATTAGCAGGATCCAAACTACCAACAGCAGTGAAAACTGCAGCATAAAGCTAGGAAAGATACTTCTGGGGAGGTTTGTGTCATTCGTAAGTAAAAAGCTTGTCTTAATATCATTTTTATGTTTAGTTCTTCATTTCAATGAATTCCCTACTTCCACCTCCATTTCAAAACCTCCAAAGAATGCTAGAGAAAACCAGGCAACCACAACATTTGATTTTCTGGCAGTCTTCCCTTTTGAGAGCAGACTTGAACTTCATGACAGACAGGAGTCTAGGAATGTTAAGAACATGGGAGAGACTGCAATAAGAAATAAAGGAAACTGGAAACAGAGAGAAAGAAAGAAAGAAAGAAAGAAAGAAAGAAAGAAAGAAAGAAAGAAAGAAAGAAAGAAAGAAAGAAAGAAGAGAGAAGAAAGAGAGAAGGAAGGAAGAAAGGAAGAGAGAAGGAAGAAAGGACGGAGAAGAAAAAGGGAAGACAGCAGTTATATTTACACCCTTTTTTTGTCAGAAAAAAATAGTGTAACAAACATTGAAATTCAAAATTGGCTGAATCTGTAAAAAGTTCACTATTTGGTTTACAAATTCCTAGTAGGCTCTGCTTAACTGAATCTAGGAAACTAAAACTACCTGGGTCTGAGAAGGTCTTTGGATTGTTTAGGAGTCAAGAGAAGTGTCTGCTCCAGTAAAGCTGGCTGAACTCTGACTACTAGCAAAAGACAGCTCTACAATAAGCAACAGAAAGTGTGTGAGTCCAACTCTGGGGCTATTCCAGCTGACCACTTCTACCTCTTCTTCTCCTTCCACAACTAGTCCAGTCTTCTCTCAGCCTAGCACACACTGGCTTTCTCAACAGGACTAACGAAACCTTCCCTTTATGTTCCTGCTACTATTGACCCAGCCTTGTGTCAGTGCAGTCTCCACCTTTTTCCCAGCCTTTTGGTTACTAGAGACTACACCATTGAAGAAAGTGACTCTTGGAACATTCCTAGTGAAGTAGTGGAGAGAATCTGAGAATTTGTGCTTGTACCCATTGCAAGTCTTTCTAACATTGACTAAGGCCTCCCAATTCAGTCTTACTGGCTAATCCTGTTTTCACAAACTCTGGATTTTCTCAAACCCAAATCACAGACTTGTCTGTTTCTATGATGCCTCTCGGGCACAAATAGATGCCACCTCTTCCAGGAAGTCTTCATGTCACTCTGTCTGCTAGTTAGTATTCATTGTCTTTGTCGTTCCATGATCTGTTACTTCTTGTGAATGAGCCTTATGTCTATTACTCTGAAACCTCTTTGAGACAGGAGCTATGTCTAATAGATTTTAAAGTACCTTCATTATCTAAGACAGAACTTGGGCCATACTTTGTGTTGAACATCCGTTTGTTAAATTAATAAACAGAAATATCCATTCTGTCACAACAAAACAAAACAAAATAAATTATAATGATGCACAATGTACTTCAGGTTGGTGCATGTTGTTTTATATGGAAGAATCTACTTATATTTCAACATAAATCGCATCCTAGTGTACTACACTAGTATTTAGGAAAAGAAATAAACACTAATAGCACACAACAGCACAATGGGGTTTTATTTTCAGTAGGGAACTTGTGCAGATTTATTGGTGCACTTAGGCAAGCACTAATGTATACTTTTGTCATCTCATTAAATTAATTACACAAATTGAATCTTCAGAGGTTAGTAGCTATATATTACTATCTTCCTCAAAGCTACTTTCCTCAGCATTCTGGAATTGAGTTCAAAGCCTTGAAAATCTGCACAAGTACACCACCACTGAGCTGCATCCATAACTTCCTGTTTTCAAATATTAGCAACATGCTATGTTGTAGTTATGTTTGAAGTATTTTAAAAGCATATGAGACCTGTACCCTTTAATAGCCATTTAAATAACCAAGAAGGAAGTAGGCATTTATATATGTGTGTGTATGTATGCATATATACATATACATACATGAATGGTACTTGAGGTAAGTAAAATGTTCTTTCACTTAAGAGTCTCTTTGTTGTTGTTTAGTTTGGCTGGTGGATTGAGCACTTAGAATTTATACTCTTAGCAAACGGATAGTAAGATACAGTATTGCTAACTATGGTCTTTATGGTACACAGTAGGTCTCTGGGTTTACTCATCCTGTATAACCGCCAATCTGTCCTTTGATTCACATCTCCTCATGGGCTTCCAGCTCATCTCTGATTGCCAGTTTTCTATTCTATTTCTAGTCAACAACTTAAAACACATAAAGAGAGATTTTATAGTAATTTGTCTTCTGTGCCCATTTCGTTTAGCACTATATTGTCTAGGTTCGTGAATATTTTTGTAAATAGCAGGATCTCCTTATATTTTAAAGCTAAATGACATTTTAATATGCATTAGAACCATATTCATATTATCAGGAGGTAAATTAGAGTGTTCTTCAACCTTAAAAACATCATATTCTAATATTTAAATATTCTGCTGTATAAAACGGGTAGTATTACTGCCCTGCCTCTCCCTCTTTATGACTGAGATTACAGGTGAGAACCACCGTACCCAGACTGCTGTTTCTTAAACACAAAATACACAATTGTGTTTATGCAAATTTGATTGAAACTTTAGAGTGAGTTCCACAGTATGAAGAGAGGATGGGGAGAAAACATACTATTTTAAGAAAGCGGTACTGAATGTGACATAGATTTAGCTTGTCTCAGAACCTTATATATTTCTCAATGAGCAAGTTCTTAAGGAATTGCAGTTTATATGAATATTAGCAGTATTTTACAAAGGAAAAGACACAGCTAGACTCTGAAGGCATCCCCCCTGCACTTCCTGACTGAAGGATGAAGATGTTCATACATTCTCTCCATCACCATGTGAGCTCCCCAGTCCCATGAAGGCTTTCTACTTTGCCAGTGTAGGCACAGCCCTGGGTTGGTGGGGCTTTCCTCTCCGCCCTCTGCTCCCCTGTAGTCCTCATGAAAGTGGCTGTCAATTCCCCAATCACATGGTTAAATTTTACCCCCAGGTGACGATTCACCTTTCTCCTTGTTGGCTTCTACCTCCTTCAGTTTTAAATCCTGGGGGAAACAGAGGGTGTTGGGAGAAGATCAAAGTATCAGGGCTGGAGTTGAAGCATTAAACTCAGAGCTGAGACCTAAGCCCTGTCTTCTGCCCGGCTCCCCTCAGCAGCCCCAACCCCCACTTTTTGACCCTCTGCCCTCCTCAGCCAACCAGAAGACAGAGTGGGTCCTGTGGTTAGGCTGTGTGCTGCACAGTCTGACATGCTGTATTATTACTTTTATGTATGGGCAGCCAAACGCTGTTTGATGTGGTTTTATTTTATAGTGTAATTATAGAAGACAGATGATTTTCAATGCCATATTTTTTTTTTGAACACCTACTTCTGTTCTTTGGAATAGAAGTTCTGTTCTGTGGGAGAAGATTCTAAGAAGTGTCAGGTGCCTTGTCCTGAGGCATCAGGGAGTCAGAGAGTGGCAACAGATACGCCTGGGGCAGGACACAGCTGTTATTTGTGCTAGAAATAACATTTCATTTTTAAACATGCAAAAATGTGATGCCAGGATGCATTTTTAATAAGTTGTCAATAACATAGTTCATGTTCCTTCTAGAAAATATGCACTAGATTAAGCTAAAAGCAGAATCATTGTGTTTAGACATAAATACACTATGGCCCATCTCTTCATATTCTTTGAAATAATACTGAATATGTTGTAATTCTGGTATGTATGCATGCAGGTGTATATGTATATGTGTATATATATTTAGAGTGATGAATACTAACTTTCTATCTGAGTTTTATACTTTACAGTATGCTATACATAATTTACCATAAAATTGAGAAATATTTGCATAATATCATGTCACATGACACTTAATTTATGTAATCATTTCTTCACTTAGGGATATCTCTGTTCCTTTCAGGATTTTCCATGCAATAAATAATCCACTGAACGTATCTGTGCATAATTCTGCTAATATTACCTCTATTCTTAGTGTGAAACTGGAGAAACATAATCCAGGTCCCAACTTGTGCCCCTTTTAAAGTCTGAAGCTTTTCAATCTTTTTGTGTCATTTTAAAGTCCTATAAAGCACAGGAAGTCTTGTCTTGCGTGCCTCAGCATTGAGTTTTACTTTTTACATCTAAGTTTCTTATTTTGTGAACTAGTATTTTTATTGCTTAATAATATCATACATAGCCAACACTAAGGATGTTGGAAAAGATGTAGTTTTATGTAAAAAAAACATAACAAACTTTTATTTGGAAATGTAAACTGGTTTACACTGTTTACTTTGTTTGAATTTCACTTAAGCTTTTGAAGTCTAACGGCATACTGAAAAGCATACATATCATAAAATGTGAAGTTTTATGGCTTATCAAAAAAAAAAAAATCTGTACACACCCATGTAATGATTCCAGACAAAACCAGTCCCAATAGCTGCCTCTCGTGTGTCCTTTTCAGTAGCAGAGAGAGGATCCTGGGTTTTGCTTTAGATACCATGTTACTTTCTCAGTTTGAATGAAGGACATGTTGCGTGCTGTTAATATTTTCTGAGTATGGAATCTTTGTCCTGTATTTGTACACGTTACTACCCAGGGTGTGTGTTTGTTCTGTCTCCACTGACGTCTGCTCAGTGGCTCTGTTATTGAGGGAGGGCTCATTAAGGGTCCCACTGTTTTAGCAGCATACGGTCTCTGAAGAGCTTCACCCGCCCACTGTCCTGCTTCTATCTTATGATCCCCTTTACAACCTCTGGCTGACAATAGTCGGAACTCCTGCCTGTCTTTTTATCATGTTGCTCAGGTGCAGCTGTGTATCTTGTTTGACCTCTGCTTTAGGGCCCCAAAGGTGACCCTGTGTCTCACTACATCCAGCAGCAGGAGTGAGACACTGACAGGAGGCGTAAGAGGGTGGCGCACAGCCCTTATCGTCCCAAGCTTTGTTTGCAGTCCACACATCTCTGCCTTGGTTCCTCTTGTCTGCACAGTCATCTAAGACTTTTCAAAAGTCTTGTGAGCCTCCATGGGTTTGGTCTTTAGCTCTCACGCATCATTACTCTACATTGCCTGATAGTCAATGTTTTGGGTTTTTTTTATTTTTTTATTTTTGATACTTTATTTACATTTCCAATGTTTCCCCTTTTCTGGGTCTCTTCTTTGGAAACCCCCTATCCCCTCCCCATCCCCGCCTCTATGAGAGAATTCCACCT
>CM052717.1:40537686-40657073 GCA_028551405.1 Uromys caudimaculatus | reverse complement strand
TATTGTTAAGTGAAACTTAGATATTCTGAACTTGTGGGCTAATATCCGCTTATCAGTGAGTACATACCATGTTCGTTCTTTTGAGACTGAGTTACCTCGCTCAGGATGATATTTTCAAGTTCCATCCATTTGCCTGCAAATTTCATGAAGTCATTGTTTTTAATAGCTGAGTAGTACTCCATTGTGTAAATGTACCACAGATCTATAAAAATGGTAAGCATGATTCCATCAGGTGTTTTGTCTAATGTTACATTTTATACTTTCATTTATACTAATCATGTCAACTTACCTATTTTTTATAGCCACCATACAGCCTCCCTTTGTGTTTATGAATTCCTTTCTAAGTGAATATGTAGTTTTTGTAATTCTTTGCTTTTACAAATAAGCAATGTTAATAGGCTAATTTTTCTATGGTTTAAACAGAAAGGATTTGGAGCATGGAATCTATTCAGCATTTCTTGTGAAACACAAGTTTTAGTAAGCATTTTAAGTATCAGAACATGTGTATTTAATAAAAGAGCATTTTGTGAACTAATATTTCAAACATTCCTACGAGGCAGTGTTAAGTAAAAATTATACACTTTAAAAATATTCCTCTAACCAAGATGAGCAAGCGTTCTGTTCCCGGCGCCTTTATTCCCTCTCTCCAGAGACCCCTTGGGCTTTCCCCATTCCCTATCTGACTCGCCTGGCCCTTGGCAAATTGGCCCATTCTTCTACAATGATTCTGCTGCTGGAGTGAAATTCCTGACAGGGAGGCTCAGCAGCAAGTGTGCCATCTCTCCATGTCTACCGTTCGCAATCCCAGAGGCGATCTGGTCAGCAGAAGTGCAGATCTTCACCTGCTGTGGGAGTAGTGGGAGGGGAGGGAATAAGGAAGGTGAATGGAACCGCTAAGATGCCAGGGCTTCGTGGTCACGTGAGACTTGGAAGCGTGAGCTGAGGTGCTAAGCAGAGAGCTGGAAGAGACCGAAGGCTGAAACTTCAGCATTTGTGCCAAAGGCATAAGTGGGTGTCAATACTTTAAAATGTACTAATGGAAACTTGAAAAGGGGTATTGTAATCATTAGTAATACAAACACACTTTCAGCTTTCCTGGCTACCACATGCCTGCCGTCCAGGTTGGCCGCACTGTTTTATATTCTCTACTCACTTCACCGCTCTCTAGCTCACGCTGACCTCCAGTTAGTTTTGAACAGTTTGACAGCTTGATGGATTCGATCCAATGTCTCATCCTTTCTTCAAAGTTGCAATCAACCGGTTACAATAACGTCAGTCAATTCTATTGTGGATATTTTCATTAATATTTTTATATTCATAATGTTTAATTTTCAAAATGACCTTTGGTGCCTACATGATACAATTTTATAGTGCCACTGAGAACACAAATATGCTAAAGGCGATTATTAAAATGAATACATAGCTCATTACATGGAGATGTTTAATGCTTAACACAACTTTAAGAAGGTTCAGTGTTTGAAGTACCTGAGACGACACAGACTACATCAGTGCATTCATCAAAACAATCAACTAACTCATCAGCTTCAAAAGTTCACTGCTTCCTCTCAGGAGTTTCTCTAACTACACATTTCTTTTCATGATTGCCCAGACTCCTCTAGGTTGTAGGTGTGTGCCCATGGATCACTCTCTCGTGGTCACTGTTCTATCAGCTTAACAGTGCCATAATGTGTCTATTCATCCCCCAGTTGATGACCATTTATGCTGTCTCCAGCTTCTTGGGCTTGTGATGCCTCTTAGGGGAAAATGTTCATATATCTACATTTTTTCTAAGCAAAACATCAAAGTAAAATTAACTCCCAGTGTTACTTGGTATCCAGGACAGTGTCCTGAACAGAACTGAAATTATTCACACCCTTCCCTAAGGCCCTCCACAGCTTTCTGAGTCTCCCTTCCAAGAATGCCTCCAGCCCAAATCACTCTTCCTTCACTGAAAACCTCTCTCCTTTTAATTCTTCCTCACTGACCATCAAGGCTGCAATGTGATTTCTGAAGTTTCCTTGTTCATGTCTAGTGAGTTCCCAAGTTGACCATACAGCGTCCTACATAGCTCTCAGTCCTAAGTCTCTGCTTTCTTTTAGACTTTGACCTTGTCTTCTGTGATACTCCAGCAAGCTCTTTTTCTCACTTCTTGACTCCAGTTTGCCTCTGTTCATCCTACAAGTGCTCAGCACGCATGTCCCAGTATTCCATTTCGATCATTGTGGTTGGTTTCCTTCAGCTCTCATTTGCTGCTCTTAACATGGTTTAACGTGAGTCTTACTGAGTGGATTTAACACAAGCAGTGAAGAGTCCAAGTTGATACATGCCTACGCCTCTGAACTCATACTAGACTGAACTCATTGATTTTGTCACGAAACAGAAGACGTGCCCAAATTCTGTGATGCAGAATTACTTAGGTTTACCAGAACCACAACGAATTTTCCTTTATACACCTCCTTGTCTTGGAAGATACCTATCTTTTCATCTCCTAAAAATCTCTGTGGCCAGGAAAAACCTCAGAACTGTTTGAGCTCCGTATTACTGGTTCACCCTTGTTGCCTCTTGCAAATCAGCTGCTTCTCCTCTGCTAGAGTGACCGACCACTCACTGCCCTGACTCAGCACTCTTCTGAGCACTTTCTTTGATGCTCTTGTCCACAGAAAGCATAGAGGCCAGGGTTTTTACCCTTGAATCCAGTGACACTAAGATATCATTCCTTAATAGGTACACAATAGCTTTATGTGCCCAGTAAGTTCACATAGCTCAAAGCATGGTGCTCGGTGAATAGAAATAAGTTATGGATGATTTAAAGACTGAGTCACAGTCCCCTAGTCAAAATATGGCTAATGCCTTCCACTTATTTTTAATGCTGTCATCACATTAGTTAAAAACCACTTAGCTTCCTGCTTGAATTGTTGCACCAGGCTCCTACATCTTATGTCAATGTTTGCGTTTTCAAAACAGCACTAACGCAGATTATCAAGATTAGCCTCTTACAGAGTCTTACACTCATTATGTCTCTCCCCTATCATATTCCATCACCCGCCTTTCAAAATCTATAGCTGTGTAATGTGCCATTGTGGGCCCCGGGACTCCACAACTTATTTCTCTCATCAAGCAACAGCCTTGCACCTGTTGGTCGACCCTCCCCCAATGCTCTGCTGAGTCTCTCCCACTCTCTACTCTCCTATCTGGACTTCCATGAGATCAGTTGTTAGATTCCACTCATCTGACTACCTTGTCCTCTTTCCCCATCTGTCCGAATCCTGCTATTAATTGTTCCTCGCTGAAGCTGTTTAAACACTAAAGCTGCTTCTCCCAGGGGTGTTTGAGTATGATTTCATCAATAGCACACAGGTTTGAAGTGCACCACCAACATCCATATATATGGAGAATGAGATAACCCATGGCAAAAATACCCAAAGCCAATAGCAATTGCGATGGAAATAAATCCAATTTTCTCTCTATATTCCATACTAAAATGCAAGCTTCATAATGCACAGACAATTTGTTAATCTTGTTGACAAAAAGAAAGTCCAAGGGCCTACATACTCAGATATTTGACAAATTAATAAAGGCATGAAATTATCTACAGCACAATAGAAAAGCAAGCGATCCATATTTCTGTAGGGGAAAAATGTCATAGCATAAAAAGATTTGAGAAAATATCTGAATTTTGACATATGGTTTTAAGGTAATGTCTTAAATAGAGTCATGGCATCAGCAGACTACTGTATTCCTTTATTTTAAATGTAACATTTCTGAGCTTAAATCAAGCATAGTTTCTCACTTCTGTAATGTTGGCATTCCTGAAGCTGAGCCAGGGGGGTTGTGTTGAATCCAAGACAAGCCTGGCATACGGAATGAGACATTGTCTCAACAAACCTGAATTAATGCATTAACTCTGAGTTTAAGAACACTTGCTGTACTCAACAGTGACAATTAAACAAGCATACATTTTACAGAACTTTTATTTATTAATATAAGTTAAAATTAACTGAATAGCTCTAATATGAGCATAGACAGGTGGATAGGTGGTCTCTTCCAGAAGACCCTGATTTAACTACCAGCAGCTCACAGCCATTTGTAACGAGTCCTAAGGGATCTGACATGTTCTTTGCACAAATACACATGCAAGCAACACATCCGTTCACATAAAATAACATTTTAAAAATCCGTGTCACCTTTTTATATCTCTTAGCTTTGAGATAGAAATGTGAAACTGCTCATTAGAAGTTTGATTTGGAACAATAGAGTGGCTCTTTCCTTATCGCTGGGCAGGGGAGTAATTTAAGGAGATGACATCGTTTGTGGATGAGTTCGAGGAAAGAAAAGCCCATGATTCTGTGGGAGATGAGGTACAGAGAAGACAGAAGAACAAAGAGGGAGCAGTGTTTGTGCTGTTTCATCAGGGTGTAGTGACAGCATCCATTAGAGGTGTGCACTTAGGGACAGGTGTCCGGCTAAAACTATGCATGGTCATGTAGCCTCCTAAAATGGTTCATATAAACAATTGGTAAGAATTTATAGAGACTGTGATTAGGACAAAAGGAATGAATACTTTAGAGTTTATTTAGGCAAAATCAGTAATGATATAGAGAAACTAAGGAAAGATTGGATTTGCATGTTCAATCTAATAAGGCATTTAAATATGAATGAGTGTGTGTGTGTGTGTGTGTGTGTGTGTGTGTATGTGTGTGTGTGAGTGAGAGTGAGAGAGAGAAAGAGAGAGGATAAGTTTAGCTGTAAATGTAGGAAATTAGAAGAATCAGAAAAATGCCTGAAGGTAGCCAGTATAAAATTGGATGAATGGAAGGTATGGAGTAGGTTCAGAAAAGAGGAGCAATAAAAGACTTGGAATTGGTTAGAAAACAAATAACAAAACAATACATAACCAAATATGAAAGCATAAATACATGTATAATTTCCCCCAAAGAGTGCCAACTTTGAATGAGATAAAATGGATGGCTTAGTCTGCAAGGTTAGGACATTAAAAAGGCCAAGATGACTCAAATGTCCCTAAAGAAGCCTGGAAATCAATGGCCAAACCTGACGTCAAGAAACCAAAGAAGAACAGCTGTATCTCTTCAAATGTTTTCAAATGCAAGTAATGGAGACGCTGACTCCCCCAGCTTTGGACAGTGAGTGATTGTTACATGTTGCTCACATATCCAGAATTCCAGAGGTGAGGTTGCCTCCAATAGCCGACCCAGGAGCACGGTGATCTCATTACAGAAACAGTCTTCTTTGTCTCCTTCTGCCCCACCCTCCCCAGTTCCCATCAGCCTTGTGCCTCTTGCTCCCCTCATGAGAATGATGACTGACTGGAAGTAGAAATGAGGGCTGTGTGCTCCTCATCCCCATCTAGACAAGAGACAGTTTGAGACAGAAAGGTCTTGTTTAAGAATGAAGATGACACCACCCCTCTCCAGCATACCCCTTAACTTCCATTGGCACAGATTGAGTTAACTGAAGATGATTCCTGAAACAACCACTGACTTGGAAGAACAATTAGGTTTCCATTTTCTAGAACTGATACTGGAATAATTTCATAGAAACATTGGTCATTGGTAGTGAGAGTTGAATAACTGTACAAACTCAAGATTCTTCAGGTAAAAAGGAAACAGGAATTGGATGAATGTAACAAGTCAGTAAAGCTCATCACCTAAGGATTAGGTAAACGGGAGGGTGCAGTCTGAGAAGCCACTGACATTGGCAGATGACAAAGAGAAGTCAGAGAAAGAATAAAGGGAACTGGACAAAACCAATGACATCCTACATCAGATCAGTAGTTAAGAAGCAACTACCCTGGAGCCCCTTTATAGATTTTATTGCAGAATTTTCAATTGGGTTGTGATGAAGACTATACAAGTGGGTTGTTGCATGAAATAAATTGGAGGGGAGAAAGGGCAGGGAGCTAGTTTTTATCTCAGAAAATCAGTACAGTATGTGTGGGCACACTCCTGTGTACATGCACACGAATGCAGGTACCTAGAGAAGCCAGATGAAGGGAGGGACCAGATCCTTTGAAGCTGGAGTTATGGGAGTTGTGAATCCCCCCATGTGGTTGCTGAGGTTAGAAGTCAGATCCTCTACAAGAACACCGAGTACTCTTAACCACAGTACCATCTCTCCAGCACCTACAGAAAATTAGAACTGGAGAAATGGCTCAGCAGCTAAGAACACTTGTTGCTGCTCTTGCAAAGAACCCAGACATGGTCCCTATCACACACAGTAAGCATACAACCTTGTGTAACTCCAGATCAAGGGGACACAACTCTCTCTTCTCTCCTCCTTGGGTACAGATGCACATACATGCAATCCAGGTGAAACACTCATATGCATAAAATAAAAATAAGCCATTTTTAAACCTAGTAATTATGGGCCAATATGATCGGGTGAAATAACTAGATCTAGCTAAATAGTTATAATGATGTTTCTGCAACTGTTGTTTGTTCATCCAGCAAATGTTAATTTAGCACCAGCTTTTAGAGATATATCAATAAAGAAAATCTCCCTGTCCCCATAGAGTGTACATTCCAGGGGAGAGTTAGGGAGGGAGGAAGGAGGAGAGGAAGAGAAGACAGAATTAACAAATATAAAATATGTCAGGGAGATAGTTGCCATAAAGAAGACTAAAATGGGGTAAGGAGATGGTTGGCAGCTCTACTGTGGTAGATTGCTGTTTCAAGTAAAGATGGCAGAGAATGAAATCTCGGAACCAAAGAGATCTAAGCATAATAGAGGGCAGCTGGGGAAACCATGTTTAGGAAAAAAGAAAAAAGTGTATCTGCTTTAATCTGGAAATGCATTGGGCTGTTTGGGTAAGAGCAAGTATATCATGGGGGCAGAGAGCACTTGGAATTCTGGGAGGAGGGGAATCACTTAGAAAATGCAGTCAAAGAAGGAGGACATCAGGTGTGGTGGTGTGAGTCAGGAACTAGGAATCTGGGGACGTCTGGGGACAGCTGTGCGAGAGACAGAAAGACTTAATCTTAAGGAAGACCTGGCTTCGTTGAATCAGTCAGTGCCAGAATTACCACAGGAAAATGGGTTCCTCTAAGATCAGCGTGACCCCGGAAGCTAAAGTTAAAATGTTGCAGGTTGTTCCTGTTTAAACTAAAGCTAGCTATGCATTGAAACAGGACAAGGAAGATGGAAAATTTAGAAGAAATACTATACAATTTGAAAATAAATGGTCCAGATTTATAATAGTTTAACTGGAGATGGCTGTTGACTTTCTAATGGTGTCAAAGCATGTACAGCCAGCTTTGTTTTCCATGTAATAATCCATGAATTACAGGAGATGTGCAACAGTTGACATGAGCTTTGTGTCACCTGACTGTGACTCCCCCCATAGAAGTACTCTTGACTTATTTAAAGCAAGCTAATTCAGGCTAGGATATTCATTAATTATATGTATTCAGTGCAATTTTGACCCGAAGTCTTTTTAAATTGAAGAGGGTTTGTAACAACACCTCTGAGTCAATTTTAATAACTAGACAATTTTGACTCGTAAGTAGCACCACTCTTTGTGTAAAAATATTTTCTGTGCACGTTGTCTGACCATTCCTCACCCTTCTAGTTGGCTAACTCCAATGGGTAGTTGATGGAAGACAATATCACTGGCAAGTTTCTGCAGATCGTTGAGGTCCATGTCCTTAGAGTGAACAGCAAGGTGGCCTTTTCTTGTCAAGACTCATATGTTAGGTCCCTTGTTGTCAAGGTTTCAGAAGTTATTAGATTATTCAAACATAAAACACCCCAGGTTCCTCTCAGAAGCTCATGCTTAGAACTCATCTGAATGTCCACACTATTAAACTGTTGTTTGGGTGCAGAGACGCATGAGACCATGACCCAAGGTTTCTCTCATGCTACGTTTTACATGCCTGTTTCAGGTTTTAGAAGCTGCCATTTGTATTATCCATGGAGAAGTTACAAAGTCATCATGTTCTGGAAAGGAATTGGAAATTAATAATTGGAAGGTAGGAGACCAGAAAGTTCCAGGTTGTGCTCAGAAACTTTGTGAGTTCAAGTCTCAACTCCTCCAGCCTGGGCTACAAGGGTACACATTAATATAGCAAATTCGTCATTCAGTTTCTTTATTATCATGATTATTTGCCAAGACCTCCATCTTGAGGGAAGATCATAGCATTTGTATCCCACATCCAGTGTTTATAAACTGCCAGTCACTCCCTAAGGGATCTTAACTAACGGAAGCATTGAGTTCTCTTCAGGCCCTGGTGCCTCCCACCTGGAAAGAGACAGCTCTGTAATGGAATCCCAACACGTGCGTTATCTCCCCTTCTGCCTGCCTCTGTGATCATGCAGCAAATTAAAAGGTCTCCCAGGCTCAGCCTGCCTTGCAGCTGCCAGCCCCTGGTAGACACAAGGGAGCCAGGAGGGACCAGGTGGAGCAGTGTTGAGTTGCACCAAACACACAGCGCAAGGAGATTGGCCATAACTCCCCAATTGAATATTTATACCAACCCCATTTCTCATCTTGCTCTTTGGCACTGACCACAGTGCTGAGCTACTGCTGATTTCAAGGGTGCTGCATTGTGTCGGATCTGCTCTGTGAACTATTACGCCAGATGAGAAATGGGCCATGGGGTCCTATTGCTGAGATGGCTTGTTGACTCCCCCCCCCCCCCGCGGAGACTATCCTATTACAGTGTCCTAAGGAAGGGGTAGTGAGGGCGGGGACATTGCCTGACATCATCTGGCACTGCTGATCTGTGAGGATGTATACAAACTCTACCATTGCTTTTAGCAGAACAGGAGGTACCTGCAATTACATAAAAGAAAACCCAACTCTCTGGGTTGGGTGTTGCTGTGTTTCCATTGTTTGCTAAGAGGTCTTACTTTTGTGTGCTCAGGTCAGACACTTATCACAGGGCCTTCTCATCGTATTTCATGTTCTGACTCCCTGTGGCAGCTGCTAACTCCCTAGCTCTCAGGGTGAATGGGTTGAGTAACCTCATAAAGATACAAAATGTCTTGGCCAGTGGAGGACAGGAGTAGAGAATTCCTGTGTAAGGGAGAGGCTCTGCGTTATTTAGTAAGCCTTGCAAACTGAGAAGTTATTCCATGCACACACCCATTAACTTTTTTAAGGTAGTGCTCATGAACTTAAACTCATGTGTCCCTCTCCCAGTTTGTACTGATGGGACGCCTTCCTGTGCATCTTTTATCATCAGTTTTACTTAAGAAAACTCATTATTGTTTCCTTTTTATTTAAAATTTTAGAGTTTTGAGAATTTCATGTTCAAGTATTGTATTCACATCATTCTGCCTCTTCATTTTACCCTCCGACTCTGAACTTCAAGACCCCTTTGTAATTATTATTGGCGTGGGCATGCACGTGGGCATATGTGCCGTGTGCCGTGTGTGTGTGTGTGTGTGTGTGTGTGTGTGTGTGTGTGTGTGTGTGTGTAACAT
Organism: Uromys caudimaculatus; assembly: GCA_028551405.1. Lineage (NCBI taxonomy): Eukaryota > Metazoa > Chordata > Mammalia > Rodentia > Muridae > Uromys > Uromys caudimaculatus. The sequence goes on along the minus strand of CM052717.1, from coordinate 40,647,632 downwards.
ACCAAGTCCATATAGGGTTGCTAATATATGCATGTGTTTAGAGCTGGTCACGTGGGCTTGGATAACCTATCAGGAGCTTGTTCCTGAAGAGACCTGCTTCTTCCTTTCTGTAGCCATTGACTTCCTGTAGCTCTTCATCTAGGCGCAAGTGGGTCCTTGTGAAATTTTTCTCCTCTTATATTATCAGTGTTTCTTCATATGACACATTAAATTGTCCACCACTGGATTTTCTTATGAATCACTGCTTTATTAGTTAAGTCTAAAGCAATAGAGGACAATGATCAGGACACTGCAGCCTAAGTCCCCTGATGGGAAAGCATGCCAAATGCTGGCAGTTCCAGAAATGGAAGTGAAGGCAAGCATTCTAATACAGAGTTTAACGGTATGTGTGTGTGTGTAAACGTGTGTGCGCAACAGGCCTATTAAGGAGAAAAAGCTACAACATGGACTGAGGGCCAGAACCTAAGTTACTTCAGTGCCTTCTCTCAAGAAAAGTAAATCCAGTGGCAGACGTTTGCTGCCTTTGAAACCTGTTCTGAAGCTGGGTTGCTCATCTCCTTGGTATTGGGAGATGATCAATGACACAGTGAGCAAGATTATGGGGGTGTAACACTAAAGAAGAGGATACTGGGGTGCAGGGTTGGTGTTTAGCAGGACCAAGTGAAACAGATGGTTCAGTCCCACATCGTGGCTTTTTGAGGAAGGCACTAGAGCTATCCATTTAGGTGCACTTTGTTGGTGATATGTTAGATAAGAGTTCTGCAGCATTTTCGTGGGCACAGGCGTGGGGGCTTCTGTGGCCCAGTTGCAGCCAAAGTTGAGACTGTCCAGTAAAAGAACTGCTCAGGTAGACTCCAGATGACAGTCTGGAGGGAGAGGCACCAAGACTTTGACATTCCAGGGATTGTAACTGTACATCTATATAAACGATACATCTATAGATTACCCTGATACCTGAAGAAGCTTGCAATGGCTAAGAACACTGAGAGAAGGGGAGGTACCCAAGTAGACAGGGCATGTGAGCCTGACTTCTTAGTTTTAAAATGGCTATTTCAGGAAGGAATATTTAGTTTGACTGATGTCAAAGAGGCTTTTTTTCCTCTAGACAGGAAGTTCTGAGGTAAATGTGGATACAAATCTTTCTAATGCTGTACATGTTCTGGAAATAAAATGGGCTTCTTATTAGAAGAATGGTATTCCTTAGCATGCTTTCAGACAGAGCAGGTGTGTGCTGTCAACACTGAAGAAGTGATTTTTACTAAGTGAAAACACTTATTCAATAGGTACTCCATTAAATTAAATGTGTGATTGAAGGGAAACTTATTTATCTCCAGTGGGCATTTAATCTCCATGTTAAATATATTTGATCTACTTATCAACTTTAGATTTGACCCAAAGATCCCATGATTGGTAAATGACAGAGGTGAGATTTAATGCTCAGTTTAGAGTTAACAGTGCCTGATTTTTAACCCTACACTCAGCCTGAAACAAAATATGATATTTTCTGTTGAAGACCATGGTTTGTCCCATCATAATCGGAAATTAAATTAGTTTAATAGGTAACTATCTTCATTTTGTACATTACACTGATGCTTTGTTCTTCTTTGTTAAGCACTCTAGTACCAAAATGTTTATCCTACTAACATCTGAATTCCTGGCACAGCGTCTCTGTAGAGAAAGAGTTGATATAGTCCTCAGTATAATTGATGGCATTGAATGTTTTGATTGTGGCCTTATGGCTTCACCCCACAACTTGCTAGAGGAAAATAATTTCCTGCTTCATTAACCACAGTTTGTAACTGATCTTATAGAAATTTGACTCCTGCTCCATTCAAATAATGCTTGAAGGATCTGGGGGAGTTTTGTTCTTTTCTTTGTTTTCCAATGAAGGGACTCTTTTTGAAAACCCAAATTTAGACATGCTCCCACTAGTTTGAAGTATTTGCCCACAGTTCTTAGAGGTTAGTTGGAGGACTCATGTTTTATCTGAATAATTTGTTGGAGTTAAAGGTGAGAGAAAGAGGGAGAGGGAGAGGGAGAGGGAGAGGGAGAGGGAGAGGGAGAGGGAGAGGGAGAGGGAGAGGGAGAGGGAGAGAGAGAGTGAGTTTTCCAGATTTCAAGTGGAAAGTTGTGCGACCTAAAAGGGGGCTGTAAAAGTATCCGGAGAAGAGCATTTTCCTGCATTTATTTTCTTTGGCTCCAGGGACTGAGATCACTCTATAAATGATCCCCATACTGTGAGCATCCATGTTGGCCTTGGGGACTGTTGTCAAGGTGATGAAGAATAGGACGGCTCTCCACAGTGTGCACAGCCCACTTCTCTGGTCCTTCTCAGTAAAGATCATGAGGTCTTCCTCCTGTGGCTCCTCATTAGCACAGATCACTCAGTTCTCACCATGTTTGGAGAAATGAGCTTGTGAAGGCCTCCCCTGGGGCAGGCTGTCCCCTGGAGCACAGGCACTAAGTGACAGAGAAGTGCCACGTCTTGGAACAGAGGACCTGTCTCAGGGCCATAGCTGTGGCAAGAACACCCAGACCCTATTCAGAAATATGTTGGCTTAAGGTGACCTGCTGCTGTCACTGATGTTTTCCTGGGTGTGTGCTGTTTCAGAGTATGAGAGCCAGTCCTGATATCAGCTGACCAAGTTGCTTTATTATTTATTTATGTAGAAGCATTTTCTCTCCCTCCCTCCCTCCTTCCGTCCCTCTCTCTCTCTCTTCCTCTCCCCACCCCATCTCTTTCTCTAACACACACATGCATACACATTTTGGAGAAATCTCAAGTTTTTATGTGTGTGTGTGCATATGTATGTATGTGTGTATGTATGTATGTATGTATATGAATGTATGCATTCACAAACACGCATATACACATGAAAATTCAATACATATTTACATCACAGAACTAATCCCACCTTTGTATTAGAAGCCTAAAAGCTCTTTGTGTTCCTAGGACTGTGCTTAGAGCAGAGATACCCAAGCAGGGTTCACTAAACTACACTAAAGCTGACTTCAAGTAGCTCAGGCCACTTGATCTAATTGTTCTTTTCTATTGCTCTGTTATTATGCACATGGTACCATGGCTAGAAAGTCCATGACATCATAACAGTTGTGGGATGGAGCAGAGCGCACAACAGAGAACAGTTTCTGCTCTTCTGCAGCCATGCACTACACTCAGATGAGAAGAAAGAAACCTCTGTCACTTCCGTTTGTCAGCTAGGGAGCTTAGGAGATTATGTTTTACGCTAAGCCCCATCATGAGCAAAGCAAGTATCAGACCCATATGTCCATAGGCATCCATCCAGAGGCCAACCTGCAGTTTCCCTAGGTAGGCACTGAGAATTTCGACTGAAAACCTTGTTCTGTAACGTCTATTTCATACAGAGAGAGAAAGCTCATGTGACAGGGTTGTAAAGTCTAGGACTTTGTTTCTTGGGTCCTGAGCAGCTGATGGAGGAACTCTATAAATAAACAGGGCCATGACTCATTAGCAGTGTCTACAAAGGGTGAATCATAGTGGCTGAGTTGGAATAGGTTCTGCAGTGCACAAACTTAAGGTTTCCCCTCCCTTAGGTTGGAAGAGGACACTTCAGACTATTCACATCAACTCCACCTGTGCTGCAAACAAAAACTCTAGAAAAGAATCAAGAAACTAGTCCCTGCATCTTGGGATTCTCTCATTTTTTTCTTTTCAGTGGCCACATCGGGCTAAGATTAAGTTCACTTATTTAAATTGTCCAGATGGATCCTAATGTTTAAAAACCTGGTGATATAAGGTTCATGAAAAGGGAGTTGAAAGAGACACCCTAGGAGGGAAGGAGGGCCGCCTTGACATGTAACGTGTATGCGCAGTGTTAGATGTGGCAAAATACGTGTTTGTATTGACATCAGTAATTTAAGTTCTATTTTGTTGAACTTTCAAAGTACCTGAAGTTTAACAGTTGCAAACATTCCAAAGCAGACAGGAGACCGCAGGAAGATACGTCTGCACTCACAGGAATAATGGCTTATTTCTGTTCACTAAAGGTTCCTTTAATTGTAGCAGGTTTAAATCCAGTAAAATAAATATGCCCAAGGAGCTGCACTGTAAAACTCCAGATAGCTGCCTTCCCATTTCCTGTGGATGAACTGCAGCACGCCACAGCTGTATTCACTTCATAGGCTAATTTTTTGTTGGTTTGCAGAAGCAACATGTTTGCTTCTTTGCTTTTTTCATGGTGTATGCTAAGTTCTTTCATTCCTGACTGATTTTCCTGGCTTACACATCTTCTACATGATCCAAATTGGCTCTGAGCCCCCACACTACTTTGAGTCTTCGGTAATACCACTGACTAGAAGCCTCCCTCGGGGTCCTTTATTTGAACCAACCAAAATCTAGCTTGCAATTTCAGAGATATTTTCCCTGACTATTTAAGTTTACATTACTGCCTGTTCCATCAGTGGGCTGCTAATATTCTAAACCTTGAAGTCCAAGGCAGAGACTCTGTCCTCTTCTGTCAAAAAGACTTCACTTGTGCTGAGAGCCAGTTAAGGCATCTGAGAAGTCTGAAGCAGTGATTGTCAGGCTATCCCTGAGAGGATCCCCCATTCTATCCATTTCAACCCCCCTTTAATGTTCCTCATGTCATTGACCACATAAAGACAAGTGTCTGTCTGGACAATGCACATCTCTATTTAGATTTTTATCTCGAATTAAGGCAGAGTCCAAGGATTAATTTCTACTTGTTTTCTGTCGGTAGAGTTGCACCGGAGATATAACATTGTACTGGCTGGGTTATGTGTGTCAACCTGACACAAGCTAGAGTCATCAGAGAGGAAAGAGCCTCAGTTGAGGAAATGCCTCCATGAGATCCAGCCATAGGGCATTTTCTTAAGTAGTGATCAATGGGGAAGGGCCCATACCATTGTGGGTCAGGCCATCCCTGGGCTGATGGTCTTGAGTTCTGTAAGAAAGCAGGCTAAGCAAGCCACAGTGAGCAAACCAGTAAGCAGCACCCTCCGTGGTCTCTACAGCTCCTGCCTCGAGGTTCCTACCCTGCTTGAGTTCCTGTCCTGACTTCCTCTAATGATGGGTTGTGATCTAGAAGTATAAGCCAAATAAACCCTTTCCTGCCCAACTTGCTTTTTGGTCATGGTGTTTCATTACAGCAATAAAACCCTAAGACAAACATATACAAACAATAATGCCTTTCATGGATGCCCATCCAGGTCTTGCCTGCTGATTCTAAAGCCTAGGTCATCCATAGACCTGCTTCTAGCTAGTGTGCTTTCTCTTCAGCAGGGGTCAGATTTCCCTCATTCCTCAGAATATTTATAGTTTCCTGAACATTACATAAGAAAGCTCAATAGACTCTAAAGCACAGTGTTTGTTTTCTTTTGTCAGTTTTCCCCCAAACACAGCCCTTTCTGCTACATAGCAGTTAAAACAAGGTATCTGATCATTCATTGAACCATAGGTGTACAATGAGCAACCCAACTTCCAGCTCCCTTGACACACTGCCATCTCGATGGCTCTGTGTTTGAACTATGGGTTTATTGAAGATGGAGACACTTTCAGGTTTTATTTACTACTGAGAAAGTCCCTGCATGTTTATCTTTGGTAAATTCACCCAGTAGATCTAAAAATTTTTACAAAAACAAAAATCATAGTTGAGATTGATATCAATTAAAGAGGAGTCCCCCTTAAACTTCTAAACACCATTTTCTTTCTGTCTTTACTCCTTGTTGATACTTTATTTCTCCTGCCTGTTTAACACTGCTGGTAAAATGCTCTACCCAAGGGGAAAGCACATATCTTAGTCCTTGCTCTGAAATAATTTGGCATTTCCCCATCTACTACGGTGTAAGCTGCTGAGATTTTCAGGAATGTTTTCAGAGATGAAAGACAACTCACTAGTCTAGGTTACCAAGAATGTACACCATGAATGGATGGTGGATGTTATTCAGTACATTTTGCAGCCAGGATCATAGTATTGGTTAATATTTTGCATTACATTGACCTCTAGATGTTAAGCCTGCCTTGCACTTCCAGGATAAACTGTACTGGTCCCAAAACAGCTGCCTTTTCTCGCTGCTTTCCATTGGATAGTAGCCTAATGTCTGGCTATTTATAATAGGTATGGATCCATGTTGTTCTTCTTGAAACTGCCTTTGTCTGATTCTGGATCAGGATAATGGACTCTCCTTCAACAAGAAAATAAAGTTTCCTTCCTCCTCCCAACTAACAGAACTTACACAATATTACTTTCCCTCACATATTTGCTTCAATTTTAAAAAGATACTTCATTTTTGTGACATGTGTCTGTGTGTTGTTTGTGCATGTTTATATGGGGGTGTGTTCATGTGCATGCCGGTGCAGTTGGTGTGTATGTGAGAGCACACACATCTGTAGGCCATAGGATGACTCCGGGTGCTTTTTGCAGTGACTCTTTATCTCGTTTTCTAAGACAGGCCCTGTTCCTGAGCATTGAGCGCATGCACTGACCTCCCTGACCAGTGCATCCTGAGCATTGAGTGCATGCACTGATCTCTCTGACCAGTGCATCCTGAGCATTGAGTGCATGCACTGATCTCTCTGACCAGTGCATCCAGGGAGTATTTGCCATTCTTGAGCTCTGGAATTACAGATAAGCTCCACTGTGCTCAGCGTTTGCCTAAGTGCTGGGGATTTCAAGCCAGTCCCTCATGCTTGCAAAGAGACATTTGCCTGTCTAAACCTCTTTTAAAGCCCCATTCCTGGGATTTTCTTTATTTGATGGCTGATTTGGAGATTTTCTACATTTCTTCTAAGTCAGGTTTGGCCTCTTTCAAGAAATTCACCAGTTTCATCCAACCCGAGTTCATTGACATGGTTTATAAAGACCTTTCATCCTTTGGATACCACCAACATCTCTACTGATTGCTTGGAATTAAAAACTATTTGTATTATGGATTTTTCTATTTCGATAATTTTGCTCGTCTACAGTTTCATCCTACTGGTATCTGCTAATTTGCTTGTTTCTAGTTTTTTAGATGAAAACTTATAATCATAGATTTTCAAGCCCCTCCCCATGTTTCTCACTAACCACCACCATAAATATTGCATACCGTGTTTTGAGTTGATGTATTTTCACTAATATTTTGCTCTATATGCCATTTTTCATTTATTTTTAAATTTTTCTTTGACTGACATTAGAAGATTACGTAGAAGTATAACATTTAATTAGCAAAAATTGGGGTTTTATATATCATATCACAGTTTTTTGAATGACTTCATTATGGTTGGATGCCATATTCTATTAGATTTACATTTAATGTCTTATTAGTATTTATTTTGTAGGCCAGCATAGTTCTTTGGGCAATGTTCCATGTCTAACTAGAAATAGCTTATTCCTCTAGTTGTTATTAGATCCTATAAATTAAGTCTCATTGGTGATAATAATGAGTTATTATGGGTTTTTAAAATTTATTTTGGAGTCTTTTAAAAGAATGACTTTTGTGAAATTGTGTTCTAAGTTTCCAATTGTGTTCATGGAGTTCGTTGCCTCTTCCTCTAATTTTGTCAGAAAAAGTCTATCCTTGCAGGATCTCAGGTTTATTGGATACATCAATTCCTTCCTATTCTCAGAAGCAAAGCCTCCTCTTTCTGTTAGAAGACTTACAAGTCTGCCTGTGGACCTCAGGATTGTTTTTAAACCACTGGGATCAATTTGAGTTGTGTTTACTTCTGGCTACTGGTTACTTCCCCGCTGGTGACTGGGGCTAACAAGTTACAGGAGTTAAACATTCTCCCCGCTCCTGTGTTGCTAGCAGGAATGACTTATTTCAGGAGGGCATCTATGCCAACGTAGACTGTCGTTATCAGAGTCTGACCTTTTCTTGGCATCATTACATGAACACACATGTAAGTTTGCACAACAGAACAAGTCATGCGGTCTCACTGTAGATTCTATCCCTATTTTGGGTGTGCTGACACTGGCTTACACGAACACTCAAAGACTGAAAGGAGAAATTAAAAATGTTTGCTGAAATATCAGTTTGATCTCTGTTGCTCCTATCCTAACAGGTCTATGGAAATGCAAGACCTAGCAAGTCCCCATGCCTTGGTTGGAGGCAGTGATACACCTGGGAGCTCCAAACTGGATAAATCCGGTCTCAGCAGCACTTCAGTCACAACAAATGGGACAGGAGGTAAGTGCCATCCCAATGATGCCCAGAGTCCCGTCTAAAGGCTTGCCTCAAGCTCCATGCTAGGGGTTGTTAATACGTTGCTATTCTATAACTGATTCTGTGATCAAGGGATACCCAGCTAGTTTACACGTGTTCTATTTATCTTCAAAATTGAATTCCTTATCTCTAGCTATGAGCATAAATAGAGAATATATAGTCCAGAGAAATATTTCAAAAGATTTCAAAAGGTTACCTTTTCATACCTGCTCCTATAAATGTTCCACAGAATTTAAAATCTGTGGATAAAAGATATCACCACATATATATGTGGATGTGCATTAATTCGCATATTCAATATTTTTTGTTTTAGTTTCGAATTTCAATAAAAAGTGTTAGCCCAACATTTTTCATTAAAATGGTATTTCTTGCAATTGACTTAAAATGCAATAAAATATTTACATCTGCTGCATTTTTTCAAAAAGAATACTATGACACCTAACATTTGTATGAAAGAGAATTAATTGCATTTTCCCAGATCATTTTATTAAGTCACAATTAATGCCACAACTTATGATAACAATAAGTTATTTTTCAAATATTCTCCATTATTATTTTTAAGAAATACATTCATTTTGTCAGAATATATGATCCAATTGTGTAAAAATATGTACATTTAGAGATACTATGGCATATACATACACAAGCAATATGTAAATTGTATTTTAAATTATTCATCATCAGCCTAGGAACCAAAGTCAAATTTATGAAGACTCTGTTTACTTAACAAACTATTCATATGGCCAGATATCAGCATTTGCCACATCATATTTTCTTGTATCTGTGAGATTGATATACCCCTTCCCAATTAATCTGAAGTCCATGTTTTTCTTGTCAAGTTGTGTGCATTGCAACCTACCCTGCATTTTAATAATGTGTTACACCAACCCCTTTGTAGATTAACACTTCCCTTGTTAACTTGTCTCTAAACACGCATCTGTAATTTCAAGCTAATTGAATGGATGGATTTGGAACTGCAAGTGTTTAGGGATATTTAGTCAAACCCACCAGAGCATGAGCATTTATTTACCTTTAAAGTCAGAGCTGAGTACAGACAATAAAAGTGAACAATTCAAACTCTCTGAAAGAAGAGCCGGGAGTTCATGATTCATACACATAGCTGCGAGCACCGAAGCAGACGTGATGCGCTACCACAGGGAAGGCACACAGTACAGTTAGTCTTGCTGAAAGGTCAGAAACGGGTGCCAGCACTGACGATTACCCAAGGACACTCAGCACGCCTTCAGACGATGAACTCTTATACTGTTCCTGTTCTCAGGGGACAACATGACTGTTTTAAACACAGCAGACTGGCTGCTGAGTTGCAACACCCCCTCTTCTGCAACAAGTATGAGAGCCGATGGTACACTGCATGTGTTTGGGCGTGTGGATTTGACATCTGGTTTGCTGTCTGCTCTATGTTTGCCTCTCTATTCTATGTTCTACAGTTCTAAGCTAAAACTGACAAGGAAACAGGCCTTGTACCTGTTCATGTTTAACATCTGGCTGCAGTTTTCTTATCATTTATTACTCTAATCTTATATGCTTAGATCAGTGGTGTTTTTTCTTATATTTTTGCCACTGAAGATTATATTGACTCATGGCTAATTATCAGTTTCTTATGTGGTTCTTTCAGCCCAACAAAATCATGTCAATCAGAGCAGTCTAAGCCAGTTAGCATTCAAAGAAACGCAATTACCCAATGACCTAGTTACTCCCGCAGTTTATAGTCTTAGTACTAACTACTACAAGGTTTTCACTATTTTATATTCTTTGAAAAAAATATTCCAAAGAATATAAAATAGAATTAGCATTCAATATTCTACCATTTTAAAAGTTACTAGATGTGACCACTGGGCTTATGAGATTGTTAGCATGATGGAATAGAGTATGCCTGTAATTCCAGCTGCTTAGAAGGCTGAAGTAGAAAACTCCCAAGTTTAAGTCCAACCTACATACATAGTAAAACCTAATCTCAACTAACTGAATAAATGAATAAACAATAAAATTATAAATTATGTCTCTTAAAATGTTCCAATCTATCGTTGTTGACTACATTCATCCGTACATGTAAGCATTTTCCTAGAATAAATGCTAATGTGCAATCGAAAGTTAAAAGAAAACCATCACACTCCTACAGAGCCTTCCATCTTAGGATTTAAATGAAAATGTAGATCACATCTAGGCATTAAAATAGAAAGTTAGGCTGGACCTTGCTCTATTTCAGATTAAGTTAAAAAATATGACAAATAAAAAGGTATTATATTCATTATTTCTATTTTTCATAATTTGAATTGCAAATATTTTCCATTCTCATGCTTAAAAAGTGTTGCCAGAATGTAGCTATTCTTGATTCTTTTTGGTATAGAGCCAGATGATAAATGCTCTCCCACGATGGTAGGTCAGCTCATCTCCACTGTGTAGAAGCAAAAGTAGCTCTAGGCTATATGTAAATCAAGGCACACGGCCCAGTTCCAACAAAACTGTATTGATAGACCCTGAAATTTAAATTTTACATGCTTTTTTGTTTACAAATATCTTGGTGTTACAAAATATTCTGATTTTGCTAGGTTTTTTAAAAGCAGTTATAATGGAACATTCACCCATGGCTCACTGATATTTGTTCTAAAATGGTTACAATATAATCACGTGTGATGCAATGTTACAGTGGCGAACTCCTGCACTGAATGTCTCATCCAGCCCATGTCATCTCACACAGAAGCATCTTTCTAAGTGTACAGCATCACATTTTCTTGGTTCATCATGCTATGCTCTGGTGGTCTGTAAGGGCGAGGATGGTTGTGCACCAGAAGCACAATGAATCTGGACCCTAGCATTCAGTTACACTGACTGGCTGCGTCACATCAAACAAGTCCCTCAGTCTTCCACATCTTAGTTCCTTAATATGAAAGGAAAATTCTAGCCATCCTGGTAGGCATCTTAATTATGAGATAAATTGATTGGTGATAAACACCACTATAATTTTCCTTCAATAGATAATTTTATAATAATTAGACAGTAGGTTTTTTTTTTTTTTTTTTTTTTTTTTTTTTTTTTTTAAGGAAACTGGAAGCATTCATTGTTTGAAAACATTTGTCATGGTACAAATTCTCTGAATTTACAAATCTGTAAACTGGGCCACAGAAACCACCCCGGTAGTATCTGTATGCTAGAAATACTTTGATACGATTGTTAAGCAATAATAGTAATAACTGATGATGAAATGGGGGGTGACACTGATAGAGAAATTGTAATGAATTTTAATGATGTCTCAGCAGTTCTTTATGACACACATATTTCCTGTCTGGGCTCGTTTGGTTTTTTTTTTTTTTTTTTTTTTTTTTTTTTTTTTGGTTTTTCGAGACAGGGTTTCTCTTTGTAGCCCTGGCTGTCCTGGAACTCCCTCTGTAAACCAGGCTGGCCTCGAACTCAGAAATCCACCTGCCCCTGCCTCCCAAGTGCTGGGATTAAAGGCGTGTGCCACCACTGCCCAGCTTTCTGGGCTCTCTTTTTAAGTATAAAATACTTTTAAATGATTTATTTTCATGATTAGTTTTAGATCTTTATGTGTGCCCCCGAAGCAGTATTTACAGGTACTTGTGAGCCCTGGATATGGGTGCTGGGAATTGAACTCGGGTCCTCTGCAATTCTCATAGGTCAGCCATCTCTTTGGTTGTACATACTTTATTTTAACGCTGGTTTTAGTATTAGATTTATATCATTTGATAAATTTATTACAATAAAACCAAAAGAAAATCTAAAATCTGTGACCTTTCCCAGATTTTTTTAGCATTAAAACAAAATTTTATTATAATCTTTTTAGGTAAGTTGAAATGTTATCTTAAGACTCTGCTACCTTGTGTCACCTAAGCATCTCATGTTTCTTAAACTAAATTAAGAAATTATATCATCTTAATTCCAATTATATTAATCTAGCTGGAGAATTATGTTGGAATCCACATTTTCACCTCAATTGTTTATCATTTGTAAGTTGATGAAATGTAAAATGTAGGAACCATGTGTGGTACTGTATGCCTATAATCCTAACACTCAGAATGCCAGGCAGGGAAGGAGAGAGGGAGGAGAAGGAGGGAGGGAAGGGACTTAGCACATAAGTCAATGGTGAGGCTTTGAGAGCTATATGGGCATGTGATTATTTCAGCTCTGCCGTTCGTACACAAACACAGCAGAGAACAATACCTAAATAAATGAGTCTGGCTGGGTTCAAACACTGGAATACAGATTCCACATCATAAAATGCTCTTACATTGCTTTATAATCATTCCCAGCCTATGAAAATAAAAGCCATGGGGCAGATTTGGTATAAGGACTAATGCAAGTCTATTGGTGTATTTTAGATAAAAAAGAAAAGAAAAAGAAAAAAGAAAAAAAAGATCTGTAGGCATCTAAGAACCTTCTTCCAGATATATGTGATTTCTGATTCGGATTTTAGACATACTGTCAGGAGCCTTGACTCAGTCATATACATATCATATACAGTTACTTAGATCTGTTGGGTGTGCTTTGGGCAATGTTAAAGAAAGGACATTTTATTTCTCATTTAATTGAATCATAGCGAGACCCAATTATATCCCTTTCCCTGTACTAGAAAATGAGAACCCAGTGCCACGAACAGTATGCTACTGAGAAGTCGGCCACCAAAACATGGCACACAGTGAAACAGACTTGAAAATGGTAGTGGAAGTCGGGGAGTGTCCAAGCCAAGTGAGCAGCTAGAGCAGGAGAGGATTTAACTCCTCACGGAGCTTAAGTCCTGATAGAAAAGATGGGGGAAACCAAAGGCAGGACACTGTCATCTGCTCTACTCATAAAATTTGAAATAGATATCAAGGAACCTTCTAGAACTTTTCACATTTAGACTGCTAACTCACATATAGTAAAGTTGTTTCTACATATCATTTATTTAAGAAGAAAGTCTCCTACTAAAAGCTACTCATTGTGTATTCTATGACTGTGATCTTGTCATATTCTTGTAGAATGATAATCATTCACCATTTCATCAAATTCTGTCACAAAAACTAAATATTTATTGCACAGCTAGGAAGAGAAGGCACTAACAGGCGTGCCTGAGATTGTGAGTGGACGTATTGATCCAGACAAACATAAATGATGTGGTATAGTGGTTATTAAAACTGGAAGGCGGTGCTCATGTCCAGGTAGTGTTGTAAATTGGGATCTTATATACATACATACATACATACATATATATATATATATATATATATATATTGGTTTTTCGAGACAGGGTTTCTCTGTGTAGCCCTGGCTTTATATTTTTATTTTTATTTTTATTTTTATACATATTTTTGGTTTTTTGAGACAGGGTTTCTCTGTGTAGCCCTGGCTATCCTGGAACTCACCTGTAGACCAGGCTGGCCTAGAACTCAGAAATCCGCCTGCCTCTGCCTCCCAAGTGCTGGGATTAAAGGCGTGTGCCACCACTGCCCGGCCTCAATAGATTTCTTGTTGAGATTCTTTGCAAAATCTGTCACCAGTCAGGGAAAGAGATAGAGAACATGAAGCTGGTGGGGAAGGGGGTGGCAAGGATTTGGGAGCAGTTGGGAGTGGGAAAAACATGACCAAAGTATGCTGTATGAAAGAATTAGCTGCATGCTGTGGTTGAGGGGGAAGCGCGTGGAGTTACGTGTATACCAGTTTAAGCACAGATATCTGAAAATGAAATGCAAGCTGTAAATTACTTGGCCTGCCTTCCAAGGACTAAGGTTGAGTTACAATAATAAAATAAATTAATCCACAAAAAAACACTACATATTGTCGTTAAGCCTAATTTCTAAAAACGACACTCTAAGGAGACAAGATGAACTTTGCTTTGACGACTGAGTTGGGAGCAGGCATAAGAAGTGACCTGAGAATTCAGACGCTATAAATGACTGCCGCCAATAGTTACCCTTGGTCTGGACCTTGTCTGTGGATGGCAAGTATTTTAAAAAGCTAAAGTATGGGAAGGTATGGTTCTACTGTTTGTCTCTATGCAAAGCACCCAGCTGTCGGAATGACTGAGCAAGGGTTCCTTCACAAAATAATCCTGGACACGGTGAGAGAAATGTATTGTGGCTTTCTTATTTTAAGCATGCAGGAGAAGAAAGCCTCAAAACTTTCAAACCAGGACATTTGAGCATGGCTGTTGATTTTAATTCAAAGTATTTGATGCAGGAATTAACTTTTGCTGAAAAATTTAGAGTAGTCTACTATCCAAGGTTTTTCTTCCATTTTTAATATGTAAATGATTTTGGAGGCTATCCTAAAAAACAGGCAACAACACTTGCTTGACATATATTAGTTCACAACATTAACATTGCAAAATTAAAATATATTTGAATATTTTTATGACTATGTGCTGAATTTGGATTTTTGTAAGTTTTGAAAAAACTGTAAAATAAAAAACAAGATTAGTTTGCAAATGAAAATTTTTCTAATAGCACCATGGACATAACATGAAAAAACAGTTTTGGACCTGAACTGTATCTATTATATCTTATTAAAAATGCAGAAACAAAAGTAAGACAGAAAAAATGTGAATATAAACCAAGTATGTTTGGAAGCCCAATGGCCATGACATTCATTACAAAGGATTACTATAATTTTGGTGTAATTCTGCTACTTAACATATTTTATAGTATTAGAAGTAGTCTAATAAACTTTTTCTAATGTTTATGAGAATTTTAATGATATAAAAGTATTGATTTATCTTTTTGAGTTTTCCACCATTGAGAAAAATGAGACTAGTTATTATTATTGAATTACCCATTCTTCAAGTAATACTAACAAATAACTTAGCACCTTCCTAGGAGCACAAGTGATTTGCCAATGACCATATAATATAAAAATAATTTACCTGTTGAGAAAAGATGATCAATTTTGCTCCTTTTTCTGCTATCCAAGAATTAACCAGGCCACCCCTGCTTAGCTGCATGGACTAGATTCCACACTGGTATAGACACCGACATTGCCCGTTTCTATGTTATACTACCGTTACCTGCAAAGAAAAAGAAATTTGACATTAATGTATATATTTTCCCTCCAAATGTTAGTATCAGGAATTTTTGCCTAGTCATTTTAAAATCCATTCACGTTAGAATACTGGGAACCTCTAGGTATTTCTGCATTTCTTCACATTCTCTCCAGGGGATGGTTTTCTTCAGTAAAATAAACCACTTTTGTCCTGAATACAGACTTTTTAAATTAATGAAAGATGTCATCGAAATTATGAATGGGACCAAACCTCTCTTTCTCTTCTTCAATCTCCTTTTGACTGCCTGAAGCTTTCAAATTCAGGAAATTATAATCAAAACCAATGCTGAGTGATGCCTAAATCAACTCTTGAGGTTTGTATCCATGGTAACAACACTAATCACCATCAACATGTCTGGCTTCTAGACCAGTTTTGACAAACTTAGCTCACCTTCTGCCCCTCTTGTCTCACAAGGAGACATCTTAGTATAAGTATAATAAATCTCTGTTACACTACTGTTTACAGACATAGGCGTGTTTGAATGGGAACTTGGCCATATTGGAAGCTCTAAGATGCCACTTGTCTTCACGTTCCAGAAGTCTTTGGGCTATGCTTTTGTCATAGGTGTCAGAAGAAGTAAGATGCAGACTTTGAATGAGACTGATTCACACCTATCTAGATCATCCCCTGTGTTGTCTTTATGAAGATAGAAAAGAATCACAATTAGTAGGCAATACAGTGTAAAGAGTGGATCCTGCAAGATCACCAACTGTCAAACTCAAGCTCTTAACAGCAATGTGATCAGGGCGAGCGATTTTGTGTCTCACGCTTCAGTCTATCAGTTGAAAAAATGAAGATGATAATGGCGTCCCCTAACTGCTGCGGGAGTAGATGAATTCATCATTTATATGGCTTACTTCCATTCATCTGGATTGCCTAGATTGTGGGAGACACATTTTGAGTGTGTGCTAATGCACCAACCATGCTACTTTTCACTGTGTTTTAAAACAATAGTCCATGAGGAAAACACGCGTAACATAGCCTGGTAGCAAATCCCAGCATTTTACAGTTGTTCATTATAGTGAAGTATTTTCAATTTCTCTGAAAGGAAATCACATTTTTGTTACACTCAGAGCTACTGTCTGGATATGACAATTTCACACTGGTACACAGACCATAAATGCCAAGTATAAAGATCTAATGGAATTCCAATCAAGCTTTGCTGAATGTACAGGTTCTAAAACTTAGTCGTGTCTGAATGCATAATAAATAATTTCATAATAGTAAGTAGTTTTGCAGTGGTAAATGTAGATCAGGTATGTCAGTTATGTTGTGAATGAAAATTACTGAAGGTAGTAACTACAGATCCATTATTCACAACTGTGCAGATAACTAGACTAAACAGATTATTGTTACAATTAAAAGAGAAGCAAACCTTAAATTTCCCATCTCCAAAATAAGTAATTCTTATGTGTGTGCATGTGTGTATGTGTGTGTGTATCTGTTTGTGCGTGTGTGTTTAACTTCCTGCATTCAACCTCTCTAGTTCTCTGACTCTATCAAGTCATGTTATTATTCAATTGTGTCTACTAAAGCTAGAGCTCAGTGAGGGTTTGGCTGAGTTTGCTACAGAAGGGTGTAACATCACTGCATGCTCCCCATTAGCCAGCCACTTTTCTAACGGGGTCATGTTCCTCACTTGCTTGGTTGGTGGGTGCTGGATGAGCCCACTAGTCTTGGGTAGCACACTGACTCATGGATGGCTAGTATTAAATTCTCTCCTCTAGTGGTCTGCTTGCTTCTAAGCTACTTAACTGCACCAGCCCACTTACAGCCAGGGCACGTAGGATGTGTCAAGTAGAAAATAACTTAGTTTATTCCCTGACTGCTATGATATATACATATGGAAGGATTTTATCAACAAAGGGAAAATATGGTGTGACCAAATTGGTAGAGGCTGTGTCATTGCATGTGGTAATGACAGTGTGTGACAGCCCACTCCTGTGCCAAGGGAGGATTTTGTCAAAATTACATATGGCAGGCATTTAATGGAGAAACGTGTGATGCTGTAGACGTCCTCTATCATTCAGTACTGATCTCAACATCATCGAAAGAAAATGTTACGCTGCTAAATAGAAAGTACTCGGCACGTTAAGAACTTCTTTTGGTGTTTTGCTTTATTTGTTTGTTTTGTCAGAATATTTCCTGAGTACCTTGTTTTTCGCCTATGGTGAGAATAGGCTCAGGATTTCGGTGGATTTGCTTATGCTCCACTGAACCCTCTGGCAGTTTTCTTGACATATTTTGTTTTCTTTGGAAGAATAAAACCTACAATTGTAAATACCTCTGCGATGACTTGAGTTGAGTGTGGTGAGAATCCTGTCTACTTTTCTTCTGTCTGTTAGTGTGTGAAAGTGTGCTTAAGAGAGTTTTGTTTTGTTTTGTTTTGTTTTGTTTTTTTAATGCAAATACAAGTGCGGCTGTTTCACTTTTGAAGGCTCCTAGTCTTTAGAAGCCAGGCTCTCAGAACCAGCCCAGCCAGAGGATTTTAGAATAAATCCTTATAAATGCATGCCCACTTAGAAGCTAAATTAACAAAGCTTTTCCTCCCTCGTTCACTTCTCAAGTTTTCTCTTGCATGCCCATGATAGCTAAAAAAAAGTAGCAGTCAGGGCCTTTGCTGTGAATTTAGAGTAAAACTCACCTGTACTTATTCTTCTGCGTAGTGTCTCTTCTTGCAGTCAAAACAGAGCCCTTGCACAGCAGTGAGTCCACTACCACGACTGGAGATGGAGCGCTTGACACTTTTACTGGGTCAGGTAAAGCCTTTAGCTCGTGTCTCTGTGTCCACGTTGGGGCCCCTACACATCCTCCTCCTTGAGAGCAGCATAGGCTCAAAGCTGTAAGAGTTTTCACTATTATAAGATCTGCCAGAAACCCACTTTCCCGAAGAACTAATTGTCCTAAAATTACGTGTTTTCTGAAATGGTGTTTGGAATCCTTTTGCCAACCCTTCGGCTTGCACTGTAACAATCCCACGATGTTCTCATTAGCAGAGCCAGCTCTCTTCATTATTTTATACACTGCTTGATCAATTTAATAGTTAGGTCCATAATAGCTAACTTTGTTCCTTCAACTTGCCCGTTTAAATTACATTAAAAACTGCCTTCTGTCTACCCTTCTAGATGTAAAACTATCCATTTGATTCCTTCTAAATAACCTTGTTTCCTCTCTGGGTTTAAGAAAGTACTCCTGTGTAGGCAGCTGAAAGACAAGTATAAAAGGTTAATGGGTTTCTGGAGAACACATGCTGGTTACATTAGAACCCAGCCTGCGAGAATGGTCTTGTGCTTCAAAGAGAACAATAGTGTGTCTTTAAACATCAATCCTTTTTAAATATAAATACCTGATAATTCCCAGCTGGGCATAAAGAGTACAAATTAAGTCGACTTAAAGGCTCTTTTAAAATGACTATTCTGTATGGCTTACTATCTAATGAATAAGATTTTGGAAACCCAAGAAGGAACATGTATATCACAAAGATAAACATGAAACCCAGAAAAGTGTTACGGCACTTAAATCTTGGTTCTATGGCTCTGCTTTCATATATTTTATGTTTATCCATGTTCTCATGTGCAAGGATTTTATGTGGGTATGCTTTATACAGAAAG
Organism: Uromys caudimaculatus; assembly: GCA_028551405.1. Classification (NCBI taxonomy): domain Eukaryota; kingdom Metazoa; phylum Chordata; class Mammalia; order Rodentia; family Muridae; genus Uromys; species Uromys caudimaculatus. The sequence continues at coordinate 40,628,762 of CM052717.1, read as the reverse complement.
ACTTGAGGGATGCCTTGAGTCTAATGTAGTGTTATGAAACATATTTCACTTTTATGGAGACAGATGATCCAGCTTTATTAGTTCACACCAATTGGAGCAGTTGTCATATGTGCACATAAATACTAGTACTCCAGACAGAAATAAATACTAGTGAACTACCCTGGCATAAAGACGCATTTGTGCGGATGAGCGTTATCATCAGCAAGCCACCTGCCTGACAGGAGACGAATAGGTACAAGCATATTACAGTACTCTGTGGTGCTCGCTAACCATAACTACTGTTAATTTTCTACAAAATAAATGTTATGCGGATAGTTTGGGGGGGAAGGGTATTATATTATGAAGCAGTTGCTATTTTACTTCAAGAATATACAAGTCCTTTGAAAGGTGGGTTGCCAGTGTACAGATTGTAATTTCAGAACTTTGCAGTCCATTTTATAAATAAGAATACTAAAGTCCTCAAAACATCCAGAGTGGTTTGGCCACATTTTGTCAAGCATAGACTAGTCTAAATCTGTGTGCTGACAATCATGCCCTAACTGTGGCATTGCACTAGAAACTATGATGACTGAGAGAGAATGAGAGTAAGGCCTCTTCCTGCTTGTCCTTCACAGCACCTCTAAGGACACTTTCTTAGTTTCCTGCTAAGAACTCTCTAGGGCTCCACGGACTAAGTCACGTAGCCACTTCCAAGACATGATTATATAGTTTCAGTAAATTAAAATTTACTGAAATAAAACAAACTATGCTTCTGGTTAAATGAACCACCTCCCAATTTGTAGTTCTTGCCCATGGTTGGTGGCTACCTGAGTGGAAACTCAGACACAAAACACCCCTCACACTTTCTCTGAACAGCAGATGGACCTTCTCCATAAACAGTGATTCTGCGGTCGCCACAGGCTGCAGTGTGATACACTCAACAGAGTTCTGCATGTAATCCAAATATCAGTAGTACCCTGGCTGGGATACCACAAAATGACCTTTTCCAGGCTAAATACCCCCCTCCCCCGCTGCTTCTTTTCTTCTTGAGAAGCATTAAGTTAAAAAACAAATCATGGTAAAGGAGGAAGAGCTTTAAAATGCCTCGATCTCATCCTGTGAGAAACTGGTATTAGGCACACAGTATAAGTTATAAAATCAATTCTCAAGACAGTCCAGAGGTAGGCAGCACCGTGTCCTTCTGTTGGTAGAAGTGATCAAGCGTAAGAAGCATAATGATTCCGGTGCTTTGAAGAATGTGTATGAGTCACTACGGAGCAATGAAGCAGGACACAAAGGTTTCTAGACTTTCCCAAAGCAATCTGCAGATCTTTCTGGAGAGACGGCTTCCACAGGAATCAACGTAACTAAGCAACTGTGTTGTTGCCTAACCTCTCTAGACATTTATCAATTTGAATAAAAATGATAAGATTTAGTAAAGAACTTTTATCCGTTTCATAATCAGATCAGTTTTCTAAGCCAAAGATTTTGTCTTCTCACCTATTTTACAGATATTAATATAAAGTGTCAAAGGTCAAGCAAGCTGTTAGTGTTTGGGGTACATTTTCTCACAAGGTCTAAATTCATTCATTGAAGGGAAAAAATGTTCTATATGTTCAGGTCTGTGGGTCTTTCTGAAATATAGAATAATTCTTTGTCTGGTTTAATAAAAGATGTTATAAGTTAAATATTTCTCATTATTTTGTCTTATTTGAAATCCCTTCAATTTTTCAATCTTAAGGATAGCCTATCAGTGTGGTCAGCTCAAGTTTGATTATGCCAACTGGAAGTCCTGTCAAAAAGCAGAAAAATCAATGTGAAATTAAGCCTTTCTTAACCCAGTTTCTATTATAATATTCAGTATTGTGGAAATTTTAAAAACGTAAATTTAGTTTCCATGGAACATAGCACAAAGCTCTATTCTCATTTATTTTATTTCAAGTTTATTTTTCTTTTTAGTTTTGGAGAACCTAAGTAAAGAGTAATGTTTATTTCCAAATATATAGGAAAAAATTCGCTTAAATCTAGTTCCCCATATGTTTGGAACTTAACACCATTATGGTCACAATTCCATGAGCCTCAAAACCAATTCATAGTATTGGGGAACATGTGCTTGCTACGCTATTGCTATGAAAATTAAAATTTTATTTCCATATTCTACACTTACCAGCCAAGCCGCATGTTAAGCACATTGCAGACATGTCTGTGAAGCTCACAGGGGCACTTGATAGCAGTTGGACATAGGAACATATCATATTGCATGAACCAGCCAGCAACCTAAACCTATTTGTCACTTTTTGCCTTTCTAAACGTTTAGCTGCAGCGTTCATAGGAACAGCTCGGAAGGGCTATAGTGCTTTGAAGTTTAACTATGATTGATTAGACTAAACTCATGCCAGTGCTGTGTTGTGTACTACTTTAATCTTTTTGAAACGTGAATGAACAGCAGATGGCCTAATAAAGACACTCTGTGTGCTTGCCCAGGACGGACTGGCTGGGGAGGAACTGGCTCAACACATTAGAATCCATGTTCAGAACATCAGTCATAGTCAAGGCAGACGGCTAAAGGGGAGAAAGACTTCCAAACTTCTGGATACATTCCACAGTGGGGTGCATATTTGAATGAAATATTGAAATAACCTGACTTTCCCTTTTAAGGTCTTCTCCCAAAAACATCATCTTTGATGGTTCAAAACAGGCTTGAAGAGATAATTGGTACAACATTTTACACCGCTTAAAGCAAGGCAGCTTATTGATAGCCCATGCTGCCTGGGCACATTCTTATTACTCAAATTTTTGGACTGTACATTTTTAAGCACCCACCTGATTGATGGGCCAGGAGAAATTGGAAACAGTAGCATTTTATAATCAGGGGATGAAAGTTTGAACCCCGAATCTCTTAACAATTATTTTATTTTAGTTAGAATAAATATGGAATCAGTATATCGGTATCATATTTGGGTTTACGTTGTAAAGTTTGCACACATATAACATTGACTTTCATACCTTGAAAGTTGCCTGTGTAATCAAGGCCATTTGCCAAGAAGCTATCAGTACAGAAGAGCGTAGCATAGACCTGAGAAAATGAAAGGTTAACAGTGCTTGTGGAAGAAACAGACACTTCATACTCTTGCATCAACACTTGAAACGCTTTAAAAGGAAGATGGTGCCTAATGAACTGCTTCTGTTTGAAACGAGTTTGAGAGAGATGTGAGCGTTAAGCACAGCGTTTAATCTGCAGTTTTCCTAAGTGGGCTGCGCACTCTGTGGTGAAGACGTGTTCATGGAACGATGCTCTGTGTGCTGTCGTTTGTGTCTTATAGTAATAACAAGCAGCGGCTATAGCCCCAGGTCGGCAAACCAGTACTCCCCACAGCTGTACCCCTCCAAGTAAGTGCCCAGCGCATTCAGCTTGCCTGGAGAGATTGTCTTGAAATTACATGTGCTAATTTTATATTTACATGATATAACAACTTTAAATCAGAAACATATATGCATATAACTATTAAATCTGGACAGATGCATGTGATTAGATGTGATTACATTAGATTAAATGTGATACATCAGATTAGATGTGAAAGAGTATAGTTTGCAAGAATTAGAAACATCCAATTGTCTGGGTAATCCCTATCATCCCTGATGTTCTCCTGCTCTGAGGAAAACAAGAAGACTGTAGACAAATAAAGCTTCAAAATTCTTCAAGCCAGGACACTTGAATATTGTTTTAGAATTGAAACACATGGGGTTTTCTACTATACAAGGTTTTTGTTTTAAATCTTTAGTATGTAATGATTTTTGTACGCTATCTTGAAAATAAGTAAGAATCCATATGTAATGCTTCTTACAAGAATAATAGACGTAACTTAAAATGTATTTGAGCATTTAAATGAATATGCAATGAATTTGGATTTTAAAATAACTTTATTTTAAGGAAAATTCAAGAAACAGTGATTAGAAGAAAATATACAGAGATCATACATTAACCAAACACCAATATTTTACAATTCAGTCTCTCACCGAAATATTTTCTAGGATTCCAAGTTACAATAAACACACTTTTGAGAGTTTGCTGTGTTGTTTTTAAAACTAGCATAGTCATCTGTTTTGAGGACAGGACAGTAGGTCGACTTCCAGTTTAGCTATATTGGATTAATGGGTTTATATTTGAATGTGTTTGTTTAGAGATATGCCAAAATCCAACTTTTCTATGCTGGCACATTAAAATATGATAAATTATGTTCCTCTACACCCAGGATGCCTTAAATACAGGCTAAGGATTGAACTCCAGTTGGGACCATGTACAGAATGGCCCAATGAAGAGAACTGCATTCCATTCTTTCCAAGAAGACACTTCCCTTTTCTCAGATTTCCAACTTAGAGTAGTGACTTCATAGAAGGGTTGCTAAGTAGACTTTTGTAATTAACACATGTCACTGGGACACCGGTGGCGAGTGTGGATGTACTATGAGTACATTCACTGACTATGACTGCTCTTCCCCAAGTGTAGACTAAAGGAGTATTAGTGCAGAGGTAAATGCAAAAATGCAGACCAAGAGAAAACTAAATATGCTGCCTAAATCCATTGCTTATTTTAGAGATGAGATGTAGTTTTCAAGTCGTCATATTATCTGTTTAGGGTCACCAGACTGGCTGACATCAAAGCCTGGGGCTTCTTTAAAAAACTATTCTTTTTTTTTAACTTTTATTCATTTCTGACAAGTTGGGGATAAGGAGTGGGGATTGTTTCCTGGGTGTGATAGGATTTCACTGAATCTGAGCTGTCTGAATTGATATGCAGTCTTTGTTGCCACAGTAATGCTATTTTTCTGATATTTAGGCCCTATCCACACATTCTTTCTACACCAGCAGCTCAAACAATGTCGGCCTATGCAGGCCAGACTCAGTACTCTGGGATGCAGCAGCCGGCCGTCTACACAGCCTACTCACAGACAGGACAGCCCTACAGCCTGCCTGCCTATGGTAGGTCACATCTGCAGTCTTCTGTTGGCTGGTGGCTTTACATGCTAGTGCAGGTTCCAGCCCTGATGGATGTTGTCTCACTAACCAAGCGGTCTGCCTGTGTGTTTTCTAAACAGATCTTGGCGTGATGTTACCAGCCATCAAAACGGAAAGCGGGCTTTCCCAAACTCAGTCCCCGTTACAGAGTGGCTGCCTCAGCTACAGCCCTGGGTTTTCTACCCCACAGCCAGGCCAGACACCTTACTCTTACCAAATGCCAGGTAAGTAAGTGGCCAGCCATCAAACACGCTCCTGGGAAAAAATAATAAAATAGGTTCTTTCAATGTGACTCTGAGTTCAGACTGAGGAACGGTGAGTCACAAAGGCAGTTTTCAGTCTCACCAAGGCTCACAGGACTTCGTAAGAAAAGGCAGATAACCAGGCAGAGGCAGATGGAAACAGCTGGATCCAGGTGGAAAAAGACTCATACCAAATGTAAAGATTTCAGATTAAGCTCAGTCAGGAAATGAAGAGCAAGCAAAGCAACCGAGAGCCCCCAGGCAGGCAGGACAGTCAGAGGTCTGAGGTCCTTCTAAGCAAATGTTGGGAAATGACTCATAGAGCCTGGCTGGGAGGCAGATTTTCAGGTTCCTTGTCTGCTGTCAGGAGGGGGCTAGAATCAAGTGCATCTTCTTTCAAATCTCTCAGATTTCAAATTTCAGTAACCAAAACAAACTCAAGTACTATCTCTCTCACCGATTCTATAAAGTGAAATATTTTTAATCATATCATAAAAAAATTAAGTATAAACTTTATTTTCTAATTCTTATATATATCATTTATATATACATATATTACATATATATATATATATAATTTATATATAAAATTTAGTACCTCTTTCTTGAGAGGGTGTGTGTGTTCCTTTGACATATATTTTAATATGGCATATATTGTAGAAGTCAGGATAAGTGATTATGTGTCCTCAAACTTTAATAATTTATTTGCAGTGAACACATTCAAAATCCAATCTTGTACCTTTCCTGCAGCCTATGTTATTCTCAGTCATTGAGCAATAGAGTATCAGCACTGATTTGCTTGGCAGCCAGTGACAGCATCTCTACCCTGCATCCTCTTCATCCAGACTACGCCCACATCCTTGTCCTCTCAGCTTGGCTGAGATTCCCTTGCCTGCATTCTTCACATGATGGAGTTCTGTATATTACACATCTTTCTGTGCTTAACTTACTTCACTTAGCACAGTGTCCTTGTCCATCACACAGCCACAAGTAACCACATTTCAGTCCCTCTTACAGATGAGTGAATACGGAAACCGTTAACCTGTGTTTTGTCTTTCCCCTAGGCTCCAGTTTTGCACCATCATCTACTATTTATGCAAATAATTCCGTTTCTAATTCAACAAATTTCAGTGGCTCACAACAGGTATGGCAGTTTTACACCTTTTAAATTTTCTGTTGAGGATTTTAGGTTTCTTCAGTTTAAAATTTATAGTTTATAATTGCTGTAATCCCTTATTTATCTTAATGCAGAGTTTGAAAAACTCTGTCTCTTCCTTTCTAGACTTCTTGGGATTAGGAAGATCTTTTTCATTTATTCTCCAAAATTTTAAAAATTATTTTATTTTTGAAATTAAAATATAATTACATCATTTTCTCCTTTCCCTTTTTACCGCTAGCCCCTCCCATAAGCTCCTGCTCCTGCTTTCTTGCAAATTCATTGTCTCTTTTTCTTTAATTTTGGATATATAGATTATTTCAGGGCTGATCACAGGTATTGGATGCACAATTAGGAAGCTCTTCCCTGGAGAAGACTATGGGAGTAATTTCTTTAAATACAACTTTATTAATTCTTTAGGAATGTCACATATGTATATTTTGAACTTAAATAGTTCTTTTTGCTTAGCTTGTAAGCATACGTGATCTGAAAATTAGGCTCTTTATTTAAAACTAAGATAACAGTTTAGCAGGATAAAAAATTACCTACTCAGAATTATTGGATATTTGTTCTTGTTGACTGTTAAAGGTTTGCTCATTAAATCCCTAAACTATAGTCATTTTTTTAACACCAAGAAAACATTTTAATCAAACTACAGAAACAATGGTTATAATACAGAATATTCATAAGCAAAAAATACACCATGTTTTAAGTACTTACAAAGTTACAAACAAATTTGTTATTCAAATTTCTTGTAATTTAGTGAGGTGAGTGACTTCAGATTTCATTATTGGATTGGATATTTGAGGTAAATTTTCATTTTTGTTTATAGTGGTGACTTTTTTTTGTTTGAAATTAAATAGATTGGTAACCTATTTTGTGGCCTCCTGACTTAATAAGGAAACATATGCAGCCATTACACACAGCCTAAAGCTGTCAGCAGATTGACTCAACATTGCCTTCACTCCTTAAAAATTAAAAACCTATGAAAGTTGGTGTAATTTGTTCATATATGTTATTTACCTTCAGGTCTAAATGATAATCTGAACCCAAATTTATATAACTATAGTCATTTTAATCACCTATCATGTTATTATGGGATATATTGCATGCTTTTTATTCTAAGCTATAGTATACATGGTTTTATACATAGTTTTATGGCCTTTGATAGAGATTGCATATGTAGTATAACATTACTTAATACATTGAACTAGAGTCAATCATAAGATTGTGATGTATACCCTAAGACAGGATCATAAAACAGCAGCAGTAACTAAATAAAAGTCCACAGAACTACTATTGACCTTTAATTTTTTGTTATTTAGATCTATATTTCTTTTAATAAATCTTTGATTGCCATCTCCCCGACAACTCTACTTTTCTCTCTGGTCACGGAGCCTCCAGTAGCAGTTAACTCTTCTCCTCATCATATTTTATTAATTTTTTCATGAATTTTAAAATCTAGGATGATAGAATTACATTGGGATAAGAGGAAATGTTCCTACGTGAGCATCCTGGAACATAGATGGGACATGATTATGTTGACACTTCAGAATTGTGTCCTTGTTTCCTGATTCTTAACCATGTTCAGAATGGCTGAGACTGATGGGAAGCTGATTTCTAGACAGACAAAATACTTTTATTTTAATACAATTACTGTGCTTTTATACATTTTAAGAATGTAAGTTATTTCATGAATGCTTTCTCTTTAGATTTAATAAAAGAATTCTAATATTGACTTCTTGTAGTTTTAGTAACATAGCAAAAGGGCCAAAGGAAATTTTATTAAGATAGTATTATTTAAAATATTTGAAAGATATAAAGTATATAATTTGGCATTAATTTAAAAGTATTTTATAGCACTATACTTTCTGCAAAACAAAACAAAGCTGGTGATTTCTGCTAGCTTAATTTTACACATTAACACAGCAGACATTTATTGAGCACTTGATATACATCATATTTTTGACTAGACATTTTGTAGTTCAAAACCAGTCAAGTCTTTATTTACTACTCTCTCAAAGTGTATAGTCATCCTGAAGAAACAGATAAGATACAACACAGACAGGAGGTAGACCAGATGGCTATAATCACTGAGAAATACTCTTGACAGAAGGTGACATAAATGAAACTCCACTGTCCCTGGGAAGATACAATAACAATATATAGAGGACAGGAAAACTTTATAAAGTTTCCATCACAAATGAATTGAATTCTGCTTGAGAATTGACAGGTTTGAGTACCAATTTATCATTTAAAACATGCTGAGTACCTGATAAACACAGGAAACTCTGTACACTTGGGACCTGCAGGTAGTGATGTGACTGGATAGGCTTCATTCCTGCCTCATGGAGCTTTCAGTCTACAGAAAAAGTAGACAACAGAATAACATGGAGACAAAAGACCCTGCTAAAATGTTCATAGAAATTTATTACACAAGAGGGTGTTGTGCAAGGCTTTCCTGTGAGAGCCATGATTGAGTCAGGATTCATCGGAATGAAGTCAGGAACAAGGACAAAAAGTTACAGGGAGATAAGGCAGTGAGGGCCAATGCGCTGTTGAACTGAAGGAAGTCTGGAGTCCAGGTTATCTGCGAAGAACTGGGAAGAGACAGCACAGAAAAAGGTAGACTAGGTCCAGTCACATAGGTCCTGTTAGCTTCCTCATGAAAGAAGTAGACTAGGCCTGGTCACATGGGGCTTTGTAGGCTTCAGTAAGAATTCTGACTATAGTCTTGGACCACTGGAAAGATATCAATGCTTTGGAATAGGAGAATATCATATAATCTGTGCTTTGAGGCAATTGCCCCAAAGGAAGTAGAAATGAAATAAGACAAATTAGAAAACACAAACAACAGCTTCAACAGGAAATGAAGATTGTTAAGATGAAGATGGTAAGAGTAGAAATAAGAAAAGGGGGAACCTTAAAGATATATCGCTTTACCCAGAGGCGGCTGGCAGACTTTCCTGGTGTGTACCATCCTTTGCTGGTGAGGCCAGGCAGACTGGCAGAGCTACAGCACATAGGAGCTAGATCTGACTCCCCAGGTTACAATTTCAGTCTAGAAACTCACAAGCTTTGTGACTGGGGTGAAAATCACTTAAAGTTCTGTGGCTTCATAGTTTTCAATATAAAATGCTAATAATGGTTCTAACAGACAAGGTTCTAAGAGGCAAGTAAGCCAGGCCATGTAAGCCCCTAGAACAATGCCATGGCCCCAAGCCAGATTTGTTTGTCATTACTGTTTCTCTCTGAGAAAGAAGTGTTGCTAAAAACTTTGTTCAAACATTGAAGTTTTCTATTTAGCGCACAGAATGTGATGTGGAACATCAGATCCTGAGATAATCAGGCTAATTATAGTTTTAGTTTCCTGACATATTACTAAATACATGTATTTACTTACACAGAGAATTTTCTTTTTGGAAACGACATCAAATATGGATCCTTGTTCCTCAGAACTTATCACAACAAGGGATCTTCCTCCTGACTAAGGATTTGTCATCACTGATAACATTTTTGGCTAAACCATGCTAGATATATTAAACATCATTTATCACAAGTCTTTACTCATCATCTTAATATGTAAAAGGCCATTGGAGGATCATTTTTATCATTTTAAGATTTTTTTTAAAATAGAAAACATGTCAGGGGAGTTGGTTCAATGCTTTCATTTTATATGCAACAAAGGAGAAAAGCTAAATGTTTGTAAAAGCCTTACTGAAGACTTTAAGTTAAGCCACAGGTAGCAGATAGCCTGTGATGGGTAGAAAACCTGTTTATTTATTTTAAAATGACAACTAGACAGACAGAAAGAAAAAGCAAAGCCTAGAAGAGGAACAAAAATTAGAAAAGAGAATACACTTTGAGGTCTGTGTAGAGCTGAGAGCTCCTCCTTGCCAATAGTGTTAGGCAATGTGGAAGAACACACTGGAATGAATATGAACTGAGTACAGCTCCTCTCCCCTTTCAGTGCACAATATGAACGGCATAAATTCCCTCAGTCAGATTCACGTTATTGTGTTAGATTTGGTTTGCAAACTTATAGAGAAATTAATCACTGCTGCATGTGTGAGGTACCCAGAAGAAAGGTTCCACGCATTAGCATCGTCAACTCCAAGCCATGAACTGGAGAGCAAATGAAACTGATCACTGATCATTTGGTTGCCATGGTGATGGTGTTAGCTTGCTCCCTTAGACTGTACTAGATGTTAATTGTTCTTCTGTACCTATAAGCATCACTTATTTATTTCAGGATTACCCATCCTACACAGCCTTTGGCCAAAACCAATATGCTCAGTATTACTCAGCATCAACCTATGGGGCGTACATGACATCAAACAACACAGCCGATGGCACTTCATCATCAACCTCGACTTATCAGCTGCAGGAATCTCTCCAAGGACTGACTAGCCAACCAGGTACAGATCCTCACCCAGGTGAAATTCGTCTAAATGTCCTGTGTGATCTAATAACATGGAAGAAGACTGTAGCAGAGATGTGCCTGGAAACCACTAGACAATCATGCTTATGATTAATGAGTTTTAGCTTGCTGCATAAGAGAGGGCTCCAAGGCATTTCAGAAATTCCAGTTTTAGTTGTGAGACAGGAGATTTTAACCTCAAATGACTATGTGTGTGAGAATATCAACGTGGGTGAATGGGTCTCTGGCCACATCAACTCTTTATCCCATGCAAAACTCGACAGCATAGAGAAGCTGTAATATCATCTCTCTTGAGTGCAACTGGGGGTGTCTCCTTTTTGCAGTAGGGACTGAGTAACCCCTTTACCTTTTCAGTCATCAGTAACTCTAGCCAGTCAGCATTGCTGCTGCAACCTAGGATTTGCAGGATCAATGGTAGGAAGTTTAATATCTTTGTCTGCTCTGTGCATATTTAAAGTCCATTATGGAGCTGGTTTTTTGTTTTTGTTGGTGGTGGTTTTGTTTTGGGTTTTGTTTTGTTTTGTTTCATTATTTGAATCCTGCTGTCCTCTTGTTAGAATTGTACTTGCTACCCAGACTTTAAAGCTCAGAAGCTGACTTAACCAGCCTTCAGTATCTTCCTGATCAAAATCCCAATCAAATATCCTGAAGGATTAGAAAGATAACTAATTCTAAAATTATAAGAAAAAGTAAGAATTCTAATACATGATATATTTTTGGAAAATAAGAGCAAAGTTTGAAGAATGGGATTGTCTGATTGTAGGACTTGTTATGGACAATAGTCAGCCCCTCCAGCCATGTCTGGTGCACACATGCACAGAGCAGTGGAGGGGAGCGGAGAAGTGGGTCACAAACCCAGACATACCTAAGAAATGACTGTTACAGTCGGGTAATTGAAGAACTGGAGATCTAGGTACAAATGAAAAAGCACAATTCATATTTCTATACAAAAATTAGAGTAAACCATCATCATCCTTTGTGTAAAAAAACTCCTAGAAGAAAAATACGTAGGAAGTCTCTGTGATCCTAGGAAAACAAATATTTTCTTGGGTACTATAAACAATTTAAACATTTATAAAATTATACAATTATAAAGTTTATAAATAATTCTTAAAAGCAGTAGAACAATAAAATGGGTTTAATAAAATAATTAATTTCTCTTTGAAAGACACTAAGCACCAATAGCAAACCTACAGTTGTAGACAAAATTTTTGTAAAACACATGTCTTGTACAAGACTTCTAAACTAGTATACATAAAGGATTCTGAAAAATCAACTAAAACATGACTCTTTTTTTTTTTTAATGTGTGATTGTTTTGCAAACAGTTATGTCTTTGTACCATATGCATGCAGTACCTGCAGAGGCCAGAAGAGGGTGGCGGGTCCCCTGGGACACAGATTGCTGTGAGCAGCCATGTGGGTACAGAGAATTGAACTTGGATCCTCTGGAAGAGCTGCCAATGCTCCTAACTTCTGAACCATCTCTATGGCCCCAGAACCAATGTTATTTTATAAATACTAATGAGTTCAAGTATATATTTTCTGCCTTCAATTTTTTTTTGTTTTTGCTTTTAAAGCATAATTCATATCTTTATACAAAAATTACAGTGAAACATCATCATTTGTGTAAAAATCTCCTGTAAGAAAAATGTGAAGATCAGTTTCTTTTCTGCTTTCTTTTTTATCCAGCTTGGATTGGGAGGGGGTAGAAAGGGGAAAAATAGAAAAATATGATTAAAATACTGTAAATTATTCCTAGCAAGAATATTAAGGCCAAGTTAATCCAATTTAATCAATCAAGCAGTTATTTATTTAGTCTCTGTTTGGCTCCCCAACTGTGTTCTAGAAAATGATAATGACTAAGGTCTCTGCATATAGATATCTCAGATTTGGATAAGAAGGCATAGAAGCAAATAAGAAAGGTGTGAGAAGGGAAAATCTCAGATACTTAGTGAGAGGTTAAGAAGCAATCCCTTTTAGATATAAGCTTTCCCCCAAGTAATCCTCAACATACCCTGATGCCATGAACTGTGAAATGAGCACATTGATATTTTGGTTTTGTGTTTGCAATACTGTGGTAAGCCACCATCTGTCATTTTTTTTTTTTTTTTGTCTCAGCTAAACATATGCAAGTGAAGTCCAAAAAATTAAATCGAGAATTACAAAAATTAAAAGGTAGTTTTAAACAACTTTTAGTACAAGTTTGTTAAATATTTTCTATTTTATTTTTAACTAACACCTCTTGCTGTGCTTAATTTATAAATTAAACTTTACCATAGGCATGTATGTGTGGAAATCAATCACAGTATTAAGGGGTTTGGCGTCACTAATACCTTCGAGAGCATGTGTAGCATTGTGGAAGTGTATTCTCTGTGACTGAAGGGAGACACTGCACCATCTCTTTATCTCTTTGAAACGTTCTGTCAGTACAATTATTCATTTGACTATATGTATTTACGTGTGTGCACACAGCATACACATAGCCGTGTGCACAAGCACAGCATGCATGTATCCCTCAGAAGACAACTTAGAGGAGTCAGGTCTCTCTTTCCACCGCATGGGTCTGGGAAATCAAACTCAGACCATCCGAGTTGGCAGCAAGCCCCGTTACCCACTGGACTGTCTCACTGGTCCCATTATATTATTTCTAGCTTTGGGACCAGGAAATGTATTACAATGCAGTCTGTCTCTGCTGACCTACATTACAATTATGTCTTCCTCTTACATTTTCCATTTTATGAATACACAGCTCATCTTGATTTCTTGATCCTCGTTTCTCTTAAATCTTCTGTTCAGGCTTTTCTCCATCCTCTGTCTGACTGGTACCAATGACAGAGCCAGTCCCAAGTGAGGCCAGTGAAGCAGTTGGGGCTTCAAATCTGAGGAAATGCTCAATCCCAAGGTCTCCCACTGTTCTGCCCCATGCACCTCACTCATCAATCACAGCCTTCATCCTGCATCCCAAATCTGCCTTATCTTATTCCCGGCATGATTTTCTCAAGGATGTGGCCTTACCTGAAGGACTTATGAGCATCCCTGTTTAGGGAGTAGTGGAGATGCTGTAGGGGACGGATGCTTGCCTCAGCCTCACAGAGACAAAAATCACAGATGTGCTTATCATCAGCCTTAGAGGCAGGACCCAGAGAGCACAAGGTGGGTGTATCTGCACTGACAGAACTCCAGTTCCAGCAACTGAAGCATACTCAGTGTGCTAGGTGAGGTGTGGGCTTTATTTCAAGTTTGATTTCATTCAAATTTCTGTCTAATCACAACAAAGTTTCTCCCCCAGAGAGTTTTCATGGCCAATACTCAGAATATTCCTTTTGTTAATGTCAAGAAAATATTAAATGCAAGCAACCGTCCACACGGAGGTGGGCTGTGAGGCAGCATCTTCCAGTTCAGCTGCTACCTGCACGGGCAGATGCAGAAAGTTCCTCCTCTTGCATTGGTTACTCGTGTCAACAAATAGAATTTGACACTTGATGCTATTTTCAGATCCTGTCAGACTTTGTACTGAACTGACAAGAGAACTTATTGCTTCTAGTAACTCTTATTCTCATCCATGCATTTCTTGAGGAATTCTATGACCTTAGATCTTCTCTCAGAGCAGTCTATAATTTTATTTTAGCTGTTTCAGATCTGGCATGCATCCAAAAAGCAAACACATTCATAACTATAGGCCTGTGCTTTATTAATGGTGAAATCTGATGGATTTAGTTCAAGGGCAAGCAAAGAATTTTCCATTAACCGATGGTGCGTTTAGGGGCTTACAGACCAGACCTGACAGTTAGATCCACAACTTTTTATAGAACGTTCACTGTGGATGTCCATGTTTAAAATAGAACCTACCTTATCCTTATGTCCAATAAGGGACAGCTGCGTGCCTTGATTTACAGATAAACCTAACGAAATAAAGTTGAAGCTAAATACCCCAAACCTACAAAGGGCAGTTCTTCATCACTGTACTGATTAAAGATAATTATTCAATCACCTAGAAAAGCCCAAGGCAGCTGGTAATGACTGATGCTATTTAGAAATTGCAAATAGCATTCAGTTATTTATTTTTGCCTTATTAGGTAGTTTGACAGTGGATTTAAGGACACACCACCACACTGATTAAAAGCAGACATTTCTAGTTCATTATCCTAATGAAGATCTTTTTCTGCCTTTTATATGAAGTTTATCTAAGGTGAATTATGGTTTTGATTTGCATTCTAAAAGCTAGCAATACAGATGAAAGATATTTTTAGTTCATCTTTACAAATATTTTAAACATTTAAAAAGTTAACATGGTTAGTAACATGTAAAAACATTATCCTTGACTATAAGACCCTGATAAACACTGCAATGCATTTGCTAACTGAACTTATTAACAAGTGCTCAGGTTGAATGAGAGAACTGGTGGAGCCCCTCTCTCTCAGAAATAAGGGTCTTGGGAATGAATTAACAGCCTTTGAAAAACTTCAGGGCTCAGAGTGCAGCTCCTTTTCCATGGTGCCCACAGGAGGTTATACGTGGAGAGGACCACCTGAATTTCTTCACCTCATTGGCCACATGTGCCTTGTTATTGTGCCCCTGTGAAATTATCTGAGTGACATTGGCAGAGACACCAGAATCAGCAGCTCTGACCCAGTCTCAGTGAGTGCTTGATGACTCTTACTCTCACAGTCCTGTGTTCACTCTTCAGTGAGAGAGAGAGGAGGCAACACAAAGTTAGAGAGATCAGTGAGTGGGTGTTTGCTGTCAGAACCTATGCTCTCCACAGGAAGGACTCTTTCACTCCTATGAAGTCCTTTCAATGAATGTCCAGGCCTTCTCTCTCACATACAGCACTTAAAGCCCGTGTGACGCCATTGGAAGTTTTTTAATTGGAAATTTGAAAAATATATCCGTATTTATTCTGTATGGCATGTTGTTTTGAAATTTGCCTATGCAGTGGAGCAAAATGACTATACAAAGAAAACTAATGTTTGTAAACACTTTGTGTGCTTTGTTTCTGAGGTGACAATACTTAAAATACCTTAGCTCAGCAATTTTCAAAACCATAATACATTGGAATTAGCAGTTTCCTAATGTAATGCTGTACAGTAAATGTCTTGAACTTAACCTACAAATATGGTATCCCTTGTCTGACATCTTCCTTTAACCACCCCATTCCCAGTCCCTGTGGTAACGACCCCGTTCCCAGTCCCTGTGGTAACTGCCGTGCTACCTCTATTTCTGTGGGCTCAAGCTGTTCATACTCCGCATATAAACAAGATCATGCAATATTCATCTTTCTGTTCGTGACTTACACCACTTAGTATAACGACTTTCATTACTGTCTGTACTGTCACAAAAGGAAAGGATTTCTCTCATATTTGAGGTGCAATCCCATTTGTGTATATGTGTGTGCATGTGTGTGTGTGTGTGTGTGTGTGTGTGTGTGTGAGAGAGAGAGAGAGAGAGAGAGAGAGAGAGAGAGAGAGAGAGAGAGAGAGAGAGAGATTTTTCTTTATCCATGTCTTGATATTTAGGTTGACCCCATATCTTGGAGAGGGAGAATTAGCTTCTCCATGAGATAAGATGCTTTATTGATTCCACAGAGTGATCAGTCCTGAAACCATATACAACCAAATAATAAAATGGATGCAGCACATCATATTAAATCCTTTCACATACATGTGTGTGCATACAATTTACAGTGTGTACATACAATGTGGGTGGGAGAAGATAGTGGGGGCTGGACAGGAAAGTGACATAAGTCTACTTTAATAAAATGCATTTAAACTTATTTTTTTATAAACTCGAGGGTAGGCATGTCTTGGCAGAATAGCTATGTCATTCCTGCAATCTGATTTTAAGTTTCGGTTTCTATGCTGTCCCCTTAATGCCTCAGCCACAGGGTCTTTTTGTCCACATCAAACCCAACACCTGTTCCCACCTGTTTCTCCTTTGATAACAGAGACCCTATCAGCTGTGAGTTTGGTATATAGTTTGAACTTAGACTTCTCTAACTACTGTTGACCTTTCCATACTCTAATTGACCATCTCAGTGTTTTCCGAGAATCGTCTCCTCTGGCCATTGCTTCTGTTTTAAGTCAGGTTGTTTTGTTTTCTTTCCACTGGGTAGTTTGAGTTCTGTATATGTCTTAGATATGTCACATTCATGACTTCCCAATATATTCTCTCATTCTGGTGAGTTGTTAGAGGTCTTTTTTGATCAGGAGAAACTGTTGCCATTTGGAGGAGGAACTATTAGCAGAAATTCTGGAATTACATCAACATCACCAAATATGTGCTGATTGTTGTTGCCTAATTAAGTATATTGTGTTGCCAGTTTCCCCATAGTTATAAGATAATAAGGACATAGTTCTGTGTTAGGTGGGAATTGGGTTTAATTCTCTATCTTTATCCTACTGTCTCTGTCTCTCTGTCTCTGTCTCTATCTCTCTGTCTCTCCCTGTCTCTCTGTCTCTCCCTGTCTCTCTGTCTCTGTCTCTGTCTCTGTCTGTCTCTCCCTGTCTCTTCGTCTCTCACTCATGCTCACTCTTACTCTCTCTCTCTCTCTCACACACACACACGCACACACACATAATGTTCACAATAAACACCTACAAGTCAGTAAGAAAATGACAAATTTTAAATAGATGAAAAAATGCTCCTCATTATTACTTCTCAAGAAAATTCTATTTAAAATAATAACTGAGCAGCAGTTATCCACAAAGATTTAAATAAAGATTACCCATACCAAGAACTAGCAAGGACCACAGGGGATACTGATGCTTGTGATACAATAGGTCAGTAATTCCTCCTTGAAGATCTGTGTCTGGACAAGATGACCATAGTCCTCCACTAACCCAGTAATACCAGTGCTGGGTATAGACAGATACTCAAGAGGGAGAGATCTCACTGGCACACACTCAACACATAATATTTATATTTATAACTTACAGTCACCTAACTGAGTGACTCACCTAAATGACAGTCAGCAGAAAGGATGAGTATGACATATGTACTTGAAGGAGTTCTAGACAATTAAGGAAAGAAGAAACAAACATTCTGAGTTCTCACCAACATAATGAGCTGCGGAAGATGTTTTGATACTTCATTTTAAAGGGCAGTATATGCTGTAGACTAAAAGTTTAATAAAAATAAGGCTATGCTTCACAATTTTCTTCTAAGTGTCTGATTTACTCTCATCTGAACACTTTTGCCTATATTTTTTCTATATTCTTTGAGTACCTTTAAGATCCTTAACTAACTGGCAAAGAACCAGTGAGAACAGATTCTCCTGTGTTTAGAAACCCACACACTTCCTGTGGCCCCATTTCTTCCCTTCAACACTATGATAGTTGCTGAATCTCAGGTTTAAATAGCTGACTTGTTCCTGCTAGATTCCTTAGTGCTGACATAGGCTGCTGCTGACCATCCTACCTGTAACTTAAGACAGCGATTGGAAGTTCGCAATTTTCTCTTCTTTCCATCCTTGCACTGCACCAAAGGTAAAAGGCTACGTGTATGTGTGTGTGTGTGTGTGTGTGTATGTGTGACCTTAAAATTGATCTGATCTGCAAAAAACATAAAAGCAAGGATCACACATCTACCTATTATACCAGAAATTGAAAAACAAGACTTCAGTGTCATCCTTGGCTATGCAGGAAGTTTGAAGCTAGCATGAAACCTAGTCACAAGAGGAAAAAACAAAACAAATAAATACAAAATAAGAACAATGAATGTGTGCACACATGCAAAAAGAGAGAGATTTCATAAATGCCACCCCAAAAGAGTTTTCTTTAAGCTTACTTTAAGCTTTTAAAGGGTTAGTTTGGGGCTGGGAAGATGTCTCAGTGGTTAAGAGTACTTCCTGCTCTTGGAGAGGACCTGAGTTTGGTTCCCATGTCTGTTGTCTCACAGATATTTAAAATTTCAGGCCAGGGGATCCAGGGTCATCTCCTGACATTCATGAACACACATGGTTTACATGTGCACATAAGCACACCCACCTACACATACACATAAATAGAAATAAAATTTTAAAGTACGGATTAATTTGAATCATGCTATTTAAAGGAAGGTATTAGATTAGCATGTCTTATTAACCTAAGGGAATTTTTGTTCCAGTATAACAGTAGAAAACATAGAAGGATGTTGTAGTGTTACTTAGAAATTGTTATGCATTCAAATATATTAAGCCTATCCAAATAAGCTGGAGCATAAGATGCTGCAAGATAAGGCGATATTCAAACTTGTAGGTAGGACATTTTATTATTGTGCTGTCCATCCTGTCAGTGATGGCAGTGACAGGGGAAACAGTGAGCTGGGCTGGCAATATTTCAAGCGCAAACAACATTTATATCAAGATGTAATTTTATATTTTTAGTTTATTTTTTATTGAAAAGAGATTTTTGTCATAAAATAGCTCCTGATTACAATTTCCCCTCCTCCAACTCCTCCTCAGTCCTCCCCATCTCCTTACTCACCCACATCCACATCCTTTCTTGCTCTCTCTCATTAGAAAAATAATAAAATATTAAGAAACAAACATTAATGAAAAACAGCAAACTTTTTTTCCAAAGCTTAAGAAACACATTGGCATGCACAGAAATTTCCTAAAAACACAAAACCATAACATATAAGCAAAGGAACTATAGGGTAAGAAAAAGAAAGAAATGCTCAGGCAAATCATTATGAGACAAAACAAAGCTCCAAAAGTTGACCTTTATGTTGTCTGTCTACTGCTGAGCATGAGGCCAGGCCTTCACTGTTGTTTCTATACCCAGTGAGACTCTATTAGAGAAAACTAACTTTTCATTTGTGAGTGGTTTTCAATTGAAAATAGCTTCTGTTTTAGGAATTAGGACCTGTGTCTACTTCCCCTCTCAGCATCAGGACTCTCAGGCCCAGACATGTGCATGCTGCCACAGTCTGTGAGGCAGTCCTGTTGTGTCTAGAAGGCCTTGTTTTCTTGGTGTCCTCCATCTTTCTTGGTCTTCCACAAGATTCCCTGAGCCCTAAGTTGAAGGATTTGATAAAAATCCTGTTTTGGACTGAATGTTCCAAGGTCTCTTACTCTCTGCTGTGTCCAGCTATGGGTCTCTGTATTTGTTCCCATCGACTGCAGGAGAAAGCATCTTTGATGATGGCTGAGGAAAACATAGACCTATGAGTATAGCAGAATGTCATTAGTAGTCATTTTTGTGCTAGGTTCCTTTAGTAGAACTGAAGTATTTGGTTTTCCCCTAGGTCCCTTGACTATCTGGTCTCAGATTCTTCACCACAGGAGCAGTGTCAAGGATGGGTTCCATCCCATAGAGTGGGCCTTAAATCCTTGGTTAAACCCACAAGCTTAAAGCCCCTACTGTACTAGTACATCTTGCAGGCAGGACACCTTTGTAGATCAAAGGGTTTGTTTAGCTTTCTCCTTTGGTAGTGCAGATATATACAGTTCCAGTATAATGAACATTAGTCAGTTGGGGTGAAGGCTCTATGTAGGCTCAACTTCTCTATCTTCAGTGAGTTGTGTAGATGTTGTCTTTAGCAACAGTGCTTTATCTTACTAATAAAACACAACCAATTGCCTTGGCAATAGCCTGGTTTGTTGGGACTTTTCACGGGATCCCTTTGACTAACAATTATATTAGGTGTACCCCATTCCTGGCATTGGAAGCTTCATTTGGTGCTGAGAGATGTTCAGTTGGGGCTCTGTCTACATAACTATTTGGAAATTTTATTTAAATCATCTTCACATATGTATATATTTTAGGAAGATTCTACTATATTAGGTTTCCATATGTCTCCTCAAATGACTCTTTTCATAGTCCCTCTATCTCCTCTTCTTCCCCTCCTACTATTTATGGGAGGGATAGCTAAGGCTTATTTTTGATCCTGTACAATATGATATTTCCCAAATAAAATGCTGTTATCAAAAGATATGGTAAGATGTTAACTCTATAACAATTACTGTCAGAGAAGCCATGTTTTCAATGTGCCATTTGTTCAGAATTACTTAATTCTATATGAATTATTGTACTGTATCTTATGGTACTATATTGTATTGTATTTGTATTGTATTTTAATGATAAATGAAGATCATCTTATTAATTTTTATTTATAAACACATTATTTAAGTCTAGTGTATCTTGATACATAATCAAGAGATTTTCATTTTACATGGTTTAAATTAAATACAAATCTGACTCATCCTCAAAAATTTTAAAAGGATTATTATACAGAATTCAATATACACTGAAACTGGGGTTCAGGAAAACTAAGTAAAATCCTTGAAGTACTATGACAAGTCACGCTAACTTGTTAGACTGTGACCTTTGTAGCCTCAACCTATCTTAATACAAACTTGCTCCTGGCCAGTGCTTTATGCCTGTTAAGATCCATGGTCACTAACTTTGCATGAGTCTGGATTTCAGAGGCCTGTAGGACATAGAAAAGCCAATTAGATAAGTGTCCAAAACATCAGATGACTGCTGGATGTAGGGAGCTAGTTCTGGGTCCTCATGTACAGAGACATTAGCACATGAGATGCTTGCACCAGAGTAGGAAGACCAGAACTCCCTGTTACCTATCCTGAGCATGGTAGGACAAGAGTCTGTGACTGCTAGGTAGAAAGACACTGGAGAGTGAGGCTGGAACTAACATCCAGCAGATATCAGCTGCCAGATAATAAGTCTGAAAGGGTATATTTAACAGGAACAAAGACATCACCTATCTAGAAAGATAAGGGTTGAGTCTGTCTACTGAATTTATCAATCTGATGGTTATTCAGGACTCTCAATAAAGTATGTGCATTCAAGTTTCAGTGACTGCAAATTAGAGTTTAGTAAGGTGGATATCAAGGAGTCGAAAGAATTGTACCATACAGTAGTGTAACTATTGTTTATTTATGGCTACCATACACTTAAACAACACAGATACCACACATTGAAATAACTATAACAGGCACAAGATTTCAAATATTTGTTATGAAAATAATAAAGGTAAAATTTTTCTTGCTAATTTTTATATTGATTACATGCTAAAATGATATTTTTTTGTATCTGAAGCTAACATATGTAGGTTAATTTTCCATGTCTCTTTTTACCTTCCAATGTAACTGCTGGAAAGCTATCCAAGTTCATGGCTTTCATTTACTTCCATTGAGTAGCAGCAGTGTGGTCTGTGGTCTTAAGGAGTTTCCTTAGGGGAGACAAGACAGGAAGGAAGTGGTGAGGTACATTCAATAAGGGGGCTGTCAAGTTTGCAGGTAAGGTGCGGGGCTGATCCAGAAGACATCATGTTCTGTGGAATGTGGCCCAAATGGAGGTGAGGCTAGACCTAAACACAGATTAAAAAATGAGGGTGAAAGCAAAGACAGGAAGCTAAAGGTATTTGGCATATAAATGGCATTTGGGGTTCTACAAGGAATTCATATGACCTATACATTTTTTGACTAAATTACAACTTTACATATTTGAACTATAATTTTTGCCCTAAAGAGGTCATTAATGCCTAGGAATTTGTTAAGTAATAATGAAGAATTGTATTTGTTCTAAAACTAAACTGCTCTTCTTGGCACACCATGCTGTTTATAGGAGAGTTCGATACAGTGCAGAGCCCCTCCACACCAATCAAAGATCTTGATGACAGAACATGTAGAAGTTCTGGGTCAAAGTCTCGAGGAAGAGGCCGGAAAAATAATCCCTCCCCACCTCCGGACAGTGACCTGGAGGTATGCCTGCTTATTGCTGTGGAACGTAAGACACTTGATTTTACTGAATGGTATAGCCATACTTTACATACCTAGTAAGTTTCAAATGCTCTTTCTTTCTTTCTTTCTTTCTTTCTTTCTTTCTTTCTTTCTTTCTTTCTTTCTTTCTTCCTTTCTTCCTTTCTTCCTTTCTTCCTTTCTTCCTTTCTTTCTATCTATCATCTATCTATCTATCTAGATCTAGCAAAATTTAAAGCAATAAAGTTAAAGGTAATGATACTTTGAAAGACTATGATAATTTCATTTTTTATTCAAACTGTAAAGAAGTTAAACAATAAAGCTATGACTTGTGCAATAATATCCTTAGAAAAATATTTTAGGAAGATAAAGCAATCTGTATTGAAAGGAAAATATTACAATCTTGTCAAAGAATATATATGTTAAAACTGTCATACTTGTGGGCTTTTAAAGTATTTTTTCATTTGTGAGCTCTTTGAAATGTAGCTATATTAAGCAAGTTGAGTTTCTGTTTCAAAAATCTATCATTAACCATAATATGTTCATACACAATCACAAAGTTCAACTGAAGAAAAGAATTAATTTCCAGATGTAATACAAATCAAGTAGCACATATTGTGCCTCTTCCTAAGAGACTTATATAAATATACCAAAGAGATGAAATGTGTTCTGAAGCCTAGTGGTGACCCGACAGCTAGGGAGCCCAATTGACAGGGAGCTAGCCAGAGAGTCTGGCCCATTCCAGACTTGAGTGTCATCCATTGTGCTCCAAACTCCAGATGTTGTTCCAATGTCAAAGCCCTGTTTGGGTTGAATCTCCTAAATTTGTAATTTGGAATCTTTCATAAGTCCCTGAAGGCCAAACAATACATTCTCCAACCTATGTGACACAGGGTATACATTTTACAATTGTTTAGGAGCTACCTGTAGACTGCTTTAAATCCATTTTGAATATACATGGTATAAATTCCAAAATCCAGTGAATTCATGGGGTCTAACGCTATAAAATACATCAAGGATAGACTCCTTTCTATCATAAAGTCAGACCATATCATTTTTCATATTAACTATAATGAAATATTGGGTATATTCATTACAGGTCAGGACACCTGATCATTGAGCTTCTGATCATTTTTATCACCCATGAACCTAGGTTTTATGAGAGTCAGACTTGACAAATTAGGAACACAGCTCAGCTAAGCTTGGTTCATATGGGGCTCATAGAGACTGAAGAGACAAACTGTACCCTGTATGGGTCTGAGCTTGGTTCTCTGCATATACCTTATGGTTGTGTAGCTTGACATTTTTGTGGGGCTCCAAAGTGGGGGTGTGGTGTCTCTGACTCTTTTGCCTGCTCTTGGGACCCTTTTCCTCTTACTAGGCCACCTTACCCTTGATAGGGTTTGTGCCTAGTCTTATTGTATCTCGTTATGCCAAATTCGGTAGATATCCCTGGGAGGCCTGCTTGTTAGAGGAGAAGTAGATCTGAGGAAAAAGGGAGGTGGAGGGAGGGGCTGGGAGAAATGGAGGGAGGGGAGACTGGTCAGGATGTAATATATGAGAGAAGAATAAAAGAAAGGAGAAACTGCAAAAATAAAAGCAAGATTGAAAAAGGAATAAACCATGGAAGGGGGTAGATTTTTATAAACCGGTCAAGAGCATATAAAACAAGAAAGGGAACATCTTCAACTGTAAGGATCTATGTCCTTAAGTCATTTTGACCCTGGCCATTTCTCCTCAGCGTGTGTTTGTCTGGGACTTGGATGAAACCATCATCGTCTTCCACTCTCTGCTCACGGGCTCTTATGCACAGAAGTATGGCAAGGTAAGGAGCCAAGAGCTTATTCCCGAAAGTGTTCAGGATTTAACCAGTTAAAAGCTCAAGGTTTTAAACTTCTTTGTTTTCTCTGTCAACTCTTATGATAGTCTCCCCTCTGTGGCCACTTACTATTCTTGAGTGTGTGCCCGCAACCCTACAGAGCTAATTAGAAGTTACCTTTACATTTTTTTACAGGAACTTTGAGTTCTTCTCAAGACCAAAAACCCTACTCTCACACATTTGGGGATAACACCCTTTCACTTACACAGAGGCTCACTATTTCACTGCCTTTCTCTCTTGCTACTGCTTCTGTAGTAAATTTCTTAGAACAGCATCTCAGCTGTGTGAGTGCTGTGTCCTGGGTTGACACAACCATAGGAGGTGCTCTGGTGGAAACATGCACGCTTAGCTCATCACTGGCTTTGACTCTGTCAATAGGATTTGCTCTAAAGAGAGTTTGGTGAGAACCTGTTGGCCTGGTTTCCACTGCTATATGAAAATATGTGGTCAGCTTTGGATCTTTTTCACATCACAGTCACACCCACAGAAATGTCTCACCATGCCTCCCAGCACGACATGACGCATTAGTGGGTGGGTTCATATGTCCTATCAACATGCTGTATTGCAACAGTTACATTCTCATCTTCTAGACAATACATGATGGATTGCATTCGAGTATGTCTTGATTGTCCATTTGTCTATGAATTTGTATGTGCATGTGCCCATGTGTACAAGTGACCATGAACTCCAGAAGAATGTGAATCTGAAGGTAGAGGTGTGATAAAAGTCTCTATATGGGTGCAGGGAACCCAGGTCCTTTGGAAGAGCAAGAAGTGCCCTTAACCATTGAGCCATCTTTCCAGCCCCCAAGGCCTCTTTGTAAATTTGCACTTTGGGTTAATCTATACTGTTATTTGTTTTTACTTTCTAAGTACATATAAAAAGTAGTAATTTTTTAGCAATCATTTACCAAAAAGTGTCTTATTCCTTTTATAAGTGTCGAACACATTTTTCTTGAAACTATACTTTCAGGGACTATTTCTGTAATTCATAAAAGAGTTGTTTCCCAATCAGCATTCATGTCTGCTGGGATGAAGAAAGATTTTGTGGAATATTAAAACAAACTCACACATCCAAATTTATATCTCATATTTACTTTTATTTCCTGTTTCATGCTGGGTATGTTTTATAAATAATGCACCAGTGAGCTCAGGCTGCTATAATAAAACATGATCACAATTTATAACTAAATTATTGTCATAAGCCTGGAGTACAAAATCAAAATTCTGTGGCTGATGGGATATGTAACCTGAAGTTTTTCAGATTGTAATCTAAAGATTTTTTTTTAAATAATTGAATTTTCAAAATCATACCATGAGCCCCATTGAAGTGACTGGGCTGGCGTGCACAGCTACATTCCACTGTAAATGAAAGCTTGCTGTAACAGTGAGTTGTGAACATATATGACCCCATGGAAAGGTCCCTCCAAACCCTCCCCAGCAGTGAGTGTCCAGAGATGCATGTTGCTCCCTGCGTCAGGTCACTGGTGATGGGCCTCACCTTGTAGCTGCCTTATGCCTTTAACACGTCCTTGACATCTAGTCTTCATCCCTTTCTAGGAATTTGAGTCTTTTAAATGTGAATTCCCCAAATGAAACCTAAAGAGAATGGTAACATGTTACAGTTCGTTTCTTTTTGTTAAACTGAGGACAGTGCTTTCTCCAGTATTCTTGGCGGTGTGTGGCCTCAGTCTGGTCTCAAGAAAGTCCTCCGTATGCAGGCTGACATCCTCCTATAGAACTTCACACCTGAAGCCTTTGGGACTGAAATGTAAAAGACAGGAAATATAGAGAATGAGGCTGAAGACCAAGGGGGGCATAAGGAGAAAGGAGGGAGAGAGAATCCCAGGAGCCTGAGGAGGTGGGAATCCATTGTACCCACATAGTGGGGAAAGCAAAAGCTGGCAAAAGGTCCCCACATTCTCTTTCACACTGTGCTTTTCTATACAAGGTCATGTTACTATTGAACATCTCTCTTATTCAAAAAAGTTTAAGCCAGGATTTAGAACTGAAGAAGAAAGTTCAGATTTCTTCCACTAGTTGAAGTGTCTGGGTAGAAGATCACCACCTCGTGAGTCTTCCCACTGAGCTCTTGCGAACATGGATCCTTGTCTTCCTTTCTCACTTGCGCTTCTATTTTCTGCCATGAGTTGAAGCCACACCAGCAACTCACCAGAGCATATCAATGCCAACGCATTGACAGGCCTCAGCCATCCAGGCCCCCAAAGCTTTCATCCAAAATCGCCTTTCTTTCTAAGTTACCCCATCTCAGGCGTTCTGCTACAGCAACAGAAAACTGCCACCACACTGTTATGTCATGGTGCACACCAGTTGTCCCCAAAAGCTCGTATTCTGAATTCTTCCTCCAGGCATACACTCCATTCTGAGAGGCTAGAGAGCCTTTAGGAGGAAAGGCATAGCAAGCAGAACGAGATCTGTAGGGGCAGGCCTTGAGGGGTTATAGAAAGCTTCTGATTTCTCCTTCTGTCTTCAGTGATAAGAATGGTCCCACCCCAACACATAATCCCACCACTGCTCTGGCCCAGTAGGTGAGGCAAACTGACTCTGAACTGAAACCATTGAAACTGTGAGCCAAAATAAACCTTTCCTCCTACAAAGAAAAATGCCATAAAGCACAGGGAAGCTCGATTGCCTCACAAGCTGACTGACTCTAAGAGCCAACCCAAAGTCAAGCTCTCAGGCCTCTCTCAGCAGGGGTGCATCACAGACAAATCTCAACAGGCACTGGGAAATTTTCTAAATGTTTTATCTTGGTAAAAAAAAATAATAAATCTGGTTCTTCGGTATGTTAATTAGTGGTCTTCAATGAAAGTTCCTGGTGAGTTAATGTGAAGACTACTTACATTTTATGGTGGTTCAGTGCAAGTTATCATATCCAAATAGCTCTGAGACAGTGTAAGCAATCATCTCATGAGCTTGAACTTATCAGCTCTCCAGTGACTTTACAGGCTGATAGAAATGAAGTCATTTTAGCTGATAGTTGAAAAAATAATTTTCACTGCTCTTAAATATTGTAACTAAGATGAAACTGGAGAGACGGCCCAGCTGTTACAAACACTGCTCAGTCTTCAGCAAGCATGTGACGGCTCAAGCATCTACAACTCCAGCCCAAGGAATCTGATACCCTCTTTTGGCCTTAGCAAACTACTGCATACACATAGTATACATAAACCCACAAGGATATAAACACATACACATGTCTTAAAAAGTAACTGGGACCATTAGTTTTGGAAGGTGAGTGAAAGACCCATATCCTGTTAAGAATTGTGTAGATTTGAAATTGCTTATGTGTACTCAGTCCATTTCATGATTCAAACCACTCATTTCTTCAATGTGCATTAAAAACCATCCCATGCATTTATGTGTGTGTGTGTGTGTGTGTGTGTGTGTGTGTGTGTGTGTGTGTGTGCACGTCCCATGTCCCATATGTGACATTCAGAGGATTACTTTTACAAGTTGGTTTTCTCCTTCCATGACATGAGTCCCATGGATTAATTCCAGGCCATCACATTTGCAGCAAGTACCTTTACCCTGAGCCATCTTGCCAGCCCCAGTGTGCATTCTAAATGCACAGCTTGATGTCATGGTGATTTTCCAGGTTTGAAGCTGGGCATTCTTTACGCATGTTCTACAGAGTGTCATTATATAAAATACTTAAGCATAGGGCTTCTCCAGCTGGAGGGAAGAGTGGAAGAACGAGAGCCCCCATGATCCCCACAAAGCCAGGTCTCTTTCCTGTTATTCTCAGTCACCCAAGAAGGGTTTACAGAGGCCTAGGCTTCTGATTATTTCCTGTAATGAGTATCAGCTGACCTTGGTAAGCTTTGTGACAAGCCATCTGACCTCTGAGTCAATTTCTTTATCAGAAAGTGATTATAGAAGCATAATTTAATCTTGGCATTTGAAAGACTGAGGTGGGAAGAGTATGACTTCAAAGCCAGCCTGGGCTGTATAATGGGCTCGAGACCAGCTTGTGGTACATGGCAAGACCCTCAAAATAAATAGGTGGGGTTTGTCTTAGTTAGGGTTTTACTGTTGTGAACAGACACCATGACCAAGGCAACTCTTATAAGGACAACATTAATTAGAGATGGCTTACAGGTTCAGAGATTCAGTCCATTATCATCAAGGCAGGAACATGGCAGTGCCCAGACAGGCATGGTGCAGGAGGAGCTGAGAGTTCTACATCTTCATCTGAAGGCTGCTAGGAGACTGACTTCCAGGAAGCTAGATGAAAGTATGAGAGCCCATGCCCATAGTGACACACCTATTCCAACAAGGCCACACTTCCTAATAGTGCCACTCCCTGGGCCAAGCATATACAAACTATCACATTGAACTTAAAACTTAAAAAGAAAATAGGTGATTCTCTTCCATGCTGGAGTTAGTGGGTGGGCTAAATAAGATCATATCAAGGACACTTAACTATCTGCTTCTCAGATCAAATAAAGTAATGATACTCACTCTTTTCCACCCAAATGAGAAATAACTAGAAATGGGTGCTCTCAGAGATTCGGAAGGTCTGGATTTGCTCTTATGATACTTATGGTGGTACTGCAACTGCACAAAATACATTAAGACAGAAGGAGAAGGCATGTGCACCTTAACTGTAAAATAAAGCCCTAAAGCTAACACATCTATCTACCAGCCGGCCTCTACCTCTCCCAAACCTGTAGATTGTAGTAAATGTTGCCTCTGGTCTCCTACAGTGTGCTTGACATTCCATAAGTACATTCACTTCAGTGCATTGTACACTCAGCTCTTGCCTCTGCTCTATGCCAATGATGTGGCACAATGCATTTTGCAAGTGGTACAGCCAGCCAGGACCTGGCTCTCTAACATGATCTTACGTCTCTGTTCTCCTTCAGTCTTTGCCACCACATGGGACCTTTGCAAATAAAATCCACAGTCCCCAGTCTTCTAAGAATGTCATGGTCTTATGTAACTAGTTTTATTTATTCACTTCAGAACACTTGTAGAAAATGCTACATCTGCCCGTAAATAATATAAACATTTCAAAGATTCTTCCTAATATGTTATCACTTTGTGACTCTGCTCAACTGTCAACACTCCCTCCTTGCAAGCAGAACTATTTCGAGATCTTTCTGATGGTGGCAAGCACAGGCTCTGCTGCTGGGAGGCTGATGATGGGTTCTCTGGCTGAGCACCAGTTGGCACGCACAGCTTCATCACTGCAAAAATCTAAAATAGAAGTTCACGAATTTGACAAGATGGCACCCAGGTATCATCCACCATCTGGGAGCTTATGAGGATGGTTCTGATGCTCTGAGCAACTGAGTACATTATTTTACCTAAATTACAGTAATTCCTTTCTCAGATGAGGGAATGGGTATTAACAAATTTTGCTGTAGGGGTTTAATTTATGTTAGGACATTAATAACTTGCTTGCTTGGAAGGCACGGTTATCTAAAGCCATTTGGTGTAAGGAGACAAAAGAGATGAACAGCCCAAGTCAGAGGAAAGATTAAAGAAAAGCAAATAACTGTGTTATAATGTGATCATAATTCAAGCTCACAAAGAGACTTGCCTATATGAAACAACCTGTATGGAAAGACAGAGCTGGGAGATGATACTCTCATCAGAATAAACCACCCATTGCTTTTGAATTTAACAATCAATACACTCACATAGAAACACAACATTGGAAGTAGTACTTGCTGGGTCTTCTACACAGTCATAAAGAAAGCAGTGTGTGATTTAGTAGGAAGTGACTGGTGTTGCTAAATGATGAGAATTGTTGCTCCCAAGCAGCCACACCTGGAACAGCTAACACCATGACCACTAATTCCCTTCTGAACAAAGAGTTGAAGGTTGGCTTTGTGGGGAATATAGACCTGAGTTCAACTTCTATCTCCTTCTGTCAAGATCACGTGATCTTTTGTAGTTTGTTTGGTCTGTGGTTCAAAGGAAATTTGGGCAACTAGATGTTTTCCAGAGAATGTGCTTCTTCTGTATTTGTATCTGTTGCTTTGCCCATCAGTATGAGATACTCAGTTCAGTAACAAGAACCCAACAGTCTCTGTAGTCAGGTGGCTAGAGCCAAGTTTTGGAATAGGAAAACAGAGTTAAGATTCAAACACTGGTCATGTGTGGGGCTGTATACCTTAACCTAAGTACTGAGGGACCTAAGGCAAAAAGGGTCCCTATGAGTTCAGTGCCAAATAGAACGGATAGTATTTTTCATGTTTGCTAAAAGCATGTTCATGTACCTATATGTGGAGTGCATACACAAATAGAATATGCATGCATATAGTAAAGCTGAACCCGGGACACTGACATGTGTCAAAGTCAGCCTGTGGGAAGTGGAGAGGCAATGATAGCTATTTTATTCTTAGAGCTTGTATCTGATACATAGTCACTTTAGAGGCTCTTTCCCTGCTATATTGAATGATCTGAGGTGATAGAAGAGTTTCAGGGTCAGGGAACTGTTTCAGAAATGAGCGTGTGTGTATGTGTGTATGTGTGTGTCTGTAGCTATGCATGTGTCTCTGTGTGTGTCAGTGTGTCTATGTGTGTGTCTGTGTTTAAGTATGGTTGTCTGTTTGTCTATATCTCTGTTGTCTGTCTGTCTGACCTTCTCTCTCTGCCTCTCTCTCTCTCTCTCTCTCTCTCTCTCTCTCTGTGTGTGTGTGTGTGTGTGTGTGTGTGTGTGTGTGTGTGTGTGTGTGTGTGTGTGTGAGGGGGGGGTCATCCTCAGGCACTGATATTCAGCAACTGTCTACCTTACCTTATTGAGTGAGACAGGTTCTATCTGGCTGCGATCTGGAGCTCACTGAATTTGACTAGTCTGACTGGCCAGTGAGTTTCATCTTCAGTCCAGGCATGTCAGTCTGGCCCCATGCGCAGCTATTTATGTGGGTTCTGATGATGGGACTCACGGTCTCATGATTATGCTTGAAGCACTTCATCTCCCCTTGAAGTGATTTCTCTCTGAACCGCCATACACTTGGGACCTGCATCCACCCCACCCTGAACTACTGGCCACAATATTCTGATCTGTTCTAGGAAAGGCCTTTTGAGCTAAATTCTCCCCAGTTGCTTTTCTCCTTCTCTTCTTGTCCCCAAATTACAAAGGAGAACAATCTTCTATGATCTGAGAAATAGCTTTGGCAAGGCAAGTGATCTCTCTCAGTTTTTCTTACTGGGAGGATCTCTTCTTTGTTCCTGACTCAGGTGGGGGATCAATCTTCCCTAAAGTACATCCTGCCTTTCCCAGGCTTGGCCCCACTGCTGGATGCTCTGCCCCACATGATAGGCTCCCTCTTAAGCCCAAGTCTGCCTGTCTCCCATATCACATCTGTGTGTGGCTAACTCCCTGGCTTTTTATCCAGTCATTAGTCCTGGAAGGGGCATGCTGGCTTGGCTTACACTGACTATCACAGCTCCCCTCAGAGCTTCTGTGTCTACTCACCTAGGGCTCTTTGCACTACCAAGGTATCATCACCTGAAATGCTATGTTTACTGAGCTGTTTATGAGCTGTCACATAATAATGATAACTAAAGCCCAGAAGCACATGGCTTTTGTTTTTTATGTATTTCTTTTATCTTTATTGGTATGTAGGTGTGAGTTGGGGGGGGGGGCTTCTGTATACTTGTTCTCATGAGGGGTGTGTGAGTGTGTGTGCAGGTATACATGTAAATGCGTATGCAATCATGTGAAGACCAGAGGTCAATTCATGGCATCTTCCTCCACTCTCCAATTTGTTCATTTTTTAATCCACTCCCTCCCATAATCCCCATTCCCTCTCATATTTCTGACTTCTTTTTTTATATACATATATATTTAATATATATATATATGTGTGCATAAATATGTAAGCACAAGCTGCTGAGTCTTTTTAATGTTGTGTGTGTGTGCGTGTGTGTGTGTGTGTGTGTGTGTGTGTGTGTGTGTGTGTGTGTGTGTGTGTGAGACCACTTGGTAGTAAATAATCACAGGGAGCTGGTTCCTAGAGAAGAATAATTCTCCTTCTATCAGAGGTCATTAGTTTTCTGTAGCCCTTCATCTAGACTTAGGGCCCTATGAGTCTTCCCCAGCCACAGGAACAGGTCAACCGATGTCTTCATTGCTCAGGCCTTATGTAGACAACCGTATTGTTGAGATTTCATGAGTGTACCTTGCTTGTCACATATAGAAGACACAATGTCACAATAGATGTCTGATCCTCTGGCTTTAGAATCGTTTTAACCCTTCTTCTGTGACATTCCCTGAGCCCCAGTGCAGGAGTTGTGTTTTGAATGGATCAGTTAGAGCCAGGCACCCCCACTGTCTGTTGTTCTCTGCGTTTGAGCAGTTGTGGCTTTCTGTAATGATCTGGTACAAACGAAAGCTTCTCAGGTGAGAGGTGAGACCTATGCTGACCTGTGGCTGTGAGGATGAGCATGTAGAACACAGTTAGGAATTACTCTCATTTAGGAAAGTAGCTGTAATGATGTCTCCTCAAAGATCCATGATCTCACCAATGGTAGTTGGCTGGTTTTTCAGTACTGGGAATGGTTTCTGTCCTGTTGAGTGGCTTTGCTTATTGGCAAGATTTAAATGCCACTATTGTACCATTAGGGATATCTTGCTATGGTAGCCACTGTCACGGTTCATAGGCATCGCAGCTGGTATGCTACCTGATTGTTTTCCTCCCTTAATAACTTGCATAGTGACTTCCAGTATTATGAAATCTAGTCCTCACTGAGAGGATTCTGGGTCAGATTCAACTCCATTACTCAGACCCCTATGTTTGACAAATGTGGTGCCTTCAGTAATAGGGACTTGCCATCAATCTCTGGAGACAACCAAGGGCAATAGTAATACTCTGTATTATTGCATGGTCCTCTGGGACTCCCTTGACCACCAACTCAATTGGAGTCTTCTCATGCCTGCTAGTAGGGTTTTATTAGGTAGTCTGTGCCTCTTGGGGAGAATGCCATCATCTCAAATGGCACAAGTTCATTTGAACTGAACTTTGATACTCATATACTTAGGTATTATACATAATTTTAGGTAAATATAATGTTATTCCTTATGACTTTTCCAAACATGATTCATCCTTAATGTGATGTATCTTTCCTTCCTCTGTCTTCTGTACTGACTTCTCTGCCCTCTCCCAAGTGAAATCACACATCCCTCTTTTCCCCTTTGAGACAGAGTCTCTCCTGGAACCTGCATCTCACTGACCATCACTGGCTGGACAGTGAGCTCCAGCAGTCTTTTGGTCTCTGCCTCCCAAGCAATGAGATTACAATTGCAAGCCCAGACTTTTGTACGGGGGGCTGGGAACCGAACCCAGGGTCTATGTCCTTCCTCGGCAAACACTTTCCTGACTGCGCCATCTTTCCAGCTTTACTTTGATGTGTTGGTTTTGTTTCATTCCCTTCCCAGAATTTGAACATGTCATAGGTACTCAAAACCATATGAACAGATGATCAATAACAGAATGTTCCTAACAGCATTTTCCAATTCCTCTGAGAATTTCTTCTTCTTCTTCTTCTTTCTAGAGATACTTGGAGTTGAAACTAAGGCCTCATACATATTAGGCAAGCACTCACCCACTGACCCAAAGACACAGCCGTCCCTTTAAGAACTCTGAAATCTATTACCTGTTCCTCAGACAAATAAGTCAAATATGAAGTTTCCTTTCCAGTTGACGAACAGATTTCATTTCACCTCTTGTGTCTAATTACAAAAGTCCTTGAATCTTGAGAACCCAGAAACATGTTCCACTTTGGTTTGTGGAGCTGACCTATCTTCCTTTGCAGTGTGTTCAGGCAGCTTCTGTCCCTTGAGTAAAAATCTACAAATGTATTTTATGTCCCAAAGGAATAACTGGTCCAAGATCCCAGGATCTTAAAAGAAAAATAGTCCCCCATTTCTTTAAAAATACATAATTGCTGCTTCTCCTGAGATATTTTTACAGTGTTTCCCTAGAGGAGGAATTGCAGCTGATGGCCCAGTGTAGGGCAGAGACCCACAGACAGACAGTCTGGCTCCAGTTTATGTCCTGTGCTAACATGGCTAATAGGCATTAGTATTTTGATTTAGAGAAGTGCTCTACTTGATCCTGACTTGGGTGTATACACTGGTAACATCTGGCTTAGAGGCACACATTTTAAGGCTAAGAGCTATTTATTTATTTTCTTCTTTTTTTTTCCTCCTCTTTCTCATTCCCTCAGTCTTTCTGTCTCTCTGTCTGTCTCTTTTGTCTCTGTCTCTGTCTCTCTGTCTCTCTCTATCTCTTTCTGTGTCTCTCTCTGTGTGTCTGTCTCTGTGTCTCTGTATCTCTCTCTCTCTCTTGCTTTCTCTCTCTCTCGCTTTCTCTCTCTCTCTCTCTCTCTCTCTCTCTCTCTCTCTCTCTCCCCCCCCCCTTCGTCCTTCCTTTCCTTCTACTCCCTCCAGCAGAGTATCTTGGGAATCATTTCAATGTTTTGATAGAGTACTACAGAGCATAAGTTGGCAGGCGTTCTATTTGCCCCATGTTGAACTCTGCAGGAGACATGCTGAATCCTTCAGAATTCTTGTATGTGTGTCATGTGTATCAGAACTTTCATCCTACTGTCTGTGCCTTTACTTCCCCACCTTATCACTCTGCCCAAGTCTTTGCTATCACTTCATTTTCAATACTAAACTCAACATTCACTCCCCCTAAGTGGAAAAAATTGCAGCAAATCTGGATTCATAAGACATCCCATAAACATCTACGAAAATGAGTAAGAATTTCAGTACAAGACTTGGGTTCTCTCCAGAAATATGTCTCACTGGAAAGTGCTTGATAATGAAGTGGAACTGCAGCCACCAGTGGCTCCTTCCCAGTCAGAGGTGACCACCATGACCAGGGTTCTGAGAAGGCTTTCCCCCAGCCCACCATCCCCCCCACCCCAACAAATATCCCTCCTTTTTGGAGTTTGAGATCTGTGAGTCTGTCAGCTGGAAAAGTGTGACACTGTAATGTGCTAATTTAGAATTAGCTGTCCCAGTGACTTAGTTCACTGGAAGGGGGAATAAATCATATATTTGTAAAGAAGCCCTCCCCAAACAGTCTCTGAGGAACAAGAGCACCACCTCTTAACTTAGTTTTCCTTGGCTTGTGGCCTTGATGACCAAACACCTCTCTGTCAATGGGTTTGCTCTCTGGAAACCTTAGTAAAATCCAACCAATTCACACTCTGACAAAATTCAAAATCTAAACTTATCCAGTAGTAGGATGTATGTTGTACAAACACCACAGCTTGCGAAACAAGTGATTAGTCCTCCCAGTGCCATGGGGTTGCATTCCAATAGTACGCTCAAATACAGCTTTCATTATACCATACGCTATGCCTGCTTACTAGAAGGGCTGTGTAAATTTTTTTTTAAAATGTATTTGTTTGCAAGCTTATCAGATGCACAGAAAATGCATCCTTTGTGGATTTTTCCACCACATATTCGGAAGCATGTTATCAATGAAAGTAAAAATCGCAGGACCACTAGGGTTTCTCCCGTCTTCCCAGAAATCAAATCTATAAATGAAAAGAATGTAAGGAATGAGCACAAGATAGCCAATAATTTTATTGGAAACTTAAAATGGGAGACAAATACCAATTGGAATAAAAAAAATTCACTAACCTAGCCTCCAAAAGAAAAGCTTTAAAAAGATATTTCTGTACCCGCATCTGAAATTGATATCTTCAGGGCAGAAAGCATCAGAGTACCGTGGGTCTCCCCTTTACTGTCTTGCATCATGGGCATTCCTGAAATTCAAAGAGCGTCACTAATGGAATTATATGTTTTCATGCTGTAATTACATTTGATTTTCCTGATATTTCTGTGGACTTTTTGTTCATGGGTCCATGACTTAGCAGAATATTTCAAAGTTTTCTATAACATCGTCCTAATTAAGACCCACTCTGTCCCCTCCAAAAAGAGAGGATTAGCAAGAGCAATTTTTAACAGAAAAAGACAAAATGCATAGTTAAAAAATTATGCAAGCTTCAGAGAGTTCTTTCAATGATAGTAAAGGATATGAACACCAACAAAAGAGAGCAAAGGAGAGTCTGACAATGGAAGGAAACATGATCAGTGGTTCTTCTGAGTTCTGAAGTTGCCTGAGCTAATTTTAAAAAAATTAGTTGGGGGCATAAAACATATATTTTCTTTATATTTGAATGGGTGCTTTTTTAGACAAAACAGTTTGATCTTTGCCTTGTACTGAGTTCTGTTGTAGATGTTTTCAACTTTTCAGAACCCGTAGATACATAGTATGTATCAGCATACACATCCAGCCCCGCCCATGCCTTCATCACCCCATCTTTTTTATTTGGGAGTTACTTGGGTGTATTGATCCTAGTAACTTGTAACTGACAGCAGATCAATGTGGTAGTAAAACCCAAGTCCAGGTAGCCAAAGCACATGCTCCAGGATATGAGCAATCTGCATAAGATTTTGTCAAGAATCCTTAAAAGATCCACAAAAACGCCTGCTGAGAAGATGAAAGTAATTAAGTAGGTGAATTCTTGCTATTCCTGCCTCATCCTCATCCACATCAAGCCTTAAGTTTGTTCTATATACCTCCACATCCATTAACATTCCGTTCCTATTAACTTGGCATTCCTAGCCTCCGTATTCTCACAGCTACAGAGCATAGGAGGGACACTTGAAGTGTGTTGACACTCCAGGGTTTTCTCCGCAATGCATGATGGGAGTAGAAGAAAAAAACCAGTTGATGCCATGGAGGGGCAGCTACGGGGAAGTGGAGCTAGTTAGAGGTACAGCTGAATATCACTGGGACCCGACCTGGGCTGGGTGTCCTCATCAGCAATTGAAGTGAAGCTATCTATACATCTGCCCAAGTTCAGGACATTTCTTAAAATG
This sequence comes from Uromys caudimaculatus, assembly GCA_028551405.1. Lineage (NCBI taxonomy): Eukaryota > Metazoa > Chordata > Mammalia > Rodentia > Muridae > Uromys > Uromys caudimaculatus. The sequence goes on along the minus strand of CM052717.1, from coordinate 40,591,469 downwards.
CCACTTATTAGAATGCTGAGATCCAAAAAGCAGTTCTAGTTTCTCATACGCCTACCACACAACCCAAGTCACAGGCTGAGTTCTTCCCAGGTAACTGCTCAGCCAAAACTGATAGTGTTCCTCTAGACGTCTTAGCGCTGTACACCAGTTATTTTCTTCTCCCCGAGACTGGCCTCAGATGCAAAGGAAGCGTCCCTTCCGGTTTTTCTACTTTCTGCCCTCCCCTAGTCACACCTGCAGCAGTCCCTTAGATTTTGTTCCAACTTCAATCGTTTCAGCACAGCCATGTGGATGACTGCTTCCATGTCCCCAAACTCTCCTCAAGTCTCAAAATCTCCTGACACTGGGTCTTCAGCTTCAGTTAATCATGGTCAAGAGACAACACCTCTGCTCTTAATTCTTCAGCTCTTGCTGCTATTTAAGATCTCGGTCACTGTAAGCAAACACGGGAGTCATTTTGACTTCCCATCAACCGCTGCAGTCCCTGAATCACTAAAAGCTTAGGTTTTCTGCACAGTTATGCTCAGTGAGTGAATATTCTTTTAACCTCCACTTCCTACAACCTTAGCGAAATTCAGGTTAGAGCACACTCTACATATGCTTAGAGACTCGTGCTACCCTGTCATTCAAAAAAACATTGTCCATACTAAGTGGCATTCATACCAGTCTCTCTGCTTTGCTATCCTGATTTGATGCAATCATCTTTGCCCCTCCGTATCATCTATATCATCCGTATCACCCACTGGGCCTATCCTCCTCCAACTCCAGTTTGATGCCGGCCGTTCCTTTTTCTCCTTTTCTTTTCTTTTGGAGATTATAATATGATTATAACCTTTCTCCCTTCACTTTGATCTCTCCAAAATCCTCCCATTCACCTCTCCCCACTCTCCTTCAGTTTCACTTCCTCTTCTTTCACTAATTGGTACAGCACACATATATGTATATGGGTGTGTATGTGCAGATGTATATCTATGTATGCATATGTGTATGTGTGTATGTGTATGTATATGTATATACATATACTTCTAAATATCTATTTACTCCATATAATGTTACGTGCATATCCTGCAAGTATTTAGTAAGTTTTCTCTGTTCTTCACCACCCATCCAAATACCATTCTCCAAAAGGTATTTGGGGCATATATGCAAACTAAATCATCTAAACTTGTTGGCTTTCATGCTTCTCTTAGAAATATATGGATTTGGGTAGATAAAATACCATTGAAGTGTGTTCATAGTCATCTTTATATGCGTATTAAGTCCTGTAAATTACCAGATATCTCTTTAGAGATCCATCTTTGGGAATCATTCATAAGTCATTTTATACATATATATAATTATTTAAATATTACAAATGACATAATTGTGTGTAGACTATAAATTTCAATACATGTATGTAACATATAATGATCAAGCTGATAACTAATATTTACATTTCAAACACTTATCATTCTTTGGGTTGAAAACAAGCAAAATCCTTTATTCTGACCGCCTGGAAGACTACAATAAATACTGCTAACTATAGTCACACTACTTTATATTATCAGCCACCAGAATGTTGTCATATTTTTAGCTATTTCCAAACTCTTTAACTTCTCCCTTACCTCTGGAAAATGTTTTAATCTTTGCTAAAATTTCACCTAATATTTTGCCTTCTCTAACAATATCTACCCAAAATATTTCTTTAGTCATTGTGGTTAATGAAATTTTACCTCATTTTGTATGTATTTATTTTCAGGATCCCCCAATGGCTGTGACCCTCGGGCTCCGAATGGAAGAAATGATCTTTAATCTTGCAGATACACATTTGTTTTTTAATGACTTAGAGGTAAGAATTTTAAAAGTCAAGGATAATTATTGACAATACAAAAATTCTCAGATGGTGTCAAGTATGCAGTAAAAGTTAAGAAATTTGGAGGACAAAAAAGGATGCTCATCCCCCCGACAGCTGTAAAGTTCTTGTCAGTGGAAAATTGCATAGATGAGTAGGAACAGACTGCACATGCGTGCTCTTGAGTTATACGTGTTTATCAATGCATACTGAGAACAAAAATGTCTTAGAAGCCTTTGGCCTCCTGTGTGGCTGAGGCCAGACAACCCGTCATTCTGCCCTGGGTTCTTTGGTATCTCACCTTTGAATTAACATCAGCCTCCTGGTGGACGATAGTCCCCAATCCTCATCACAAGAGAAACACAGGTCACTGAGGGTTGCAGCATCTTTAACAAACTCTCATTCTCATCCTCTCTCCTCTAGACTAAATGCCGGAGCTGTTCTCATGGCACAGCTGATGAGTTTTAATGGGCTAAATACTTTCCTCTCTCAGGGCTTCTACTCCTAATGTCAACTTCCAACACAATTGTCTGATTGACAAGCTAGAGACAGTGAAAGTAAAACTCAACAAAATGGGAGAGCACGAGAAAATGTAGCCTCCGAGCCGCTGCATATATGCCACAATAAAGAATATACTCTCTGTGTTACTTATTTAGGGCTCCAGACATGCAGAAGGTAGAATATGAAATAACAAAGCAGCTTGGTCAAAGGGACAAAGTACCTCCTGGGCAAACATAATTGGGCTACAATAGAGATTTCTTATTTAAAAGAATGACAGGCTTATTTTTTATTTTAATTTTGTGATTTCATAATGGGTAAAAATATTTAAATACAGTCACATTATGAACAAAGATGATTATTACTACAATTCCTCATGTGGTTCTAGACATTTTATGTTAAGCTTTCCATTAACTGTCAGTGCTTTGAAATAAATAGGTATATTACTTTTCAGGGGACAGACTACAGGTTCACCAGCAAGATAGATAGACAGACAGACAGATAGATTAGGGTGAATTTAGGGTGAAAAAAAGAAAATTCACATTTAATGAGTGACTTAGGTAAGATTATAGATCAAGACTTAGTTACATCAGAGGTACAAAATGAAAAATCACTCCATTGTGTAGATGCATGTATGTGTGTGCTAGTAATATGTATACATGTATAATATACATATATATATGCATGTGTGTGCTAGTAATATGTATATATGTATGATATGTATATATGTGTATATATGCATGTGTATGTGCTAGTAATATGTATATATGTATAATATGTATATATGTGTATATATGCATGTGTGTGCTAGTAATATGTATATATGTATGATATGTATATATGTGTATATATGCATGTGTGTGTGTGTGTGTGTGTGTGTGTGTGTGTGTAGGTGTGTGTCCTATGTTACCAGCTAGCTCAATAATATAATTGTGGTTTTTAAAGTAGGTTTCAGGCAAGAGAGCACAGCTTTCTGCCCCCATGCCTTGAGAAATTAGGGCAAAAGAAAGAAAAGTACATTTAGTGAATGACTTAGATAATATTATAGATCAAGCCTTAGTTACATCAGAGACATGAAATGAAAAATGGTTCCATGTGGCCCATGGAAAACATGCAAAAACTGCAGGGTTAGAAGGGATCAGTCGTTTTCCCAGTTTGGTCCGTGTGATAATGTCTGTTTGAAGAAGCTTAATTTGTTAATGAGCAATAGGAAAGCTCAGTGCTCTTCATCTAGCTTCTATTCTTGTGAGAAATACTGATACTGATGACCGTTGTAAAGCACGACTAGGGCTAACCCCACTGCTTATTACCCCCAGGGATACAGGACGGTTTTGTGATGATGCCTGCTCATCGGAAACATGACTGAACTCTCATGGAACTTGACATTTTAAATAGAGCAATAGCTATGTGTTAGTTTTCTTATTCTTCATATGGATGAGTCTCAGCTTAAAAATTGTAGGATGGTGTATATTTTCAAAGTTACTAAAAGAAATGAGAAGTTTTATATGGGTTTGTCCCAGTTTTCTGATGCTTATCTCATGTGACTTCTTTTTTTTTACAAGAAACACTTGGAACGTGTTCTGAACTTTTAGCTTTTGGGTGGCATCTTGTAAATAAGATAGAACAGGGTAAACCAGGAACATCAACCCATCAGTCCCACTGTGAAAAGACAGAATGGACTCAGAGAGTTCTCTTCTGACCCCACATATATACATGCCACGCCCAGGAGTGCACACATACACACACACAACAGCAACAACAACAACAACAATAAATAATATCACCTTTTGGCAGAACATTAAAATGAGAAAGTAAGTGTGTCTCACCACAAATATGTAAATATCTTTACATAATTAAGTACCACAACATATATAAAAAGCTGTGTCTACATACAGTGCTTTAAGATTTTTCATCTTATGCTACATCTTATGTTAAAAGAACTTCATAAATACTGGCTGGGATCCCTGACAGGAACACTAAACAGAAAATATTGGTGTTGATGCTTCTTTTGTGCATTTTAGAATGTCGCAGAACCATCATCTGACTTACACCCCGTGGTTCAGCCGTTCAGATATATTCCAGATCAGTAAAAGATAAACCTAATTAAGCAAGCGGCATATGCACACACAATGGGCATGCAAGCAGTGGAGAGCACACACAGTGTACGTGTATGCTTACACAGGTAGATGAGCCCAGGAACACAAAAGTATATTTCCAGACAAGCACTGGGTTGATGAGATCCACACAGTAACTTTCAAGTCCATTTGGTTACCTACCTCCATGCCCATGTCCTGTACACCTAATTATAAACATCACCTTTATGCCAATTCCCCTTTTGCCAGCCAACTTCTTTAAAAGGCTCCATAGTAGGAATTACGCTAAGCCTGCTTCTGCTGACATACAGAATTGCTCAAAACGGGGCATATATCATTAGCTTAGTGTGAGAATTGTTTCTCTTGTATATTTAATCTCTTAGAGTCTTTTGTGGGAATCCAAATGTCTGTTTGAAACAATAAATGCTTCAATCCGTGGTGCACCACGGGCGATGGCAGCTGTTCCTCTCAGACATCCTTAAAGGTTCCAAATCTGAATCTGAGCACTCAACACTTCATTCCATTCTGCCCACCCCCACCCCTGGTGAGAGAATGCTCTCTGTTCAAAAAAATGTTATTTCAGTTAGAATAACTTCCAGAGGAGAAAGCACCAGGGAGTTGGGGTTCCCAAATGTGAGCGAAGAGTGCTGTGACTTATACCTGGGATAGATCAGGGACAACTTTGTGGTTACCTTATAAGACAAAATTAAAGCATTTGTGATTAACACCAGAATTATTTTAAGAATTTGAGGTCTTTGCTAAGCTGTGTTCAAAACCAAAGCTCTTGAATGTTTTAGGAATATTTTAGGTTTAGGTTAAAATGACTCCTGCATGGTTTCTACAATGAAAACTAGCTGATGAACAATTATTTATCTTTCCATAAAAAATAAAATCTAAGTAATTGAAGTTTGAGTTTCTTTCACTGGACTGTAATCCTTGGGCAACTGTCCAGAGTCAACACACAGAGTCACTAAGCATAAATATAGAGAGAAGTTAGATTTGGAAGACCCTCAACCTAACTTCAAACACAGAGTGCATGGTCCAATAAGTTTGATACACTGTTGTCCTCTGGAGTAAAAAATGAATTTTGGGGAAAGTTATGTATAAATTAATCATGTGAGTTAATACTTGAAGTGTCAGGGGAGCTTTATTTAAAAAAATAGAATGATGAAATATTTAAGAAATTGCTTCTGGTGGTTAGAGGAACTCACAAAAATCTCCCTCACCGTTTTGGGGGTTTTAGATAAGACTATTGTGTTAGGAGAGAGACGGAGGTTATTTACATGAGGAAAGCTTTTGGAAGTTCAATAGAGTGAGAAGCTACAAGTAATTAATTCTATCTAAATACCTCCCAAGAATTTCACCGTGTCTGAGCTGGAAAGATGGCTCAGTGGCTAAAAGCACTGACTGCTCTTCCAGAGGACCTAGGTCCAATTCCTAGTACCAAGATGGCTGCTCACAACCTCTGTAACTACAGTCCCATGGGAGCCAACCCTCTTCTGGACTCAATGGGTACCAGATATACACTTGGTACACAGACATACATGAAGGTGAAACATGTATACACATTAACATTCATTTAAAGAACAGATACTTAGGTTGTATAGAGCTCCATAAGTGCCTCCATAGTCGGGGGGGGGGGGGGGATGTGGTTTCCAGCTTCCATGCTAACTGCTTAGTCAGTTTAAAACCCAATGCAGCAGTTTGATATACTTAAATCTGAGAGGGTGTTTTCTGGAGGTGCAATGCTCCCTTTTGTTACAGGGTAGCCTGCATCCCTCTCAACTATGGGATAGCTCAGGCAGCCTCATCTTCTATTCTGACCCTTTTCTTCTGTCTATACTGATGACACTCACATTTTCCCGCAAGCTTTGCCATCTAGGGTATTAATTTATGTCACTATAACATTGTGTTAGAAACTTGAGATGATTGAGAAACTTTGCCACTTACTATCATCGCCTAGACTTCTGCAATGTGGTTAAGAAGCAATTCTGTTGCTTTTAATTAGAGGTTTTTTTATTGGTGTATACTCACTGAATGTCATAACAAGTTGCATGAGGACATTTCCTTTTTCCTTCCTTCCTTTCTTCTTTCTTTCTGTCTGTCTGTCTTTCTTTCATCTTTCTTTTTTACAGAGTTTCTCTGCGTACCCCTGACTCTCCTGGAACTCTGTCTGTAGACCAGGCTAGCCCCCAAATCTCAGTGATCCACCTGTCTCTGCAGCCCAAGTTCTGGGCTTAAAGGTGTGTCCCACCACTGCCTGAGTTACATACTCGGAGCAGCTCCCTCATTGCGGAGTTCCTTCTCTTTTAGTTTTTAAGTTTTTGACCAACCCCTTTACTCCCCAAATATCTGGGTTGATTATTTCCTGCCTCTAGAACATGACTTTAAAAATCCATATATCCTGGTTGTCTCTCCCACACGCACCCTCTGATGCATCAGGTAGAATTACTCTCCTCAGCCCTTACCTTTGTACATAGGTAAAAGTTTATTCAAAAATTACTAACCCATAATTTATGTAAACCTTAGAACTACTAAAGTAAGTACACGTAGATTTTTTTTAAAAGGCTTTTGTTTTCATTTTACATTTATGGGTGTTTTACCTGCATGTAGATATGTGTACCATGTGTATACACTGCCCAGAGAAGGCAAAAAAGGGAGTTTTCAGCCACATCAGGAGTCCTGGGATCTAAACCTGGGTCCTCTGGAAGAGTAGCAAATGCTCTGAAATGCTGAGCCACCTCTCCATTCCAAATACTGCACTCGCTGCTTAGTTTGTGTTTAATTTTTTTTTTTGGGGGGGGGTTCACATTTGTTTCATTTACTTGGGAAAGGACGCAGTCCACATCACATGTGTGGAGGTCAGAGAACAAGTTGCAGGAGACCTTCCGCCATGTGGGCTCCTAGGTTCAAGCTCAGGTCCTCAGGCTCAGTAGCTTGCTCTGTACCTGCTGCTGAGCCATCTCCTTGCCCACCAATTCTGCCCATTAAAGATAGTCTGAGTCAATTGAAATGGAATCAATAGGTTCTGGGTGGAGGCTGAAGGCTCGACATTCGGTGCTTGATTACAGACCCTTCCAGTTCTATTATAACAAATTTGAAGTGGAGACTGTTTCTTAATATGGCATATTTTCATATTTAGTAATTTTAAATTATCTTTTAATAATAAGTGCTACTTATAGCATCAAAATCTGGAGGTATAAAGGGAAATAATCTAAAGAAAATATAAGAAACCTCAAAGCTGGGAAATGTTAACTCAGTAGTAAAACACTTGCACAACACATGCAGGCCTGGCTTCAATCCCCTGCAAAGCAATCTCCTTCTGTCTGTCTCTGTCTCTGTTTCTCTGCCTCTCTGTCTCTCTGTCTGTCTGTCTGTTTCTCTTTCATTGATTGATTTATTGTGAATTATAATCACTTGTAACTGCTAATTGTTGACTTACTCCTCTGAGGGGTAGGCATTTTAATTTGCATCAGCAAGTTTTGCCTTAAATCATGCAATATTTCAGGGGAACCTTCCAGACCGTTTAAATGCAGAACAAGATTTTTGGAACCTCTAAAAGCCTGATTTCTATGTGGAAGCCACTCTTTGCTTTAAGCAAATTCTAACTTGAAATCACATCCAATGTGGGCAATCTTAACAAATTTATTTTCCTTGGAGGTTGTATTGCTTGTGGTATGTAAATCGTCATGACTTCACTTAGATTTGTTGACATTTTAAAAACACTAAAGCCCGATGAAAGAAGATGTCAGCCTCTATGGTCACTAACTTTGTTCTGTATCAGAAAACCAGGACTTTAAGTAAAATGACACCTTCACACTAGCAAAGAGCAGGAAGTCTTGGAAAGCTCCTAAGACACCATGTTCTGAGGTCAAGACCCCTCCACTTCCACCAAACAAATAATAAATAATAGTGATCACTTGAGATGCTCGAACCCCAGGCACATTGCATATTTTCAGACTAGCAAGGGCATTGAATCTCAAAGTTTCGAGAGCTCTTCTTAACAATGAAGTTAAGATTAAAATTTATTTTCCAAAGCACTTCCAGTTTCCAGACTGCTTTATGGATTTAGATCTCAGAGAAGTGGTACCATTTCCCTCCCTGCATAAGAAAGCAAGCGTCAGAGGGAGGGCAGCATGGACCCATGCTGCCACCTCGTGGCCGTAGCCTGATGCTGTGGGATGATGGGAAACCTGAAGGTGTTAGCTATGTTTGGGCTATAGCTAATGTCTGCTGTTCCCTTTTCCCAGGAGTGCGATCAAGTTCATATAGATGATGTTTCCTCCGATGACAATGGTCAGGACCTAAGGTAAGCCGTGCTTTCAGTCTTCCATTTCCTACAGAAATTCAGCTGTGGAGTTTTGCACATGTAATTATTTCTTCTGTTTCTTTTTAATGTATTTTGGGTGTTGCAGTACCTACAGTTTTGCAACTGATGGCTTCCATGCAGCTGCAAGTAGTGCGAACCTTTGTTTGCCAACAGGTGTGAGGGGAGGAGTGGACTGGATGAGGAAGCTGGCTTTTCGTTACAGAAGAGTAAAGGAATTATATAACACCTACAAGAACAATGTCGGAGGTACGTGCGGCCGACTCCACCCAGTATCAGCACCCTGGGCGTAGGCAGAACTCAAACCGTAGTTTCACAGTGGAAATTAGCTACTGGAAAACAAACCATGAAGACTCCAGTTGAAAAGCAATGAGCCTGGATGTCTGCACTCTTTGGATCACTAGGGGGGAGTTGAGTTACCCTTGCAAAAAGACTTGGCCGTTTGCGGGGAACCTTGGGTTATTCTGACATCGTCAACAAACAACAGACATGTGAAGGAGGTGGTCAAGAGGCCCTGGTAAAGATAGGAGCCGCAATTATTGAGTTAGTGCCAGTCACGGAGAGAATATACACGCAGCAGCTTGGGAAAGTTCAAAATGTCCAACAGAGCTCTTGGATCTTTCTAAAACTCACACAGCGTCTGACAATGTATCTCTCCACATAGGACATGGTGCTTGCTGTAATCACTGGATTTTAAAACTTCCGATACTCTGTAGGCAGTGTCTCAATCACATGATACTTATAATTTTATAATAAATCATCCATAAAATTCGAGGCAGTATTTTAGACCCTTAGCCTCAGACTGCAACTCTGGCTGTGTTTCTAGATACAGGGGAAAAAAAAATGGATCCTCTTTATCGTTAGAATCAGTTGTAGGTCAACACATTCTCAAATTTAGTTTCAGAGTCAGACACACAATTCTTCCAGCAAGCTGATTATTTTCTTTTTAAAATGAAATGTCTTTGAGGAACAAAAACTCAAAATAAGCCAAAAGAAAATGATTTTTCTAAATACATGTATGCATTCTGCACGTGTGTATGGTCACGTGTACACCGCAGAGTAAAATAAATACAATTTTCATCCACAGCGAATACATTGCACCCACCTATTTTCAACTTGAGGATGGGGCTGTCTGTCTGTGTTCCTATGTTTGCTAACAGTGAATCGCATCAAAGGCTCAGTGAATCCTTGGCAAGTATAAAAACAAGGCAGAGCCACAGACACATGAACGCTCGAAACGACAGGAAGCTTTACAGAGAAGGCCTCATTTCCACATAGATAACTGAGCCCTGCAGGCTCTAGTACTACTGAGTGGCTCCAGCTCCTGTCTGTAGCTCCTAACTCACTCTAAGGCTTTGTCCCAGATACTTTTGTAAAATAATTGTAAATAGTATGTTTAACTTTTTTAAACTAAGCATTTCTTTGAGAAGTCTGAAACTATTCAATTTGCATATCCCCCTTTACAGAGTATTGTTTGAGATATTTTAAAATTGGGAAGACCGATAACATATCATCTTCTATCTTAGAAAATTTAATCGATGTGAGGGTTTATTTTCTGTCAGGTATCAGCATCTTTTCATTGAAATGTGGAAACATAAGACTTCCTAGAATGTAGAAGTTTAATTTTAAATATCTATAATTGCATATTGTTTGTCATTGCTCCCAGTGTCTGAAATATAATTTAAGTGGGAAATCTTCCTTTTGAATGGATATTCATGTGATCTCATTTTATCATGAAAGCAAGGTTACTTTGCTTTTCTCTTTTTTCTTTTTTCACTCTTCCTTCCTTCCTCTCTCCCTCCTTCCCTTCCTCTTTCTTTTCTTTTCTATTTTGTCAGTGTCAGGAGCTTCTTGCATACTAGCCATGAGCTCTACCAATGACGGATATCCCAGCCTCTCTGTAAAATTTAACTTATCTATTTCTTCCCACATTGTAACAGCAGCATAGGATGCTGTGGATATTTTCCAAAGCAGAACTATGATTCTGAAGAGACTAATTTACCTGGTGAATTTGTGTTCCTGCTGGAGGAACCTCACTGCTCCTCTCTGACTGACATGCCCCAGCCTCATCAGTGGGACTCAGGCCTAGAAGCTGCTGAGCCTTTCAGCCGCTGTGTTAGATTCTAGTCTCGGAGAGGGAGGAAACCTGGGGTCTGTTTTCCTTGTGTCATATCTCTGAGTGTCTAGCCAAGTGTCTGACCCCTACATGGTGTCTAATAAGAATTCAATACTGAACAAATAGTGAGCAGTCACTTCTGAAGGGATGAATCCATATTGATATAAGTCTGTATCTCTTTATGACACAACCAAAAAAAAAAAAAAAAAAAAAAAACCAAATACATTATTTATGGAAGCCAGAAGGGACACCAAACTTCCTACTGCAGAGGCAGTGTTAGCCTCCTGACTGCTTGTTTATTTGGTGTTTCAGGACTCCTTGGCCCTGCCAAGAGGGATGCGTGGCTGCAGTTAAGGGCAGAGATCGAAGGCCTAACAGATTCCTGGCTAACGAACGCACTTAAGTCTTTATCAATTATTAGTAGTAGGTAAGTGAGGTTGTGGCCTTTCTACTTGAATTATGTGGAAGATCTGGGTCCAACAGCACAACAGAGAAAAAACGTTCCAACTGCTAGTAATTCACCATATCCATTGATTTCTGTGTGCGCGTGTGCTGCATGCATTAGTGCGTGCATACATGCCTGTATGCGTGGCTATGTGCACCTGCAAGGGTACGTGCATGCGTGACTGCGTGGGTGGGTGCATATAAATTTGGGAAGTGATAGCTAGTGGGTAAGATTAATCTTTACTTTTTCTTATTTCATAGTTTTATTTCTGATTTACAAGAATTAATAAAGACACAATTAACCAATTGCAGGTAACACATAGGCATAAAAAGAGGTGTTATCCAGACAGATAGCAGATACCTAAAAACGGTTGCTGGGGTGAAAGAGGAACCCAGTATTTAGGACATGAAAGTAAATTTAAATGTTAAATCTGGTGTGTGGTTCTTTTCTTGTCACATGATCAGAAGCTTCATCAATAACAGAAAGTCCTCATTGGGGGCTTTCATTTGACTTCCTGGCCTAACTGGGGCAGACCCGAGCATTCTGTTCAGTTCTTGGAGTTACATTCTAATGTAAAGTCTGACAGACCTGAAGCCTTCTGGGTTCAGCTCGGTAGTCACTGGAATTTGGTCTGTAGAGTCTACACAAAAGAAAAAGTTGCCAAGAATTCAACCAGAAGAATCAAGCCTAGTTATCCATTGCAACTGTTTGAAGTGTTGGGCTCCAAATGAGTTAGATTTTACTCTGTGTCAATTGGGGTAGATGTGTAGAGATCTTAGGAAGGGCAATATAATGCACAGGAACTGCCCAACGGATAAAGCTGCTTAAACACGGAACTTCCTGGGTCATGATATCTGTAACTGTGACATAATCAATCAAATGTCTGGGACTCTGGGACATGAAAACCTTGAAATTGTGTAGAGGATGTAGAGTCATGCCCATTTCTCCAAGAATTAAGTGAACAGAATTATGTGACCTTCAGAAATGTAGAAAGAAAAGGCCTTAGAAAAACAAGTCAACGCCCACTGACTAGTGAGCTATGAAATTTGCGATGGTATCCAGTTATTTCAGCACTAACATTTTCACAAAGACCCAAAATGTACGGAAAACAAATTATTTGATGAATTATGTATCAGAGTTCTCAGCAATGTTATCTTTTTACCGTAGTTGTTCTATCATTAGAGAAGTAACTCCAGGTGCGGGGGGGGGGGGGGAAACAAAAATAAAGACAAAAAAAGCCTCAAGATTGCATTCTACATAGTCATGAGAAACCAACAGCCACCGAAAGAAATTGTGTAGGAACAACTAGCAGAAGAGTTCACTCGTAGATAATATGAGGATAATGATAAAATTATACAAGCCATAGACTCACAAAATCAAGGAAGCAGAATAAGAAATTGTTCATATAGTACATAATTGCTAATGGGAAAATAAATTCACAAATGAAGAGAGAAGCTATCTCTGAATGTGTAATTAATCATCACCATGTCTTGTTTCCTTCTTTATATTTGTCCTTTACAAATTTTCGGATGTAGAGTGTTGATAATTTTGAAAGATAACCTGAATACTAATATCACATGATGTAAATGGTGAAACTCCATTTTAAAACCATCTCTCCGAACTTAAAAGCACTGTGTCTGATATCACCCAGCTTTGTTCTCACCACCTAAGAGTCTAAATGACTTTGGATATCATCTTACTCTGACAAAACGTTATGTCAGAGCATGATCTCGGCTCGCACGTCATTCTTAATTACCTGCCATTTCAGAGAGTGTCTGTTGGCTGACAGCATTCATTGTTAAATACTGAAAGAGGGCGTTTCTTACAGAACTTAGAAACAACAGTGGCAATTTTCAATCTGTACCAGTAGAAGCTATTTACTACTAGAACGCAAATGTGTACATTTCATCCCTGTTAGGAGTAACTGTGTAAATGTCTTGGTAACGACAACCCAGCTGATTCCTGCTCTTGCAAAAGTCCTGCTCTACAGCCTAGGAGGTGCTTTCCCCATTGAGAACATTTACAGCGCAACGAAAATAGGTAAGGAAACTATCTGAAATTCTGTAGGAAATGGAGTCATATCTGCAGGATTATAATATATATATATATATATATATATACATACATACATATATATATATGTATATGTATACACACACACATACACACACACACACACACACACACACACACACACACACACACACATATATATGTGTGTATAATTTTCTATTGCCATACCCAGAACATTTGGGAAAGCTTCAGATAACAAAATCATGTGTAATTCATGATACATGTGTATATTTTATAAGAACTCTCAGCTAGTGATATGCCGAACACTATATGTAGGCAATCCTTACTCGTTCTGCCCACACACAACATCATACAATATTCTAGCATATGTTGTCTAGAGTAATATGTGCTCCAGGTACAGCATTTAATAGTTCAATTAATGTGAGATACAGAATTACATCTTTGCATATTCAATAAAACTTATCTAAGGGTTAAAAAAGAACACTATTTTGGCAGAATCAGGAGGTCTCAGATTAGTTCCACAGCAATCAAAAGACAATTTCAGAAACAAGTGAAAATTTTTCATAGAGAAGAATATGGAATTTTATTACTCATTACCTGAGTGTTTCTCCCCAATACTTAGTAGGACTCAAATAACTAAACTATAGCCTGTTTCCCAGGTCATGCGTGTCTGTGGAGACATCTTCTTCTTTATATATAGTGTGCAGAGTCTGACTGACAATTACCATTCAAAAACAAAACTTTGTCGAGTTCTGCCATTTTGTCAGAGTTAAAAGAAGACAGCACACTTATTCCACTGTCTCTGGTGAAAACTCCTGGGAATATAAATAGGTTGTGCAAAATGCCCTAAAGGGTAACAAAATTACCTGTTGCACTTTGACAGGCTCAAAACTCTAAAATCTCCAACTCAACATAGCTAGCCCTAGGTCTCATGCAGGTTGCAGCCATTTGGAGAGAGCAGTTAGGGAGAGTCAAACTTTTTAAAAGTGTGTGCCACATTATCCTGTGCTCTACAAATCAGAACCTAGATTCCAATTCTATATACTGTTCTATGAAGATATACATTATATCCACGGGATTGACAGAATGTGATTTTTCTTTTGGACAACACAAATAATTTTTCTATCCAAATAAACATTTATTTTACTTAAAGGATATTCTTCTCATTGGCCAATTTTTAAAAAATATTTAATCTGAGAAAATCATTATTATTTTTCCCTTGTCACTGATATATATATATATTTTTAATTCTAAACTAGCAGATCAAGAAGAAGAAAAATGTCAAAAATCTCAATGGCTGTAAGAACATTCTTAGAATGAAATTCAGGAAAAGATGCCATTGTTGTAAAGATAAAACATGGCTGCTGTTTCCATGGAAACACTCAGGTCCACTCAGTGACTCTGCTGTATATGCTGCTGTGTGTGCACCACTGTGGTCAGCAGCACAGAATTCTTGATACAATTAAACTGACTGTATATCTACTCCCGCACACTTTTTAAAGGAGTTCTTTATCAAAAATAAACCTATGTGTTAGTATTTCCTCTCTCTCAGAGATGAGACTTTAGTCCTCCCCAACGACATACCCAACCGACTTGCCTACATGAAAGATAAGTCAGATAAAATTGGTTCTTAGAATCAGACAAAAGCTGTAGAAACTTGTATTTGCCTATAAAGTTGTTTTCCACTACTCTTTCTGTGGAGTAAAAACACACTAACATTTTATCAGGGTTAAATTCTCAAGCCTACTGTCTATTTTAAAATATCACAAATGTTTGTTTTAATAACCTATCCCAA
Source organism: Uromys caudimaculatus (assembly GCA_028551405.1). Lineage (NCBI taxonomy): Eukaryota > Metazoa > Chordata > Mammalia > Rodentia > Muridae > Uromys > Uromys caudimaculatus. The sequence goes on along the minus strand of CM052717.1, from coordinate 40,576,330 downwards.
ATGAAAAGCAATTATATTCAAGTGTATGTGCTGATTTGTAGATGCAATGGTTATAAGCGTTCTCCAATGTTGTTCAAAAAACATTAATTGAGCACTCTGTGAGCCCCAAGAATAAACAATGCATTGTTTTTCAGGCAAGGAAAGCTGTTTTGAGCGTATAGTGTCCAGATTTGGCACTAACATAACTTATGTTGTGATTGGAGATGGCCGAGATGAGGAACACGCTGCTAACCAGGTAACGCCGCTCTGAACTTTATCTCATTTATCTTCCAGGAAAAGAAAGTTGCTTTGAACGAATAATGCAAAGGTTTGGCAGAAAAGTAGTGTATGTTGTAATTGGGGATGGTGTAGAAGAAGAGCAGGCAGCGAAAAAGGTAACCTGTCTCAAACAATGTTGGTGTGGACCTCTAGAGAACGCCTTCTTGTTTGCATCCCTGTAGCTTGGCCAATTGGCAGCTTGACAAGTGATTGACACTTTGAGTCGCAAATCGATAAGAGCATGAGAGAGTCTATGTGGACCTGCAAATAAACCATTTGGAGTCTAGCATTTTATGCCTGGAATTTGATAGGAAATACAGGGAAATTGATTGATAGTTACTCAAGCATATGGAAATAGGAAATATATTCATACGTTTAGAACATATATTTAATACACGCACATATACTCACACCATGCATACAGTGATAGCTAAACAGACTCACAGAATTTACCAGAGGAAGTTTAGCAGTTTCATAGGATAGTCAGTAAGGATAGCCCTAGACTCTCAAATTCCACACGTTCCTTGTGAGTGCCTGGAGACAGACAGGTTCCTGCATACTAATTGCTGGAGATAAACTTGACAGCTGAAGGAAAACTTGTAAGAATAGGAGCATTCTTATAAATTGGTGTAAGAGGTTCTCTCAGAGTCTTACAGGCAACGCTCCTTACATCTACAAGTTTCTCATTGAGTGCCAAGCATGTAGGGGAGATCTGGTAGGCCCTACTTATTTAAATAAGTTTTATCTGACATATATTTCTGACAAGGAACCAGGGCAGTTGTAAAATCACTAAGTAATTGGTTCAGCATCAGAAAAAGGAATGATGTGAAGTTTGTTCTCCAGGCCAGACAGCACAACACTGCGCCCACTACTTCCTTCACTGAAGAGCCACGAAAGAAGCAAAACTCCAAATGACAATTTAGCTTATAAAGAAAACGTCATCCTCCTTATCTACAGGCAGTTTAAATCACCTTCTAATAAAGCCACCACTAAACACATAGGTCAGAGCGCTGACCCAATTTCTATTTTCTATAGAACAATTAGAATGAACTGGTCCTTAGATGAGCTCATGACCCTAACAGAAAGCTAACCCAGTCACTCAAACCCAGCAAACTGGAGCAAGGGAATGGGTTCTACTTCAGAAGGTCACCAGCAGCTACCCCCTGGAATCCCTGTGCTTTTCCATTCTGTTAGGAGAGCTGGTGACATGAAGCTCCCTGGGTGTTAATTAGAAGCGGTTGTGACTTAAGACAGCGCACTGGTCCCAAGGACGTTCTGTACAAGGTCAGCCATGCAGCCTCAAGTAGCCCAGCCAGCCCTGCTGCTGCTGCTGCCTGTGATGTTTAAGGCACACACAGTTGCTATCTCTTCTGGAGTTCATGGGTGTTTGGAATTCATGTGGTTTTAGTTTTCCACATTGGCACCGTAATCACACATAGTGAATACCAGACCCTTGAACAAACACTAGAATGTCCTTAGCCTATGTGAAATTTATTTAACTCTAGGGCAGAACAAATAAAGCTCACTTTTCCAAGCTAATAACAATATGTGTGTTAAGAATTAAGACTTATCTGGTCTGTTCTAATGATCCACACTGGGAATAACACTCTAGACATGTCCTCTGGTTTAAAGCTCTTGTTTCAGGGGAAATAGCTTGACTCCAAATGAATCAAAATTTCAGATAGAATGCTATGTTCAAATGGTTGTTTAAGTAGATAGAGTTTGGGTGATGGGTGAAGGCTATGATTCTGTTTGGAAACACAGGTGGCTGGTGTCCCTCGCACCCAGAATGCATGCTTTTCTCTGCCATAGACGTAATCGCATGTGTAGGCATTCTGAGTACTGTTTTGTTATTACAAATAGATCTGAGCTGAAATGCAAAACATTACCCTTCGCAAAATTCTTTGCTTTAATTGAACTAAAACCCATGTTTGTGAAATTTAAAGAGAAATCAAAAAAAGGATCAAATCTTAGCAACAAGAATAACTGCACTCTCCTCTCAAAATATACCAGGTGAGATGTATACGTAAATTTTAAATTTTCTAGATGCCACGTTCAAAAGTAAAAAGAAACAAATAGGATAAGCTTTAATAATATCTATTAATTGGCCCAATCTACATAGAATATTATATATCAATATCTAGTCTATATAAGAATTATTAGCATGATATCTATATTACTGTATTGGTTTTAGTCTAGTTTGAAATTCAGAATGTATTTTAAATTGGACTAAACATATTTTAAATGCTCATAGGCCATGTAGTTAGTAGCTACCATACTGAGCAGCAAAGAATTATGTAGTAATGATGATAATGATTAAGCTTCATGTTAAAATAAGATATCGCTTCTATATATATTTCCACTGTAACAAGCCTGCATTCCATTTATATACATCTTAGATGATGTCCTAGGTTCAATCTAGCAATTAATGCTATTGTTTTGTAATTGACTGAAGTATATTTTTTCATTATTATTATTTCCAGTGAGACTTCCTCAGGTATTATTTCCAATCAATCTTTTCTGTAAACTCTGAATACCACATCTGTAGTGCATATTAGCACATCTCTGGAAGGCCACAAGGCAGCATACCATTTAATATTATGTCTGCCCACTTGGGGATGCTATGTGTGTCCCGGTTAAAACTGTATCCTCTCCCTCTCCTTCCTAGACTAGTGAAATAAACCAAGCCATCTCCTGGCTTAAGTTATTAGTTATTTGAGGCAAGTAAGAATATTAACAATTCTCATATTTTTATTTTATTTAATCTGGCTCCAAGTTGTTTTTTACATAGATAGGAATCCACTCTCTTTTCCTCTCAAATTGCCAAAGGGTATGGGTTTAGAAAGTTAGTGGTCTAAATTTATCTCATTTTTTCACCAAGATATTGACTTTTAAAGGTACAGCACTGACTGATAGTTGTTGTTCCTCAGCCATGCAGGATTTCTAGACCAACTTGCCTTCCCCAATGTTGACCTTGGTAATACTGATTTACAGAATAGAGATTCAACTAGCTAGGAAACTCAGTATTGGATGTTGTACCATTAAAATCCAGTTCAGATCTATTTCTCTATTCTTTGGAAAATTCCACATTGGTACTACCAGACGTCCACCTGTGGATAGCCTCTATTAAACTCCCTCCCTTGAACATGGGTGAGTACCACATCCTGGTGTATGCTCCTGTCTCCATGGGATGATGGCTATGATCTGTCTCCATTCCTCATTCCTACCCTCTACCTCTCCCCTCTCTCCTTGTCTTGACCACACAGCACAACATGCCCTTTTGGAGGATATCAAGCCATTCGGACCTCTTGGCTCTCCATCAAGCACTGGAACTAGAGTATTTGTAACTGTATTCTCTAGCTGGAGATCCATTTTTTTTTTATATTTCAAGTACACTGAATTTTTATGTGTGATCCAATGCCGCTGGCTTCTTCTCCACATGTAAATGGTCTTAACGGATGAAATATACTTGGAATGAAAACTCCAGAGTGAAGAATTCAGGTTGCTGAATGGAATTAAACTTTAGTGCTACAGAAAGGAAGCTCTATGGTCTTATTATCTTTACAATACTTTCATGGTTTAAAAAAACAACAACAACAACAAAAATTTGTGGCAGTTGCTGACATGTATTGAATGAGTCCTAACAAGAATTAACAGCTTTAGTAAAGAACTCGAATCCTCCCGAGCCACAGCACCTGGTCTGCCTCTGACAAGGTGGTTGAAAACATTCCTCAAAATGGGAGCTCTTCTCAATCCTGAGGTTTGAATCTGACTTATAGCCTACCTAGCCCAGAAAATCTGAATCGGAATGCACTCAGACTGTATAACGACAGTCCTATCTAGACCTGTAATTTGTGTAAATTATTGATGGAAATAATTTACTGTGACTTTATTAGCAGCTGACTCTGAAAGTGGATGCAATTTTTCTTTTATTTGTCGGGGTGGGAAAAGGGCTGGGGAAATGGGAATATAATATTGTCTCTTTTTTAAGTTTGGCAAAGAGAATGTTCATACTGATGTGTTGTGCCTTAAAGACAAGACAGCATTTGTGTGTTACAATGTAACTTTGGTTAAAGTTTCTGTAGATAATGAAATACAAAAACAAACAAACAAAAAGAAACAAACAAGCAAACAAAGAAACAAAAGAAAACCTTTGTGATGATTCTTCACATGACCAAATTTAAAATTCAAGCTATCAGTTTAATATGGAATCATTGACAAACTGGGTATTTGTTAAAATGAGAAACCAGTAACAATAATAATACAAGAAAACTTGTATTTTACTTGGGTTCTAAATTATTCCAATAATCAATATATATCAATTATCTCTAACATCCAAACATAAGTAGGTTTGGGAGACTATGAGTTCTTTATTTAGAGTGAAATATATATATATCAAAGTCTCAAGTACCCTTTCTCACAGTTTTCTGGAAGGAAATTAAAAGCCATATTCATGTCAACATACACAATTTTAGGTTAAGACTGGCTATGTGCCAGTTGCTAAGAGGACAATATCACAGTGCACATTTAGCAAATATCATCAAAGTCAGTTTTAGAAGATGCTATGTATGTAGCTTAAAACACACATGATTGGGCACAGCAGAGTACACTTGTCTTCCATGCTGTTGCAAAAGCAAGTATTATCAGTAATAGAAGGCAGGTATACCAGATAGCTCTCCAGGGAAAAACTCTGAATCTATGAAATTTTTTATATATACCATCATAAGTTAACAAGCTATATCTCAACAACATCACCAGGATCACAACAGTAACAGGATATTCACTTTCCTTGGAACACATCAGTTCAGGGTCTCCCCATTACAGACAGGAATACATTCGTTTCTTCCTGTATGGTTGCTGAACAATGCCTGCATTCATTGCCGGGAAAGCCTAGCCTCATTGTATTTGCCTGTCTTTTTGTCTTACTTGTATAGCTCATATTGGTAACACAATACAGATTCTCCTCTCATTTGTTATGACATGAGTTGCCTTGTGGAAATTTAAGACTTCAAGAAAGAAAGTATTCTAATGGTGTGAGCTCCTGGATCTCTCTGCGTTCTGAATGGAATAAGATGAACCCTAGAGTCCAACTCTTAGTCAGTGCCCCTTCATCTGAGGCTGGTTTATAAGAGGTCATCATCTGAGACTTTTGCAACTTACATAAGGTCAATGCTTTGCTCAAAGATCACAGAGAATACTCTGGAGGGCTGTATTTCTTTAGAGAATGATGAGGCCCTGTTTACAAAGGGTAGATAGACCATGAGATAATTCTGCATAAAATAGGGACTTCTTATATCGATCCTTACTTTTTAAATATGGCTTTTGGTTACCCTTTCCCCAATGCTATAGTGGCGAATTATGGTTGGAATATTTTAATACTAATACTATTAATAATAAATTTTATGCTTCTGGTCTTCAGCTTGAAAGTGGTTAAAAGGTCAAAGATTTTCTTTTTTGTTACTGGTACTATTTGTATTTAGTACATTGACTAAAACGAAGTTAGTTTGGCACACAGCCAGATTCTTTCACTGATAGACTTGTGCCCCTGCAGCAAAAGTTATAATTCTTCTTGAAATCTGATGAACAAGGCTTCTTAGACTGCTCCACTTGAGGGATGGAGAGATTCACCCTTTCCAAATGCACCAAGGACTGGCTGTTGGCCTCCTCCCTGCTCCATCGCTCTTTACCGGCCTTGAGTATCTGTCAAGGGAAGGCAGCCAGTGTAATACCTACAATTGAGGTTAATGGAAAACAGTCTCCAGCACAACAATGTGACAGCCAGAAAGCCACGGCCCAGCCTGATCATGTGACTTTGATCATGTGACTTTGAGCAGGCTCAAACTACAACTCTTCTCTTCCCACCTTAGGACAGGAAAATTCTCTTATCTTTCTACAAACACATCAGCCAAACAGCAATAAAAAATAAATAAATAAAATAAAATAAACCCAGCCCTCCGGGCAGTTCCTACATTCTATTTTTTATGTAGAATATCGTGCCTTATTGTAAATGAGTTTGAAAACTGTTCTCCAACTCAGATGGGTTTTGGGCTATTACATATTCAAACTTGGTATGCTATTAGAAAAAAATAACTGCCTTATATTGCACCTTAAAAGTATCAAGATCCTATCACTTGAGTAAGAAAATAGGTGGCCTAACTACAACATCATAGCATACATCTAAGATGATAAAAACTCCAAAGAAATGTGCAAATCCAATTCAGAGGTAAAAATAAGATTTTAAGATAATATGATCTGTGCACAAAAATAGGTACTAACTGTCTGGTGAGCTAAGATCACAATAGCTTCAACAGCATGCCCTACTGTGAAGGGTTTTTGTAAACCTACTTGTTTGTGACAAGCCTACATTCTCAGTGAATATGGTGTTTAGTATTTCTTTTCAATGCAAACCTAAGCCTCATGAGCCAAAGTTGCATTTTGACTCCCAGCTATGGTGGCATTATAGGGAATCTCACAGTCAAAGTCAAGGGTTTCTGTTATGTATTAGTAAAGTATAGATTATTGGGGCCTACATAATTTAAAGAAATGTAAATTAATATTAAAAGCTTGTAAAAATATGTACATCTTTACTATTTCTCAATAAATACCTTTGCAACTGTATTCATTGTTTTCATTCTTCTATTTTGTAGAGATTTTAGTGTGCATGGATTGCTTGATTCTAAATCATGTGGAATTCATATTTAGGTCTCTGAATGTAGTGCTTCATCTTATGCAAAAGAGTTTTCATTGAAACTGAGCTATAATACAGTCAATGTCCCTAATGAATGCAGTAAAGAGGTTGGTTTTTGAAGATAGGGGCTGCATGTAGGAATCTTCATTCATTCAAGTATAATCATAATACAACCAAAATGTGCTCATAATCAGAGTGTCTATTTGAATTTGTAAACATTTATATTTATTTATATCTGTATGTCTGAATGTGGATAGGTGCCTACTTGCCAGGTTCTGCATGCACACGTGGGGTCAGACAATGACTTGTTCATTCCACAATGTGAGTTTGAACTCGGGTTGCCAGGTTGTCCCTTAACCTGCTGAACCATCTTGCCAAAATAATAAGATATTTAAAGAAAGTCCATTTAGATGAACATGGTTGTAACTGGTATAGAGTCTACGGCTCATTGTTATTAGTATCTTCCAAGAGTATAGAAACATGTTTTCATAAAATGAATTTAGTAGTTTGTTATCACGTGTTGTATTCATTTCTTCAGAAGGGCATTGTTGACATGAAGACTAAAGACAAGTTTCAGAACTGATTTTATTCATTCACAATTTTTAAAAAAAATATTAGCCTCCAAATTAACAAAATTTCGAGGGAATGATGTGAGGATTCTCCAACAAACTCTACACCATACCAAAGTTCACTGAGATGTGCCGAATACAAAGGATGTGCTTAAAGTTAGCTGACTAGACCAACTTCTTTCTTGTCTTGAACATCTAATTACCACTGAAAGGTGAGTTTTTGAGAAATATTAAATTTCCCATTCCCTGGGCTCCAAACAAGTGTGTCTCTTTTGCCTGTTCAGTATACCTGCATGGATGAAAAATCTCAAATGGATGCACACACAGCAGAGTATGTGCTGCTACCCAGCCACCTCCCATCTCTGCACAATGACCATCCAGGCCACAGTCATCATTTTCCACTTTGATACCACTTGCCTCTAGTTGAGCCCCCTCCTTGGGCCCTCAGACCCCTTTAGTAGCTGCCATTACAGCAGCCAGAACGATCCTTTGCATCAGAACACACTCCTATGCTCCAAGAAGTGTCTAGCCAACTGCCTTCCAGCCTTATTCAGCATAAGCACCATTGTGCAATGACTTATGTAGCCTCCATGAATGGTCCAGTGATCGTAAGTAGTTCGTCTTCACATTCCACCCTTCTCCAGTCAATCTCTTACTGCTGAATATTTGTATTCTTGGCACACCCTGGCACCAACTTCTGCAGGCTCATCGCCAGCTTTTCCTCCTTTAGAAGATTTTCCCCAGACATCTCCACTGCTTATGTTCTAAGACTCCTTCAGGTCTTTCCCTGCAATACTATCTTGTGGCTAACAAGACTCTATCTCTAAAATTGGGATGTGTCTCCACGTTTATATTGAATAGCATTAACCCTTCACTTTATGTAGTGTGATATGTATTTTACTCGCCTTTTATTCGGTGCTACTTGACCATTCCTAGATATGCTCTGTGAACTTATGGATCTTGAGTTGTTTTATTCTGCATCTCTGAAGATTACTGTCCATAGTAGGCACTCAAGAAGTGCTTGTGGAGTGTATGTCTAAACCACAGGATACATGCACATGACCACCATCTAAAATTAGCATGATCTCCAATGACACAAGACTGGATGGAGGGAGACAAAGAAAACATGCAGGTAAGTTGACCGAGACAAAATCCGTTTACAGCGTATCGGAATGCTTGGTAACCTGCTGCTGTATGGAAACAGTAAGGATGGTATACATCACTGTGCTTGGCTGAATTAAATCACTTCAGAAAAATTATGCACGAAACACACCTCTCTGCAAGTTCTGTAGTTCATAATTTTGAATCGAGTTTTTTAAAAGATTTTTTTATGCATACCCAATCTGTTTTCAATCGTATCTCCCTGCTCCTCACATTCTCCAATTGCCCTGGAACTCCAGCAACATACGTCCTCCCAACTTCTCGTTCTCATCCTTGTATTGCATTGTGTTCAATTAGTGCATGGTCGTGGGAGCATCCACTAAAAATGGGCAACTTTCCAGAGTTCACAACCCTGAAGGAAACTAACTCTCCCCCCAGCAGCTATCAACTGCCAGTAGCCCCCCAGTCAAAGATCAGTCCCCATGAGCCCCACCCCCGGATGTAGATTGATCTTGGAAGTCTTGTGCTCCTGTGAGTTTGTGATTATATTGATCACATGACATCCAGAAGTATTTCACAGGACCATCCCACATCTTCAGGCTCTTTCCATCCCCATGTTCCCTGAGCCCTGGGTAGTGGTGACACTTTCTCAACACTTGCACCAGTTATGAGGCTTTGCATTAGTGTTACCCAAGGCAAAAAGAAGCTTCTCTGACCACAGTTGAGAGCAGCACAGATCTACAGGTTTAAACATAACTATGTATGTGGCAATCTGACAACAGGATAATTTGAAAAACCAACTTGGCTCCCCACTTGGCCCTGTGTCCTCCCTAGCCACACACTGTCTCACTGGCTATCAGGAACTCTGTATTCTTATCATATATCTTTGATTTTTATGCCTGTCAGCATACAATGTGTCAGGGTCCACACAATTTACTGGGAGACACAAGGTAGTGAGTGAGCTATGGGGTGCAATGGTAAGCACACGGTGCGTGGCGACTTGCTTCATAGATAGATGCCTAACCAACTTCAAGAGTACACTTCCCAGAGAAAACTATTTCCACACTGAATCTTCAAGAACAAGATGAAGGCCAGTGGGGAATGGGGTGGGGTTGGAGGCATCTAAGCTAAGTAAAAAGCACACAAGAGAAAGAGGGAAAAGAGGAAAGAGAGAAGGTTGCTATGTTAGAGAACTATAAAGAAGCCCTCTTAATGGAGCACTGAATGAAGGAAAATAGTAAGAAATGAGACTCAGATACAAGAGAAGCTATAGTGGGAAGCTTCTCAATACAGAGCTTATGTTATCCTAGAGGAAAAGACATCGAATGACAGATCAGAGAGTCAGAGGTATGTGTCCAGATTCAAATTTCATACCATTGTTCTGGCCACACCATGAAGATTGTGGGACTTAAGAGACTGACAGAGGACTCCAAAGTAGTATCAATTCCTGAGTAAGATGATTGCCACAAATATGGAAAGTAGGAAACAGATTCAAAGAAATTAAGTGGCCGAATAATTACAGCCTGATGACCATTGTTGCTTCTCCTCCTGTGTTCAGACACAGCCACACTGACCTCTGACCTCTGCTTCTCCTCCTGTCCTCAGACACAGCCACACTGACCTCTGACCTCTGCTTCTCTTCCTGTCCTCAAGCATAGCCACACTGACCTCTGACCTCTGCTTCTCTTCCTGTCCTCAAGCATAGCCACCCTGACCTCTGACCTCTGCTTCTTCTCCTGTCCTCAGACACAGCCACCCTGACCTCTGACCTCTGCTTCTCCTCCTGTCCTCAGACACAGACACACTGACCTCTGACCTCTGCTTCTCCTCCTGTCCTCAGACACAGCCACCCTGACCTCTGGGTTTCTGCTTGGGCCTTCTGTAGGTTTCAATGCAGCTGCCAAGAAAACAGAGCCAGAAAAGGAGGCAGAAGATTCTAGTGGGGTTTTTATTAGTGCTGACTGCTTGCCTCTGGCTGGAGATGAGTCTGGTATTGAAAAGTGTTCATCTAGAAAAGCCAGAAGTTGCAAAGCAAGGTTGTTCAAATTGTTGAATCTGCAGCAATTTCCTGGTTGTTTTTTAAATGCTTTGCCAGATCACAGCTAAATCACCCTGAAAGCAATAAGTAAAATCTGAAATAATTTCATGAAATCACATCAATTTTTTGAAAAACATGTCTCAAAGAGTAGAGGCTGTGGCCAACCCTGACAAGCTGAGTTCAAACCCCAGGACCCACATGGTATGGGAAAAGTGGTTGTCACAAGTTGCCCTCTGACCTTCAAAGTCTGGCGTAAGCATCTAAACACACACACACACACACACACACACACACACACACACACACACACACACACACACACTCATGTGCTCGCATACAGAGGCACATACACATACACATGCATACATAAGTAATTTTAAAACATCTGCTATTTGTATGATCTTGGGTCATCATTGTGGAAATAGGAATGATGCCAACACTGTATTGTGTACGTGTGTGTGTGTGTGTGTGTGTGTGTGTGTGTGTGTGTGTGTGTGTGTTCTGTAGGGTCTCCTGTTGATTTAACATTGTTTTTGTATCCTTTGCTGGATGCCAGTTTCCAAAAAGATAGAATAGGGAGTACTGTGGCTGGATTTATAGCCTGGAAGAATTCAAATGCCTCTATGAACTTCTCCTTTGGGGACTTACACATAGAAGGCCTCGCCAGCTTACGCCTCTCTAGAAACAAATATGACACTAATTTATTTGGCAAAGAAATAAAACATTAGCAAAAAGTTCCACAACAGAATGACACATGATTTAGTCACTTAGACAGACTAATGTATTCAAAAATATGGTGACCATTAAAATAGAAGTTACGACGGAATAAATTATTTTATGAGAGTAGGCAGTAATCTCCGGTTCGTGAACAGAAAGCAAAATGAATAGCAAACACACACCTGTAAAATCAGCAGATCTGGGCCATTAAATTATTTCTCCATCAATTTTACCACAGTTAAGGAGTAGGATAGGAGAGACACCAGAGCCAGTACTGTGGGAAAAGGGTAGAATGATATTTTTTAATGTCACTGAGAGCTTCGCCAATGGCAAATGAGAACCTACCTATTTTTCCAAACAATAAAACAGCCAAGACATCTGAGTCTATGAAGGCGAGGACTGTTTATAAACTATCTCAGGAGAGAGAAACATACTGATTTGCCCTGTCTAAATTATGGCGTTACAGATGAGTCCTGGTACCTCATTTTATGTCACCCTGAAAATTCCATGCTCCTTGTGAACATTGGAACCTGAGTACTCCGTTCCTATACCTTCTCTGACCCGAAGATGGTATTATCGTCTATGGAGTGCAGCTGAGAGTTTGCTTGGTTAAGTACATCCTATATGTTCTCCCCTACTTTTATTTCATTGAAAACCAGTTTATCTATAACCCTAAGTCATTAAAGTCCTACTTACAGGCAAGCCACATACTAGAGGAAGGGGTACCACTAAAGAATGAAATCTCTAACTTTCCATGTAACAAGAACCCACATGACAGTTAAAAGCTTGCTATACTATACCATGGCTTCCTCTCAAAACTTCATGTGCTGAAAATCTAAGCCCATGCTGTAAAAGTAGAGGGAGATGATTGGAGCATTGAGGGATGGAGCTTGCTGAAGTCCATTGTGTCCACACTGAAAAGGATTCAGGCGTGTCCATAGGAGGGACTTAGATCTCTGGGGACAAAACCGGTTACTCTGAGAGTGAATTTTTATAAAGTAAGTTTGCTCTTTCAGTTCGTTCTTTTCATCCTCTCTTATTATGAGTTCTGTGTGTGTCTGTCTGTCTATCTCTGTCTCTCTGTCTCTGTCTCTCTCTGTCTCTCTGTCTCTCTCTCTCTCTCTGTGTCACTCTCTGTCTCTCTCTCACACATAAACACACACCATTGATTGTATCACATGAGACCAATGCCAGTTCTTAGAACTCCAAAACTTTGAGCTAAATAAATGTCCTTGCTTTCAAATAAAGGGCTCAGTCTCGGGTATTTTGCTATAACAACACAAAATAGGCTAAGATAAAGTTATATGGTGTAACATGAGAAAAGTCAGATAAACACCTACTATCCCATACAATGAAAAATCAATTTTCAAGTTCTTAAATCAACTGGAATCCATTTTTAAGTAACGGATTATAATCCATGAAAGCAAACTTTTCAATTGCAAATATTGTCACCACCTTTGTACTAGGAAACACATGCAAAGAAAACAATATTCTAAGAACTTGACAGTAATGAAGCTGTTATTGACACAGTTCTCTGTCTTTGTACAAGGCAATAATTTAAATTTGAAATTATTTATTTATTTTTCTAGAAGTAAGCTGTCTTTCTACCCTGACATTCTCTTCCTTAACTAATGACCAGATTGTCCACAATGAGTGCATTGCTTGTGCTTTTGTTTTAAATATAGTTTATCAGCATTACCTGACAAACACTTTTGTCATGTATTAACAAGGTATTTGCCAATCTAACAATAAAACACTGTCCTGAGGCCATCTCTGTTTCATGGCAGAAAAGTACATGAAATGTCTTCAGAATAGCCAACTCCATCTTGGAAAAACTTTTCAGTTTCTTTCTCTCTGGCTTTCTTTTTAATTAAAACAAACTAAAATATAATGAAAACAAATCAAAATAATATACTCTGTAACAGCAGAGGCCAGTGAGACAAAGGGATGTCTCCATTAAAAAAAAAAAGTCTTCATGAAATCTAGATCTGTCAGCCTTGCACTGCCTAATACTGTGACATGCTTACAGTGTTGAAGGAAATCAGGTGTTTTCATGCCAAATGAAAATAAAATTTATGTACTGTTATGACCATACCCTTTGCCTGCGTTTCTCAGCCTATTCATCATTGAAAGCTGCTCAATAAATTCTGTGCAAACTCCATGTGGGGATGTCATGCAGTCATGACTCAGGACCAACCATAAATAACCACTCATCAGTGCTCTGCAGGAGGTCAAGGACTTACAAGGAATTTGTTCCTAATTGTTCAATAGTGAAAGAGAGTCATCTGTTTCTCCAGATCCATATTTGATACAGTAAATGACAAAGCCTGATCACTGGGAGTCCAGCTGAAGGCAAGGTTGTCACCCACCCTCTTCTGAAGAGTCAAAGCAGGAAGAGTGTAATGTCCTTTTACAGATATATAGATTTTTTTTTGGCCAAACTCCTGGAGAAAGACTTATCCACCGCTGAGTCAGTTATCAAGAACTTGGTAATAAATTGTCCCAAGAGGCAACAACTTAAAACGTCAAGTATGTACTACTTCCCTAGTCTCCAGGATCAGTGAGTTAAGAACAACAAGGCCAATCTAGCTCTAGATTACTATTGAGCTGCCAGGCCTATGTAGTAGACCTAGGACTGTTTGGACAAACAAAATGACAAAATGACTTTTTATAGTCACTGCTAAAGTGGCAGTCATCAAAATGATGTTTAATTCCACAGAAACAGAACTATAAAAGATCCCCAAATTTAGAAGACCGTTGTGTCCTCCCTTTTGTCAAAGACCCAAGACAGAAATATAGTGCTGAATCCACATCTAATCAGGGAGGAGAATGACAGGGTACCGAGGTCAGAAAATCAGAGAAGTAGGTCAGGTGTACAGGGAGAATGATGATGTCATCCATGATCAGAGAAGTAGGTCAGGTGTACAGGGGGAATGATGATGTCATCCATGATCAGAGAAGTAGGTCAGGTGTACAGGGAGAATGATGATGTCATCCATGATCAGAGAAGTAGGTCAGGTGTACAGGGAGACTGATGATGTCATCCATGATCAGTGAAGTAGGTCAGGTGTACAGGGAGAATGATGATGTCATCCATGATCAGAGAAGTAGGTCAGGTGTACAGGGAGAATGATGTCACCCACATTGAACAAATACAGCAGGCAAGAGCTCATGGCACAAGTGTCGGCATAAACAGTCACCCTACAAAGGTAATTGTCACAGACTGAAACTGGAAAACACATCCCAGAAAGATCACAAAAGAGAAAGTCAAACCTCTGCAGGTAGGAAGAAACCCTTGATGTAGGGACAACATAAGCTGTCATCCAAATGTCATGAAAAACTGATTAGATGAAAAAAACTGAAAACCTTCTCTCCACTTATTTTGAAAGAAAACTTTAAAACAGGTGAGATGTAGATGAGAATGGCCAATATTTCTGGCTGTTTGAGGATTCTGAGTATCTGTAGTTGATTGGAATTTGAAAATAAGCAAGATAAAAGGAATACATTGTTTTGGTTTCTGTTCACAAAATACCTTGGCATGTATCATCAAAATGATTGATTTCTCTTTTCAATAAACACATAGTAAACATCTATTTCACACCAAACATTCTGCTAGGTGTCAAGGCATGTTAGAAATGAAAACAGCTGCCATATTCACAGAACATATTTAAACAAAGTAGGAGAGTTCCAAAAAATAAGGAGAAAAAGAAAAGAAAAAAAAAAAAGAAAGAAGAAAGATTTGTAAGCCTTCTGTTAGCCCATGGGAGAAAGCATATGTTCTTAGACATGTGTGTAGACCTCCACAAAGCAAAACTTCTGTCCATCTGCAGGGACAAACGTAGCCCCAGACATGAAAAACCAAATGGTTCCCTGCTGTGCTGTCTAGTCTTATGTCAACTTGACAAACTATTGTTAGCTAAAAGGAGGGAGCCTCAATTGAGAAAATTCCTCCATAAGGTTCAACTGTAAGGCATTTTCTTAATTAGATTGTTGGGGAGGGCCCAGCCCATTGTGGGTGTTTCCATTCCTGGGCTGGTGATCCTGAATTCTATAAGAATGAGCAAGCCATGGGGAGCAAGCCAGTAAGCAGCACTCCTCCATGGCCTCTGCATCAGCTCCTGCCTCCTGGTTCCCATCCTATTTGAGTGAGTATCTTGACTTCCTTTGATGATAAACAGCAATATGGAAGTGTAAGCCACATAACACATTTTCTGCCCAACGTTTTGGTCATGGTGTTTCATTGCAACAATAGAAATCCTAACTAAGACAACTACCAAAAAGTTTCATAGAATGCAAGATTTTCGAGGAGAATTCCAGGCACAACGAACCATTGACAACCAAACCCCCAAACCCAGAGACATGACCTCTCTGTTCAATGAGAGGTTATATGGACCTCAGCGGCCTCCTGTAGAACTAAAGCTTAGCCCTTCCCACAGGGACAGGTAACAAATCACCAGCAAAGTTAGCAAAATAGAAAGATGTTTTAGGTCATTGACAAATCGTGACACATTATTTGGTAGGATCACACAAATTCAAAGTATTTGGCAACTTCAGAAATAGTCGCTTTTTTTTCTACTGATATTAAGAAAATTGAGAAGTTGCTGGGCGTGGTGGTGCACACCTTTAATCCCAGCACTCGGGAGGCAAAGGCAGACAGGTTTCTATAAGTTTAAGACCAACCAGGTCTCAAATTCCAGGACAGCCAGGGCTATATGGAGAAAACCTGTCTCAAAATAACAAACAAAACAACAAAAAAGAAAAGAAAAAAAGAAGATTGAGAAGCTTAAAGAATGGAAATATCTCCTCTCTTTTCATTTTCGTAGCAGTGATTTGATGAAATGAGCTAATGAGCCATTACTGCAGTGGTCTCGCGGTCACAGTGAATACGGAAAAGCAATGCACTCTGTACTCTTGGGGAAAGCATTGGGGTTTATAGCTTTGCCAACAAGTAATTATCAGAAGCTTGTTTCAACACTGTTTGACCAATACATTTCTGTTCAGGAGCCATGATAACAAGCCAGTGGTCAGCTGACCTTGAAATTCCTGAGTTAATATGTTGACCATGTGCTGCAGAAAATATAAGCCTGAAATCCAACCCGTCAGAAGCAGCTTAGCATCTGCAAAGTTGCTGTTAGATAGAGCATGCTCTTTTTATTTCCCCCAACATCATAATTTTATTAATTATTTGGAAATACCTGAAGGCCAAACTCGGAGTGCTTTTCCTCCAAGTTCTACTAGGAAAAGGCAAGGATAATGTACAATGAGTTTTGAGTACATGTTAGTTTTAAAAGATTGCATTTGTATGTGGTCTGACATTTACATATAGATTTCAACAGAGTCCTAGGATTTATGGAATTTGCTCACTAAAAATTCTTCCTGCTGTTAATCCCCTGGACCATGACCCCTCAGCACTGGAAGCCTATGCGTTTCTGTGAGCAAATGTGAGTCTCTGGTTTCATTTTCCTCTCTGCTGGGCTGGCACCGTGCTATTCTCACAGGAGAATGCCCAGGCATTCCACAGCAGAGGTTTGCACATGTTTCCGGAGGAATGTGCCTTGGATCTGGCTGTTTTTACTGGCAATGTAAAGGAATGACTTCTTTAACAACAGCAGAGCTGCACAATTGTCCTGTTTGACTTGGCAGTGGTCAGCAAGGCTTCGACAGTTAGTCTCTGACCTCCTAGTCTGGGAAGTAGAAATCTACAGAAGCATCTATTGGGCATTGATTTTTACCTCAGTTACCATGTTAAAAGATATAAATAAAGAACATACATCTCACCTTCCAAAAGTCATACTCATGGAAGCCCGGGCCTGACATGAGTGTGGATACTGACGGCATGAAGAAGAACTGGCGCACTGCACCATTGTCACATCAGCCAGCACACCTTGTCTGACCAATGATATTACAGTAAGCAAGACTGAAAACTGGGAAAGACCAATGATGGCTCTTCTTCCCCTGCCGGGCAACCTTTGACACTATGAAAATTAGCAAGGGAAAAAGCTTCGCACTCAGTTCCAGTAGGTTTTTCTTGTGTCTGTTAGTATACACAGAGGAATGGGACTCTGAGACTGGGCCGACAGTAACAAGGATACTGAGGAACTTATCGATGGCACCATTGTGCCATCACACTCGACCACCACATGGTCAGCTTTCTGAGTGCTCAGACACTTCCTACTGCGCTCTTGCTACTAAATACTTGCTCTACATTTTACAGCCTCAGCCCCATGTCAGAGGAGCCGATCTGGGTGCCCAGCAAAATGGGGATTAGTAAAACCTGTCTTGGTGTAGCCAAGGACTCTCCAGCTGCTGCTTGCAATTAGACTTGTTATCATTCTCTCAAGAAGCCCCTGTTGATGTTTAAATCCTAATTGGCGGGAGACACCTGTTTCCCACTGGGACAGCTAAGTCCCTTGCAGCAGCACTTGGTAGAGAGACTCAAGAAGTACACAGCCGCCCCTGTCTCTTTCTCTCTATCCCTCCCTCCCACTCTCCTGCTGCTCTTCTCCCTCCCCTTCTCCCTCCCCCTCCCCTTCCAGTCCCTATCTCTCCTCCTTCCGGCTTTTGCTATTTGAGTTTCTGATTTGTTTCTTTCTTTACTTCTTCTCCCCAGGGCAGAGTCTGGCTTCTCTCTGGAAACAAGCAGGCACTGAGCTCTGAATCTTTACTGGAGCAGGAACTTTCCACTTGCCCCTCCCCTGGGCCTCCTCTGTGTCTTGCAACAATCCTCTCTTGGCTTCAGAACTCTTTCCTGGCTAGTCTGTTTGCCAGGAGCCTGGATGCCATCCATTCTGGTATTTAGATATTCATTAATTGCCTACAGGGTGCTTGACTGCGTGTGGTTTGCTTCCTCCTGGGAAGAGCACTAATGGGATTTTTAGTTCCTGTCTTCATGGAGCTTACATTTTGCGCAACACGAGGCATTCAAAGCGCATTTAATGATGCATGTGAAATATCCTCATCTAAAACAACATCTGTGTGGAAGAAGAAAGCTGGTAAAAGGCCCTATACGGTTACTTAAAAGGTCGAGCATTTTGGTTTTTCTTACTGCCTCACAGCTTCAGACCAGCATGCCCGACTTGGATCTTGCGGCTTGTGTTGCCACACATGAGAAACACACAACTGAGTTACAAGAAAAACACACAAAGTATATTAAGTAAGTTTACTTTTAAGTAAGTAAGTGTGTTGACTCCCGCCCACAGAGTTCCTTGACAAGTTGGTCATTTTCGCTGGGAAACTCAAGAATGTCTGAATTTGCCCTGACCTTTCTCTTAATACTATGAGGTGTTTGAAAACTCATTACCATTATTATACACTTACAACTAAGACAAGTATGGCGGGTAGTAAGACTAAAATAGCCGCAGATGCACGGGAGGGCTGTGAGTCAGAACATGCCAGGGAGCAGCAGACTCTCAGTTCTCATTTTCAGCCAACTAGCATTTGTCAGGTTCTGCCTTAGCCTGTAGCACTCAAGGCTTGCTTGGTAAGAACTTCCTCTCAACAGAACCTTGCCAGTTGCCACTAAGCTGCATAGTCAACCTTGCCACGCCCTTGTGGGCTTGAGTGAATTCAGGCAAGCAGACAAGACTTATTGTAGAGTCCATGCCTACGGAATACAAACGTCCTGTCATTCAAACGCAATACAGTATAAACCCTGATAACATTCTGTCATTGCACTTACTGTTTGTATAGTTTTGTAAGATTTGGGGGTGTGTTTACTGGCATTGACCACTTCTGTAAAGAAATTACACGACCAGTTCTGCCTTCTTGAAGAGTCATTACACTGAGAGGATTGGTTACTGCACCTCTTCTCCCAGAATACCGGAACCTAAAGATGCTATGTTCTTCCCATAAGTGGTAGAGTATTGTCATATAGCTTGCTCATGCCCTCTGTACTTTAAATTGTTTCTACATTACTGTTGATGCCTAACACAACACACACACCATGTCAGTAGATTACTTAGTGAATAATGACAAGAAAAATATCTGTCCTTGTTGGGTGCAAATGGAATTGATATTGAGTACACTGTTTTTCATGTTCAGTTAGCTGAACCTGTGAACTCAACAAACTCTATGGATACAGAAGGGATGAGTAAGTCTTTCTTAACAGCGGTTGGATATATGCAGTCCCTACCCTTGTGTGTTGGCGTTATTAAACAATTGCCCTTTATCTTCAATGGTTGACAACACCTTTGATTTCTAGGCTTCTTCCAAATAGAAGTCCTTGAGCTCTGGGTTTCAGAGCTAGGCCATGACCATATTCAGAGAGAGATGTCCTAACACCCATCTAGTAAGTCTGGAATGAAGTGTGTGGCTTTGTAGCTTCTGGGTGTTTCTGAGGTAAGCAGCAATGAGTATCACAAAGAGCTAAGAGGAGAACTGGTGATTCATTCAGGAAGAAATAGCCTGCACCTGTGAGAGCACAGGAGTTGCCACTTGGCATTCTTGGGGTGCTGCATCAGCTGGAAAGCAGGCCCTGTCCCCAAGTGAACTAACAGCTTGTGGCTCTTGAGTGGCAGTGGGCCGCTGTTGCTTTGGGTTTTGCTTTTGGAGTGAACACAAACCTGTGACTATCACAGGAGCAGAAGAAAGTGTGTGCTTAGCAGCATTCATGCTTGCCAGGGGTAGGGGAAAGCCCCTGCCTAGGGCACCATCTAATAGGCACAAGCTCTTACAGTATGCCCCGAGGTCGGGCTGCCTTATCTCCAGTAATCCAGTTCTATGTCCCAGAACCACATTGTTTGGCCATGGACCAAACTCCTTGTAGTTTTGGCTTGGGGGAGACAATGAAACATGATCTCAAGACAAGAAAGGATCAGGAGCAGACAGAGGCTCCCGTGGCCCCCAGCAGCTCAATGCTGAAGCCAACATCACATCGGGAAAATATATTTACCAGATGGGTAGGGAAGATGAATGCCGAGTTCCAGCTGTGCAATACTGCCCTGACGGCTTATGATCTCAGACAGGAACAAATTGATGTGAGAGATAAGAAGCCCAGAGCACAAAGCTTAGGTGGTGTCTGTCACCGGCACCCAGCCTTGTCTACTAGGCTTGTTACTCAGAAGGCCATTTATCAGGAAGAGCCCTTTAGAATACAGTAATATGAAAAGAAACAATGCCCATGCTTAAAGTTGGTGCTGAGAGAGAGGAGGTTGAAGGGAGCCCCCTGCTGTTTCCCCTCTGAGAAAGCCCAGGGTTGAGCCATAGCCTTGCTGGCCTAGCCAAGGTCACAGGGAGGGCAGCCTACAGAAAGCTTTCCTGCATATCAGGAGTGAATGGCTTCTGATGAGCAGAAAGTGTCAAAGGGCAGCTGGGTGGGGTAGTGTCTACCTGTGATCTCAGCACTGGGGAGGCAGTTCCAGAAGGGCTATGAGGTCAAGGCCAGTCTACAGAAGAGCTGTGAGGTCAAGGTCAGTCGAAGCTTCAAGGTGAGACTACAGATTACAATTAAGAAGGAAAACCAAAAGAAAGTGGCAGGCTCTGGATTCTCTACTGTGAGAGAAATCATCTACTGTATAGAAAACCTGATTCTCCTATTGGGAACCCACGCACATGTGCGTGGCCATAATCACTTAACCGCATAAGAGATCTTTCCCACGTCCTTACCTTTGGCTATAAATAAGGCTGGCTTATACTGAGCAGAACCTTTTCAAAATATAAACTTCCCATGATCAGTATTTCAAACAAGGACATATCTATGAATTAGACAGGCAACCTAGAAACCACAGTAGGGCAGGGTGGTCAGGGATGGGGTTAGAGGGTTCTTTTCACTCTCTAGCAGTTAGAGTCCAATACAGTATCTAGGAGTAATATAGTATAGTACAATATCCTGCACATGCATTTTGTCATAGCACACAATATTAAATGATGCCCAGAGTTCATATGTGAGATATATATATTTATATATGATTTTATTTTTAGTTTATTTATTTATTCTCTGATTTATTACATCCTGACTGCAGCTTCCCCTCCCTTTTCTCTTCCTAGTCCCTTCCCCTCATCTCCCCTCTCCCCCAGATCCACTACTCCTCAACTTCCCCTCAGAAAAGGGCAGGCCCCCTGGAGATATCAACCAAACATGGCATATCATTTTACAATAAGACTAGGCACAAACCCTCCTATCAAGGCTGGACAAGGCAACCCAAGAGGAAGAAAAGTATCCCAAAGGAGGCAGAAGAGTCAGAGGCCCCTCCTCACTCCGGGTCCCCCAAGAACTCTAAACTCTACAACCATGACAAACATGCAGAGGACCTAGGTCAGCCCACGCAGGCTCCCTTATTGTCGGTTCAGGTTCTGTGAGCCTCTGTGAGTCTGCTTAGCTGATTCTGTGGGTCATGTTCTTGTGGTGTCCTAGACTCCTCTGGCTCCTACAATCCTTCCTCCCCTCTTCCGAGGGGTCCCCTGAGCTCCATGTAATATTTAGCTGTGGGTCTCTGCATCTGCTGCTATCAGTTGCAGGATGAAGCCTCTCAGAGGATGATTATGCTAGACTCTAGTCTACCAGTACGGCCGAATATCATTAGGAATCCTTTCATTGACTTTTTTTTTTTTTTTGCCAGTTGTATTTGGTTCATCCTAGGTCTCTTGGCTATCCACCCTCTGGTTCCTGTCCTTCCGGGCAGCATCAGTCTTGGGTCTCAAGTTGAACCAGTCATTGGTTGGCCTCTCTCACAAGCTCTATGACCCAGGAGATGGCTCAGCCATTCAAGGACTGGGCTCACAACCAAAAATATATTATTTTAAACTAACTTTTGATTCTTCCCTTTCAGAGAATTCTTTGTCTTGTACATACTTAGAAAGAAAGGTAATACTACCATTTATTTTTCACTAAGTAGCCAGTAACTCAGACATGTCTTCTGTCAATAATTTAATCTGCTCAAGGACAAGTTAGATGGATAGACAGACACAGTCGCATGCTGCCATCTGCTGGTGCACTTCTGGATATTTTTAGGCTTAGAATTAGATTTAGATTCTGAGTTTACTATAATCAGTACCAGGATCACACAAGAAAACAGAAAAGTTCAGCACAGTGAGGATCACTTCCAGGGGTTCTGATTCCCATGGTCTGAGTGGCACGCTAGAATTCACATTTCTGGAAGGTTATAGGGATGTACCCATTTCTGGTCCAGCCACCGATCTATCAAAAATGCGCAGCACCCCTTGATCACTAGTCTGACAAGAGTTTAGCTTCCGTGGCTCCATGTGAACTCTATGGCATTTTAACAGATGCTGTGACCCTTGAAGGAAGGAGCCAGATAAAAAAGCCAAATCCAAAGAGAGTCAGTCAGCGAGCGCTCCAGGCAAGCATGTGGCTGCTGTGCTCTAACAGGAGCTTGGGATGGGTCGGTGGAGAGAAGATTGTTTACCTAAGAGCGAGCTTGCCTTGGAATGTGGAGGGCCTGCTGTTCAGAGAACTGCTTTCAGGCTGAATGCAGAGTCCTGGGCCTTGGACGGCTGGGCAGAGTACCAATTCCTCTGCTTTCCTTTCACATGCCACATGTTAGTTCATCTTTGGGACGCATTTACTCTGAAAAGCAGATGAGGAGAAGTGTGAGCTTCTTGGTGATATTACATCCCATGGTCTTGATAGTCACCAGTGCTTTCGGTGAAACTGGAGTCATCACTTACAAAGCTCTCACAAGCACAAAAGCTGTGCTTTGAAGCTCTGGAGACAAGATGCTTCAACTATTTTTTACTATTATTATTATTATTATTGTGGTAAAAGTCATGCAGTGTTAAACTTACCATGCTAACTGCTTTTAATGTGTTGTTTAGTGGCATCAAGCATATTCACACTGTCACGTAACATGGATCTAGAGCTCTCTCGCTTTGCAAAACTGAAATTCTATATAGACTAAATATCAGTTCTCTCCTCTCCATACCCCGGTCCTTGGCAGCCCCAACTCTAAGTGATACTTCTATGACTTGAATAGTTTAGCTACTCTATGTGAATGAAATAACACCGTATCTTTCTAGTCACTTAGCATAAGTCCTTGAGACTCACCCACATAGCAACGAGATGATTTCCATCTCTGTCAGACTATATACTGCCTCATTGTGTATAAATAATTTTGTATATGTTTGTGTGTATCGGGGTGTGTGGGTGCAGGTGACTGACCAGCGAGTCTGGTGAGCCTCTGTCTCTGCCTCTCCAGCAGTGTCCTTGCCCAGGTGCAACTGTGCCTGATATTTTTTTTCTTGTGTCCTGGAGATCAGAACTCAGGCCATCTCTCCAGCCACTAACAATACATTTTCTGTTGCTAGTCATGGGTTGTTTCCACAGACTCATTTCTGTTACAGCCACTGTTAACAAGGGTATGCAAACATGTTCTCTGTGCCCGCCTCGGGTTTGTCTGGCTGTGTATCCCACTGTGTGGCTGCTACACCCTCATGCCCTGGTTGTATCTGTAATTTTGGAGGAGCCACAGTGCTGCTTCCTGTGCATAACAGCTGTGCCACTTTACAATCCGTGTACAGCCGGACATAAATATCTCAGTTTCTCTGCATCTTTGCATGCACTTGCTAGTTCCTGGGTTTTGACAGTGGCTGTCCTAATGAGGTGAGAACTTATCATGCTTTTGACCTGTAATTTTCTAATAGGATGCTAAGCATCTTTCTACTTATAGTGCGGCCATTTGTCTTCTTTGAGAAATATCCTTTCAAATTCTTTCTCCATATTTGATTGGATTGCCTTTATTATTGCTGTTATTTAATTCTAATAGATGTTTCTCATGTATGCTGGAGGACGATCCCTTATCAGAAATACAATCTGCAAATATTTTCAAATGATACACATATGCACCTGCACATCTATATGTACATACACAAACACACATCCACCTGCACTCATTTGTATAAATACACAACCCACACGTTCTTATGTGCGTATGTATGTACACTCACATACAACATACCAAACATACACATTCACCTGCACAGACATATATGCACACAACACACAGCACACACAGTCACATGATCATGTATGTACGGACACACAACATACACAACACACATATCCACCTGCACACATGTATGTACACACACGGCACACATGTGCACATGCACACATACACGTACACTTACAACATACACAACACACACATTAACCTGAAAACATGTATGTCTATACAACACACACATGTCCTTGCACACATATGTGCGCACACACACACACACACACACACACACACACACACATGCCATACAGTGCTTCTACACGTGTATGCATACACATACATCGGAAGATGACAGATAAGTTATTTTATTAGATTTTCTTAGATAGCAATTAATACCTGCCCCTAGCCAGAAATACAGACTAAAATCTGTGTATTTTAGGGCAGCTTATTTTTTTTCAAGTAATGGTGAGGATGGGAAAAGATCTCCTAAAAAGCATGAAATAGAATCTATTCCTACTTTACTCACCTACACAACCTGACACCAAAAACTGGCTGGCCTTCCTAGTGCTGAGCACAGATTTTCTGTGAATCAATTCCACTTCAGGCTGTGGACAAACTTGAAACGTGTGACTTAATTTTATGGTTCATGAATCCCTCTTCTAAATTCCATTTTGTTTGTTACCTAATAGTACAAAGGGGGCTCTTTATATTTATTTTTAAATGTACTGAAGCTCCTGACAGTCCATGTCAAAATGAAACTTGTAGTCACCTAGTTAGCTTATGTAAAAGGGGGTGCGGCCTCAGTTTATCCAGAGTTTACTTATTGAAATCTGTTTCTGTTGTTCCTGAATTTATCCACTGATCTTTGGAAGCACCGTTTGAAACCAGTCTGGCCCTGAATGCTAAGGACACATAAAGGGTAAGACACAGTCTCCACTTTTCACTGTATCGAAGACCAAGAAGAAGGGGTAACAACTAACCAAGCCCTCTCTAGGAAATGCCACAGTGAAGGCACAAACAGGCGATTCAGAGAACATGGTGGCCATGATCATACACCCGTCTCATCTCAGACATTAAAGCAATGCCACAGACCTGGGTGGCGCAGCTGTCGCTTGTTTATTGTGTAGGATATAAAAAGGAAGAGGCTGATACACAGAGAGCAGCCTTGGTTTCACAAGGCAACTGTGTTTTTTACCCCAGAGCTCTGGGATTTTGGAGCTTTTAGCCAACTAGATCTGAAGACCTGGTTTTCATTTGCAACATGTTAGTTTCTATTCTGTGGCATGCCATAGAACAGAAGCAGCAAGAACTAACAGAAAAATGACCTGTGGAGCCCTGGCTCTGACTTCATTCTAGATTTGCAGTCATTAAGACACTTCTTTTCAAGCCCTGAATTACTTTGTTTCAAATTTCGAACAAAGTGCTAGATTCTGTATCAATGATAACTTTAAAAACTCTTAACTCCAGCCTGGAGAGATGGCTCAGAGGTCCTGAGTTCAATTCCCAGCAACCACATGGAGGCTCACAATCATCTATAAAATCTGCTGTCTTTATCTGGTGTGTCTGAAGACAGGTACAGTGTACTCATATATGTAAAAAATAAAAATAAAAAAATAAAAAGCAAACGACAACCACAAGATCTCTAACTCTAACTCCTAGGACAGAGACCTAGGATGGGAAAGGCTCCCAGGAGTCTATGGGGGTGGTTCTAGCTGAGACTCCTAGCAGTGGGGGATATGGAGCCTATAGTGGCCACCTCCAGTAGCCAGGCAGGACTCCCAGTGGAGGGATAAAGTCACTAATCCACACACGAACCTTTGACCCAAAAAGTGTCCTGCCTATAAGATGTGCAGAAACAAAGATAGAGCAGAAACTGACAGGAGCCTAGTATAACCGGCCTCTGAGAGGCTCCACCCAGCAGCCAATGAAACAGAAGCAGAGCCCTACAGCCAAATGCTATATGGAGCTCAGTGAGTCTTGTGGAAGAGTTGGGGTAAGGAACCCAGAGAGGATAGGAACTCCACAAGAAGATCAACAGTCAACTAACCTGGACTTTTGAGGCTCCCAGAGACTGAACCACCAAACAGAGCAAGCAGGGGCTGAACCTATCTCACACACACACACACACACACACACACACACACACACACACACACACACACACACACACGTATGTAGCAGATGTACAGCTTGATCTTCATGCAGGTCCCCCAACAACTGGAGCAGGGGCTGTCCCTGGCTCTGGTGCCTGCCTGCGGATCCTGTTCTCCTAACTGAGCCACCTTGTCTGGCCTCATGGAAGAGGGTGTGCCTGGTCCTGCAGTGACTTGATGTGCCAGGGTGGGCTGATTCTGGAGGTGGGGGCTTTCTCAAAGGAGAAAGGGAAGGGGGAAGGAGCTGCAATGGGGGGCTACAATTGGGATCTAAAGTGAAGAAAGAAACAAACAACAACAACAAAACCTTCTAACTCCTTTGAGGACTGTCCAGTCCCACCATATTATAGTGCCAAGTCCAGAAACTAGGTGTGACAAGGCACACATGGCCTGTGACAACACTAGAGAATGCCTCCTGTGAGGTCCCATAACAGTGCCATTGATCTGATCCGTGTGCCTGGAGCTCACCTGCGGTATTCTGCTACATCTTCCCAGTGTCTATCCCTATCTTTGACATTTTCTCCTTCCTGCTGCAAGTGTCCAGTGCCCTCATCATGCGTCTTCGATGCTTGCTTGATGCAGCCGAATCATTTCCCCAGCCTAAACCTTCTGCTATGACCCCCACCCCCATACAAAGAAAGACCATCAGCCCCTGGGGATTTAAAAATGCTGGAAAGATTAGCCAATCTGTAAGCCACTGAACAAATGGAAACACGAATGTCTAAAGCAATGGCTTGGCTCCTGCTGCTCAGAGCCGCCCTTTAGCAACATGCAGTCCACATGGAAGGGAAAGGTACTTTTGCTACTTGAAGTGACATTTGATGCACATTCGGACCATAGCTTCTGGAACTGGTACTATGTGGAAGTGGCCTAGAGAATAACTATCAAACACATTCAAGACAACTTTGAGAATGTTAGAACTGGGAAGAATCTAGATGTGGTGGCTGGGATCACCGAAGAGCAGAAAGCACTTTCTATGTTAACCTTAAGCCTGCTGTCTGTGGAAATTGAGATTCAGAAACTCCTCCCCCAAGACAGAAGATTCCAGAACAGGTAACAGAAAGATAAGTGTCCCCTTTCCTGTTTCTTTTGCCATTTAAAACAATGCCCAACATATCACAGAAGACAAATAAACTTTTTTTCACTAGTAACCACTGTCTTTGAGATCACAAAAAGTCACCTTGGTGACTAAGGATGTTGAGCATTTCTTTAGGTGCTTCTCAGCCCTATGAGTTTCCTCAGTTGAGAATTCTCTGTTTAGCGTTGTTCCCCATTTTTTGATAGGGTTATTTGGTTCTCTGGAGTCTAACTTCTTGAGTTCTTTGTATATATTGGATATTAGACCTCTATCAGATGTAGGATTGGTTAAGATCTTTTCCCAATCTGTTGGTTGCTGTTTTGTCCTATTGACAGTGTTCTTTGCCTTATAGAAGCTTTGCAATTTCATGAGGTCCCATTTGTCAATTCTTGATCTTAGAGCATAAGCCATTGGTGTTCTGTTCAGGAACTTTTCCCCCGTACCCAGGTGTTCGAGACTTTTCCCCACTTTCTCTTCTATTAGATTCAGTGTATCTGGTTTTATGTGGAGGTCCTTGATCCACTTGGACTTGAGCTTTGTACAGGGAGATAGCAATGGATCAAATCACATTCTTCTGTATTTAGACCGCCAGTTGAACCAGCACCATTTGTTGAAAATGCTGTCTTTTTTCCACTGGGTGGTTTTAGCTTATTTGTCAAAAATCAAGTGACCGTAGGTGTGTGGGTTCATTTCTGGGTCTTCAACTCTATTCCATTGATCTACCTGCCTGTCACTGTACCAATATCATGCAGTTTTTATCACTACTGCTCTGTAGTACAGCTTGAGGTCAGGAATGCTGATTCCCCCAGACGTTCTTTTGTTGTTGAGAATAGCTTTTGCTATCCTGGGTTTTTTGTTGTTCCAAATGAATCTGAGAATTGCTCTCTCTATGTCTATGAAGAATTGAGTTGGAATTTTGATGGGGATTGCGTTGAATTTGTAGATTGCTTTTGGCAGGATGGCCATTTTTACTATATTAATCCTGCCAATCCATGAGCGTGGGAGGTCTTTCATCTTCTGAGGTCTTCTTCGATTTCTTTCTTTAGAGACTTGAAGTTCTTGTCATACAGATCTTTCACTTGTTTGGTTAGAATCACACCAAGATACTTTATATTGTTTGTGACAATTGTGAAGGGTGTGATTTCCCTAATTTCTGTCTCAGCCTGTTTATCCTTTGAGTATAGGAAGGCTACTGATTTGTTTGAGTTAATTTTATATCCGGCCACTTTGCTGAAGTTGTTTATCAGCTGCAGGAGTTCTCTGGTGGAGTTTTTCGAGTCACTTAAGTATACGATCATATCATCTGCAAATAGTGATATTTTGATTTCTTCCTTTCCAATTTGGATCCCTTTGACCTCCTTTTGTTGTCTGATTGTTCCACCTAGAACTTCAAGTACTATATTGAATAGATAGGAAGAGAGTGGACAGTCTTGTCTAGTCTCTGATTTTAGTGGGAATGCTTCAAGTTTCTCTCCATTTAGTGTGATATTGGTTACTGCTTTGCTATATATTGCTTTTACTATGTTTAGGTATGGGTCTTGAATTCCTGATCTTTCCAAGATTTTTATCATGAAGGGATGTTGAATTTTGTAAATCAAAACAAGTCTGAGATTCCACCTCACACCAGTCAGAATGGCCAAGATCAAAAACTCAGGTGACAGCAGATGCTGGCGAGGATGTGGAGAAAGAGGAACACTCCTCCATTGCTGGTGGGATTGCAAACTGGTACAACCACTCTGGATATCAGTTTGGTGGACCCTCAGAAAACTGGACATAATACTTCCTGAGAATCCAGCTATACCACCCTTGGGCATATGCCCAGAAGATGCTCCAACATCTAAAGAGGACACATGCTCCACTATGTTCATAGCAGCCATATTTATAATAGCCAGAAGCTGGAAACAACCCAGATGTCCCTCATCAGAGGAATGGATACAGAAAATGTGGTACATTTACACAATGGAGTACTGCTCAGCTATTAAAAACATTGACTTCATGAAATTCGCAGGCAAATGGATGGAACTTGAAAATATCATCCTGAGTGAGGTAACTCAGTCACAAAAGAAAGAACATGGTATGTACTCACTGTTAAGCGGATATTAGCCCAAAAGTTCAGAACACCCATGATTTAATTCACAGCAACTGTTGGACTGAGCATGGGGTCCCAGAGGGAGGGGTTGAAGAATGGACTGAAGGAACTGAGGGAGTTTGCAGCCCCACAGGGAAGGAGCAACAGTGTCAACTGGTTAGGCCTCTCGGTGCTCCCAGAGACTGGACCACCAACCAAAGAATGCATATGGAGGGGCCCATGGTGCTGGCCACATATGTGGCAGAGGAGGGCCTTGTTGGCCATCAGTGGGAGGAGAGGCCCTTGGGTCTGAGAGTGTTAGATGCCCCAGTATAGGGGAATGCCAGGGAGGGAAGACGGGAGTGGGGGAGTGGGGGAGGGAATACCCTCATAGAGGCAGGGGAAGCGGGGAAGGGATACGGAGTTTCCAAAGGGGAGACCTGGAAAGGGGAAAACATTTGAAATGTAAATAAAGTATTAAATAAGAAAAAAAAAGTCACCTTGGATTGACTATATAAAGTGACTCAGGACTGAAGGAAAACCATAACGCAAATAGCAGCAACCAAACCTAAGGTGTGTGATGTAAGAACGTCCCTCACATGGGTTCACAGGAAATCCTTATACTATTGCCCTAGGAGTAAGTGGATCACTGAGAATCTTGATTCAGTCACCTTTCTCCTGCCCTTCATGGAGACTCCGGTTGTCTTCCCACGCGCAATACCGCAGATGAACACAAGGGGGCGAGGGCGTTCTGTCTAAGGTTTATAATGCGATCAGGAGTCCTGGTCCTCCAAATCAACTCTTAAACTAACCTTAGGAAAGGTTCTCCTGTGGAACCACCTCAATGTGCTTTATCTGTCGATGTTTTATTTCAGAGAATTTATGCAAGCCGTGTGAGTTCTGAATTACTCTGAATCGAAGACAAATAGAAGTCAGAGCACCAAGAAGAGGAAATGTTTGGGCCTTTAGACATGGCTGTTCCCTTTGTACAGCGGCAACTTTCCTGCTGGGAACAGAGCTGTTTATTGCCATTATCTGCCAGACAATCGTAATGTTGTTTCCAAGAACTAGGACAAATAATAAATACTTCTCAAGAAAACCTTAGAGGAAATTCCAGTTTCTACATAAAAATAAGTATACCAATTTATGTGTTAGTATTAATATGGAGTGTGTACATGTGCGTGTGGGAGAGACTGTCTCAAGAATCTGTGAGCGTTTCTCAAATGCTATGAGTAATGTCATCTTGTGGAGTTGTTCCGCTGAGGTGTGAGGCTGTGTGGAGCCTAGAAGCTCAGTTCCCACGAACTGCTCCCACAGGGTGCTGCATAATCGATCAAGAGATGAACACGTGCCACCCAGGGGAAGGAATCCTCTAAATCAGATCCATTAAAGTCCAGCTCTCCCTTGAGCCAAGCCTGGACACACTCCTCTCGGTCTTGCAAAATAGAATTAAATGGGGTTCACATAAATGAAACGCAAAAAGCAACAGAAACAACAAATCCTTACAAAGCATCGCTCTGGGCCTGGGGGTGTGAACTTGGGGTAGACGGTTTCAAGGACCGCACAGGGGCCTGGGCCCCAGGAACGGAGAGGGTAAAAACATGTCACATGAAAATATTTATTTATTTATTTATTTATTTATTTATTTATTTATTTATTTCTCTCTCTCTTTTTCTTTCTTTCTTTTATTTATGGAAATCTAACTTTCCCTGATATCTCAGCTTTGGTACTGAAAACTGACGCTCTGGCATCCATTATAGCATTAACTGACTTTAATTTTTTTATTCTAATACCCTTGAAATCTTATCGGAAGCATAATAGGCCCTGTGTCCATCAAAATCACCCTAAAAGGTAAGCTGCCATCACTGCTTCTGCCTCGTCCTCAAAACAAGTTTATAAAACTAATGCAATATCCTGAAATTATTCTATGCATTGCAAAACACAATTGACTCAAAGCATCCAGATAGTTACGGACAGAGATTTGAGCTGTAAAGACTTCTCGAGTCTCAAAACATTTAAAATAACTTTCGGACATTTGAAAATAATGTGTTGAATGTAAATACTTATTTTGATTAATATTGTCACTAACACTGGCAAAATTTGGAGAGCCAAATAAATCAAATCTGTGAAAAGATTTAAGAACAGCATTGTCATAATCCCTACAGATGATGCCACAAATATTATACCTAGGACATCTCACCTCGATACGCAATGCCCTACAAGGCAATTTCATCAAAAGGAGAACTGTGTCTAGGATGATGTGGGAGAGACTTTATTTATCAGAACACTAGAGTTTTGCTCAGTTTCTAGTCAGGTACACATTTCTTGATATCATCCAAGCACCTGGATTTTATTTTCTTCATCTGAACCAACACATTTACGAAGGACAAAGATGATGAGGAAATAAAGCTGACAATGCGCCCACCCCCATTACCAAGCAGCGCAGTCAGAAAATGTAAGCCAACGGGACCTATGCAGACATCAACAAATGATCTGACTTTACTGAGGACATCAAGAAACTAGAATGAGTAGGTATTGGTGACTTTAATAAACACCGGAGCCATTTTGAAAAGCAGTTTTACAGAGGAGTTTAATGCTCTTTCTCAGCATCTCCAGGTCAAGCCCTCCGGGCCTGGAAGAACAAAGGCGAGCCGTGCGCTGCCTGGCCCTCCCACTGCAGACACTCTGATGCTATTTTTAATTGAAAAATAAACATAGATAGATACATAGATAGATAGATAGATAGATAGATAGATAGATAGATAGATAGATAGATCCTTTGTGAACATAACAATGGAGAGGCAACAACCAAACTTTAGATTGGCAATATTCCAAAAAACTATATCTAAAACAATGCCAAAAAAAGACAGTTGAAACAAAGACCCAAGCTGCTAATGTGTGTCCTACATCTACAGAAGGCTGGGTGTGGGGAAGGCCTGGAGAGAAATGTCAGGACGAGAGAACAACATCGCCCTACTAGTTTATGTGGTGATTCCGTTATTCTTCACCAAGTTTGTATGATAATTTGAAATCCTTCATAAGTGGGAAAATCGCATCTTTTTCCTAAAAAGCAGCATAAAGCCTGCTGTGTCTTTCCCACACAATTCTGAGAACTCCCATATAGTGACTCAAATACGCAGAGTTGGAGAAATTCCAATTTGCAAATAAAGATCTCTCAAGTCTCACAATACTTTAAATAATTTAAAATAGGGATTTTTTCCCCCTGCAAACTAGGTTTCATAAACTTGCTGCCTGACTTTTTAACTTGAAGTTAAATTGTTTGGGGAAATTATCTGGCATTCAATCTCCTTCGCTACTTACAAAGCGTTATCTATACTTTCTTTTGGTTTCACTTTGTTGTTATATCGCTGTCTCATTTTATCAATATTCTAGGGTCTCGGGAATTTGAAAATGCTAAGAAAACAGATGCAGAACTGCATTAAAACTGGTAAAAACGGTTTGTAAATAAAAGACATTTTTACTATTCTGGAAGGTTCCTTGAATCATCTTCTTTTCCCTTATTTATACTAAGATTAGTTTAATAAGACTTTTCACTTGGAAAAAAAAAATCTTTCTTCCGTTTCTTCTCTCTGTGAACCAGAAAGATTGACTTCCCTGAGGAATGTGAAGACACAGTTAGTTTATTGTGTTTAAAAGAGACTTAGGGAGGAGCTGATAAAGCGGCCTTACATCATGAGAACAGTGTTGAAATCTACCCCAGCTACATAAAGTCACGGCCGGGACCTGGACACACCGGAAATGCGCTTTTCCTACAGTTCTCCAGCCTGACAGAGCATCTGCCTTTTTAGTAAGAAGGGGTGGACAAGGTGGACGTCACCTCGGCCCCGACCTTCTGAATTTGAGAACCGAAAATGGATTTCAGTTGAGAGGCAATCTAAGTTCTGCTTTCTGACTTTTCTACCTCCTGTACTGTTTTGCGACTTCATTCCCCCCCCCCTCCCCCCCCGCCTTAAGAACAGCAATAGAGAGGGAGGGCGCTTTCATAACAAACAGCAATAAACCTCGGTCCAGGTTACCAAGGAAATGAGGGCTGTGATGCTCTGCTCCACTTGGCAGCAGACCCTGGGGAAGAGTCCACAGGGCTCTGGAGACAGGAGCAGGCTGAGACTGACTGGCTAGGGACGAATGAAGACATTCTCCTTCCCAGTCTTATTCTTGTATGCTTAACTCAGTCAAGTCCACCCACATGAGAGCAAACACCTACCTTCGTCTCTTTTCTCAGAATCTCAGCCCACCCCATCATTTGTAATTTTGACACATCTGAATATACAAAGTTAGATTATAGATTTATCAGTAAAAAGCATAAGTTTCAAATCCAAGTATTATTCTCTTGTTTAATTCCTTGAATTTGTTCTATTATTGGTAACTAAATCTAAATTCACATTTACTGTCCTTGAAAGTGACTTTTTCTCTAATGACTTATTCTCTTTCCTTAGAATAGAATAGAAGGAAAATTGTTTCAAAGAATGGATAGAGTTAGTGAATAAAGATGCTACATGAAGGGAGTTTTCTGCTTCTGAAATTGGTATTTATATCTCATTTTTTAAAATATGCTGACATGAAAATTGTTTCCTTTTCTTCCTGTAACATATTATGTAGTATTTCTGGCAGACAAATACGGGTGAATACCATCCAACTTAAGAAATTAAAAATATGCTGTTCAAATTAAAAACTCCATTATATACCTGTGCTCAATCAAATCCTTTCCCCAGTGGTTATCACTCTCTCCCCTGGGGTTTATCATTATCAACCCTTTTATGCACTTTTGATGATTAGAATATTTGCACCTGTGTAATTCATCCAACAAGGGAAAAACTTAATGGCCCTGGTGTTCTTAGCCTCTAGAAAGGCAGAGGCAGAGCAAAGGATCTAAATCAAGGCCTCTCTAGGTTACGGGCTAAGTTTAAACTCCGTGGCACCTTAGTGAGTCCCTGTTTTTCTTTTTTAATTTAAGTAAGAAGGCTGGCCATGTAGCATGTAGAGCCCTTGCCTAGCTCAGTATCAGTGGGGGTTGGGGAAGGTGCTAAAGAAAAAGATCAATAAAAGATTAATAAAATTGGCAAACCTTTCCCAATGCCAGCAAAGAAAAAGGTCAACACTGATTCCAAAATTAAGAATCAAATTCCGTGATACTCATGGTTCCATGCCTTGCTCAGCCATTATCAGAGAAGCTTTGTCCTGCAGCAGACGGGAACAAATGCAGAGACCCACAGCCAGACTTTACAGAGTGAGAGAACTTGGAGCACACTCTAAGTGGGATGTCTCCATCAAATCCCTCCCTTCTGAGCTCACGGAACCTCAGAGAAGGGGAGGCAGAAGGACTGTACAAGTCAGAGGGAGTGAAGGACACCAAGAAACCAAGGCCTTCTAAATCAATGTAAGCAAAACCATAGGAGCTCAGAGTCTGTGGCAGCAAGCACGGCACCAGCACAGGTGTGCACCAAACCTCCAAGTGGGGATGACGGTTTCTAGTTTGATGTTTTTATGGGATTCCTGAGTCTGTGAGCAATGGGTCTCTGATTCTTGTACCTTATCTTTGGCTGTTTTCCTTCTATTGACTTGTCCTACCTAATTTTTGAGATAATAGTTTTTGTATTATCTTTAAAAGAAAAAATAAAATAGGCTCAAAGATCCTATCCTATTGAGGTTTAGTTTTGCTGTATATTGTAATGCTGTGGGCCCCCAAGACCTGGTTGCCCAAGTGATCCTATTTGACCTTGCCCCCAAGTTATTTTGGTAAATAAAGATTCTGACAGCCAATAACTGGACAGAAGAGACACAGGTGGAGTTTAGGATTCCTGGACTAGGGGTCAGAAGAGAACCCTGAGGAGGAGAAAGAAGGTGGAGGAAGAGAGAGATGCCACGGGTTAGGTGAGTTCAAGAGAACGTGGCCTTGAGGGATGGCCAATTGGAGTTAAGAGCAGCCCAGACAAAACATAGTAAGTAATAACTCAGTACTATCAATAGAAAAATAGATTTCAATAACACAGAGGATAGATATCTGCCCAACCCTTGTGCTGTGTAAGGCTTACTATAAATAATACAAATTGCATGCCTTTTACCCAAGAACTACATGATCAAAGGCAGGATAGAAAACCTGGATTAGAATTTAAAATTTCCACAACACTATGCCTACAGAGCTTGCAGATAAAAGGTACCAGGGAAGAGTGTGGAAGATGCTGTGTGCACAGATGCGGCTCTTTAGAAGGGGATGGGTCCCTTGGGAACTTCAAACCCCACCCAGACGGCCTAAATCAAAATGTTTTCATAACTGTTAAATACGCTCAGCTCATAGCTTTAACTTTTTAAAAAGAAATCTTCCAATATATATACTCGTACTCATGGATTCTACAAAACGCTAGGAAGAAAGGCACCAGTTCCACCCACTCTCTGTCAAGTGTAGAAGAAACCCACACTCACCAGTGTGAGTGCAGATAAGCCTTGGAGCATCTGCAAAGCACAAAAGTAAAGCTAGCTTTTACTCAGCTACAACAAAAAATGCCTCCCATATGAGTCATCCCTTTGAATTATAGTTAAATATGAGTTGGTTGGTGTATTCTCATTCAGGAACTTTATTGCTGTATAGCAGAGTTATTACTTTGATATATATTTTTAGATTCAAGGTGGGAGGCACATAACTCACAGGGACTTACAAACCTGTAGTCTGGTGTGAAGGGAGGACAGTCTGACTGAAGACTTTTACAAAAACACGAAGGATGATGGGACTTCTACTCCAGAAGGATAAGATAAGCGTGCTCCCTTCTACTTTCCCTCCTACACAGGAATAACAAGGCCCCTTGGAATTCTGTTAAAGCAAGAATAGAAGACTGTGCAACAAGATGGACGACTTAGAGAGTCTGGGCCATGAAGATGGGCTCAGTGGTAGGCTACGTGTTTGTTTGTTTGTTTGTTTGTTTGTTTGTTTTTCTTCTCAAACTGGAAGCTGTAAGAATGAAAAATTCCAAAGGGCACTGGCAGAAAAATCAAGATATATGGGAAGAGGTAATAGGTAGGTTAGCCTGACAGAAGTGGTTGGTTAATAACTACTCCACTATCCATACATGCCCTGATAGCCACATGTCCATTCCCCAAGTCTGTGAAATTAATAATGAATGTACACGTTCCAGTCCTACTGTAACAAGATGCCTCAATTTCCCCTCTACTGCCACCTGCATCCCTTCTTTGGTGGTATCATTAGCTGAGTATGGGGCTGGGTCTTTGATCCCTGCTAGAAAGTCACAAAGTTATCTCTTGCTGAAACGTCACTAGAGAACACAAGAGGACCTTGGACCTTTACTTTAAATGACATAAAACCCAAAGTATCAGAGTACACAGAAGCGGAGGGCATCAGGAAGAACCTCTGGATTTTTACTTGTCAAAGGAGCTAAACTCTAACAGAAACCATAGGTTTAATTTCATCCCCCAGGCCCAGCCCAGCCCCTGTGGGGTGGGGAGATGACAGTGCCCAGCCCCCAGTCCCACCCTAGCCCCTGTGGGGTGGGGAGATGGCAGTGCCCATCCCCCAGTCCCAGCCCAGCCCCTGTGGGGTGGGAAGATGGCAGTGCCCATCCCCCAGTCCCACCCTAGCCCCTGTGGGGTGGGGAGATGGCAGCGCCCATCCCCCAGTCCCAGCCCAGCCCCTGTGGGGTGGGGAGATGGCAGTGCCCATCACCCAGTCCCAGCCCAGCCCCTGTGGGCTGGGGAGATGACAGTGCCCATCCCCCAGTCCCACCCTAGCCCCTGTGGGGTGGGAAGATGGCAGTGCCCATCCCCCAGTCCCACCCTATCTCTGGTGATGTGGGGAAAAGCAGAAAGTTGAGGCTTTCACTCCTACCAGCGCTAATGAAGCCTGACTCCTACCTCTTTGTGTCATTGTGGATCATGTGATGAACCGCAACCAAGGACTCCTAGACTGTCCAGTCAGAAAGGGAGTAGAAGAAGTCCAATGGATCATCATAGTCAAAAGTCTATAAAACAGTTATCCCAATAAGTAGGAAGATCTCGGAGCAAATGTAAAAGAGAGTGGAAGTATTAAATTCACTTAGCAAAGGGACTTAAATATCCCCAAGGAAAAGTTTTAAACACATCAAAAGAAATGACATAAAATCCAAAGTATCAGAGCACACAGTAGCAGAGGGCATCAGGAAGAACCCTCTGGATTTTAACTTATCAAAGGAGCTAAACTCTAAAAGAATCCATAGGTTTAATTTCATTTACATAACATTCTAAAAGGTTGGTGTTCTAGAAATGAAAGATAGACTAATAATTGACAGATTTTAGGGGTGCAATAGGAAAAACTATTGAGTGTGTTTACAAAAGGACAACATGAGAGATTCCCACGTTGACTGAAAGACTCTTTCATGATAGCTCTATTTGAATCAATATCCTGGCTGTGGTAATACCTATAGTTCCTCCACATGTTACAGTTGAGGGGAATTGAGTAAAATATAAAGAAATTCTCTCTGTATGATTTCTTACAATTGTGTGTGAAACTATAATTATTTGGAAATAAGTGATTTGATTAAAAATAAGACATTTTAGCTTATAAATTTTATTTTCTTTTAAGTCAATAAGAGCTTATGTACTATTTTTTAGCACTACCTTTGACATCTTAACTCTAAAGAACAAAGTACTGCAAGTTAAAAATTCATTGTCCTTGAGACAAGCGGACCTAGAAGATTCTGAATGTCTCTCTGGTCATTTTTGCAAACTGAGCTCATACTAAAGGGATTTGTCCCCTCACCCAAATGCTAGAACCAAGGGGGTTCTTTGGTTAATTCCATGAAGCCTTTAAGGAAGAAATGGCATCATTACATAGAGGTCTTCAGAATACAGAAGCAGGAAGAGCTCCTTCTTCCATGAGCTTCTTAAGCCAACAAGGTGTATATAAACCAACTAAGAAAGTTAAATGGACAGAGACTGACCGCCAGCAGCTTCCGGCGACGGCCGGAGACCTCAGCTTGGGCCACAGGGCCCCACAGCTGATCAGCGCTGGGACAAAGATCCCTCGCCGGAGATCGCAAGACCCAGCGGAGGGCCAAAGACACGCCCCACAGC
>CM052717.1:40518006-40537186 GCA_028551405.1 Uromys caudimaculatus | reverse complement strand
GGCGGGTAGGTGGGAGGAGGAATTCCCTCACAGAGGCGGGGAGGGGGAGGGGACATGGGGTTTCTAAAGAAAAGGGGAATCATCGGAAATGTAAATAAAATATCAAAAAATAAATAAATTAAAAAAAAAAAAAGAGAGAGAATCAATGGATTAGCAGATCAAGAAGTAAGAACTAGATTGAATGAAACACACTGGAGGGTAAATGTACACAATGGGTACCAGGAAGCAGAACAGACATGATTCAGATCACTAGCATGGTGGGTTTTTTGGTTTTTTTGTTTTGTTTTGTTTTTTGTTGTTTTTGTTTTTGTTTTTGTTTTTGTTTTCAAGAGAGGGTTTCTCTGGGTACCCCTGGCTGTCCTGGAACTCACTCTGTAGACCAGGCTGGCCTTGAACTCAGAAATCCGCCTGCCTCTGCCTCCCGAATGCTGGGATTAAAGGCGTGTGCCACCACTGCCCGGCTAGCATGGTGTTTCTATCCTTTTCCAAGCTGATAGAGTCAATTCTGCGGGAAAACCTTAAAACTCAGGATGTTGTAAAGTAAGACTCATTGAGGCTCTGGAGGCAAATAGCTTCGAAGCTGTAGGAAGTCCCTGAAACCGGCCAGAGGCATTAGACACCCCGCCCCCACGAAGCTTATACCAAGCAGTAGGACTCTGCTGAGACTCTCAACAAGCCAGGCTGCCTGAGTACCAACCAGCCTAGGAGTCTAAGACTCAAACCAACTCAACTGCATGGACGAGAGACACTGACCTGAATGACTGCATATGCTTTGTGCCCTATCCTTGAGTCCTCACCCCTGCTGACTTGGCTTGTGAAGAGGCAGCTGCCTGCTTCGGTAAAATAACCATTCGCTCACAATCCCATAAATGACCCCAATAAAACAAATCAGGTCACCAAGTTGGACTTCTGGTGGTGTTTGGTTCTCTATCTGAGGTAAACAAACATGTTTGCACCTTCTCAGAAGTAGTGTGCATACAACATGCATCTGAAGTATAATGTGTAGACTAGGAGAGAGCAACACAATGGAATACAAACAATATTTGAGAAAAATGTGAGGAATTTTCATCAGTTTCTAGAGAATACTAAGATGCAATCTCATAAAGTTTTAAGGACCACAAAATAAAAAATACGATGTTTACATAGATATACAAAAAGCAAAACTACAAAACACCAGAGATTCTGAGGTGTACAGAAAATTATTAAATGTACCCTGAGAAAAAAAGACTTTTGCTCAATTGAAAAAAAAAAAAAAAAAAGACTGATGGCTAACTACTTGATACGAATATTAGAAACTGACAAAAATAATATGACTTTTATTTTTAAAAAATCAGTGAGAGGAAAAATTGCCAAAATAGAATCCTACTAACTCCACATTTTAAAGCAAAATAAACATTTTTAGGTGTATAAAAACTAAGCTAGTAAAACTAAGCTGTGAACACAACTTTAAAAATAGGAGGTGTTTTGCTTTTATTTCTTTTCTTTTGTGCTGTTTTGAGACAGTCTGTCTGCATAGCCTAGGCTGTCCTGGAATTCACTATATAGGCCAGGCTGGTCTTAAACTCACAGAGATCTGCCTGCCTCCATCTTCTAAGGGCTGAGATTAAAGGCATGTGCTTCCAAGCCCAGACCCCCCCAAAAAAAAAAAGGATTTTAAAAATACCAAAAAGAATAAATGTAATACATGTACATGGATGCTAATTATATTGTCTGACACACTGTGTGGTCTCAAAAATGCCAAGATGTAAAATACACGACAGCCAATGGATCAAAAGATGGGAAAAGGGCCTATGTGCTGTTGGAAAGTGCAGAAGCAACTCTGAGTTTAAAAGGAATAAATCACAGATTCATGCTTTAATCTCTATTTAGGCAGTGAAAAAGAACAGTAATAAACCATCAAGCCATGGAACGTAACTAGGAAACTATAAAAATGCTCGATTAATACCAAAGAAGATAAGAAACAAAAATAAAAATGATAATTAAAAAAATATCTAGTAAGATGATGAATTTGAGTTTAAGTAAGGGCACTGTTAAATTAAATGTAAGCAGTATGGAGACTGTGATTAAAACAAGGTTTATTGAGTTGGACTTCTTAAAACCACCATTGACAGTGGTCAAGCTTTGTCTTAAATACACAGCCAATGGACTGCTCGTCAAGGTTTTGCCGCCACGTCTGATGACCTGAGTTGGATCCCTGGAACCCATGTGTCA
This sequence comes from Uromys caudimaculatus, assembly GCA_028551405.1. Taxonomy (NCBI): domain Eukaryota; kingdom Metazoa; phylum Chordata; class Mammalia; order Rodentia; family Muridae; genus Uromys; species Uromys caudimaculatus. The sequence continues at coordinate 40,534,975 of CM052717.1, read as the reverse complement.
GAAAGAGAGAACTGACCTCCAAAAGTTTACCTGTGTACTCACACCCGGCACACATTCCCACACACATATACATACATCCTCACAAAGTAAATAAATGCAATTTTTATAAGAGAAACAATTTTAAAATGAAAAATTACAAGGAGATATTAACCACAAGAAACCCTGATTTAGTTATACTAACAAGACGAAGTTGGCTTCAGTAAAGAGTTGCTAAAAGAAAAAAAGAACATTCAAAAATGAAAGAAGTCCTAGTCCATTGGTACATATAGAGCAAATCACTAAGCATCGAAATATATAAATCAATAACTGGCATACTCTTAAGACTGAGTCAATAAATTAATAATAATCACTTTATTACAAAATAAATGTAATGTGGAAGAGATAGGAAAATAGAAGATTCAGCAACCATGAGCAGTCTTATAGAACTGAGAAAGCACAGGGAAGCACATCAGCATTATAAAAGATGCGTCTTTTTAAGACACTTGGAGCCTTGTCAAAACTGTACACCTGCTAGCCCACAGATGAGCTTTCAGTCTCACAGGTATTTGGAAAGTAGAAAGAAAAATCACAGTGAAGAATTATCATTACATACCAGATTGGCTAAAATGAGAAACACAGAAAATGCCTAATACTGAAAAGATCATGGACCAACAGGAGTATACAGCTCTTGGGGGTATATATTGCCATCTCAGTAAAGTTTTAGCAAAATCTATAAAAATCCAACTATATGCGTATATCAGGGCTCATTCATCCCATCTATGAATCAGATGATATGTGAAAAGTCTTCATTCCATATAAGAACTGAAAGTCACTCAAATGCTTATCAATATTAAAAGGATAACTAAGATTCATGGATTCCAGAATATCACAGAACATTGTGAATGAGCAAGCCATGTCCCCTGGATCATAGATGCACCGAAGCACAGTGGAGTGAAAAAAGTCTCCCCCACAAGATTCCAGTCTGACCTCACTCTGACTCCAGCCCTATGGCTCTGGGTGAAACAGATCTGCTCTGTTAGCTGCCTTCCGGCTGCCATAGCAACAGTCTACAGATATGGTTTACACACAAGATACTCGTCTTCCTACATCTCTGGTGGTTGGAACGCCTACGATCAAGAAGTCCTCAGGCCAGCCTCCATTGAGACCATTCCCACTGGCTTTTACCCTTCCTCCCTGCGTCTTTGTATAGAGTTCCTTCTGTATGTTTGACCTAATTTCCCTTCAAGCTGAACTAGAACCTCCCCTAGCAACCTCTTTTTAACTATACCATCACCTCCTTAAAGGTCACACTTTCAAATGCAGTCACCCTCTGTGGTACTAGGGTTAGGAGTCAAATACTCATATTAGGGCATAACTTAGCTCATAGCATCTGGGGTCTTATCATTGAAGAGAGGGTCTGCAGTTGGACTTGGTAGACTGGAGAAGGTATGCAGTCCACGGTTCCAGGTGCTAACCATGCATGAATGTTTACTTTAGAAGCATTCTGTAACCTGACTTTATGATTACTAAACATTTAGAAGTTCTTATTGCTCTGCATTTCAAAGACAATTCAACAAGATAAAAATGAGTACATTTTAATAAATGTGTTTAATAAAAACACAGTCACATTTATCAGATTGCCAAAACATAAAACATGTAATAAGAAATGAAGAAATGTAAACAGTATATTCTTAGGATATGGGCATCTGTCACCAAGGAGCTAAGAAGAAACCTTGGAGCTGTGTGTGTATGTGTGTGTGTGTGTGTGTGTGTGTGTGTGTGTGTGTGTGTGTGTGTGTGTACACGCACATGTGTGCACACATGCGCATTTGGTAGGTGTGCATGCATGTATGTGCACAAACATGTTAGAGATCAGAGGTCAACATTAAGTCTCATCTTCATCTTATATTTTGAGTCAGAGTCTCTCTCTGAATCTGGAACTAACCAATTCAACCAGACTGGCTGGGTAGGAGCCCTAGGAATCCACCTGTTTCTATAGAAACCTTAAAGCATCTACCTGTCTCTATAGGAACCCTAGGCATACACCTGTATCCTGTTCACTGGAATTACAGGTATGTGATGCTGTATATTTTTACTTAAGTGCTGGGTATCAGATTTAGATCCTCATGCTAACATAGCATTATTCTGGCTACTGAACCATCTACTAAGCTACAACTTCAGATTTTAAATAACAAAGATGTCTGATTATTTCCCATGTAACAGCCAATAGAGGCTAAAAGGGCAACTCTTCTGTGCTGGATATCAACAGTCCATTACTGATACCAAAGTTTGTTTTTCTCTTACTATTTCCTCAGTAATAGAAAGAAAAAAGCAGGCAAGCATACTCATAGCCATGCATCACTGATGTCCTATGAAGCTGCATAGCACACACACACACACACACACACACACACACACACACACACACACACACACACACAGAGGAACTGAAGGCATATATTCTATAACCCAGCCATTCACAATGCATCTGGATAAGGAGATCAGTACAAAGGTGTTCCTTGCAGCATTGTTTGTTAAAACAAGAAATCACAAAACAAGAAGAAAATCAGTCCTGCACACCTTCAATACAGAATAAACATAAATGATTTACTTGTATCAGGGACATTCCATAGCCAGTAAAATAAAAATTGAATGTGAAAAAAATCTCAAAAAAAAAATGTAACCTTTTCATTTAAAAAAAAAAAATTCTGAAACCATTTCCCATAAAATAAAGTAATTCTTATGATATTTCATAGACACAAAAATATATATTATTTATAACATAGTACATGCAAAGTAAGTGTTTAACACACATATAAGACTGATTGATGTTCATTGATCTGGCCCAGAAGGTCATTCTTCAGTGACAGGGTCCTAAGTAGAGGAACCAGGAGATAAGATAAAGAAGGCAGAAATCTGGGGTCTGGGAGGTCTTACATAAGTTGATGGCTTATGCTAAGCAAGTTTATCAAAAACTACAGCATTTTATATGCAGTTTCAGGGGAAAGCAGGATAGAATGGCCAGAGTGTCATATGATGGGTTACGTCAGCAGGAGGCTAATTAAGTAATGTCATACAGGAAACAGGGTGGCATCTCAAGTGCACCAGCTAGGCACACGACAGTCTTAGGAATGATAACTCCAGCCTTTCAGGAGGAAAAGCTAATTCCCATGGGACCCAAACCTTGACTCCTACAAAGCCCAGGCTCCAACCCCAGACTGAATGATGCCACATCTGCCCCTGGACAAGGACACAAGTAGGTTTCTCTTGTCCTTTCATCGGGGCCCAGAGAAAGCCTAGGATTGCCCTACCTCTCAACACTTCATAATACAAAATGCTGGACAGTAATTGTGAGATGTCAACAAACGTTTAGTAGGGTCAAAATTTAATGTATATGACTTTCTGTATGTCTATTCAAGTTGCTAGCACGATCTAAACTTTCCCTTTAAACACAATGACAATGTAGCATAGATCTCTTGAGTTTCTCTATATAGGTTACTCTTCCTGTTCTTCATAAAGTGTCGAATGCCCCACCAGCACTGTTGGACTATTTCCTACATGTAACATCAGTGCATGAATCTAGAAACCATTGATTACATGTCAGGATTAGTTGACTTAAAAGTCGAAGTTCATATTTCATTTTTTTACAATGATGTATGAAAGAAACCGTTTGGCTCTTACATGAAGTATGTAAATCTCACTCTCATGGTCTGGAACTTCTTTCCTTTCTCAGGTAAAAACCAGTCCACATTCATCTTGATTGATTTTCCATGTTCAATAGTCCATTGGAACATCAGATGGATATTCTAATAAACATTTTCAGTGCGGAATGAAAAAGACAGACCTCATCACATTGTGACAAGACTGAAGTTATTAATAATGTAATTTATGGCACTTGAATTTGTCTGATAAATCCAGTGTTCTTCGTGTCTTTTCTAGCCTTCTAGCCACATCTTTTGTAGGTGAGAATGGAGGACAAAAAGGAAAAGAGAGAGACTGAAGCCAGGCTGAGTCGCTGAGCAGGGACATTATAGATTCAATATGATTAGCCTGGTGTCTAATCATTCTTGAGGCTCTATCTGTCCCTGAGTCTGAAATTAAACACAGACATGCTGCCTTTGTTTAAAACAAGTTTGGGAAATAACACTAAAAATTATTAATTGTCTCGTCAGTCTTTCTTCTTATCAATGCTGACATGTTCAAGATACATTTTAGAATTATTGGTACCTAAATACTCATCTCCTTCATCCTTTAAAGTTGGTGGTTCACCAGACTCATGCTTAAGCCCTCCTTTAATGAGACAAGAGTGGAGAGAGTTTTGTCTTGCATCTAGACCAAAATCACTTTATTACTTAGGACAGTTAAACTCATCGGGTTTTAACAATGGGTTCTCTGCAGGTTATGGGGATATTGTTCTACAGAGACAAAACAAACAGACTTTTATAAGAGGGCATCCTTAGTTCAGAAAGCATTGTAAATGGTGTGCTCTCCCTTTCAGACCCAGCAACCAAGAAGACAAGATTGTAAAGTTAAAACTCTAAAATTGATTTGTTGATAAATGCTTGTCAAATAAAGGAGAAACCATTTTTATAATGTTGATAAGGCCAGCATAGCGCCGAGTCTGGCTAGAGATGGTTTCTTGAATAGTACAACAATGAGAACAGTCCTTCACATTCCCTTGGGAGTGGGACTGAGTCAAGGTCAGCTGCTGGAAACTCACTCAATCCTAAGTAACCTGGGTCGTGATAAGGGATCACTTTTTTTCTTTTTCAGGTAACAAAATTATTTTACTTTATGCCTAGGGTCCACAAAATAAATGCATGAGACTTATACTTGTCACATTTGTTACTTTTAGTCTCTTGTGAGAGAAATAAAAAAATATTATTTTTATCTATTTTATTCTCCAACTCTCGTCTCATATATAATCTACTTTAGCCTTGATTTCTTCTTTTCTTAAAGCCACTAAGAAAGCCCCCCTTACTGATGTTTCTTTAAGGAGTTATCCAAGGCAGCACAGGATAATGGTGGGGTGAAAGGAGGAGGAAGAAAAGAGGGAAACAGGTCAAGTGATAGATTGCCTTCACTACAGGGGTTGCTGTTCCCTAGCATGTCTGTCTCAGAATTTTCCAGCCAAAAACAAAGAGTCAGATGAGCTGCCTCCATCTCTGCTGTGGGGTGAGACAGATCCCACAGACCTCAGGCCCCTGATGTCTTCTATGTGCATGGATGAAAGCCAACTGAGCTCACGTAAGCTTCCTGCAGGGAAGCAGCAGGGGTATTCTGTGACAAGAAGTAAGGGCTGTGAGAAGCACACGGCATGAGGTTTCTGGAAATCTGCAGTGAGGACATGAAGAGACGTGTAAGATGTGAACAGTCTTCATCCATTTGTCTGTCTTATCTGCTTGTCACTTTCCTGAAGTCAAGATCATAGGAGTCCCCTTCTAGGCCACAGCTACCTGCTGTTTTTATCAGGACATGGTGCAAGATGCTTATGGCCACAAGCTGCTCTGCTCACTACCATAATTAGTCCATGGACTAAAACTACCATTTTTTATCTCTGTCCTCTAAAATCCATTCTAAAATTCTATCGCTTTTTCTCTGCAACAGTTTACCTAGCGTGGAGGTCTATCCTCTCCTCCCTCAGGAAGCTCAGACTTTATCACCTTTCCATTCTGAAATGGTGGTTGTGTCATGTCACTGATCCTTGTCTCCACCCGCACAAACACCAAGTGACAACTCTGAGATAGCCCATGATCTAAATACTCCTCTCTATTTCCAGCACGTACTTTCTCAGCATCTTCAGGGACATTATTATATCCAGTTATTCCCTTTGCAGTTGTGAGGAACCCAAAGTGACCATGTGGCCATTGGAACTGAGTTCAAAATCATCTTCATTCTGTTCACTAGTGAAAGTGGTCCCTTTCTGGGAATTTGGACTTTTTGTTTAGTGAGCACAAGTTCCGAAAGGGAGCACTCTAAGGGAGCACTGTGATGCAGAGAGAGTCCGGTGTGTCTTTTTTACGTTGTGATCTGGAAGCCAGCATGACTCATCAACTGGATTTGACTACTGGATAAAACACAGCAACTCCCCATACTGTGACATTGCTGATGCCTTTGTTGAGTTACTTCTGAGTAGTATGGCTTACAATCAGGTTTGCATGTCTCTTTTCTCCCAAATGAGTGCCTTGATTAGAGTCAAACAATGGAGGCACAATTCCTCAGATGGAGGTGCTGACGGATTCTTTTGGATGGTGTCTATCACTCCAGTATGAATCTTGATCAGGAATATCATTGTCCTCTATCTGTTACTAGACAAGTATCAAAGGGACTGTTGCTGCAGTCCTTTGACCAGCTCTTCTGCAGGCCATAGTCACTGGAATCCCACCAGTAGACATTCAATCTCAGCAAGGGGACAAAAAACACATGAGAAACTGTAGGCAAATACCCCAGTCTCAACCAAGTAGGAGCATTGGCTCAGTTACACATTCCATCATGGATACTTCTCAAATCTGCAGACAAAGGTCATCCACTGAGCATGCAGTTAACAAAAAACCCTGAGTCCCTCACAAAACTCCTAGCTTTATAAGTGACCTTTGAAGCCTTTATTATTAAATTTAAGGGGCATTAAATTTAGGGACATTAAACTCCTTTACAGTTGTGAGGAACCCAAAGTGACAAAACAAGATTTTATAAGGCAGCCCAAGTGTATTTGTACTGCCTCAAACTCCAGAGGCACAAAAAAACATATTTCCTTTGTAGCTAAGAAGAACTACTAGAGCTGGGCAGTGATGGTGCACGCCTTTAATCCCAGCACTTGGGAGGCAGAGGCAGGTGGATTTCTGAGTTCGAGGCCAGCCTGGTCTACAGAGTGAGTTCCAGGACAGCCAGGGCTACACAAAGAAACCCTGTCTCAAAAAACCAAAAAAGAAGAAGAAGAAGAAGAAGAAGAAGAAGAAGAAGAAGAAGAAGAAGAAGAAGAAGAAGAAGAAGAAGAAGAAGAGGAAGAAGAAGAAGAAGAAGAGCAAGAGCAAGAGCAAGAGCAAGAGCAAGAGCAAGAACAAGAACAAGAACAAGAACAAGAACAAGAAACAGATAATAGTTCTTTATCTTCTCTGAGGTGTTTCAGTATGACCTAGGCCACTGGATCCACAAAAAATTATCAATATACTAGACTTCTAAATCTTTAAGGAGTTTAATTCTCCTCTTCTCTGCCATGTATCAGTCTTACAAGATCCTGTCATTCTCTACTGATGTCATCCTTTAGTATGACAAGATTGGAACCCATCACTCTTGGGTAACAAGAAAAAATTGTATGTCATGTCTTGGTAAATTTTTTGGCTCTCACAGAGAATTGAGGTCACAGGGCAAATTGCTACCCTGACCAGAATAGCAAGATGCATCAAACATCTGCTCACATCAAACAGATGCCTGTGGAACCACAAAATGCTAGAGAAGCTTGGTGGTTTTGGCAGATTATTGGAGATGGAAACATCATGCCTGAAAGGTAGAAACTCATGGCTACCTCAGTGTTAGGGAGTCCCAGGCTTTCATGGACCTTATTTCTGTGAACACTGCTATGTTCTGATAATGAAGATGTAAGAAGGATGTCCAGGCCTGGATGAGGTGGAGAGAAACCATTCCTTCCCTTAAACCTACATAAACACCAGGCCAAACTCACTTCAGGGACATTCTACAGACTGTCTGGCCAGTCTTCCTTCAAGTTGTCTATTTCATCAACAACAGGGCAATCGTGAAAAATTGCTATGATCAAGAGAAGCTTCCTGAGAAGTGAAGACTATATGTAATATGACTATTATCATGAAATAAATGTTTATCACAGCCAAAAACCTATATAATGAAGCCCTAACCCCAAGTGTGATGATGTCTAGACATTAAACTTAGCAGAGGTCAAAAGGATGAGGCTTAATACAGCAGGATTAATATCCTCAGAAGAGATCCCCAAGTACCTCCCTCTCTTTTTCTCCTATGTGAAAATACAGAGAGTTGGCAGCAGTATGGAGGCCAGGAAGCAGGGCCTTTAGTAATAACTGAGTAGTTTCTCACTCTAACCTTGGAATTCCTAGTCTACAGAAACATAAGAAATAAGCATGTATTGTGTAAGCTGCTCAATCACTGATAGATACTCTGTCAGACTAAGATGACAAGGACATTGGTGTCCCGAATGGAATCATGAAACAGGAAGGGGAATTTGGTGCAAAATGAGAAACAAATATGAACAATATGAACAAATACCAACTTTGGGTAATAATAGCAAATCAATATGGACTTATTAATCATAATAAATATACCATACTAAAGAATACATTAATAATAGTGAAAGTGGACTGTGTAGGAAGAAGAGAATATGGTGATGCCTGTCATTTGTTCACTTTTCTTGGATATATCCTCAATTTTAAAAATAACTTACCCAACACTAAAATGAGTTAAAGTCTACCAAAGGACAATTGGATTACGGAGAAATGACTCAGCTGTTAAGAGCACTCACTGCGCCTGCAGGGGACTGAGATCTAACATCACCAGATGACTCACAACTGTCGGGAACTGCAGTTCCAGAGAACCTGATGGCCTCCTCTGAGCCCCAGAGGCTTCCGCATACGCACAGTGCATGTGCATAATATCACAAATACTGTTTTAAATTATGTCCTTGAAAACTATCATTTTGCAATTGCAATGAATGCATCCATCAACCTGCGCCTTTAGCATCAGCAGGAACTAACATCTCCCACAGAAAGTCCAGAAGACATCGCCAGTCTCCTAAAGAACATTACTTGTGGTTTCGTAAAATTGACAGTGATAAAGTCACATCATTTCTTGGGGTCAACTGCCAGTTTGTATGATATGCTGAAGGCAGAGGAACATGTTGCAAAACACCATAAATGTGTGATTCCCCAAAACCAGATGACAGGAACAACAGAGCTAAGAGCCTAGATCACCAACCAGTAAATTGTTCACAAGTGGCACTGTTAGGGGGAGAAACCTTTATAGTGAGGGACACCTTGAGGCCACTGGGTTGGTTAGTTAGCTGTTTGTTTGTTTGTTAGTTAGCTAGCTATCTAGCTAATTAGCTAGCTATCTAGTTAGTTTGGTTTTGTTTATAATATACTGAGAGGCCAGTGGACACCTACTTCTGCACCTGCACACCTTCCTTCTTTATTGACCCAGCATGTAGGGATATCTCATCGTGCAAACCTGATGTGCTCTTTATAAGTCTGTCTGGATACCATGTGGCCTAGACCTTTTAAAAATGTGTATTTGTGAGCCAGAAGACAGCTTATAGGGGTTAATTTTCTCCGTATACCATGTGGGTTCCAGTGACCAAATTCAGGCCATCAGACTTGGCCGGAAGTGCTTTTTCCAGCTGAGCCACATCACAGGTTCTCACATAGATGTTTTTATTCCATCCCCATCTGCCAGGAAGGGTTCCCTGATGAGAACAGTCAAGAGCTTCTTCAAAACTCTAAAGTTCTTTAACGAATAAGAATATCGTGGTGTAGACCACAAACACCATATATTAAGCTTCTCTTCCAAGTGCACTGAGCTATTAGTGCACTGAGAAATTAGGCCCTTCCCACTGCTATAGAAGCAATAGGAAAGGATGTATAACCTCAGAGTAGGGTGTGGCTTACTCTAAACTTCTTTACTTGTCTTGCACATTTTCTTCCTTGGATTGGTCTAAAAATATTCATATATAGTCATCTTACATGTATATCTCAATCACTACAATGAAAAGAAAGAAGAAAGAGGAAGGAAGGAAGGAAGGAAGGAAGGAGGAGGAAGGAAGGAAGGAAGGAAGGAAGGAAGGAAGGAAGGAAGGAAGGAAGGAAGGAAGGAAGGAAGGAAGGAAGGAAGGAAGGAAGGGAAAGAAAGTCTATTGGCTGTGAAACTCTTGACTCAGGTTTTCTTTCCCATGAGGCTCAGTGCACCCCACTTCTGTGCCTCGCCTCTGTCCCTTTAGACAGGGCCGTCCTAGGTAGCCTGGACTTACTCAGCAGACTAGGCTGACTTCACAGCCATCTCAGAGAGCCACCAGCCTCTGCCTTGTGCTGGGAGTAAAGGCATCATCACACCTGCCTCGCCCCTTCTCTCTCTCTCTCTCTCTCTCTCTCTCTCTCTCTCTCTCTCTCTCTCTCTCTCTCTCTCCCTCCCTCCCTCCCTCCCTCCCTCCCTCTCCATTTTTTCATCATGTCCTTTAAAATCCATGGTCCGTGTATCGGGTTGTATTTTTTCAGCTGAGACAGGATCTCCCAGACCTACACTCTTAGAAATTTTTGCTCAAATGCCACCCTGTTAATGAGACCTTCCTGGACACCTCGATTAGAAATTGCTATTTCCTTCTTATCCCGTGATGGCTAACTGGTGTGTAGACCTGTTTCTCCAGAAAGCTGTAAATAATCTGGCCCCTCTGCTGCGCCCATTTCCCTTCTCATGTTAGTCTACACACTTACTTCTGTACTATAGAGATTCTTCAGTCTCTCATGCTCTTTCTCCCCAAACCTGCTAGACCATACCTTCTAAAAGGATATAGGCATCTATTTGGTCCTCTCAGTGATACAACTCAAGCACCTAGAATGGCATCAGGGACAATATAAATACAGAAATAAAGACCATTTGACTCTAAATCAGAAGCTAACATCTCAAAAAAAGTCAGTAAAGGAATGAGGTCCAGTGGCCTAGTGCCAGCACAACATGCATGAAGCCCTATAGTTGATCTTCAATACCACCATAAAAAGCGAAAACAGAGCCCGGCAGTGGTGGCACATGCCTTTAATCCCAGAACTTGAGAGGCAGAGGCAGGCAGATTTCTGAGTTTGAGGCCAGCCTGGTCTACAGAGTGAGTTCCAGGACAGTCAGGGCTACACAGAGAAACCCTGTCTCGAAAAAAAAAAAAAAAAGCGAAAACAATTTTTGTCATGGTGTTGGTGGCCACTTGCTCTGTTTTCCCAGACATGGGACTGCAGTAAAGCCAGCTGTTATTACCTTGTGGTCACCAGCAGTGGCAGTGTTGCCTGTGGGTGATGTCTAGCTGTGATTTTTACTTGGTATTTTCTTTAGTGCACGTCTGTGTGCAAGGGTCTGTCCTCCACTCCTCCCAGGTCTCGGTGCAAGGATCAGTCCTCCCACAAATTAGCACAAATCAGTTTGGTTTATTTTCTGCTTCCATCAGTCACCCTGAGTTTCTAGGGGGCATTTGCCATATTCTAAGAGCATGTAGAATTGATCTTTTGAGTATGTTGGAGGACATTGCCAAGATGGTTTGAACAACATTGCCAAATGTCAAAGAGGAGAAATTACAAAAGAGGAGTTCTACCTAAAGAGCTATCACCAACTTGTGCAGATGTCGTAGCTGATTCAGAATCTCAGAACTCAGAAAACCTCAAAATGTCGAGATATAACTGCTCTTCTCTTCTCTTCTGGCATCAGAGAGGCATCTTTCTTTTAACTTCTCTTGATAGAGCTGGCCAGCAAGACAGCTGTAGAAGGACATCACATTTAGAAAGCCATCACTCAGACCAGAAGAACATAAGAGGCCATGCCTGAGAAAGTCCCAGCACACATCCATATGGTTTGTGAGTCTTGTTCCCTGTGACACTTTTATGAAGGTTATGTGTATGTCCTATTCATCTTCATTCTCCTGGTGCTAATTGCTGTCTCCTGTGCTGTGCTACTGTGTGCAGAGACCACGTGCTGCCCTGACACTGCCCCAGCTGTAGTGTGCCACATGGCCCTGCTGTCCTCAGATAGGAACCTGCTGCTGCCTGACCACAACAGCTGGAAGTGTTCTGCCCTGAACGGAATTATGACACAGCTGACAAGTCCGGGGACTGAGTGGATTCTCTAGGGGAAGCCTGTGACAAGTAAAAGCCTCCCATGTCCTGTTGGACGTGGGTCTCATGTCTGGAGCTGATAGTGAGGCTCCACATGGACACTTCCTACAAAGGAAGTCATGTGCTGCGGAGAGCAAGATTGACCTCGGCTTCACTTTCGTGAGCAATCAACGCTTCTCAGTTTCTCGTTCCTCCTTATTAGGAGTAGAGAGAAACAAAAGACATTGATACTTAAAGTCTTCCTTTATCCTTTATCTACCTAGTATGATATTTTTACATATAGATGAATGTACTCTTTGTGACTTAGAAAGTATCTCCAATAAGATTGACAGTGCCATTAATAATTGATTCCTTTATCCTAATCTATCACATCTCTCTCCGCCACTGACTGTTATCTACAATTTTATGTTTAAAATTTTCATGCTTTTAAGAATGATTCCATTATTTAGGTCTGTATGTTTAAACAGCAAAGTGTTCAGTTTCTGAGTTTCTAAAAGCCAGTATCATGCTATCTGTAGTGTTCTGAGATTTACCAGTTTTTTTGTTGCTGCTGTCAAATACCCCAACAAAAGCAACTTAGGGGAGAGAAGGCATTGCTCCTGCTTGCTGTTCCAGAGAGATCAACTCAACCATGGTATGAAAGATATGGCGGCAGGAACACGAGGCAAGCTTGTTCTATTGCCAGAGCAGTCTGAAGACAGACAAAACAGCAATTAGAGCCACCGTTTGTGACGCTTCCTCCACCAAAGCATCTTCACCTTCTAAGGAGTCCATAACCTTCCCAAAGAGATGGGAGCCAAATTTGTAACTACATGAGCCTATGAGGGGCATTCCATATTCAAACCACAACACCATGTGTTCACTTAGACATTTTACATGTCTGAAGATGACGGATCACTCATTTGGATTGCTGAACTCACTAGGTTTCTTATGACTGGACTAAAATTTACCTGTGTCCCTGCTACAGTGCTCTTTCTGGTGCTCTGAGCACAAACCTTTGGCAACTGGTGCCTGGCTATTGGTTGAGGAGATTCATGATCGCCTCCAACAAATGGACGGCTTCGGATGACCACATGTATGTTTCATTGCTTTAGAGAGTGGAGAATTGCCTGTCCAAATCAGTTCTATTTCTCAGCATTGTTGGGGATCCTGTTTCAACACTCGATTCATTTAAATACTCAGAATATTTGTTTTGGGGGAAAACAATAGTTTGATGGAATGAATTCTTTGACCCTCGCTGTGACTGTGAAAAGAACCAAGCAACAGGTCATGTCTTCCTGGGCCTCTGACTTCTCCCATATCAATGCCTTTACCTCTTTTGCCATGTGGCCACTCACACTTTGGTTTCTCAGAGAGAAGGTCAGAGGCATACTGGAGGGTGCCAAATGCATGAAGACTTCAACTATTTTTTTTAACATTAGAGTATGTGTGTCACCCTCAGAAACTAGGTGTCATCTTCTTGATGCATGCTAGACTCTGCATTAATGAGTCAGCACATAGGGTGCTGTCTTAGTCAGGGTTTCATTGATGTGACACTATGACCAAAGCAACAACATGTAATAAAGGACAACATGTAATTGGGGCTGGCTTACAGGTTCAGTCCATTATCATCACGGCAGGAAGCATGGCAGCATATAGGCAGACATGGTACTGGAGAAGGAGCTAAGAGTTCTACATCTTAATGTGAAAGCAGCCAGAAGGGGACTCTTTCTTCCTCACTGGGTGGAACATAAACACCAGGAGCCCTCAAAACCTGCCTCCATAGTGGCACACTTCCTCCATCAAGGTGACCTCCTCATAGTGCCACTTCCTTTGGACCAAGTATATACAAACCACCATATATGCCTGTAGCAGTTTCACACAGGATGAATTCTGAGACAAGCAAGAAAGATAAGAAGGCATAAAAGCAACTGGGGAGGTAATAAAACTCGTGGGGACAGATCGTTGACTTAAACTTGAGGCCAAACCAAATCTCATTTTCAGAAAATTTAAACAGAGAATTGGGCTTGGTGACTCACAGGTGATTTCCCTTTCCAGCAAAGCTGAAGGTTTCTCCTTCATGCCCTCTTCAGAGCTTTGGAGTTCACCTTTGTAGTAAACCTCAAGCTTTTAAAGCAAAATCCTAACATGTTTTCTTCCAATGCAGAACATTTGTATGTTTAGAAACCCTTTATCCGAGGCCGCCACCTTGGGACTCACTCCCGTCTTGTTTTCCATAAACTCAGATGTAAAGTTTGCTGAATGATCCACCTCCCGTTTTTCCTCGGAGATCCTGAAAAAACCATGAGATATAGTCAAAGTCACAGTTTGCTCTTAGCGTTTCTGGAAATTTCTGTACGTTCTATATGCTTCATGCTGACTTATGTCAGAGGAGAGAGTCCTTCCAAACAGAGTGGCTGTGGTTCATCTGGTATGCACACTTGGATGGAAACGTCATTCATTTTTAAGTGGAAATCTGTCCCCATTGGGAAAGCATTGTAGAAAAGAAGTAAACATCAAAATTTACTGGCTAGAAAAATCCTGAATTGTAAAAATGAAACGCTCTGGTCAAAAGATGTTTTGTCTCTTGTTCTTTGAAATTAGAAGTATGTATGTGTATAATAAACTATTTGTCATTACTTTTTATTCCTCCGGAATAGAGTTTTCAGCTAACTAGATGCTTCACGAATTAAGCAAAGGAAATTGGAAGATAAATTTATGACTCTGGTTCCTGGGGTGTAAGCCTGGAGCCAACTGGACAGAACTTGAACAAAGTCGAGGTGGTGTGACACAGCCGTGAAATCAGGACAGGGTAACTGGCCAGTCAGGATGAATCACGGCAGAATATAATCCTAGATCTGGAAGGATTTTAAAGGTCATCTAGCTCAGCCATATGATTTACAATGGAGAATTCTTTGGCTTAGCAGCATAAAATCTGTGTAGTCTGTTTGTTAGAAGCAATCCAAACTACTCCAACAAAATCATATTTTCCATGAAACTTTATTCTAACCTCCAACTCCATGGAGATTTATCCAGTTATGTTCTATGGAGGACCACAGGAGGAGCTGATAACCCTGCAAAATGAAAAGCAAAGTTGTGTGGTTTTGTATACGCGTGTGCTCTGTTCTGAACGGTAACTATTGAACAATAGAACCTCAAAGAGAAGATCATTTGGATCCATGTGTAAGTTTGAAAACATCATGAAAGAAGCTGCAGGGTTAATGACTTTAGAGCACCACTGAGCACTATGCTTTTGTTTCTTCTACAAAATGAGTACTAGGATTTTTACCCTCTGAGCCCACAACAAATAATCATAATATTTTTAAGTTGGCCTATATTCGTTAGTGTCCTATTGCTGTGAAAAAACAGTGACCAAGAAAGCTCATATAAGGAAGGTGTGGACGTTTGAATAGACTTGGCCCAGGGAATGGCACTGTTTGGAAGTGTGGCCTTGTTGGAGGAAGGGTATCACTGTGGGGGTGGGCAATGAGACCCTCTTCCTAGACACGTGGGATCCAGTTTTCTCCTAGCAGCCTGCAGATGAAGATGTAGAACTCTCAGCTCCTCCTGTACCATGCCTGCCTGGATGCTGCCATGCTCCACCTTGATGATAATGGACTGAACCTCTGAACCTGTAAGCCAGCCCCAATTAAATGTTGTCCTTCTAAGACTTGCCTTGACCATGGTGTCTGTTCACAGCAGGAAAACCCTAACTAAGACAGAGGGTTTACTTGACCTTAACAGTTCCTGAGGAGTTAGAGGTCATCAACATCAGGATAGAAAGTGGAGTCGCTGTAAGAGCTTCTGAGAGCTCACATCTTAAACTGAAAGCTGAAGTGGAAAGAGGCAATCTCAAAATGGTACAAGTCTTCAATCCACCAAAACCCACTCCCACCAGAAGTTCACAGGGAGGCCCACCAAATGAGGACAAAACATTCTAATCCAGACCCACCACACTCCACACTCTGGACCCCACTGGCTTGTGGCCATATCATAAAACAATGTGCATTTGGTCCAACTTCAAAAGTCTCCATGGTCTTTCAGTCTCAACAGTTAAAAACTCCAAGGCAATCTCTTAGCTGTAACTCCCTGTAAACTCAAAAGACAAATTACATACTTCCAATAAGTGATGGCCCAGAAAATATGTTACCATTACAAAGAGAGGAGTACGGGCATAGTGAGTGGACCAAAACAAGTCCAAAATTCATTAGTATAAACTCCAAATTTTGTAGCTCAGTGTCTGATGTCAGAGGGCCTTCCTTTCTGACTTTACTGCCTGTGACATACTTCTGAACTCTCTCTCTCTCTCTCTCTCTCTCCCCCCCCTCTCTCTTTCTCGTAGCCTAGTCTTTGCATGTAGCTTGCCTTGGAAGGTCCCTTGGCTCTGGCACCTCTAACTTGGGATTTTCAGACTTCACCTTCACACATCCACACACTAACCTCTCAGAGCCTTTGGTAGGGACCACCCTGCCACAAGTTGCCTAGCTACAGCAGTTCTCTACAAGCAGAGAGGATGGATGCTTCTACAACAGCTTTATTCACGCATCCTGTGTGATTCTGCTCCTCTGTTGTGATTACTCTACAGGCTTATCCCCACAGAAGATTGTTGCCACAGATCCAGTGGAAATAGCGCCATCTCCAGGCACCTGCCTGTACCTACAAAGCTGCCTTCCTCCAGACGGAAGACTCCCCAAGACACATGCCAAGATCCAGAGACATGTGCTCAGCCCCTCAGAGGACAGACATGAGACCTTCTAGCTACCAATGAACTCTCTTGCCAAAGCCAACTGGCTATTGAACTTGTGGTAAAGCTATAGGACAGTAAGGAAACCATGATGTGTATCTAGATTAATCAAATATTGTTTTAAACTGATGTTATTACCTTCAAACTGTACAATCCATGAAACAATTAATTGATTCAATGATTCCTTACCTTCCCAAACCCCCACCCTTAACTCTCTTTACCCTCTGGCTTACTTGTGCTACCACTCCAACCTGTGCAATGTTTTCTTTTGATATTGCCACCCCACACGAAATTTTCACTACAAAGGACACAGTGACCCCTCTCTTTTTAAAAAAGTAACTAAGGGGAGATGTCGGGCCATGACAGGCAGTCTGTTTTCTGGTAGAGCTGAGGTTTGAACACTGCAGGCCCAATAGGTTGT
>CM052717.1:40496174-40517506 GCA_028551405.1 Uromys caudimaculatus | reverse complement strand
TGGACTTATGGTTTGGACCACATATGTGGCAGAGGATGACCTCAATGGCCATCAGGGGGAGAGGAAAGGCCCTTGGGCCTGAGGATGTTAGAGGCCCCAGTAAAGGGGAATGTCAAGGCGGGAATATGGGGATGGGTGGTCGGGAGGGGAGTGGAAGGTGGAATTCCCTCCTAGAGGCGGGTTGGGGAGGGGATGGGGGGTATCCAAAGAGGAGACTCAGAAAAGGGGAAACATTGGAAATGTACATAAAGTATCAAAAATAAAAAAGGAGGAAAAAAAAAAAGGCAGTGAGGGAAAAGGGTCAAGTAACATATAAAGGCAGACCTATCAGAATTATACCAGACTTCTTACCAGAGACTATGAAAGCTAGAAGATCCTAGGCAGATCACATACAGACCTTGAGAGAACACAAATGCCAGCCCAGGCTACTATACCCAGCACAACTCTTAATTACCATAGATGGAGAAAACAAGATATTCCATAACAAAACCAAATTTACACAATATCTTTCCACAATCCAACCCTACAAATGATAATAGATGGAAAACACCAACACAAGGAGGGAAACTACACCCTAGAAAAAGCAGGAAAGTAATCTTTCAACAAACCCAAAAGAAGATTGCCACACAAAAATAATACCACCTCTAACAGCAAAAATAATAGGAAGTAACAATCACTTTCCCTTAATATCTCTTAACATCAGTGGACTCAATTCCCCAATAAAAAGTCATAAACTAATAGACTGGATATGTAAACAGGACCCAGCATTTTGCTCCATACAGGAAACTCACCTCAGTGACAAAGACAGATACTACCTCAGAATAAAATGTTGGAAAACAATTTTCCAAGTAAATGGTCCCAAGAAACAAGCTGGCATAGCCATTCTAATATCCAATAAAATCAACTTTCAACCAAAAGTTTTCAAAAAAGATAAGGAAGGACACTTCATACTGGTCAAAGAAAAAAATCTACCAAGATCAACTCTCAATTCTGAACCTCTATGCTCTAAAAATCACAGGCAGTACAATAATAATATATGTTTAAAATACACAAATATGACACAGTTCAGGTAAGTGACATATTCAGAAGAATAGATAGGACTCAAGGGATTATTTTCTAAAGCATTCTTAAACAGTGATTATAATTGAAATGATTATAATTGTATAGAATTTTACCAAAGTCCACTGGTACAACTTTATTTGTTGCTAATACTTCGAATTCTTTTATTTTCGACATCTGTGCTTTAACTATTAAAAAACTTAAATGTCCTTAAAAAATATCCCACACTTCATTCTTTACAGAAATAGTCACTACAGAACTAGAAATATTTAAGGGATAACTTCAGCAAGTGTTATAGGTATCTGATGAGTCTCAGTGTAATGGCCTTGGGAAACACAAAGGAATGTTGCTCTTTGCTCAGAGTGAAGCTAACATATCTTCAAGGAAGAAAATTGAAGGTATTTGTATTTTATGTTCACATTAGGGAGGTGAGTCCTGTATGTTTCAGAAGACTAGTATTTATTTTCTCTGAATTTAGTCATGAGCTGTTAACTTATTTCTAGCTGAGTATGACAGTAGTAAGGTTTTCAAAGTCTACTGAAAACAAGTAACATTAAATGTGTGATTTATGAGATTAGGGTATGTGTGCTATTTTGACTGAAGTCAACTTTCCTTTGTCATTTCAAAGGAGAAAAAAATGAATGGCCTATAAAACTGTAAGAGTTGATCTGTCAGAAATAATTTCCAATTGTATAATGTTTTTACAAAGTGATTTAATTTATTTTAATCATATTTATAATGTGAAAGTATAAGATGATGATAATATTGGCTTCTAAAGTTTTAGCCTAAAAAGTAACATTTTAATTATTATAGAAATGTCTACAAGTAATTTCATAATTTCATAATTAATTCTGCATTTAATTTTGATGTTTCTCATAATTCACCATTACATATAATACTGTGATAGATATCCTACAGTACATACATATTTTTGTCAACATAAATTCCTAGAAATAAATTTACTAGATAAAATTTCATGCACAATTTATACTTTGGTACTTGTTGGTAAACTGTTCATTAGAAGTACTGTATTGATTTGTACTGTTATATGGAACATTTCTCTAAAATTTTCTAATAATTAAATTTTATTATAAAAAAATAAATGATTAAAAGGAAAAAAAAGAAACCTAATTCAGGAAACCTAAGAGGAAACATTATGTAATGTGATTCAGGGTTATCACTTTTTCTTACACAGAAAAGGAGTTTCATAATTTTGCAAGGTTTTTGCCCTGCAAGGTTTTAGAACTCTTAATATAGCTAGACAAGATATTAATTTTATGTATGTTTCAACTATGCATTGTTAAGTTGTACTTTCTCATGCAAAATTATTCTGAATAACTGTAAGATCAAAAATATAGATATATTCACCTATATTCACAGTTGCTGATCTTAGTCTTACACTTTACAATATTGTTTCTGAGTTATTTCCCAGATGTTTCAATTTTCCATGACATTTCTATAGAAGAAATAGAGTTTAATTAATAAAACACAGGTGAAATTGTTTGCCTCTGCTTTATTCCACAATAATGGTTCTGAGTTATTTCTCTCCTACTAATAAGTTAACTCCAATTTGTTATAGCTTTCAAACAACTTTTAATTCTGTGATTATTGCATCTCAGTAGTCCTACTTTTCCAATCTAAGGTCTATATTTTGTTTCGTTCCCTCTAAAAACAGCTTCTTAAAAAAATGTATTAAAGTTAAAATGGTATATAAATTTTTTAAAAATTGTCATCTCATTAGTATACAAATATACTTTATCTGTAATTGTAGATAAAAATTACATATATACCTAAGGATTATTTTAATAATTTGTTATGATTTATCATCAGCAAATGTTTTACTTATACATGTAGCTTATATACCTACATACTAGGAATAATGTAAACATTTCTCAGATGAGATGGCCAAGCAAGCTTGTTGCTGTCCCCATTTCTGGGCTGCAGGCAAGGACAGCTATGGCTGGAGTTTATGTGAGTGCTTGAGAGTTGACCTCAGGCCCTCTTGTCCACACAGGTTCTTTTACTCACTGAGATATCTCCCCATCCCTTAATATATACATTTTAGAGTCAATGCCATTCTACTCTATATTTGACTATGTTAGATACATACATCAATGTGTTTTAGAGACCATGTCAAACTGTCAGAGGCAGTTCACAGACACAAATAGTAGATTCCTAGTTGGCTGAGGCCGAAATGGAGAGAGGGAAGTTAGTCAATGAGTATAAAGTTTTAGTTACAAATGTGAGTAAGGTCAAAAGATCGGGTGTATAACATTATGTACACAATCAGCCACACTGCATTGTACACTTAATGTTTTTCCATTTATATATTTTCTTTCTTTCTTCTCCTCCTCCTCTTCTTCTCTTCCTCTTCCTTCTTCTCTCATACAGTACATCCTCCCCACAGTTTCTCCTCTCCCCACTCCTCCCAGTCCTCCCCCCTCCCCTGGAGGCCTACTCCTCCACTTCCCTTCAGAAAAGAGCAAGCCTCCCAGTGAACACAGCATGACAAGATGAAATGAGACTAGATACAACCCCTCATATTGAGGCTGGACAAGACAACCCAGGAGTAGGAAAAGGGTCTCAAAAGCAGGAAAAAGTCAGAGATACCCTCCCCTCCAACTGTTAGGAGTCCCACAAGAACCCTAAGGTAAACAACCCCAGTTCGTATGCAGAGGACTTAGTGTACACCCATGCAGGCTCCATGATTATAGCTTCAGTCTCTGTGAGCTCCTATGAGCCCTGCTTAGTTGATTCTGTGGGCCATGTTCTCATGGTGTCCTAGACTCCTCTCCCTCCTACAAGCCTTCCTCCCCCTCTTGCTCTGGATCGATATAGAGCTCAGTGGTATGGCACTTGCTGAGGATACACAAGGCTGTGGATTCTATCCTTAGCCTAGGAAAGTAGAGGAGAGGGAGCGGTAGATGTTACATGGTTTAACATAACTGCGAGAGGTAAAATAAGAATATGAGATGTTTGGAACCTTCCCTATGGGGATGAACTCCAGACATGCCTAGAGCAGCTCATCAAGGTATTCAGCACAGGTGCTACCTGTTCCCTGCCAATCATCTCTCAGTAAAGCTACTTGAAAATTATATTGGATTATCCATCTAATGACCTTCTGTCTATACTGTTAAAATTAAAACAACAAAGTCCATGCAATGCCCTCGCTGCAATATTTTCTTTTTCTTCTCTCCTGAGGAAAAGGTATAGATTTTCTGGTACTTTGGGCCTTCTTGTTCTGTTTCCACAGTCCCCTTCTCTCCCGGGTGACCACTTATCTGCTAAGGACTGTTAAGCTGTCCTCCATTCGACTTAGCTCCAAAGGCTTGGCTGTTTCTATTTCTCTTCTCTGTGCCCCTCCTCTAGGCAGCTGCCATATCCGTAGCTTGACTGCTTTGGGATTTTTCTTTTTAACTCCAACAAAACTGTCCTTGAGCTTAAAAGAACAAGAATATGTAGAATGAAGGATATTGCTGTGCCCATTGGGGGGATACAAAACCTAAAAGTGCTGTAAAGGACAATTTTTAACTTCTTTTCTGTTAACCTTGTGTGTTTGTATGTTCATGTATGTGTGTAAACATGAAGACAAGATTGAGGTATCCTCCTCAATAGCTCTCTACATCATTTTTGAGACATGTTCTCAAAAGCCTGCCTATTTGGCTAAACTGTCTGCCCAGTGAGCCTGTCTTTATTGTCCTCCCTCAGCATTGGATTACGGGCCTTCGCCATGGTGCCTGGCCTATGGGGTGAGTACTTGGTCCCTCTTGTTTGCACATCAAGCTCTTTACTGACTGGCATCTCCCCACCCTGAGAGGTACAAGGATTAAGCTGTTGGAGAATCAATCCTTTGGAGCTATGGGAAACCATTGGTAAGGCAGCTCTCAAGGAGCCCCGAGGCTGTATCACTTTATGAAGATTACATTCAGGGTAAAAGTGGAACAACAGGCTCCTCAGAGAGCCCTACCAAGTAGCCGCCCAGTTGAGAAACCGGGCTAGATTTCTGAAAGGGAAACTATACGGATTCAGTAAACATTTCAGAGACAGTGTGTCACTCATGAAAGCCACAGGGGGATGGATTTGAGAGTCGTAATTCATGTTTTTAATCTGAGTTATTAAAATCGTCTTTATGAAGTTGTTTTTTCTGGAAGAAGTGTCTTGCTTGGCTGATTGGCCAGCTAGATGATAAGTGATGTGGGTAATTTAGCTTTAAGTATTTCGTTTTCAAATCTCTAGGGAAATGACCTCACTACAATTCTCTGATCGGGCTTCTCCTACTCATACCATCTAGGAAGCACTGGTGTTAATTTTTCTGAACTACTCTTCATTTAATTTCTCAATTAATAATTTGAAGTGTCAAAATTAAGCTGTGCGTGTCCAGATTCCCTCAAAACAAAGGGAACTTGTAATTTAGCCAGAGAAGCTAATGCAAAAAACCCGAGAGAGATAAGCGGAAGTGATTGTCGCATCTGGCTTTCTGGATCAGCCTGGCTATCGACAAAAACATAAAATAAGAGGGGAAATGGAAAAGCAGAAGGGCAGGAGAGAGGAGAGACACGAACTGTGGAAAACCAGTGGGTCCGTTGCTTCTCACTGCTTGAGACTGTTAGGGTCCGAGAACGTGGGAAATAGTCCACTGTGAAAACCAACTTCAAGCCAACGGAAGTTTCTTTATTCAAAAAGCCAACATAGTGTGGAGATGGCTGGGTTTGTGATCCAAACCGTGTCAGGGGGCATGGGTGGGAGGGGACAGAGCAACCTTTTAGAACGAAAAACTACAAATTAGGTAGGGTAGGAGGTAGGGAGTAGGGATAAGGGTAGAGACGACCAATCAGGTACATGCATACGTTGTATGTTTTTCCAACCGGTTTCACACCTAGCACCTTAAGTGGGTTATTGTCCCACTTAGTACCTCAGATGGCTTTCCTGATACTATGGCCTAGATTGAGACCAGCCAATCAGAGCTCCTTAGCAGCTGCTGGATTTCAATCCTGCTGGGTGCTAAACAACAAGGCATACGGTGGGGTAGTGTGCCCTAAGTCCGAACGGGGCCAGAAGCCGTTTCTGGACATTCAGTTGATTCTTGGAATTTAGCCTAGTACAAAACAGAGTCTATATACAAGATGAAGTCAGTGGAGGAGGCCGTCAACAAGACAAAGCGCAAAAGGGGGGCAAGAAAGATCCTTCGTGGATTTGTTTTTTCTAGAAAATAATTTGAGAGTTGTTGATAGTGTTGCTGACACTATGCGTCTTCTTAAAAGTTTACAAGGGTTTTCACATCAAATGCAAACTTATATAGCTTTTTGGGCATCACTTTCGCAGAGTTAAGCTGTTAAAAGGGAGACAAAGATGAATGTCTTAGGATTTTCTACCATGAAAACACAGTAGAAACAGGATTGGAGCATTATCATGATATGTTTGTTGTTCTGCTTCCGTAATCTCAATTCACATATATAGTAAGGAGAACGTGTGGCCTTTGAAGACACTTGGGCTTATGTTTGAATATGTGAGGTTTGGGGTAACTTCTTACAGCTTTGGCTTGGCTTCCTCATCTGTAAGGGGTTCTCAGTACCTCTGCTTTGGTTTGGATATGAAGCGTCCGACTAAAAGGCTCACTATTGCACGTCTCATGCCTGGCCAGAGAGATGACTAGTTTATGAGGCATTAGTTTGATCCATGGATTCAACCCACAGGTGAGTTCACCACTGAACCGATGCTTGGAAGTGCTTGCTGATGGAAGCATGATAAGCTGTCTCCAGAGAGGCTCAGACAGAGCCTGACAAATACAGAGGCGGCGCAGCCAAGCGTTGGACTGAGCGTGGGGTCCCAGATGGAGGAGTTGGAGAAGGCACTGAAGGAGCTGAGGGGGTTTGCAGCCCCATGGAGGGAGCTCCCGGAGACTGAACCACCAACCAAAGAATACACATGGAGGGACCCATGGTGCTGGCCACATATGTGGCAGAGGAGGGCCTTGTTGGCCATCAGGGGGAGGAGAGGCCCTTGGGCCTGAGGGTGTTAGATGCCCCAGTGTAGGAGAATGCTAGGGAGGGAAGAGGGGAGTGGACGGGTGGCTGGGTGGGTGAAGGAGCACCCTCATAGAGGCAGGGCAAAGGGGAATGGAATAAGGGGGTTCCAAAGGGGAAAACATTTGAAATGTATATGAAGTAAATATCCAAAAAGAAAAAAAAAAAAAAAAAAAAAAAAAGACGGGCCTATCAGGGGAAGCACGTCTCTGGGGGCGTGGCTTTAGAGATTTCCTCTCCACCCAGATGCTTTTTCTCTGGTTGTGTCTGTTTCCTGTCTGTCCTGAGATGAGCAATTTTCTTCTGCCATGGAGACCTGCCTCACCACATCCAAGTGCCTGTGGACTGAAACCCTGGAACCAAGTAAACCTTTCCTCCTTGGCTTGATCATCTCAGGTATTTTGTCAGAGTGACATAAAGCCACTTTATGGAAGGGATCTTGTAAAATTTAGATTAATAGACATACATTGCCAAAACACTACGCTGGAAATAAATATTGTTTGCACTCAAAGATGATAGTATATAACTTTTTGTTTACCGTTAATACTCACCAACTGTTGCTGATGAGCCAGACTTGTTTTAAAGTATAGATATAATGGCTTAATCATTTTTCTAGTGTTAAACCTATAGAACTAAAGAATTGCATAGTCTTCACATTATGGTTTGTAAGTTTAGAATCTTGTAAGAGCATGTGGTGGTTCGTGCAGCCACTGGCAGCAATGTGGTCATGGATATGGGAGTGCAGCTGTCCTTGGAGAGTGGTCCATCCCCTTCCTTTGCACATAGTCCTGGAAGAAGGGCCACTGCAAAGCATCATGGTTCTATTTGTAATTTCCGTAAGAGCCTCTGCGCTGCTCTCCACAGTCTATGCACAATCTACAATTTTAGGAACAAGTGTGCCTGCAAGGTTTGCCTTTTTCTGCAGCCTTATCAATGTGATTCTCTTTTTTATTAAAAATAAACAAATAAAATATCCTAATTTGTATGCAGTGGTATCTGTTGTGGTTAAAATTTGCACCCTCTGATGAATAGCAACATGGAGTACATTGTCACATAATGGTCACATTTCTTCTTTAGAGAGCCTTGCTCTGCTCTCATTGGTTACTCATTGCTTGCCTTAGAGCTGGATGAGTTCCTATATTTTAACTAATTCTTAATCAGATATATGCTTTGAAACATCTACTCCCACTGTTAACCTGACTCTTCCCATGTTTTTTTAGCAGTGATGTCAGGAGGGACAGCCTTATCATTAATTTCAACCTAATCTCTCCTTGGTCCCTCCTCTGGGTTCCATTGCGTTGAGTGCAGAACTGAACACACTTTACCCTGCCTGCTGCTGATACACTGCTGTGTTTTTACTTTTGAAGTAACACCCGAGTCCCAAAGCAGCAACATTGGATTCTTTCTCCTCCCCAAATTATCATTTATCAGGTATATATCAGAGGAGAGGGTGGCTTTTAGACTTTCCATTTACTATACGCTATTTCTGATCTTTGTACAGACCTGTCATTTGTCACAGGATTTGACTCTCTTTGCTGTGTTTAGTTTTTAAGATCTTGAGAACAAATCAATCCGTATTCAAACACCTAATGATATAATTTATTCAGCACCCAAGACATGACTGACCTCTACCCACCTCTCTGTAGACAAATCTATGAATGTAGCAATGAGTAAGAATAGGAAAAAGTTTCCCTCTTGGCAAATGTCGACGATTCATAAGAAGAAATCATAATTCAGCCCTAGACGTAGAGGCATCTGGCACAGTGTCAAAATATCCTGAAGTGTTCATTTTTCTGAAATGAGCCTAAAATAACCAATATCCCAATGTGCCTGTAGATTTGTTTTAAAAATCTGTTCAAAACTGAAATGTTAGAGGTTGGTAACACTAATTCCAATAAAATGAAAACAAAACGCCCCAAAATCAGAGCCACTGTGACTTCGAGAACTGTCCCTAGGTGTAAGCAAGATGTGTGCTTTGTAAGATGGTTACAAAGCTAATAAGAGTGATCAGAGAATGAACAGCCTATGCCTGCTGTTCTGCCAAGATTTTTATCTGGGCTATTTGAACACACAGTGACATTTTGAAACCCAGATCTGCTGATACCTCTTTAAGATTTCCCTCTCTGCTTTAAAAACTGAGTCTCATTCATCAATCACTCTGCTCAAAGTCCTCAAAGCATACCAGTCCTGTGTCAACAGTACTTGATTCTGTTCTCGTTTCAACTTCTATTTTCTTCTCTAAATGAAACCTCTCTGCTATTCATGAAACCATAAGTGACTGTGATTAATATTGTGAGTTGTTGATTTTTAAAAATATGGTGGTTTACATAAAACAAAGAGCAAAAATTAATGGAAAGATATTAAATATTCTGAAACTTGGTTTATTTGCAAATATACATACATTTGAATTCCTAATTGACAGATTCATTCCTAATGCATGCATATATATATACATATATGCGTGTGTGTATATATATGTATATATATATATATTACTCTTTAGATTAAGCGTGCCAAAATTCATATGATTTTTGGCTAATAAAGTCTTTATTATAACTTTAAATCTAAATGCAAATACTATAACATGCTTGAAAAGTGGATGTTGGATGTTGTCAGAATTTGGAACATTGTACTGTAAAGATAAATGTGAAAAGCCTTGAAGTTCACCGTGAAAAATGGGCCAGCCTGGTCATTCATGGCAATATATAGCTCTTAGATGACTAATAAATAATGAGTGTTATTTATGAAGTGAGCAATGAATTATCTAAGAACACACCACATAACTATGTAGTCTGAATGAACTTACCTTAAAAACATTAACTAGTATAGAATCTAAATGGTTATTACTCATTTACTAACCTGAGATTAATCTCAGACATGGAGAATGAAAGGCACCTGGAATCACTGTGCAGCCCTGGCGTCTGCCCTCTACTGTGTTGTAAGAAGGGCAGGGGTGGGTCGATGCCTCTTATGCTAGGGTCATTGACAGTGACCTATAAGAAGTAAACTTTGTAATATAACCTGTCTACATACCCATAAAAGTAAAATAATTTCCAACAATGCTACGGTTTTATACATATACTTTTTTCATTATTTTACCCTGTTTTAGTAGTTTGGAAAAAATTTAATTCATTTATTTTGTGTGCATTTGTATGGGGTTGAGGCACACACATGCCATGGTACACATGTAAATCAGAGGACAATCTGTGAGAGTCAGTTTTCTCTTTCTGCCACATAGGTTCCAGGGATTGAACTCAGGGCATCAGACTTGGCTGCAGGCTCCTTTACCTACTGAACCATTTTTCCAGCCCTCTATTACATTTTTAAATGATGTTTCCATAGCACAAATTTCAGAACAGTTGTACTTTGACAGGTACATCTTAGGTCATGTCTGATATGCCAAGTCTCTAAGAAGACTGCACTCACATTGGTGATCCAGAATAATAGCTGCAGAAGCTCAGACTCAAAGATGTAGCCTTCCAAGTGCTACCCTGCTCCCCTGGTCCTGAGGGGCTGATGAGAGCTGTATGCATGTGTGCATGCATGTGTCTGCCTGTCTTTCTGCTTGCCTGTTTGTGTGTGTGTGTGCATACATATGTGTGTCTGCCTGTGTATCTATGCATATGTATGTGTCTGTCTGTCTGTCTATGCATGTGTGTTTGTGTATGTGTGTGTGTATGTGTGTGTGTGTGTGTGTGTGCCTGTCTATCAGCTTGACTGTCTGTGTGTCTATGCATGTATCTGTCTGTCTATCTATGCATAAGTGTCTGTCTGTCTGTCTAAGCATAGGTGTCTGTCTGTCTGTCTATCTGTGCATGTGTGTCTGGGCATATGTGTCTGTCTGTCTGTCTATGCATAGGTGTCTGTCTGTCTATCTTGCATGTGTGTCTGTGCATATGTGTCTGTCTGTCTGCCTGTGCATATGTGTCTCTGTGTGTGTCTGTGTCTGCCTGTCTATCTGCTTGTCTGTGTGTTTATGATGTGTATGTGTGTCTGTCTGTCTATGCATGTGTGTCTGTGCATGTGTATGTGTGTCTGTCTGTCTGTCTGTCTATGCCTGTGTGTCTGTGCATGTGTGTGTCTGTCTGTCTATGCATGTGTGTCTGTGCATGTGTGTGTGTGTGTCTGTCTGTCTATGCATGTGTGTCTGTGCATGTGTGTGTAAATGTCTTTCTGTCTATTTCGTGGGTGTGTTTGTACATGTGTGTATGATAGTTTGTGTGTATGTGGTGTTTACTCACATGTGGGGGGGGCAGGAATACAAGCTCCCACACAGGGGAGCCACTGCCTGCTCTGTCTCTCTCCACATACCCTAAGATATTCTTATTAAACATGGAGCTAGGCTGACAGCCAGCCAGACCCGTGGATCCTCCTGTATTCCCCAGGCTGACCTGACTCTGGAGTTAGCAGTGTGTGTGACTGTGTTTAACTTTGTGTGTGGGTGCCTTGCTTTATGCTTGCACAAGTGATCTCAGGTTGAGCCATCTGCCCAGCCACTTATGAAGACTTTGGGCTTAACTCTAGTCAGGACATTTTGCTCGTAGGCATACTCGGCTCTTACCACTCTCATTCTTTAGATTTACTGTTTCATGCTCTCCTCTGAAATATTTCTGTTCTCTCTTGTCCCCTTTGTCACAGCCCAGCAGCTCAGCAGCTCATCCCTGCATTATTGAGTCAACCCCTGGGTGTTCACCCGCCATGACTGCTGGAAGGTTTATCATGTAAAGCCTTGCTTCAGCTGTCACCCACTCGGGTTAACGCCCCATAGCGATGCTAACTGAAGTCATCAATTCTGCACATCACTCACTTTGTAGCAGGACTTGTGCTATGCTGTTTTCCACGTGGTATTTTCATTAATTCTCAAAACTGTCCTATGGGCTAAATAATTACTACCTTTTCTTTAATAATTCAGGGACAGTGAGGATCATAACGTTATGAAAAACAACCACCTGGCCCACACATAGGCATTTGTTTTTCTTCAGCTGTTAGGACAAGTTTCAAAAATACTTAGATAGCAAATCCCACTAATCAAAAATATAATTACACATTTATATAGCTTATACCAGTGGACAGAATTCTCCCTGTGCCAGTACTGTGGTGCTGCTAAGCCTGTATGGGTTTCTGAAATTTGGGGGCTGGGGGTCGAGGTCAGTTCCTGGCCTCTTTAGCTTACAGAGGCTGCCACATTCCACAGCTCATGGCTGTTTTCCATCTTTAGAGTCAGCAGACACAAGACGCTAACCTCTGCTTTCCAGCCACACGTGCCTCACTGACTCTCCTGTCTTCTTCTTGTAACCCTTATAAGGATGACAAGGCCTCTCTGATTACATTAGATGCACCTGGACATCCAGGATCGCCTAACTGTCTCAAGATGCTTAACTTCCTCACATTTGCCCAGTCATTCTGCCTAATAAGGCAATAATTACAAGTCCCATGGATTAAGCCCTGATATCTTCAGAGACATCATTCAGCCTCCTACATGTAGGATAAACATTCCTTTTAAGTGTGCATAGAACATTCATCTCTATAGACTACCTTCTGGCCCATAAAGTCAATCTCAATAAATTTATAAAAATTAGAATTATACAAAATGTCCTCCCTGACCCCAAGGGAATTAAGCTACAATTTGGAATGTAGAAAATATCTAGGGAAAAAGACTTCAAATAACTAAAATTTATACAATACTAATTCATTCTGAAATCTTAAAAAACAAATCACAAGAGACATTAGAAAATACTTTGAGTAAAAATAAAAACACAGTGTACCAACATTAGGGGACATCGCTGAAGTAGTGGTAAGTAGAACATTTGTATTGCATAAAAAGAAATATGTGGGAACAGTAAGCTATACTCTCATCTTACAAAGAGAGCAAAATGGAAGAAACTAAACTCAAAGCAGTAGGAGAAATACCGAAATATTTTATAACTCCAATTGGAAGTCTCAAACTGATTGTAGATACAATGGTAATCAGTAATATCTGCTTGTGATGTAATGGCATATGAAAATGAAAGACATAGATGCTGGCAGGCTAGAGCAGAGGCAGGAGTGGAAGGGGAGCAGCAAAGGTGGCATGCAGCTTCAACAAGGGGTCCAGGACATTTTACCATGGAAGGTAACATCCTTTATAGACACAGTGCTTCCACCACACTTCTTCAAACTACACGAAAATTAACTCAAAATGAATCAAAGACTTGTGATAAGTAAAAGTCAGTATTGTTTTTTTTTTAATATAAAGTCTTCGTGATCATGGAGTAGGCAAAGCTCTCTAAGAAAAGATGCAAGAGGCATGGATCCAAAAACTTTTTGAATGTTTTTGTATCAGTTGAAGTGATATGAATATTTTAAAACTCTGCTTTTTAAAAGAATACTCTTCCGAACTGGAAACTCAAGCCACAGAGCTGGGAAATGTCATTCATGCCTTACAATTTTGTTATAGCTTACAAAAGTAAAGAGTATCGGCTTGAGTCAGCATAAGCAATGAGTGTCTGAATCAGTTTACGCCTTGCAGCTTTTAGAGCACGAGTCTGTGTTGAAATGTTGTCAACGTTTATCTGAAAATCAGGTTGTTTTCTGTCTTGTTTTGGGTTTTGGTATTTTTGTTTTGTTTTGTTTTGTTTTATTTTTTCGAGACAGGGTTTCTCTGTGTAGCCCTGGCTGTCCTGGAACTCACTCTGTAGCTCAGGCTGGCCTTGAACTCAGAAATCCACCTGCCTCTGCCTCCCAAGTGCTGTGATTAAAGGTGTGCGCCACCACTGCCCGGCTGAAAATCAGGTTTAACTGGCTGTTTGTAGTTTATCTAACAATGCTGTGTCCAAGCAATATGTATTCTGAATTTGTGCAGAATTTTCACATGATTCTTACTATGATCAGACAAGCTGAGCATTTGGCAATAGATGTGAAGCTAAAGACCCGTTTACGTGTTGCAGGGGAAGAGATTTTGGAAAATAGTTTGCCAAAGTACTTGGAAATTACACACATCCTTTCAACTGTGATTCTGCTCCTAAGTTTTCACCCAAGGAAAAAATGGCAATATTTTTATTCTTGAAGACTTGCAGATAAATGTTTGTGCCACCTTTACCCATAAATGTCAAGAACCAGA
Source organism: Uromys caudimaculatus (assembly GCA_028551405.1). Lineage (NCBI taxonomy): Eukaryota > Metazoa > Chordata > Mammalia > Rodentia > Muridae > Uromys > Uromys caudimaculatus. The sequence continues at coordinate 40,503,325 of CM052717.1, read as the reverse complement.
AACAAGTGTCCATCAGTGAGATTATGGATAAACAAGCCATGGTGGGTAGATATAATTAAATGCCAAAAAGGAGACAAAGAGTTCACACATACCCAGCAACACGGATTAATCTCCATGACAGACAAAGACAAAAATCTACATACTGTTAACATGTGCTACGCCACCCCACCACACCCCACCCCATCAAAAATCAAACTACTATAACGTGACTGAAGTCAGAAAAGTGTTTTTATTTCCCCTTGAGAGAGAATAACAGTGGTCAATTGAAAGGAAGGAAACACTGGAGAAACTTTCAGAACAATATAATGGCTTCATACATTATTGTAATAACCAGAAAGATGTGCTCACATTCCAAATTAACAGAAGAAATTGGTGATTTGGTCAAAGAAATAGATAGAAGGTAAAAAGAGAGTATAGGGCTAAAGTGTCAAATAACGAACAGAAATAAGAGCCCTAATATGCCACCTGCATCCATGTGACACTGGTCTGCAGATATGCAGTCATGGGATCATGGAAACTTCCACCAACACTTCAGTATGGCTCACTTTTGTGGCCCCTGCTAAGCAGTTGACTCTGTCAAGGTGAGGCTGACTATCCCCTTCCCAGGCAGCAGCTCTCAGAAACACATGGAAGTGGGTGATGAACACAAGCGTCATAGTCCCAGTGAGAAGCACCTGGCCACAGAAGTAGCTGATGACGATCTAGGTAAAGAGTGGAAGGGTTCCATGATCTCAGTCAGGGGTGGGAAAGACAAACAAGGTTTTCCCAAGAAGCAAAGGTCAAGATGGCAGAGTGCACTTGCTGTCGAGTAAGGGGCATTCTTGTTACAGATCAAGGAGAACTGGAAAGAAGGAAGGGCAAATCTGTTTGTGATATGACTGGATGTCAATCTTATGAGAGAAGGATATTCCTGGACTGACCAGTACCTCTGTGCATCAGCAGGTAGGGCCCAAATGAGCTAGCAGAACGCAAAAGCTGTTCAAGCTCTCCAGAGAAGACAACGTCCACAGACAGGTTGTCAGAAAGCCCTTAAGGAAGAAGGTGAGAAGCCCAGGTCCAAAGCACCCAAGTTGCATCATGCTGTTACCCCACGTGCTTAACACACACAGTGATGGATTACTCCAAAGAAACAACACATAAGAAAAACAAGAAGGAGCCTGCAAAATGTGCTAAACGTTTGGCCAAGAGAAAGAAAGAAGCCAAATAAAACTCTGGGGACAGATCATCAAGACACATAGGCTGTCTTCTCTGAGAACATCTGCTTCTAAGTCCAATCTGGCAATGCATTGAGATAGGACTTACTCCATGTTAGTCCAGCTCGTACTCGCAAGAAAAAGGAGCCATCCTATAAATGAGCTGAGATAGTATATTCATAAAATAAGAATTACTAAAGGAATCTGCTTAAATTACATGAGAATGAGATTAAGAGGAAGAAAGGCAATGTCAGAAGAGAGAACTGTAACTCAAGTAAATATACAGTGTTGCTTTTGCAATGCAACCATGATCTGTCAGAAAGTCACAGGCGTCTGTCATTTAATATTTGCCTGGCTTATAAACTGAATATGATATCCTTTTCTTCCTGATGGAAGGACTTTGTCATAAAAAAAAAATTAAAATTAGAATCACTGCTCAATGCAAATGTTTATATATCCAATTAAAGAGGCTGAATCTTCAAGAGACAGAAATAATTCAACAGATGGAAATGTCATAAAAAGCTGACTTATCCTTCAAAGGAGGAAGCGTGCACCATTTCCCAATGTACAGATGTGGTATTCCTTATCATCAGGACCTTGTAAAATGTGAGCATATAAAACATTGAATATCCTAGGCGTGTTTAGTACAAAGTGTAAACACCAAGACGGGGTGGTTAGCATATAAAGGCCTCAGCTGAGCTCCCTGAACTTATTACCTTACCAATCTAAACACAGGACTAGACCCTGCTATGGGACGGGAGGTTTATTTTTATAAAGCGGCACAGAGATGTAATAGTGAAAGTACCTAAAAACCTCACAAATCTTAGATAAAGGAAGACGTCTCGTCAAATGGCAATCCTGAGCTGTAAACTGACCGGCACAGAGCATTGTGTGCGATTGTCCACGTTTATGAAACGTGCTTTGAAAAGAAAGACAGCATCTGAAGCTTTCCTAGTACAACATGCGAAAAGCAGAAATCCTCAGGCCAGCTTAGCTTTTCAGAGTAAATCGAGAACAGAAAAAGTTTAGTAAATAGACCCTGACGGAGTGGAAGCCCGGTTAAATAGCAAACAGAGGCTTAAGTATCCTATCGTTATTTGAAGTGATTAACAGAGCTGGATCCCCAGGCCTCAGGGAACTGGTTCTGGCTGGCGCAATGGGAAATACGAACGGACAACAGGAACAGGAAGTGAAGCTTGCTTGCTTTGACAGAATGAAGTAGAGCTGCAACAAAGACATGTTCCAGAGGGCATGTGAGAAGGCAGTGGGCTAGACAGATGGTGCCCATGCCCGGCAGCCACTGATCATTCAACAAATAAATACATTCACACCGAGCCTCTGCTATCTGATAATTCCTAAGGAACAGCATTCGATAAGATAGAATCTCTTCCTTCTGAGGGTTAGGTTGAGTTGGGAGAATCAGGCAGGTGAGCACAATTCAGAACAATAGGATACAGAGAGAAGAGCCGTTCTGCTAGGGGAAGCTTCTAGAAAGATCACTTGGCCTACAGCATGGTGCTTGAAGAACTTATGTCGTAGAGACATGGGGAGGAGAGCAAAGGGTGCTACAGTGTGAGGAGCAGGCATGACAATAAAGGGGCAGAGAGAAAAAAGAGTGAGGGGCAGTGAGGCACAGTTACGGGATAGTCATGTACACCGAGTGGTGGGCCTGAAATTTTATCTTGAAAACAGCAGAGAGCAGAAGAGACATGATCACCAACCAAAGAGTACACATGGAGGGACCCGTGGCTCCGGCCACGTATGTGGCAGAGGAGGGCCTTGTTGGACATCAGTGGGAGGAGAGGCCCTTGGTCCTGTGGGGATTCGATGCCCCGGTGTAGGAGAATGCCAGGGTTGGAAAGCGGGAGCGGGTGGGAAGGTGGGGGAGCACCCTCATAAAGGCAGGGAGAGGGGGGAGTGGATAGGGATTTTCCGAGGGGAGACCTGGAAAGGGGATAACATTTTAAATGTCAATAAAGAAAATATCCAACAAAAGAAAAAAAATTCATGTCAGTGCAGAGAATAGACGATAGGGCCAAGCTGGACAGAGGAGAAATAATGTGCGGGAGAGAATGATGGCCACTTTTCCTGAGAAGAAACCACGAGATGAAGGGAAGGGGGCAGGGTCGAGCGGCACCAAGGACACAGAAGCACCTAGTGATTGATCGTTGAGTTTTGAAGACGAGTGTGGACTAGAACAACTGTTTGGTGTTGTGAGGGCTGCAGCTCACCACTTACTGAAGAAGGAAATGGTGAAGGATGAGTTTGGAGGAGAGGAAACAGAGTGTCCTCATCACCAGTATGTACGATGATCACTAAGAGGAAAGAGAGACAGAGAGAGACAGAGAGACAGAGAGAGAATATAAAAATACTAGGATATGGTATGTTCTCCAAAAGTTCCTTTAAGAGGTGATCTAGCAAATAAAACCAAAAACTAGAACTAAAGAAACCCGGAAGATCATGGGAGCCCAAGGAAGGGAGTCTTGTGAGAACTGGGATGTGCTGAACAGCACTGAGGACTGCAGGGGAAATATAAAATGGAGACTATAAAACACCCATTAAATTTAATAACATTTACACAAATAACAGTGGGCCTGTGTTGCAGAGCAGTGGGTCCCTCCTTCGCAGGAAGGAAGGAAGAAAGCTATTTTCAGTGCTTCTCTGTGACCTGCTGGCTCTCTGAAGCCATCCGCTCTGCTCAGACCCTCAGCTCGACAGTATTTCTACTGCGGCTTGCTTTTGCACTGCTCTAAACACTCCCTGCTCCCCTTGCTTTTATAACATTGCAGCAGAATTACCTCCCTGGGCCTTGCTAGCAATGAGAGTCAACCATTATTAGCAGCTCATTAATTACCATGCCTTTGAAAGAGATGTCGTGAGCACCAATCCTCACCTCTTTAAACACACACACACACACACACACACACACACACACACACACACACACACCGTGAGCCTGTCCTCTCCCACACCATCACCCACCCCCTCTCTTCAGTGATATTTCCTCATCCAGTGACATTGTGTTGTCCTTAACTCTGAAGGCTTGCTTTCCATGTACCTTTAAGCTTCCTAGAAACACAGGAAGCCTCTTGTGCTTGGCTCTTGCCTGCCTGCCCACGCTTGTGCAGTGAATTCTTCACAAATATTTACCAAATTTAAATTGTTTGAATGAACAGATTAATCACTTACCTGACTCCCTTCAGGTGTCAGCTCTCTATAGAGGTTGGAGAGTGTTATAAACTTTCACTTTGGAAGATAAACTCCTTCCATTGTGGTCTGGATTTAAAGGCCTAACTCAACCTGTAGTTTCAACATTAGGCTATTCAATTAATTGATGTTTAGTGAGTCACTGTAAAAAAAAAAAAAAACATTTTTGATGGGCTAAGAGTATTTTGATTCAATTCATATTAACAAAATAGTACTACTTTGAATCAGAATTGTTGAATAAAATGAACTATACCAAGACAAAGGTGAGTAAATGTGAGTGTCAGATGCTGAAAAGTGTTTTAAAAGATTCAACATTCTTCCCTCATAAGAACACTCTACAACTCATAGTAGAGAAAGACCACTAAAGTTAAAGCTATACCTGCAACGTCCCTACCTAATACACGCAACAGTAAATACGTGTAAACTACCCACCTAATACACTGAACAGCAAATGCGTGTGAAGTCCCTACCTAATACAGTAAATATATGCAAAGTCAGTACCTAGTATGCTCAACAGTAAAAGGTTGAAAGAACTTTCTCTAAGATCATGAACAAGAGAGAAATGTTGTCATAGTCTATTTTCTGCAGTTAAAACAAAATAATTAGGAGGAGAGGCCCTTGGGCCTGAGGGTGTTAGAGGCCTCAGTATAGGGGAATGCCAGGGAGGAAAGACGGGAGTGGGTGGGTGGGGGAATACCCTCATAGAGGCAGGGGAGGGGGGAGGGGATAGGAGGTTCCAAAGGTGGGATCTGGAAAGGGGGAAACATTTGAAATGTAAATAAAGTATCAAAAAACCCACAAAATAATAATAATAATAATAATAATAATAATAATAATAGTAATTAATGTGGAGTAATAGAAAGGAAAGAAAGTTAGTTCATGGGTTAGAGATCTAAGACTGTGGTATAAGCACCTACTCAACTTCACAAGAGCTTGTGATGGATGTCATCCCCAGGGTGGAGTGTGTGCAGATAGCACAGCAAGTGCTGAGACAGGAATCTAGAGGGGAGTCTCAAGGGTGACCACTCCAGGAGAACATGATCCTTTCTGAAGTCAAATGTGCTCATGACCTAACCACCTTCCCAAAGACCAGTGGTTCTCAACCTTCCTGATGCTGCGACCCATTAATATAGTTCCTCATGTGGAGGTGACCCCAAACATAAAATTATTTTCATTGCTACTTCATAATGTAATTTTGTTAGTGTTGTGAGCTGTAATGTAAATATTTTTGGACAAAGAGGTTTGTCAAGGGGTTGAGACCCACAAGTTGAGAGCCTCTGAACTAGACTCACGTCTTAAAGGTCCTGACACTTCAATACCACACTGGAGACCAGGTTTTCAGCAAATAAAAACCTCATAGCTATATATTCAAATGATATCTGAAACACAGAAGATGGCTACTGTTACTACAGCTGTTCAGCATAGTCTTAAAAGTCCTAACAAAGCTCATAAGCAAATACATAAATGAACACTTAAAAATACAAAGCAAGAAAATTAGAAAAGATTATCCATTTTCAGATAGCATAATTTCATATGTACAAACCCCACAACATTTTATACACGCACATACACACACACACACACACACGCACACATATATACACCTCAGACTTTTCACTGTGACCAAACAGCTAAGAGACACAGCTTAAGAGGAATTATTATTTGTTTTGGCTTAAGTTTTAGAGGGTTCAGTCCAGCGTGGCATGCACAGTGTGGCAGAGCAGAGTAGGTCATCGCCTGGTGGTTAGCAAGCAGAAGAAGGGGATAAAGGAAGGGGTTGATACAGAGATATCCTGGAAGGACACACCCCCAAATGACCTGCTTCCTCTAGCCACACCCACAAATGACCTGCTTCCTCTAGCCACACCCACAAATGACCTGCTTCCTCTAGCCACACCCACAAATGACCTGCTTCCTCTAGCCACACCCACCTCCCACCTTTCACCACATCTTGATGCCACCATGTAGTGCATCCAACAAGAGATTCATTGGTGCAGAACCCTCCTGAACTACATCAGCAAATAGGCCATTAGATCTCTGGGAGGCTTTACTGACCTCCCAGGCATTTCTCAATCCAGTTGAGTTGATAGTTAGGATTAGCCATCAAATGAAAAAAAAAAAAGAAATCAGCAAAATTTCCAGACAAAAATTGTGTTTCTGTATGCTAGCAATGAACATCTTTTTTAAAAAATTTAGAAAACAATTCTATTTACAATATCATCAAGAAAATAAGCTAGTTGTAAGCCTAATTAAAGATATAAAATACTCATGCATTGAAACCTACATTAAAAATCACTGAGCAAAATTTTAAAATCTATATCTATGTTCGTGACTGCAAATCTTAATATTATCAAAAGTGTCAATACTGTCAAAACAATCTATACATCTTACAAAATCTTTATCATGTTACAAGAATACTTTTGAAGAGAAAGAAGAAAGTCCATCCTAAAATGCATCTGATGCTTTTATTTTGAATTTGAAATTTCTCCTAAAGGCTCAAATTTTTTTTTTTTATTTACATTTCCGATGATTCCCCTTTTCTTTGGAAACCCCGTGTCCCCTCCCCCTCCCTGCCTCTGTGAGGGAATTCCTCCTCCCACCCACCCGCCCACCCATTCCCATATTCCCACCTTGACATTCCCTTTTACTGGGGCCACTAGCACCCTCAGGCCCAGAGTCCTCTCCTTTCTCCCTGGTGGCCATCGAGGTGATTCTTCTGCCTCATATGTAGTCCAAATCATGGGTCAATAG
>CM052717.1:40479019-40495674 GCA_028551405.1 Uromys caudimaculatus | reverse complement strand
TCAGTCTGTTTATCCTTAGAGTATAGGAAGGCTACTGATTTGTTTGAGTTAATTTTATATCCAGTCACATTGCTGAAGTTGTTTATCAGCTGTAGCAGTTCTCTGGTGGAGTTTTTCGGGTCACTTAAGTATACGATCATATCATCTGCAAATAGTGATATTTTGATTTCTTCCTTTCCAATTTGGATCCCTTTGACCTCCTTTTGTTGTCTAATTGCTCTAGGTAGACCTTCAATTACTATATTGAATAGATAGGAAGAGAGAGGGCAGCCTTGTTTAGTCCCTGATTTTAGTGGGATTACTTCGAGTTTCTCTCCATTTAGTTTGATGTTGGCTACTGGTTTACTGTATATTGCTTTTACTATGTTTAGGTATGGGCCTTGAATTCCTGATCTTTCCAAGACTTTTATCATGAAGGGATGCTGAATTTTGTCAAATGGTTTTTCAGCATCTAAGGAAATGACCATGTGTTTTTTTTCTTTGAGCTTGTTTATGTAGTGGATTACATTGATGGATTTCTGGGTATTGAACCATCCCTGCATCCCTGGGATGAAGTCTACTTGATAATGATGAATGATCATTTTGATGTGTTCTTGGATTCAGTTTGTGAGAATTTTATTGAGTATTTTTGCATCAATATTCATAAGGGAAATTGGTCTCAAGTTTTCTTTCTTAGTTGGGTCTTTGTGAGGTTTTCATATCAGTGTAATTGTGGCCTCATAGAAGGAATTGGGTACTGTTCCTTCTGTTTCTATTTTGTGGAATAGATTGAAGAGTATTTGCATTAGGTCTTCTCTGAAGGTCTGGTAGAATTCTGCAGTGAACCCATCTGGTCCTGGGCTTTTTTTTTTTTTTTTTTTTTTGGTTGGGAGACTTTTAATGACTGCTTCTATTTCTTTAGGCATTATGGGATTGTTTAGATGGTTTATCTGATCCTGACTTTACTTTGGTATTTGATATCTGTCTAGAAAATTATCCGTTTCATCCAGATTTTCCAGTTTTGTTGAGTATAGGCTTTTGTAGTAGGATCTGATGATTTTTTGAAATTCCTCAGAATCTGTTGATATCTCTCCCTTTTCATTTCTAATTTTGTTAATTTGGATCCTGTCTCTGTGCCCTCTGGTTAGTCTGGCTAAGGGTTTATCTATCTTGTTGATTTTCTCAAAGAACCCTCTCCTGGTTTTGTTGATTCTTTGTATAGTTCTTTTTGTTTCTACTTGGTTGATTTCAGCCCTGAGTTTGATTATTTCCTGCCTTCTACTCCTTTTGGAAGCATTAGCTTCTTTTTGTTCTAGGGCTTTCAGGTGTGCTGTTAAGCTGCTAGTGTATGCTCTCTCCAATTTCTTTTTGGAGGCACTCAAAGCTATGAGTTTTCCTCTTAACACTGCTTTCATTGTGTCCCATAAGTTTGAGTATGTTGTACTTTCATTTTCATTAAATTCTAGGAAGTCTTTAATTTCTTTCTTTCTTTCTTTCTTCCTTGACCAAGTTATCATTGATTAGAGCATTGTTCAGCTTCCATGTGTATGTGGGCTTTCTGTTGTTATTGTTTCCATTGAAGACCAGCCTTAGTCCATAAGTGATCTGATAAGAAGCATGGGATTATTTCAATCTTCTTGTATCTGTTGAGGTTTGTTTTGTGACCGATTATATGGTAAATTTTGGAGAAGGTACCATGAGGTGCTGAGAAGAAGGTATATTCTTTTGATTTAGGATGAAATGTTCTATAGATATCTGTTAAATCTATTTGGTTCATAACATCTGTTAGTTTCACTGTTTCTCTGTTTAGTTTGTGATTCCAAGATCTGTCCGTTGATGAGAGTGGGGTGTTGGTCTCCTACTATTATTGTGTGAGATGTTATGTGTGCTTTGAGCTTTACTAAGTTTCTTTTTTGAATGTGGGTGCCCTTGCATTTGGAGTATAGCTGTTCAGAATTGAGAATTCTTCTTTGTAGATTTTCCCTTTGATGAGTAGGAAGTGTCCTTCCTTATCTTTTTTGATGACTTTTGGGTGAAACTAGATTTTATCAGATATTAGAATGGCTACTCCAGTCTGTTTCTTGGGACCATTTGCCTGGAAAATTGTTTTCCAGCCCTTTACTCTGAGGTAGTGTTTCCTGTCCCCGACTCTATCTCAGTCTGTTTGTCCAGAGGGTTCCAGGCTGGTCCTGGTGAGCAGTGGTGCTTGCCTTGACCCTACTCACAGCTTTTCCACGCTCCTGGGAGGGTAGCTTTCTCCTGGCGCTAGTTGGCTATGGAGCCCTGGTGGCCGAGGCAGAGGCCTCCACCAAGATGATAATTTCAAGTTCCATCCATTTGCCTGCAAATTTCATTAAGTCATTGTTTTTAATAGCTGAGTATTTACTCCATTGTGTAAATGTACCACATTTTTTGTATCCATTCCTCTGATGAGGGACATCTGGGTTGTTTCCAGCTTCTGGCTATTATAAATATGGCTGCTATGAACATAGTGGAGCATGTGTCTTTATTACATGCTGGAGCATCTTCTGGGTATATGCCCAGGAGTGGTATGGCTGGGTCCTCAGGTAGTATTATGTCCATTTTTCTGAGGGTCCGCCAAACTGATTTCCAGAGTGGTTGTACCAGCTTGCAATCCCACCAACAGTGGAGGAGTGTTCCTCTTTCTCCACATCCTCGCCAGCATCTGCTGTCACCTGAGTTTTTGAACTTAGCCATTCTGACTGGTGTGAGGTGGAATCTCAGACTTGTTTTGATTTGCATTTCCCTGATGACTAAGGATGTTGAACATTTCTTTAGGTGCTTCTCAACCCTGCAAATTTCCTCAGTTGAGAATTCTCTGTTTAGCTCTGTTCTCCATTTTTTTGATAGGATTTTTTGGTTCTCTGGAGTCTAACTTCTTGAGTTCTTTGTATATATTGGATATTTGCCCTCTATCGAATGTAGGATTGGTTAAGATCTTTTCTCAATCTGTTGGATTTTTTAGTGATAGTGATACTCATTCTAGTTTCCCTTAAACCCAGAGCACGGTGTGCACAGCTTCAGATGGAGCACTTGAGGTGCTTTCCCAGGGCCTTCTTCTGCCACAGGGACTGAGCTCCAGTTTTGTTTGCCCTTTCCTCCCCCTGCTTTTGAGACCATTGGTCACAGTTTTCTTAGGTAGAAGTTTTCCCCTGGATTTACCCTCATGACTCTTAGTTATGGATGGGCAACAATTCCTGCGATCCAGGCAGCAGTGAATTTTGCAATGCTTTCTCTGTTCTTCGTTTCCTTTTGGAATCTTGGCTCCCAAAGTCCTACTTTGGTCTCTTATTTGAAAACAGACTATAAATGCTTCTGGACTTTTCTTATTTTACATTAATAGACTAAATCTCATGCAAGGCCACCATGCTGCAGCTAGAAGTGAAGCCCACTGTAGTATTTAGTGTCTTATCATTCTGCAGAGGTTGGGGACATTACAGATTTAGCAGTCAGCATGTTTTACTCTAGAAGCTTCTTTCCCCCACCTTACGGGGCTGCCCTTTGCTTTGTAATGGACAGAACACCCCAGGAATGGAGGCTTTAACATATCTGAAAATAATTGCCTGGTCTATGAGTTCTTTTCATTTAAAATCTTTATTTTGTTACTGTACCCAGAGAAAATTTAAATATTAACAGATAAAATGTCAAGCATCTTTTCTTATGTTGTCTGTGGGATTAATGACCCCTCTGAGAAAGTTTCTGTATCCTAAGGTTATAACATATCTTTCTAGGTTTTCATCTAAAAGTTCCTGCAGTTTCAGGTTTCCTGGGCCCTTGCCCCTCTGTACTTTATTACCTAGGGACGGTCACTTGTTCTAGCACCATGTATCAACATAGCAAGCACGTCCCAAATACTTGGCAATGACAACCTGTTTTCTCTTAAACATAATTTATCATTTAAAAGATTGCCAATATCATTTCTATACTTACATAAACTTGTTAAACGGAGTGATATCACAAATTCTATGGATTTTTTAAATCTCCCAAACATACATGCATCACAAAAATTAAAAACAAGAAAATACTTGTTAATGAATCCATTGAATTCAACAGCATTATGTATTTACATGCAGCATGACTCTTTTTACCTTCCCCAAAGCCTACACTGATGATGTGTTCTGTAATCAGTAATATTCATATAATAGATGGCTATTGTAATCATCAATAACAACCTAATCAACTGGTTTTGTGGCATTGTATGGGTCTTAAAGTTAGCTATAATTTGTTCAAATCTACATAAAACTTTTGGCATTTTGGACTCACACCATTCTTCTCTTGATAATGACTGTGTCCTCAAGGCGTAATGTTCTCTATGTGGTTCTCTGATGACTAAAATGTGTCTCACATAAATTGCTTAATGATTGGTTAATGAGCTGAGCTCTGAGCATGTGAAAGCCAACAGCAATAATGCAATGGTGTTTATTTTATAGTCCAGAAACTGCATTTTAAATGCTAGTATATGTTTATATGACAGCTCTATTAAATATAAAAGAGTCCCATTACACGGGCAAGTCCTTTGCATGGCATTTTATATGGTCTAAATAGCATGCCTAGCCCTGCAAATCCTCACACAAGACACTTTTAGAACTTTATTTATGTTAAAGATATAACAAACTAGTAACTAGAAAACTATAATGGGCACAAACGGCTAATAAAAATGAGATTGTTGAGAATTCTTCTTAAAAGAAACTTAGGAACTATCCCTGGTAAAGCAAAAGTCAAGGATTGATGTCACTGGAATCCCGCCACCGGGCAATCACCGACATCTGCTCTCAGGTGCTCCCTGGTTCCAGTTTCTTTGTTCTGTTCAAAACAAAACAGCCAGTGCCTATTAAGATTGGTATTTACCCTACTTTTTAGTCTAGTACCTACTGAGCCAGTCCTCCCTTAAGATAGTTTTATTTTCCCACTGTAGTATTTGACTTCTGAGCAAAAGTAGGGCAGATACCCTACCTACCTTTTGCAAGTGAGGGAAGAATGTCAAAGCATGCTCAGACTCTGTGTGAACATCTGTCACTGAACTGCATATGTGTGCAAACATGTGTATATGTCATTCATGTGTGCAAACGTGTGGATGTGTCATACATGTAAGGCTCTGACACATGGATCACTTCTCAGCTGAACTCTGTTTAGACAAGCTGGCTAACCTGAACTGGTTAGATCCTTTATTTATAGACTCAAAATGATTCGATCTGGGTTAGATATCAGCTCCACAGATAGCAGTGTTTGGGGTCAAAATCCTTTTTATTGTATCTTCCTGAATTCAGCAACCATTCATGTAATCCTTATCTCAGCAGAGAAAAAGACTTTCCCAGAGAGAGAGCTAATCAAGGGTAAAATGCTGCTCGACCTGTTCCCGTCCACTGTGTGTATGTGTGTACAGATGGGTCAAAGGATGTATAGAAATCCCGACTTTCTAAATTAGCGCCTCCTAATGAGTGTTGCTCATTCATTACCAGCTGATACACAGCTAATGTACGAACAGAGGCTGTACCCAATCGTCATTAGAGAGGCTCCTTCCTGTGGCTGATGGGAGCAGATGCAGAGACACATAGACAAACATTAGGGAGAGCTTGGGGAACCCTGCAGAAAAGGGGGAGGAAGGATTATAGGAGCCAGAGGTGTTGAGAACACCAGGAGAACATGACCCGCCGAATCAACTAAACAGGGCTCATTGGGGCTCACAGAGACTGAAGTGTCAATCACAGAGCCTGCAGGGCTCTATGCTAAGTCCTCTGCATACCTGTTGTGACTGTTTAGCTTGGGGTGTTGATGGAAGTATCTTTGACTCCTTTGCCTGCTCTTGGGACTCTTTTCCTCCTCCTGGGTTTGCCTTGTCCAGCCAGGATATGAGGAGTTGTGCCTAGTCTTACTGTATCTTTGTTACATCCTGTTTGGTGGATATCCCTGGGAGGCCTGCTCTTTTCAGAGGGGAAACTGAGGTAGAATGGATCTGGGGGAGAGGGGAAGTGGGAGGAGAGGAGGGAGGGAAGGTTTCAGTGGGGATGTATTGTATGAGAGAAGAATTAAAAAATGGAGTGAGGCAGATGAAAAAGATGCTATTACTTGGTGTGCAGAGGGAGGTAGGAGCCCCAGTGGACATAGTTTGAAAACAGCTCACTCGCTGTTACTGGGTGAACAGGCTACAACCTTTCAATGGTCAGAGTGGTACTCTGCCTTCAAAGTCAGCAACCATGCTTCTCACCCAGTGTGGAAATTCATTCCTCAGCACCCAGAAAATGGTCGCCAACCTATTTTCTTCCTCTTGGTGTTAAGAAATTTATGACCAGCTTCATTTATCTAGAAGAAATTTTTGACAGGACTGTTCCTAACCCCTCTCATGCTTGATTTGTGTACATATGTCACTTAAAAGAAAATGGTCATCCAAGAACAGCTGGCTCCTTGTAGAAGCTTTCCATTGCTGTTCTTGGAATTTTCTTCTGTGCCGGAGAGGAATTTTTAATGCACAATTACGTGTGTGTGTGTGTGTGTGTGTGTGTGTGTGTGTGTGTGTGTGTGTGTGTGTGTGTTCAGCAGTGTCCCTGTTCTGTTCTGTTCCTAAGCCTTTGCTTACTAAGTGAAGAAGAGAACTGGAAGCTCCCTGAGGCTCTAGACACTGAAAGAGCACAGAGGCCATTGTGGGGAACCAGAAAGAGGCTAGAAAGCTAGATACATTGACAAAAGTCTGGGAAAGAAAAGGCCATGCTGGAGCAATTGCCAATGCTTCGTCAACACTGTTCCAGCTTTTCTTCTTACAGGAGAAAGCACTAAATGTAGGGTTAATGGCTCAAAATTTATGCACTGTTTCTATTTTAATGATATATCTAAATGTCTTTCTTGAAATTCTTCTTTTTCTATTTTAGTGTGTGTTATATAAGTGGTGTGTGTGTGTGTGTGTGTGTGTGTGTGTGTGTGTGTGTGTGTGTGTGTGTGTGTATGTGTGTGGTATACATGTATGTGTCTGTGCTCCCATATGTATAGCTACATACGTGTGGATGGGTGCAGGGGCACAGGTGTACATGTGTATGTATTACATGCACTCATGAGCCTGAGGTTGATAACTGGGTTGATAACTACATTGTCTTCCTTCATATTCATTGATATATGGTCCCTCTGTCAGACATGCCTGTCTCACTGGCTGGTTTACTCTGGGGATCTCTTGTTACTCTTTCCAAGGCTGGAATTACAGGCTAGCCAACATGACCACCTATCATTTATTTTGTAGTTTCTAGGGATCTGAATTCAGTTCCTCACACTTGCAGGGCAAGCACTTTAACCACTGAGCTGTCTCCCCCAGCCCTTGAAATCCTTCTTAAACAAACACACAGGAGTACCAACCTCATGTTTTAAATGACCAGATATTATAAATTTTCATAATTTTTCCTGCCACTTTGTTAGACTTTTGATGCTGTAATACTAACCTGAAACAAGTTTTACAAGGAAGAAGGATTTATTCTGGCTTATGGTGTTAGTCCATGCTCATTCAACTCCATTGGCCATAGTAGGAATTTCCAATCCTAATAAGCCCATATAAAAGACATACAATCCAGGTATTTTAAGTATAAGCCATGCCTAGATTGGGCAGATCTATGGTTAGACCAACTTATTTCCCAGCTCTAATGCACCTTGTTACTTGTTGTTTCTCTCGGCCATATGGTCCTGATCTATGGTAGCTTCTTCCCACTCCCATCTTCCTCCTCTTCCTCTCTCTTCCTCTACCTGCAACCTCCTCTCAAACCTCCAGTCCCACCTCTCTCCCTCCACTGCCCAATCACAGGCTCTAGCTTTTTATTGACCAGTTAAGTTAGGAAGAAAGTTCACATGGCATCATGTGAGTATGTGAGGATCTGCTCATTGGTGGAAATCACATCTTTAGGAACCAGTACTTAGCATTAGATACAAGCAACATCAGACCAAACCACTACAACTGGCCCAGATCATGAAGCCAAGTGAAACATTAAAACTATATAATATCTAAAAGAAAACATGGGGACCTTTGTGATCTTAGGTTGGGCAACTATTTCTTACAGGACAAAATCTCAATGCAAGATAGAACCAGTTAGCAACTTGTCTATCATAAAATTGAGAACAAGTGGTCTTTAAGAACACTATTAGGAATGTATAAACTTATAGGATTCTAGGACATGCACACTCATGTAGACCTGGAGAAGGATGACACGGAGGTGGAGACATAAGGCTTTGAGTATGAGGATGTATTAAAAGCAGGATCTGTAAAGTGAGGCCATTTCTGAGTGTAATGACCATGCCAAATATCGAAGGGATAATTCAAATATTGCACTTTAAGTATGTGTTTCCTCTCTCAACTATCATCCAATAAAGCTGTTAAAAATCTCTGCATGCTGACTGGATTATAACAATGATTTATTCAGATACAACTCGATGGTAACTTTCCTTCTTCCATGTCTATTATGTAGGCTGCCACCTGAAGGTGTGGCCCAGATTAAAGCTGGATCTTCCCACGTCACAAGATTTAACTAAGGAAACTCCCTCACAGGTATACCAGCTTGGCTTTTAATTGATTCCGGATGTAGTCAAGTTGACAACCAAGAAGAGTTATCATACCATCTCTCTGGCCCTAAGTTCATCTTTGCAGTATGACTCCAGAGTATTAGGCCCAGCACTGAGCTGAGCTCAGTACAAGAAATAGTGACCACTTGCCTCCAATGCCCTATCTAGAGCCTCCCTTAGGCAACTCACGGCTTTCTTTACTCTGTTTCCAGGTTTGTGGTTGCACAACACTGATTGTTGTTGTTTTGTTGTTTTTATTATTACTATTACCATTATTATTATTTATTGCTAGTATCTTTGTTCTCTGGGCTTATATTCTAGGTGAACTTCTTTGAAACAAGACGGATAAAGCTGTTAAATAACGTTCTTTCTCCATTTCCTCTTTCAGAAGCCCAGCAGTTCTTTGACTACATAACTGTGTTGGTTTAAATGAAACTACCCTCCATAGAGTCAGGCATTTGAGCACTTGGTTCCCAGTTGGATGCTCTGTTTAGGGAGGTGGGCCAGCCTTGCTGGAGGAAGTATGTCACTGAGGGTGGTCTATGAGAGCTCATAGTCTCTCGCTATTGCCTGTTTGCTATCTCTGTTTCCTTATAGAAGGTGAGGATATGATCGCTCAGCTTTATGGCGTGCTCCCACCGAGCTGTGGTAAACTCTTATCCTCAGCCAAAGTAAACTGTGCCTTCCTTTGGTCATGGTGTTTTATTACCGTAATAGAAAGGTAAAACAATGATGTTATTTGCTGTTTTTTGTTTTAATCTAAGACTTATTTTCCATTTGATAATTAAGAGGTAAGAGACTGAACTAAGAAAATGGGCTGTCTTCCTAAGGCAAATTAGTGAAAATAGTAGACTATTAATCCAGACAGACAAGACTTGGAAGGCTGCCTGGGGAGTAGCTCTGATTCTTGCCTTAATTTCAACCACAGTACTGCAAGCAGCAAGGGACCAGGATATTTGCATTTTCTGTGGAAAAAACAGGTACAAGTTTATGATGCTAAGAGACCAGAGTTAACAGAATGCAGTGGAAGGCCGTTCTCTGTGAAATAAGGCCATTGTTCATAGTCCCTGCATCGATATTAACGGCCACGTCTCTTTCTGAGTAGGACCGTCGTTGACTTCTCGTGACCACGTGAGTTCACCTTGCTTCTTTACATTTATTTCCTCTCCATCTTCACTGACTGTTAGTTATATACAACATTAAAACATACTTTTGTTATTTTATTTATTAAATGGAATGTTTTAAATTATTTCTCTTAAAGCACATGGGAAGAATCTAGTATCTTTGTGCTTTTTACCTGTACAGTCCTTGGTTTGCTTTTATTTTATTTTTTTAAGATTTATTTATTTTATGTGAGTACACTGTCACTCTCTTCAGACACACCAAAAGAGGGCATCGGATCCCATTACAGATGGTTATGAACCAACATGTGGTTGCCGGGAATTGAACTCAAGACCTCTGGAAGAGCAGTCAGTGCTCTTGACTGCTGAGCCACCTTTCCAGCCCTTGGTTTGCTTTTTATGAAGCTAATGGCACTGCTGTCTCTGTCCATTCATTATAGCTGGCTTAAAGTAACAAACACTTTAAGGAATTAAATTTTTAAAATGTGTGTGTGCATGTTCATACATGTGTAATGTGTACATAAGAGTGGAGTCCAGAAGGCAACCTCTATTGTTGATACTCAGGAGATTTTCATCTTTTTTTTTTTTTCTTTTTTTGGAGACAGGATCCTACCCCTCTCCCTGGCATGTGGGACTCAACAGACTGGCTGGTCAATAGACTCCAGGAAGCCTCCTGCTATCTCTGTCTCCCTAGCACTGGAGTCTCTAGCTCATGACCCTATAAGTGGTTTTGTGTTTGTGTGTGTGTGTGTATATGTGTGTGTGTGTGTGGGGGGGATTGAATTCGAGTTTTCAGATTTGTGCAGCCAGCATTTTAATGACTTGAGTTATCTCTCTAATCCCTAATTTAGTGAATTCTTATAGCTCATAGACCAATTAATAAGTGATGTCAGGGAGTGCATTACAAAAGACTTGACTATGTGTGAATATTTGGCATTTTTCTCCTTAAGATTTTTGTTCAATATGTTGTCTAATAAAAATATTAATGACTAAAATAAACAATTAAGTCTAAGTATTTGAAAAAGTTTTCTTGTTTAACAAAACTGCTGTAATCTTACAAAAATGCCTTGGCGAGATTCATTTATATTATGAAATCAGTAATGGTCCATGTGAAACATGAATTCTCTAATGTTGGTTTTGGCCACTTTCTTCATTTTTGAATGAGAGAGCAATTGTAACCACATTGTTTTCACCAAGAGAACACCCAAGACTCTGGCACTAACAATCCAGCTTTGCATAATGTAAGACCAGACCCCCACGCTTCTAAGAAAGTTTACCTCACCAATGATTACCAATCGCCTGTGAGTCATGTTCTATCCAATAGACCAGAAGGCCAGAAAGTGTGGCTCTAACCAAGGGCCACAGTGTTGCATGAAGCAATGATAGGACAAGACATGGGAGAGAAATCCATCCCAGCACTTTGGAGACAAGCATAAACTATTCTGAAGTGGGGATAGAGAGATGGTGCTTGAGGACCTGAGTTCAGATCCCCAGGACCCACATAGAAAGACAGGTTCAGTAGCATGTCATTGTAAGCCCGACACTGGAGACCCAGAGACTAGATGATCCCTGGAGATCACTGGCCATCCGGTGCAAGGAAACTGGTGAGCTCCAGGCTCAGTGTGAGATCTTGTCTCACAAAATAAGGTGAAAGGCCAGGAAGAAGGCTCAGCGGAGGAAAGCACTTGCTGCCAAGGCTGACAACATGAGTTTGATCCTGGAGACCCACGCGGGGGAGGTGAGAAGAAACTCCCATAAATTGCCCTTTGCGTGCAGGAATGTTCCTACACATACATACCGCACACACACACACACACACACACACACACACACACACACACACACACTACATAAACACAAAATAAGTAAATAAATGTAATAAAATGGAGTGGCAGCTGGTAAGGTGGTAGTGGATAAAACTTTTGTTGTGCAGGTGTGAGGACTGAGCCCAGACGTCCAGCCTCCTGGTATTGCTCCGTTGCTATGGAAACCTACCTGTAATCCCAGCACTCAGAGACTGAGACAGCATATCCCTGGGACAAGTTAGTTAGCTAGGCTGTCCAAATTAGCAAGCTCTAGATTCAAATGAGACCCTGCTTTAATATATAAGGGGAAGAGCTATCAAGGAAGACATGCAACACCCATCTCTGGCACCTATACACATGTCCACACACATGCGTACATATACACATACACTAACACACAGAGACACAGGCACACATACAGAAATCTAAAATGATGAAATGTTTTAATTGATTCTGCTTGCTATTACAAAAATCAAATTCAACATTTGTATTCCTTCTTGCAATCTTGTAACTGCTTTTCTATTACATTTTATTATTTTAGTTGAAGAAAATAAATAGTACAAGACAGTGAACACTCTTTTGAGATGCAAATTGGAGAAAAGTCTTTCTGCAGCTCTCCATCCTGCCTGCAGCGCTTGCCTGTGACTATCTTATAAAGCAAAGTTACTTTATCTGCTTAGTTTGTATAAGCAGGTTTTTTTTCAAAGCAAGAAGTGATGTCCAAAGGAAGCAAGCATCTTCTTTCTGCCCGTTGGGACTTATCCTTCCCTTCTTTCTGCTTTGCTGAAGAAAGAATTCTACTTCCTCCTTAGGCCGGCCTCTCTGCCAGAGCACGTAACACAAAAGACGTCAGTGTCAACCTACTAAAATTTTCCTTTCTCCTTTTCATCACGTTCTTCCATTTTTCTGCTTTCTCTGTCTGTGCTGTAAACTTCGGGGTTCTCTCCACTCACCCCATCAATCCCTGGCATCTTGCTAACTCCATATGAAATGGAAATGGGAGAAAATTAGTTAAAAGATGGTTATAAAAATTCTAGCTTATTAAATAGTTAAATAATGAGCTAGTGTTCATAAAAGGACAAAATTAAATAAATGATGATACCATAATATGATCTATAATTCACCATCACCAGAAGGCTAATTAATATTTCTGAAATAAAACATCATCAGAAGTCTCTGGAAAAATTCACTGAGAAAACAATTTTAAGTAATCTATATAGCTATTAAAGAAGAGAAGATTTAGTTATTCCATGACTAAAATAAATACTTAGCAGTGTGTCTAAAAAATTAACCAAGTATCCAGATAGAAGAAAAACAAACCACAACAGATTTTCTGTATTTTGACAACCAATTATACTCAAATTAAGAAATCAAATATCAATTGATGATAGTAACCTAAATTTAAAAATACCAAAGTCAACATTAAATAAGATATAAAGCTTAAGATTAAGCAATACATGAAGAATTGTCAAAATATATCTTACTTCTAAATAAACTTAGCAAGAAAAGCAAGTTCTAGTGAGTACCAGCAAACCTTGGAGCATTCGTGTCATTCACTGTTCCGATTCCCAGTGTTTAGTCAGTCACTGTGGTTTTGATTTGTCTTGATCCACTGGGTAGTGATCAATACTCACTGCTAACATTCACCACAGCTCCTCTTACCTAGGTAATCTCATCCAAGATGAGTGTCCAATTGTCATGGCAAACATCGTTGAGCTTAGACTCCTTCAAAAGGTCCCCGTCACCCCATACTGAAGTTTAGGGTGACATGGGTGGTAGGAACATGAGGGAGAGCTGCCTCCACCCCACCCCATCTCACCGCTGCCAACTCAATCCTAGAGTCCAGAGTCAGGATGCTTCTACCCAATGTCAACTACAGGCATCATCAGAGGAGATGCTCCGCCTCCTCCTGTAAAGGGTAGATTGTGAACGTCAAAGAGAAAGCAGCAGGCACCAGCTCCTCTCAAGGGTGTGATTTATCTTGTAGCTATGATAAATCCATGGCTAAAACCAACCTGGGGAGAAAGGGACTGATTTATCTTCCAGGTTAGAGTTCATTATCAGGAGACTCCAAGGCAGGACTCAAGGCGGGAGCTTGAAGCAGAAACCACCGAGGCACACTGCCACTGATTTGATTCATCTTCAGCTGCCTTTCTAAGATAGAGCTCAAGTCTATTCGCCTATCTATGGTAACAGGCTTGTCATGTAGTATAAATAACCAGTCAAATCATTACCACCTATATGCGCCCTCAGGCCATTCTGCTGGAGGCAATTCTTCAATTGGTATTCCTTCTTCACAGGAGACATTAGCTTCTGTCAAGTTCACAGTTAAAAAAGAAATCCCTAACCATCACACGAGTTACAGGATTGACAAACAAGGTTGGCAGAGCTGTGTCAGGTGGTTGTATATTTTAGAGCAGTGATCTGGACTAGGACTTGGGGAAGCTTGGAGGGAGAGACCCAAAACCTGTTGGCTGAGTGAGAATGAGTTCAAGTATTGGACATGGCCAAATGGAATACAGCGATTTAGGAGTGTACTTACCCAACCACTTGGTTCTCATCACCATCTTCATTCAGATCTCAAACTTGTGGACCCTCCTTCAGATCTGTTCTTTTTGAAATCTTTACCATGGATTTATATTACTCTCTATGATAATGGCACTTTGATAAAAATCTTTCTTTATGTCCACTCTTACACTCCTACTCTCAAGGACCATCCGAGGAGTCAATCACTAGGGCAACACATCATTTCATTCTTACTGCCTCTTCCCTCTCTGCTCTGAAGACACTTCCTGACTACTTTCACATGAAGGGCAGCTGGGAGGAAGGAATCTGGAGACAGTGTGGAATTAGAACTAGAATTCAGTGCAATGGTAAGACTGATAATGATTAGGTAGCTAGTAGATTAGAGTTGAGAAAGAGTGAAAGTAGTAAGAAGACACGGAATCAATGAATGACACAGACTCCAGGAGTTGGGTGAGAAGCAGTTATTGCAGAACTGGGGAATACCTTTATACCCTCCACCCATACCCCATTAGTCCACGAATCTCGCTCCTTGTTACTGGCACCATCTGATTGGCTGGTAGGGTCCTTTGCTCTGTCGTTATTTGTCTCCATGTGCCATGCAGATCTTAAGGTTGTCAAAGGCAGATGTAGATGTTGTCCATGTGTGGGCCATTATGGGCCACCAGTCAGGGTATGCTGATTCATTCTTCCTACAAAGAGGATTCTGACAAAGTGGTTCAGTGGGTAAAGGCTCTTGTTTACAAGCCTGGTATCTGAGTTCTATCTCCAGAACCTACATGGTAGAAAGTAAGAATTGACTTTTCAATGAGTAACTCATGGACTGCCACTCTGACACATGCCACCCACCAGAAAATAAATGCTTGAAAAATGGATAAAAGAAGCAGAAATTTTCAAACTAGTTTGTGGTTGCAAGTTATTTGTGCTGGAGACAACGTGATTTTTTAAAAAAATATCATCAATAGAAAGTCGTGTAGAGCTTTTTTGGACAGGGACAGCATGAGGACTAATGTCTCCTGGTTTCAGTGGTGGACCTGTCAGGATTCACCTCTGGAGGATTTAGATTCAAAAAGGTTTACTAGATTAGGATTTTAGTTGTTGCACCCAGAGATTGAGTTATCATTGTTTCTGAACCAAGTTTGTGTTGTGTTTTCCTTCACGTGGCGGCTCATCTGGGTTCCAGAGAGAAAGGTACAAAGCATGGGTTTGCCTGATGTGCACCACAAAGGCCATGGGAGTTTTGAAGCATGGAGCTGGGGTGGTAGCAAGCCACCATTGGGAACATAGAGAGCTGGGTGGAGAGATTTTGGAGCTCTGAGTCAGTTTCCACAAGATAAGAACAGGTCGGCCATTGCCCCCCGGTACATGGCTGGTCAGTCCGACAGAGCAGAGAGTAGCAGGGCACAAGCACAGGAATGTGCCGGATCTTTTTTTTTTTTTTTTTTTTTTTTTTTTTTTAATATTTCTCACAACAGGTGGCAAGACAACGTATGGGGCAAGAATCCACTAGAAATTTAAAATTATTAGTCTGAGAGTTAGAGTTTCATTTTTTAAGTGAGTAGCTGGGTAGGGCTGAGATGAATCACGCAGTCTCAAGTGCGGGAATTGAAACAAAGCAGGCTGTGAGGTCCACTGCTATGAGGAATTGCAGGCTGCTATGAGTCAGGAGAATAGGGCAGAGACCAATTGAACTGTGAATGTATAATATTGGGATTATTTGCTTTTAGGACGGATTTATATACAGATTTTTGTCTGAATCAGTGGGGAATTTCGCCCTAGTTCAGAACTAGGTTAGGGAAAATTAGTCACTGACTCCAAGTAGAGAGGGTAGTGAACAGGTATTAATAATGTCTGTGGCTCCAGGCAGATAGATGAAAAGAAAGATGATATAAAGATATATTGCTCTAATACGTCTTATAGGATACTCAAATTCTGTCTAATGTGAGCCCCATGGGAATTTTGGATTTAAATCCTACTTTGACTAGCTGCCTGCTTATAAGCAGGTATAGATAGAAGTGTGAATCCATTGTTTTAAAGGTGGTATAAAGATATATTGCTCTAATACGTCTCACAGAATAATCAAATTATGTCTAATATGGGCTCCACAGGAATCTTGGGTTATTATCCTGCTTGGCAAAATAGAAAAGGCCTAAGAATAGGCACATACAGTATTTTAGTTTACTTCATTTGTTTTGGATTGTTTTAGCTATCAAAATGGGTGTGATTGTGAGTTTTGTGGTTATATTATTCCTCTGGGAGAGAGGTCTAAAGAAAAGGTTTTCTGATTACTGGCTTAAAGATAAACTGATTTGGGAGAAAGGTTTTGTCTTTGTGTTTTTAGAAAAGGTGATCAGAGTCTATACACCTTCCAGAGTAATACGGTTCAGATTTGATAGAGGGAGACCCCCTGGATTCCAGGGAGATTCCCTGGAATCAAACAAAAAAAGTTATCTTTTTTTTTTTTTTTTTTTTTGTGTTTCTTCTTTTTTTTTTTTTTCTTTATTTTTGATACTTTATTTACATTTCCGATGATTCCCCTTTTCTTTGGAAACCCCGTGTCCCCTCCCCCTCCCCGCCTCTGTGAGGGAATTCCTCCTCCCACCTACCCACCCACCCATTCCCATATTCCCACCTTGACATTCCCTTTTACTGGGGCCACTAGCACCCTCAGGCCCAA
>CM052717.1:40454491-40478519 GCA_028551405.1 Uromys caudimaculatus | reverse complement strand
CTGGCTCTTACGATCTGAGTGGGATTTTTGTCCTGGCGCTGATTAGCTGTGGAGCCCTGTGGCCCAAGGTGAGGTTTCCGGCAGTCGCCGGAAGCTGCTGACCTACAGACTCTGTGGCCCGCGGAAAGCGGGCCGAGTCAGTGAGCTCTGCGGACGCGTTGCCCCTGCTAGGGGCTTTTCTGCGTGCCTGGTGAGCTGTGGGGCGTGTCTTTGGCCCACTCCTGGCTCTTGCGATCCCGGCGCTGATTAGCTGTGGAGCCCTGTGGCCCAAGCTGAGGCTTCCGGCCGTCACCGGAAGCTGCTGACCGACAGTCTCTGTGGCCCGCGGAAAGCGGGAGGAGTCAGCGAGCTCTGGGGACGCCTTGCCCCCGCTAGGGGCTTTTCTGCCTGCCTGCGAGAGAGGATTTTCTCTCGGAGCTGCCTGTCTATGGAATCCTAGTGTCCAGGGCAGAGGTTTTCTGCCACAGCCGCCCGCTTTTGGGATCCGGGGGGGTTTCTAGGCCCGCCTACCTCATCCCTGTGTCTTGCGGGTTCAGGGCAGTACCTGGTGAGCTGTGGGGCGCGTCTTTGGCCCACTCCTGGCTCTTACGATCTGAGTGGGATCTTTGTCCTCGCGCTGATTAGCTGTGGAGCCCTGTGGCCCAAGCTGAGGTTTCCGGCAGTCGCCAGAAGCTGCTGATCAACAGTCCAAAAAAAGTTATCTTGATGATACTAAAATTTTATTTTGAGATTAGTATATTACAGAATATACAGCATTGGTGAATCTCCTAGTCAGACATGCTGAACTGACCTGCTTGAACTTCTGATGTCCTGGACTTTCAGCCAGATCCAGTCAAGACACAGACATCAGAGACTAATCAATACTATTTTCCCTATACTTCCCCCCCTTTAAAAATATCTCAATGCCCATATTCAGCTTGAAGAAGTTATGAAGAGTCATCATCCCAGTTTCCTGGGCTTTGGGGCTGGAGGTGGTTATTATAGGTTGTCTTTCTAGGGAATTTAGAAATAGTCATAATTGGAACAGAGAGGAAATAGCTAGAATTGATAGTATAGCCATAATCTCAATTGGTAGAAATCTTTATAATTGTTACTAAGTCAAAGTCATAATTTCTTATTTTGGTACGGAATTTATTTTGATGCAAAATCAAGGGTTTCATTGGTATACATTTCTTCTATTGATAGAAAAAATTTAAAAGTACAGGACTTAGACACAGTCCTTCTATAACTGTTATTATAAACTGATCTGAGATGTTTAAGCCTATGAGTTAAGGGTCAAATAGCATATTCATGGCTCTGAGTTTATAGTTAGGGTGTTTTCAGATATTTTATTTAGAAATAGCTGAGGGTATTAATGGACAACAATCCAGATTAATTTACATAGATAGTTGGTTTTCAAAAATGCCAGAAATCCACAGAATGTGACATTTAATGTTATTTATTCACTTGTTGTTGAGACAAATCTGCTCCTAACAGCTTCCCATTCATGGATTCAAAGAAGCAGCTGAGCATCTTACCTCCAGGTGAGGCTGTACATTGTGGCTAGGTCACCACTCCACTAGGCAGACATTGCCAATCTCTCCTGCAGACCCATACTGTTCTTGAAAGGATACAATTTACAGGCTAGGACAGCTTAGTTCTGCCAAGACAGAATAAGCTAGTCCTTAAGAATTCCTGCTTTTCTAAGGTCTGTCAGATGATCCTGGGCCAGAAGGCTGAAGAATGATGTTACAACATCCTGACTTACTGGGGCTGTATAGGTAGGCAGCTGTCTCTACAATTTGTCTCAGTTCTAGAAGCTGTGTTAGGCTTCCTATATATTTTCAGTTAATGTTGGTCATTTGTGGATTTGTGATGGGGTTGAAAGACTACTTATAGTCTCATAGCCAACCCAGGCTATTTAACATTGAGAGAACAGATTTGAGAGGATGGTTTTCAGATGGCATACCACCTAAAGCCAGGACATAAGTCTTTTAAGTTAGGATAAATGACAGTGTTCTATTTTATTGGCAAAAATGATGGACTGGGTGTTAGGTCTATCTTGTACCTTATAAATTACAAAATGGTAATAGTTGTCCTCATTTTATATCTGAGATAAAAGAGTCTTAAGTGAACAGAAATGGAGAAGTGTTGTGGATGGGCCTGGTGCTGTTTGTATTTTAATGCTAATTCTGCTCTTCTGGGAGGGGCTGTGGACATGGGACATGGAGTGAGTTACATACTCAGGTGAATTCATGTGAAACAATCCCTAAAGAATAAAGGAGCCAATCACTGGGCAAGTAGGAGGGACTTCCAGGTTGGATAGGGGAGGAGAGGAGGAGGCAAGAGAGAGTGTCCTTTTTGGACGGGACAGTGTGAGGACAAGATGTAGCTACTAGTGTCTCCTGGTTTCAATGGTGGATCTGTCAGGATATGCCTCTAGATAATAAGGCTTACAAGATTAGGATTTTAGCTGCTTTGCCCAGAGATTGAGTTACCATTGTTTCTGAAAAAAAAAAAAAAAAAAAAAAAAAAAAAAGTCTTGTAGAATTCCAGACTGAAAATATGTCACTAGAAGTTGATTGTGTTCATGACAGGTAGCTTCCAAATCCTTATTTACTTAAGGCAGAGTGCTAATGTGTTGTTTACTCGTGTGTGTGTGTGTGTGTGTGTGTGTGTGTGAGAGAGAGAGAGAGAGACAGACAGACAGACAGACAGAGAGAGATAGAGAGCTATTATATTTTCCTATCTCTGAACACCTATGTACATTTTGTTTTGTGTGTTTTCATGAAATTAATGTCATTATGAGGTTTCCCAACACTGGTTTACTGCTTAAGAGGAATCTTTGGGTGAGCATTTTCCCCATGACCTTCCAATCACACATCAGAAGTGACTTCTGAACCACCCACTAGTTCTCTGAGAGTCAAATGGGCAAAACTAGAAAGAGGTTAGCTCTTCTGATGAGTCCCAAAAAGCGACTACAAGAGCCATCACAGGAGGATGTCTTGTCACTCCACTTAGATTATTAGAGGGAACACTTGACAGACACAGTACTGAGTCCTTATTGGCCTCTGTGTCATGAGCTAGGGAAGAATAGAAGGTCGTTTACAACAAAAATTGATATTCTGTGACTATCTTCAGATTTTTCCTGTTAGAACATACTCTGTACTTATGCTTGTACTGACTTGAATAAAATTAAGACTGGATCGGTGGACAATTTTCTTTTGTAATAATAGTTGACCGGAAGCTTATTATATAACTACTCAGTGGAGCTGCTGTCCAGTTCTGAGTGGAAACAGCTATTTCTTTTCACAACTGTCATACATTTCCTCTTTAATGACATTTTAGCATAATGTCCCTTTTCTGGATAGAATCAGATAATTGAAAATGTAAACTAAACAAAATGAATCTTTTGCTGATGTCCTACTTTGCTTCCTTTATTGAATATGACTTTTGGAAATTTGTGAAAGGCTTGCCATTGTGGATAAGAGGTTTCCCATAACACAGGCATTATCTACTGAGTCCATCCAGCAACTTTAATTTTTGATATCTTGTGAATGTCAAGTGTCAGTTTGATTAATCTTACTTGGGCATCTGAATGTTTGATTGAATAACCAACAGAGCTTTAATATAAATATATGTATATACACATTAATATAAGCACATATGTACACACACACAGATACACACACACACATATATACATACATATATATTTACTTAATATTTTATTGTGTCATTTTCCCCTTTTTTCTGCCTCTCTAGCTCCTCCAGTGTCTGCCCCATCTTGAATTCATGGTATATTCATCTATTATTGTTAATGCTTTGTATACACACACACACACACACACACACACACACTCATGATATTGAGTCCAGCTAGTGTTACCTATATATACATGATTTTAGGGATGACCTTAGGACTTGGGGAATTGCCCCTAAAGAAAATTGGTTCTTCCTCACTCAGTAGCTATTGACTTCCTGTAGCTCTGCATATAGGGTATGGGGCCTTATGAAATTTCCCATCTATGTTGGAAGTTGGCTGGTGTGGTCTTTACAGGTCTTGTACAGGTAGCCATCTTGTTGAGAGTTCATGAGAATAGCATCTCTATCATTCCCAGAGCAGATTAAAAAACAGCTGTGTGTCAGTCCTTATGCTTTTCCATTTTTTCTGCCCGCTCTGCTCTTCCACGATGTTTCCTGAGACTTAGGTGTAGGAGTTGTGTTAATAGATCTTCTATCTGGGGCTGGGCACCACCTAGTCACTTATTCTTTGCCTTATGACTAGTTGTGGATCTCTGTAATAGACTCTGTCTTCTGTAAAAGGAAGTTTCTTTGATGAGGGATGAAAGTTACTCTTATCTATGGAGGTAAGGAGAAGTATTTGGAAAGCAGTTAAAAACTGTTAAGTTAGGAACACAATAAAGGTACAGTCTCCTTTAGTGTGTATGACCTTGCCAGCCACAGGTTCTTGGTTTGGTTTACAGTACCATGCATGAGTTCCCTTCTGTAGAGCAGGCCTTCAGTCTGGTTGACAGTTCTGTTGGTTATCCCAAAGATAAAAGAGACAGTATTGCACCACTGAGGATCTTTTGCACATCTGGCCATTGTTGTGGTTCACAGGCTTCATATTTGGGTAGAACTGTTGATGTCTTTTTTCCCTTGGCAACTTTCACATTGCCTCTGTGTGTTGTAAGAGCTAGTCCTCCGGGAGGAGAATTCCAGCTCAAGCACCTGGATTTCTCAACATAGTTTCATTTCTTGAGTTTCTGGGACTGAAGTGTGTGGTGTCTTTAGCAATAGGGTCATCCCTATTGCTTCATGAAGATGTTCTGGTAGGCAATCAAGAGCAATGGCAATAGTGATAGTCTATATTGTTTTGGGGGGCTCTTGGACTCCTTGACCAACAACTCAAGGGGAGGTATTCCTTTTCTTGACACTGTTTTGTTTGTTTGTTTGTTTGTTTGGGTTTTTTTTTGTGAGCCAATGAATTCTAGGAGGTATTATCCATGAGGTAATTCCATCAAACCTATATATGCATGTATGCGTTGTAAAGTAAGCTTACAAATCAATAAGTTTTCCTATGGCTTTTCCAAGCATCTTTAGTTTTGTTCCTCAGTCCTTCCTCTTCCTCTGCATCACTTTCTCTCTTCCTTCCCCAGTTATGTACAATGGGGATTATTTTATTTTAAATACCTAGCCTAGTCAGGGATTGATTCAAGAGACCCTATATACCTGCTTGATTAGGATTTTTGTTTTGTATCAAGAAAGTTACAATAGGTATAGCAAAGTGAGAAATTGGTATCTGAAACATCTTTACCTGGATCAAAGTAAGTGGATAAAATTCAGAACCCAGAATATTAGCTCAAAAAGCTAAACATTATAGTGAAGTTACTTAAGGCAGCCGCACTGTGTCCTGGCTTCTGGCCCTAAGACCCTGAGACTATACTGTATTACTTTCACTTGAACACTGTTACTTTTGTATTCTGCTCTCATTACGGGCAACGTGTCTTGGCTATTAGACAGTTTTATGAGTTGAATGGAGACTGGAGTGTCTCCCAGACTCTCTAGAATTACTAAGCATGCACATGGCCACTTGTCTTAAGGAAAATACTTCTCACATTGGCACCTCCATTCCATGCTTGTTAATGTTTGTTTTGCTCCATTACTACAAGAAATTTTTTGTTCAAGGGACAGTTAAGCAACTTCAGGAAGAGCAAAACAAGAGTTGTGTTTGAAAGAGACATTCAAACAATATCAACTCCCAATAACACTTGGGTGGTGGGTGTTACTTTTCCCTTCCATTTCCCGAACAAGGGAAATAAGAAATTCTTTCATCACTTTTATTTGTTTTGTAACTCATACTGTCCTCAACTTTTAAAATAATAATTTCCTTGACAGCCATTTAATAATTGTGAGTGATCTATGGCTTGATTATAAAGTGTTCATCTAATGATCTATTTCCTTTACCCCAGAGGCCAACTACAAAGCTAAAGCATTATCTCGGTGGTATTTTTAATAACTTCCCATGGGATTGTAAGCTCTAACCACAGCCTACCCTGCAAAGGAGTTCATCATGTAATTTTGCAGATTAGACACCACAGGGTTACTAATGAGAAATTTCAGCTTAGTGATAAACTTTTTTACTAGAAATATTTGGAGAGGCCTGTAACCTTTGGCTGACACCCAGCACAGCTATTAGTTTACTCACGGATGCGCTACCAAATCCACAAGAGTCAGCAGACCATCTTTTCTGGAGAGCTGATTGTAAGATTTTCCTTTTTAAAATAAAGATTCCGGGAACAGATGGAAGGGACAAAGGAGACTGAAAAGAGACAAGGAGAAAAAACAAAAACAAAACAAAACAAAACCTCAAAAACCTTGACTTCCGCTGGTTGGCATGACTTCCGCTGGCTGGCATGACTTCCGTTTCCAGTGTCTTTCCAAGTGTATGTTCAAGATGGAAAGTGCAGTTCACATCTCTGTGTCATTCTGCCCTCCGTTCATAAACATATATCATCCATCACTAAATATTTAGATCAGGATTGTTGGAGCTGAGCTCTGTGCCAGGGGTGAGGGGATTAATTCTCTCAAGGCCCTCACATGATGGATTTTCCACTGAAGTAAACATCCGAGAAGCGCTCACACTGAAGCCATAAAATTTATAAATAAAGTTTAAAGTTTAATTAAGTCAACATTATTTAAAGTGGTTGTCATATTTTATGGCAAACGTTTCATGTTTATTTTGTGTAGCTCCTAATAAATAGCCCCTCCTGACCAGACAAAAGGCCCAGCTAGGATAAAGGTCCAGACTTGGAGCCAGAAATAGAAGAATTTCACGTTGGGGATAACAGAACCCTTTCCCATCATGCATTTGTTTAAAAAAAAAATAAGCATGCAAATGAGACCTTGAGGCAGTAGCATCCAGCACAGAAAGAATGCTTGCAAGCTCCTCTCTGGCTTTATCAATTGGAATGTGGGAAAATGATACAGTCACATGGGAAGAAATACAGACTAGTGAATGAAGAAGAGCTGGAGTGAAAAACGGAATAATTAATTATCTTTAAAGTTCCTCTAGTAGTAGAAAGCATAAGAGAGAAAATAGTTAAATAATTAATGAAAAACTAGTCTACATTGGCTTATTTACTTTTTTTTTTTTTGGTATGGGGGACAATATTTCAACAGTCAATGTTGACCTCAAACTTGCTTCATAGATGAGGATGACTTTGAACTCTGATCCTCCTGGTTTTACTTCCAAAATGCTAGGATTTAGAGTAGTGATTCTCAACAGAGAAAAAAACGCGGTTGAAAAACCTTTCCAACAAGAGTAGCCTTGGACCACCCTGAATATTAGATATCTACATTAAAGTTTATAGCAGTAGCAATACTAAAGTTATGGAGTAGCAACAAGAGTAATTCTATGATTGGGGTCACCACAACATGAAGAACTGTACTAAATGGTCACTTCATTAGGAAGGTTGAGAACCACTGATTTACAGTTATACCTCATTGTATTCAATTAAAATATGTTTTCTTAAAAGGAAATCCATCACAAGTACATAACCTTCCAAAACACAGTAACTTAGGCCATCTGATTTGTCTTAAGATCAACTGGGACGCTGTTGCTCTGACACTGTCATACAATGAGTTCAGTGTTTAAGGAGAAAGTAAGTGAAGACCTTAACTCAGTCCATGCGAATTCTTCACTGGCAGGAGTCAAAGCACAGTTGTTCACATACTGAAGACTTTTGTTCAGTAAAAGCTACTCTGATCTGACTGTCAGAGCAGAATAAGAGACAGAGATCTTCAGGACACCAGTCCAAGCCCAGGTTTTACAAGCAAAGACTGAAGAAGTTGATTGTTCAAGTTTACATAGGTAATGGGTAGCTGCTCGGGTCTAGAGTTCATGTTTCCCAGTGTTCTCTTCTTGCTCTCCTGTCCACTGTACTTACACTTTGGCTGCATAAGAAAATTACTGCAGGTGTAACTGAGAGAAGACAAGCATACAGAGCTGGGAGAGCAATGCCGTGGAAGATATCTTTCCACGGATATCTTCAAAACCAAATGATCTGGTACAAAGTCTTACTCACAGACTGCCATCTTCCTTGTGTGTAGTAGAGATATATTCACAATGCACCCTACATAACCAGGAAACAGCCAATTGACAACATTAATGATCCGTGTTACCGTGACCACATTTTATAAGTAATATATTAAATTAAACACAAAATATCTTCCCAAATTACAAATTAGTAAATTACAGCCGAGAATGATTTAATTTTTCTTCCAAGTTGAGCTTTTGTGTTTTGGGAAGCCCCAATCATTCATAACATGGAAAAATGTTTCTATCAGGATGAAATTTGTCAAGCAAAACAAAATTTTATCTTATTCTTTTTCCTTAGACAGTGTCTTTTTGCATGTTCACATTTAAAACATTAAATGTAGGTTAATTGTAAAATGGAATGCATAAGCATTCAATTAGGTGTGTTACTTGAAGCAACATTTTGATGTTAAAAGAAATATAACCACTCGGTTGATAAAAGAGTTAAGAGCTGAATTATTACCTAGAAACTCTTATTTTCCTTAGTTTTTCTACTATATACATTATTCTCTGTGGAAGGTTTAAGTCCAAATAATTTTCTTCCCACAAGGTCCTGTCTGTCAAAAATAACAAAACCAGTCTACTTTTCACAAGACTATATCATAGTCATCTAAGTTCCCTCTCAGGGGATTATATATCTTATAAATAAACGCAGTGAAAAGGAAGAAGAATACGAACAAACATATTTTTACATAAAAAGATAATTTCAATTAAGTTTCTTTCTACTACAAGACAACAACATCGTGCCAGATGCAGCTAATTTCCTAAAATCTTGGGAAAATAATAATCGTAGGTAAGGTACTTACTATTTCAGCCCCAGCAGCTGGCTCAGGAAATGACACATTGAAGCCTATTAACATTTACTAAGACAAAAATACCACATCTTCTTACACACTTGGTCAATGCTATAGTATTCATTACGTACAGAATGCTATCACTGGACAGTTTTAACATTATATGCCCTTTATTAATTTGTAGCTTCTAAACTCAAATTTCGATTTTTTCCTGCTGACCTTTAGTACTGTTCACGTGTAAACAGTTAGGTATATATAACTGGACTGAGGAAATGACCATGCTCACTCAGTTCTTGGAAGAAGAAGAAATCAATGTGAACACTGTAAATTTATGTAATGTTGTCAATGTATGGATCACCTATCTATATCTTAATGAGCATGAGGAAAATATAGACTGTAAAATTGTGCTTTCCTTTCCACTGTGTTGTTTGCTAAGAGAAATCATTTTCTCACTGTGGCCCAGCCTCAATTAACTAGCCATCCGGAGTGTGCTTCCCACTGCTTATAACTTGGGAACCTAGGTGGCCTGGTGAAGTGTGAGTTAATTCCATTAATGCACTTTCAGGGGAAGCTTGTGTGTGCAGTGAGCGTTTCTAGAACATTTACTTTGTCTAAGCATCTCCTCTCCCTGAGTTCTTATTATATTATACAGTGGAGCTAGAGTGGAGTGCTAAAGACAGAGCCAGATGAAACCTTTTCTAGAATTAACCCTAGGACCATAAATCATATTTTTAAAATCCAGTGGAAGATCCGTGTAGAAAGAAGCACTTTTAAAGCAGAAAAGTAGATGATGCTTAGGCTCCTAAGCTTAGATTTCTAAATACCTATTACGAATATATCAATCATTCAGCAAATATCTCTTGACTATGTCCTGTAAAATGATGTTAAAAGTGGCTTCTCCACCTTTAATATGGGATGAAAAATTCCTCTAGAAATCTTTGTAAGTTTTATATAAAAACACATACCCACATTCTAAAATATGTCTGCACAAATGTGAGCACAAATATGATTGCAATATATTTATATTTTGTTAAATACAACACATATGCAGTCTATACAAATGCAGATTGTCTTATGCTTTTTCTATTTGGCATACCTGTGGATAAAAGGAGGAGGGAATAAAATTTAATCCTCCGCCCGACAAGTCATCAATTCCCCAAGTTCTAATTAAAATATGGGATTTTAAATTTCTAATATGATGGATAAATGAGCCTAGTAGGAAATTGTTATCCTTTCCATCCTTGACCATCTTGTAAAGTAAGCCTAGGGAAGCTCCCGAAATGCACATAAATATTGCTGTCTGATCTGTATCACAAGTCTATAGTCTATCCTGTGCAAACTACAAATCATAGAGTTACTCAGTATTTCATTAAAATGTAAATATAAGTGAAAAGCTGCTTCGTTCCCCTGATAGCTTTAGGTGAGCCATATTTTGACAATGTTTCCAGAGCTAGTGTGTAATTTCTATTTAATTTTATTATGCATAAGTTCACCTTCCAGGATAACAAAGCCCTTCTGTGGTATGTTGAGAGGTTGGTGCTGTCCCCGGGATAAGCATTGTTTAACATAAAGCAAGCTAATGGATGTCGATAGGTACAGCCAAGAGGGCAGTAAAGCAAGCGAGACTGTCGTTGAAGGGTCTAGAAAATAGAAAGCCTTTACTCAGCCATGGACTGAAAATTTAAAGAGAACCACTTCAGTTAACACATCACTAATATTATGAAAGTCAAAAAGAATAAACCCAAAGTGAGGCGTTTTACTGGAAAAAAAAGTGCATGCATACATTCGCCTTAAAGGGAACATTGTATCCCCATCATTAATCCAAAGCCAGGAGGGACAAACCACATAGCTAGATATCAGAGCTATGAACAAAGGAAACTAAAATTTAACTTCCAATAGCCCTAATATGACCCCATAGTACGATGGCTTGACTTAAAACACCCAGTGTCATTTCCGATCTGGCTGCAGATTAGCAATGGGTGAGTATGCACCAGGACAGATAGCCATTAAAACCACGAGAGTCACAGCCCATGAAAACCAGGCAAGAGCAATACTAGAGAGACTCTGTGTATAGTAAGTTCACCCTGATGTAACACAGCCTTAAAAGAACTGTTGGGCTTAAAAATGTGTAGCTCCGCTTCATCTGGTGGCCCTGTCCTGTCTGACTTTCTGCTGTGCTGTTATAGGGTATGATATATGTGTGTGTGTGTGTGTGTGTGTGTGTGTGTGTGTGTTATGGTAGGGTGACCACAGACACCATGGTGTATTACATCTTTCAAAAGAGTTAAAAGATATTTTTTCTTATTTGAGTGTTTTTATGGAACGACACGTTTAAGGCATGCTTAAGGAGATAGAACTTCAGATTTGAACAATAAATAATCTATTTTTAAAATATAACTGCAGTTTTTACACCTTGGAAACAAACCCAGCTTTAGTTTAAAAACCAAGAAATAGTCTAATCGAACATAAAACTCCAAAATGGAGGTTACATCACAGAGATGTCAATATGAACATTTTTTGAAGAAAAGGTGTGGTAGATTGTGCAAAAATGACTACAGATTTCTTTAGGCAAGGCATTTCCCACTGTAAAATAATAGCTACTCCCAACCAGAGGTGGACATTTCCTCACCTCTGGACACTGATCTCAACCTGATGACTTGCTTAACCAATGGACGTGGTAAATGTGGCACATCCCACCTGGCCTGGCAGTTGCTGGAGAGATTTCCACACAGCTGTAGGAAGCCTAGGCTAGCCTGCAGGAGAGGAGGATTCTGGGGCCATGACATGAGGCCTGCTCACTGCCTGCAAATGAGAGAGAGAATGAGATATCCTGCCCCACTTAGCTGATGAACCAAGTTCACCACAGTCACCACCGGTGAGAGCAGCCAGAGGGGTGGCCAATTCTTGACCACATACCTGGTAGCTTGTTAAGATAACAAATGCTTTGATAAAGTAATTAAACACAGACACACAGACACACAGACACACAGACACACACACACAGACATCATGACGTTCCTGTTTATTTCACCACTAGTGACATGTTCGTGGTCCTTTTTATACTTAATTTTTCTTTGTGATCAACTTATGCTTTAAGTACATGACTCAGCTTCAGTGGGATGCCTTTTCTCTGAGAAACACCACTGAACTATTTACTAAGGAAGCTGTGGTCCCATTAGAATTCTAGTTCTGGAAACGTAAGATGTCTGTCACGGATGTATTCTCCAGGGGCACATGTGACTCTCAGGAGCCCTAACTGTTTACCCCCTTAGGAGCTATTCCCTCCACACACACATTTACTAATTACAGTTTATGACTGCTTTGGGAGAAAACCAAACATATAAACATCACATATTATTTAAATTGCTAATTCTAAAGGAAAATAAAGATTTCTGTGAATCTCTGAAAGCATTGTGTGTTCTGAGCATGGGGTTTCCGTGTCTTACAAGTAAGTCAGCTTAGGCAGACATTTAAAAAAGGAGAAGTAGTTGGCCATCAGGGAGAGAGGAGAGGCCCCTGGGCCTGAGGGTGTCAGAGGCCCCAGTAAAGGGGAATGTCAAGGTGGGAATATGGGGATGGGTGGGCAGGTAGGTGGGAGGTGGAATTCCCTCATAGAGACGGGGATGGGGAAGGGATATGGGGTTTCCAAAAAGGAGACACTGGAAATGTAAATAAAGTATCAAAAATAAAATAAAATAAAAAAAACAAAACAAAAAAAACCAACCAAACAAACAAAAAAAGGAGAAGTAGGTGGCAGTGGTAGCACACACCTTTACTCCCAGCACTCTCGAGGCAGAGGCAGCTGGATCTCTGAGTTCCAGGCCAGCCTGGTCTCCAGAGTGAGTTTCAAGACAGCCAGGGCTACAAGGAGAAACCCTGTCTCAAAAAAGTGAAGTTATTTCCTTCTTCCTTTATTTTCCTTTCTTTGTTTTCCTTTCAGACCTTTAGCATTGTCAGTTCATAACCACACTCGTGCGTGCATGTGCATGCATGTGTGTGTGTGTGTGTGTGTGTGTGTGTGTGAAATGTTCACCCCTTTATGAATGAAGTAGGTAAACTTCCTCTGCAGCCTGTCATCTACCTCCTACAGGCGCACGTTGTTTTTCAGAGGGGCAACAGCCGAGGGATGTCAGAGGATATAACCATTCATATCCTACAGTGAATGGCAAAGAGGAAAAAAAAGAAAAGAAAAGAAAAGAGAAGAGAAGGAAAGACGCCCAACAGAAGGGAATCTTCAATATAAACATTAATAGTTTCCCACATCTTTGTTTAGAGAATAGCCTGAGGATTTCTAAACTTTTACATCTTATTCATTCCAGGACTGTTTCACTTATGGCCACATAAATCATGGCCCTTTAGAAGTTCCAAGATTAAAATTCTTTGGAAACTAGAGACCCAGAGAGCTCACAGGTGATCTGTACAAAGCAAGTCTAACGTGGGACACTCCAGAGTCCTGACACTAAGACCATCTGAGTCTGGCTCTCACATGAGTTTAGAGAATCTAGACTTAGAAATAAAGTACTGAGAAGATAGCTTGGTTAAAAAAAAAAAAAAAAAAAATTATACCCCCCCTAAAATAGCTAGCTCTTTTTTTAAATTACAAAAGAAAGACATCTTCGATGTTATATTAGCTATTTTCTATTGCTATGATAAAATGCTCTCACTAAAAGCAGTTCAAACAGGAGTCTATTTTGGCTTTTGTTTCCAGAGGACTTGAAGTTCTTGATGGTGTGGCAGGCACGGTGACAGAGACAGGAGGATAAACTGTACACAGGAAGCACAGGAGTGAACTGGAAGCAAGGTGAGGCTGTAACTTCTTGAAGCCTAACCCCAGCGACACACTTCCTTAAGCAAAGATGCTCTGCTGGAACTTTCCCCAACTCTCAAACAGCTCCACCAACAAGCGTCTCTGTTCCAATCTGTGAGCCTACAGGACATTTCTCATTTAAATCTTCGTGAGTGTAGACAATTCACGGTTTGCTCTTTCTGAAGTATAAAATGAAGACTGTGTGCTGTAGTTTATGGGAGTGTCCCCTCCAAAGTCAGTGCTAAAGACTTGGCCCCAGGGGGGGCATGATCTACATGCTGTGTCATTGAGGGTGTAACTCTAAATGGGATGTGGGAACTGTATCCACGAAGACTTCTCTTTGTGTCCTTAGCTGGTGAGATAACCAGTTAATCCTACCATTGGCTCTTACCATAGCGTGCTGCCTTTAGCCGAAGCCCAGAGTGCAGCTACTTGGTCTTATGCTGGAATCTCTAGCATATCAACCAACAACATTTCCTTTCTTCTATATGACAAGCACGTTGGGTATTTTCTGAGACTGACAGAAAGCTGAGCAATACTCTAGGTAAAGATTGCTTTTTTCAAGGTTAGGAGGCAAGATGCAGCTGCAAAATATATATATTTAAAGGACATGGTTTATTGTGGTGCAAATATGAGTTGTCAGGGCCCTGGAATACACAATTAGGCTTTCACAAATATGTTCTACAATGCCCAATGTGGAGGCAGTTTTAGGAACAGAACAGAGACTTATAAATCAAGGCGTTTTAAACAAACATTGGTGAAAACAGCAGAGAAGCAGTGTCTTAGTCAGGGTTTCTATTCCTGCACAAAACATCATGACCAAGAAGCAAGTTGGGGAGGAAAGGGTTTATTCAGCTTACACTTCCACTTTGCTGTTCATCACCAAAAGAAGTCAGGACTAGAACTAAGCAGGTCAGGAAGCTGATGCAGAGGCCATGGAGGGGTGTTACTTACTGGCTTGCTTCCCCTGGCTTGTTCAGCTGGCTTTCTTATAGAACCCAGGACTACCAGCCCAGGGTTGGCACACCCACAATGGGCCCTCCCCCTTTGATCACTAATTGAGAAAATGCCTTCCACCTGGATCTCATGGAGGCATTTCCTCACTTGAAGCTCCTTTCTCTGTGATAACTCCAGCTTGTTTCAAGTTGACACACAAAACCAGCCAGTACAAGCAGTTACAGCAAGATGGGGGAACCTTTGCTACAAGGTTCAGATGCTATTTGATGATGTTATTAGCTTTTGGGATGGGGTCACAAATGGCCTACTGTATTAATACATTCCAATAGGTCTTTCTTTGTTGGGTCTGATACAGAGGTGGGCAAGGAATCACTATTTAGGAGGCTAAAGCTAACCCGAGATAGAATTAATTAGAGAAAATATTTTTATTGCCTATATTTAAACAATCTTATTTCATTTTTAATTTAGTAATTTAAAAAGATCACCTCTAAAATTAACACAGAAAAGTTAATGAAGTTAGTGGAATAAAAAAAGTTAAAATTAAAGGTATGGGGAACCATGGCCTACATTTCTCCACATAGTCTCAGAGCCCCACAAACTCTTACATTTTGTATAGAGTCTATAGCTTCCATCCTTAAATAGTGACAGCTTTTGAGATGAAAAGGCCATAAAACAGCAGGGCAGTGGTGGCGCACGCCTTTAATCCCAGCATTTGGGAGGCAGAGGCAGGCGGATTTCTGAGTTCAAGGCCAGTCTGGTCTATAGAGTGAGTTCCAGGACAACCAGGTCTACACAGAGAAACCCTGCCTTGAGAAAAAAGAAAGAAAGAAAACAAAAAGGCCATAAAACAAGAACTATATATCTTTTCTAAAAATTCCAGAAGTTCCCATTACTTGTGCTCATTATGGTTATAATTTTACTGCTATCTTCAATCTATTCATTGCTCTGCTCTGCCACCCGCTTTGGTCCCATCTGTGTAATTATGGCTCAAACCTATGAAGCTCAAGGCAGAAATAAGAGAAGGCAAGGACCACTTTAAATTCCCTCCTACACCGATTTCCTCCATTAGTCTATATGTGCTTGTGAAGGCTCCATCAAAACAAAATAGAATGCTTTCATATCTTTTTATCTGATTTCATGTGACTCCTAGATGATGCCAAAAGGTTCTAGAAATTAAACGTGCTTATATCCAAGCCATATCATCAAGGTACCTCATCAATCTAGGAAGTATTCTCAAACTGTGTCTTTTAGTTTGAAAAGTATTACTGAATTCTTCAGGAGTCATTGCAATGTTCATGAGGAATGGAGTCTTGGCGAGGCTCATGAGGAAAAGCGTCATCTCTGTGCTCATGTGGAACAATATCATCCAGATACTTATGAGGAATGATGTCATCGCGATATTCATGAGGAACTGTGTCATCATGACGCTCATGAGGAATGATGTCATCGCAGCACTCATGAGGAAGGGCGTCATTGCAGTGCTCATGAGGAATGACGTCATCGCAGCACTCATGAGGAAGGGCGTCATCGCAGTGCGCATGAGGAACAGCATCACTGAGATGCTCATGAGGAATGAAGTCATCACGAGGCTCATGACTATCACTGTCATTGTCACTTCTTCCAGGGTCACAAGTCACTTCAAGGGCTATGATGTCTACTCTCAGTTTTCTGGATGGATGCGGCAGATGGTTTGGTGATATGATTTTAGATAATCCAGTAAATACATTAATTAAAATGAGAATCCATACATGAGATCCAAGTTCCTTCCTGTGGTTCATAAAGTTTATTATGGTCTGCTCTACTTGCCTTTTCAGCCTCATCTTGTGTTTCTCTGGGCATTGTCCAGGATCTCCCCTCAGCCATAATTTCACTGGATATCTTTCTGTCCCCCCTCCCCACTTCTGGATTGGACTTCTTTCTCTATTATCCACCAGCAATCTTTTTATCACCACATCTATGACATTAAATGGCCTTTGTGGTTTTCTTAACTGATTCCCTCGTCTGACTATAAGCACTTTACAGACAGGAGTCATGCAACTTTGAACGTTCAGTTCCTAAAATATGCTGACTTCATGGTAGCAAAACATCTATTAGCTGGATAGTTATTCTCCACAAAACACCATGCAGGCACCCAGTAGAAGGTGAGTTTCATAGATAGTGATAATCAAGACATCCACATTTTTTTCCCTGCTATCATTTGAACTGGAATGCCTGTCCAAGGTCTGTGTGTTATAAGAACCTGGTGCTCAGTGTGAGACGTTATTGGGAAAGTGAAACCTTTAAGAGGTGAGGTCTACTGAGAGGAAGTTAGGTCGCTGGGCGCCGGGTCTCGAATGGACCACAGGAATCTCCACTTCTTCCTATCTCTCTTCGTCTAGGAGGTCATGTGGCAAGAAGCTCTCTAGACTGGTGATACTCTGTCTTGCCTTGGGTCTTGAAGAAAGAGGGCAAGTGACATAGACAGCAATCTATTGAAACCATGGAGCCAAAGTAAACCTTTCCTCTTATGAGTTGATCATTTCAAGTGCTTGTGACTCTAATGGAAAACCAATTAACATGCTCATTAGCTCTTACCCTTCGTGTGAGCATGTGTAACATTCTGTCATTGAAAAGACTGTTAAAATCTAATAACCCATCATTTAATTACAAGTTCCTGCAGTGAGGGAGATTTTGAGATGGGTCAGAAAGACATTTTATGCTTCTATAAATGGATTCTTCCCAGGCTCCGGTTGAATTTCTTTGTCTTCATCAGCCTTTGAAATGAGCCTTTTTCCTTTCTTGGGTGTTTGAACTCTTTATCCATGTTATCAACTCTGTGCCCATGCCTGCACGAAATTTTACCTTTTATCCTAACTCATAAATTAATTTTGAAGTTTACCTCTCTAGTTAAAACAGCAACAAATTGATATAGATCCCCATGTTTTCTTGCCTTGCTATCTTACTCTTCTTTTCTTTTTTTAAAAAGTGTTTTCAATTGAAATAGAATTACATCACTCTCCCTCCCTTTCCTGACCTCAGCCCCTCACAAATACCATCCCTCCACCCTTTCCATGCCTCCCAACTCTCAAACTGATAGCTTCTTTTTCTGTGATTACTGAATTCCAGGAAACAATTATTTCTGCAACGAAATAATCTTTCTTAGAAATGGTTGCATAAAAAAAAAAAAACCTTGAGCAATAGAAATATCAATGGACATATTAGTGTGGAAAGA
The DNA here is from genome assembly GCA_028551405.1 of Uromys caudimaculatus. NCBI lineage: Eukaryota > Metazoa > Chordata > Mammalia > Rodentia > Muridae > Uromys > Uromys caudimaculatus. The sequence goes on along the minus strand of CM052717.1, from coordinate 40,460,670 downwards.
GGAAAATTTCATGAGGTCCCACACCTAGTCAAAGAGCTATAGACAGCTGGGAGAAGGGGAATGAATCTCTCCCCCTTCATTGGTTGGCCAATACAGAGTAGGCAATCCTCAAATCATAGACACATAAACAGCTTAAGTGAACTCGTAGGTTGTGCTTGTATGTTTGTGGCACACACTACTCCCCACGCACCCACATACACATTTTTACTCTTCCTTAAAAAAACAAATTATACTTTTTGGGAGTTCTCCACTCATGTTTCTGGTTCTGACCATCAACTAATGGTCTAAAGTCATAAATGTGGCTCTTTTGATTAAGGGTTTATATGTGTTCTGTGTGCATTCTATAGCACTTGATGTCACCACTGATCTAAAGAAATCACACCAAGAATCAAACCTAGGCCCCTACACATGCCAGGCAAACACATTGCCTTTGAGCCACATCTCTACCTCTGCTAATCATTTTTATTGATTTTTTGTTCTTTGGTTGAACAATCTATTCCCTTCCTTGTCAGCCTCCTTCTCTGTGAATTCTTCACTGATAGTTTCTAGAGTTCCTTCTCACACAGTTCCTTCATCACCTATGTACAATCACAGTCCTCTCTAAAACTTCTGACTGCCACAACTGTCTCAGTGTTTCTTAGTTCTGTGTCTCGACTCTATGGCTCCCAGTCATTTTAACCTAGAGGCTTTGTGGAGATTTCAAATTCATCAAGCAATTATTTATTCTTTTTGTCAATCTTCCTTTTCCATGGACCCCCATAGCCCCAAGTTTCTCTTCTCCACAGATTCTGGGTCAATCAGCAGTGTCATTAACTTGCCCATGCCAGAAGCCTGAGTGTCAGGTCCAATGTCCCTTTTTGTCCTTCAAAATATTTGCACTAATTTATTTATTTATCTATTCACGTATTTTTGTGTACAGAGCACAGCTTTGGTGTAACATCATAGGACATCTTGCAGTGGCACTTCTTTCCTTCCACCATACGGTTATGGAGATTGCCCTCAGATCCTCAGGGCTGGCATCACTAGGCAGTGTCCCCTGAGCCATATTGTTGGGCCCCAGTGTCCCTTCACAATGTCCCTGATAAACAGTGCTGGAATTATTTTTCAAATTTTATCTTATTTTATGGGTATGAGCATTTTGCTTGCATGTATGTATGTATGTATGTATGTATGTATGTATGTATGTATGTATGTTTGACATGTACATGCAATGCTCATGGAGGTATAAGATCCCTCAGAACTGGAGTTAAAGATGGTTGTGTGGGTGTTGGACACTGAACCAGTGCATGTCCTGGACTGAACACGTGCAACAGGGCATGCTCTTAACCACCAAGCCATTTTTCTAGCCCTAAGTGCCAAGGCTTTATATCTGGACACCACCAGTTCACAGGCCGGTCTAAACGCACCTTTACTGTCTACCTCACGGTCCTCACTTCTCCTTAATTCGTTCTCTTCAAGGGCTACCGGAGCCACTTACTTCTCCAGGAGCAACCAAGAAATGGCTTCTAGAAGAAACTCCTGCAGCACCTCCATCTCTGTAGAGAAAGGTAGTGACTATCTACAAGTGTCTGTCTCTCAGCCCCACATGGCCTGAAGTTCTCACACAGTCTTGGTATCTGTTATACTCCCTCAGTGTGCTTCTTTCATTTCCACTGAGCCCTGCAAGGGCTTTGACTGCAGAGGCTGCATCTTCAGCAGCTCAAAAAATATTTACTGAATGAGGTGTTTAGTGGACAAATTCTACCTCTTTACCTTATTCGGCTACATCTTGCTGTTATTCTTACTGAAAGTGACAAAATGTAGGGTTGTTTGTTTATTTTATTTTATTTTATTTTATTTTATTTTATTTTATTTTATTTTACAAAAGACTGGGGACTTTACAAGCTCCTCCTCCTTTGCTGTCCAACAGGGCTGGGAATGACACGAGTGGGCTACTGAGTCAGGATGTAAACATTTAGTTCTAGAGTATTGCAATTGATAATACTACTATTAAGTCTTTGGTGGATGCTAGTTTTAGTATTGCTGTATTTTCACCTTTCTCCCCCCTTGCCTTTTCCCTCCCCCTCTCTTCCTTCTTTCCTTCCTTCTCTCCTTCCCTCCTTCTCTCATTCCTTCATTTATTCCCTCCCTCCCTCCCTCCTCCTTTCTTTCTCTTGTTTTTTCCTTCTTTTGCTCCCATTTATTTGCATGCAATTTTTTTGTCCTTTCCTATGGCTTCATACTAACAACTCACGATCTCCTAGTGAGGGAGAAGGACCTGCTCCAAGGAGTCACACAAACAAATAACTCCCTTGTGAGGTCATGTGGATGTGACATTCAGAGATGGGGTAAACAGCTGCCGTGTGGTGGTTATCCTGCTCAGACAGGAATGTGACTACAAGATAGCCTGTGGTAGCATCAGATGCGAAATAATGATCCCCAGAATCGCTCCAAAGGCAGGGGGCATTTCTAGGATGTTATCTATACCATGCTTGCAGCGCAGGCTGCTGGGAGCACCTTAGGATAGTTTCTCCGTACCCAGCATCACCACACATCCCTCTCACAACCTTGCTAGAGCTGGTCTTCTCTACTGGGAGAAGGAGGACTCCAGCCTACACTGCGGGGAGATTTCTCCGGAAGGCTGCTCGTCCTACCATTTCTTCTAGCACTGTGATAAGCATGAAATTTAAAAGGCAGCATTGCTGGTCTTCTTCCAAATATTTGATTGCCTATGGCCTCTCTGATAGTGTAGGCATTTCAAAGTGATCTGTGTGTGTAAGTTTGCTTTCAGTCATAATAAATGTCTAAGAAAAACTGATAACATGTGTGTTGGAGAAAGGCTTTTATTCTCATGATTTTATGACTGGTTGTGACAAGGATAATTGGTTTGGTTATTAAGAGGCTCTACCATGCTGGGATGGGTAGTGTGGAATATTGTATATAGCAGACACTTGGTGATTATTTGGGAGATAAACGATGTGATGATTTGAATAGGAATGGCCACACAGGCTCATACATTTGAATACTTGGTCCTGAGGGAGTGGTGCTACTTGACAGGATTAGGAGGTGTGGCCTTGTTGGAGGAAGGGTGTCAGTGGGGTTGGGTTTGGGGTTTTTAAATGCTCAAGCCAGGCCCTTCATGCTGCTTGAAGATGTAGGATTCTTAGCTCCTACAGCACCACTCATACCTGCGTGCTGCCAGGCTTCCCACCATGCTGATAACATAGTAAACCTCTGAACCTGCAAGCCAGCCCCAATTACAGCTTTCCTACAAGACATCACAGCCACGGTGTCTCTTCACAGCAACATAACACTAAGGAAAATAAGTAGATGAAATAAACTAGTTAAAATAAAGGATTGGCTGCGTAAGATAGACTATTCTGGGTGAGCTTTCTGAAAGAAGATACTTCTACTTCTAAGAGGTGGATAGAAGCAAGAAAGTGGAAAATCGAGAGGTGGGCATGACAGGCGTGAAGTAAAGGCTGAGTTGTACTTATAAATGCAGAACGTGATGTTCAGATACAACTAGACTGTAATAGACACAATCATCAAGGTGACCTTTAGTGCGGCTGTGCCACTAGACAGGAAAAAAAGACAGTTTGCTATTACAGTGTTGTATGAGGACTTCTCTCTAACCAACTGCCCCACTGCAGTTGCCATGTTCTATCAAGTAGTATTATTTTATTTTAATTAAATATACTGCTGGGAACCACAAGGGCTTTGGACATGCAAGGGAAGTGCTCTTCCCCTGGGCCCCATTCTGAGCCCTAAAGAGTAACTTACAAATGCAAACATGCCAGCAGCTAAATCTGTTAGAAAAGCAAAATTGTTCTCCACAGCCACATTCCTTCAGGATCAGATTGTTTATGCTAACAAGACGGAGAAATTGAAGCAAATTACAGCGAAGGAATTATCATTCACACACACTTGGGCCTCTTTATTTACTGTTTTAAAGAACTAAGAAAGCCAGACCGGGATTCCAAGGACTTTACTCTCTGAAGAGAAAAGAAAGCACATAGGCACCTCAGCTTGCTGTTAGGCAGGCGACAGGAAGACCAAAGAAGGGTCTGTGTTTGTGTTAGTTCCCTTGATATGCAGTTGTATCCATCAGAAATGTAGCCAATAAGATTTACTAACATATTTATTGCAAGAAATTATTTCCATTGGAAATGTAAATAAAGTATCAAAAAATAAATAAATAATAATAAAAAAAGAAAGTACATACAACATACAGTAACACTGCATACAGGGGTGCTACAGTGTATGAGCGATAGGAATTAGAAGTTATCATGACGTATTATCATATCTTCAGAGACTTTGATACTAAATTTACGCTGCTCATCTGAAGGGGCCAATGAACTGTTTTAGAACTATTTACTTCAACTAATTTTGTCAGTCATGGAGTTGATCTGATTAATACATAAATTCTTTCAGAGGACCAGAGTTCAGTTCCCACAACCCATGTCTAGCTCACCTGCATGTACAAGTGAAGAAATAAAGACACATACAAACACACACTCACACTTACAGATGCACGCACACACCCACAAATAGGGATTATATCCTTTGAAAACAATGTTTTATGAAAAAAATAATTGAAATTCTTAGGTATTTGTCTTAAAAATAATGAGAGTCTGTATTAAGAACTACTAAGAATTGATTGATATATAGTATAATTTCATACTATTGTAATTAATGATTAATAATTCAGTTACTTAATATCTCATACTAAAGGATTATTCTTTGATTTGATACTATGTTTTAGTAATTTAAAATAAGTCCAAAGCAAAGATGATTATATTATTCTTGGGATGGGAAGATTAAAACTAAACAAAATAGAGTTCTTCAAAAGACACTTTCTTCCTTTCTTCAAGGTATGTATTAGATACTTCAAGATGAAGTGGATACACCCAAGCCAACCCTGCTCATATGCTATGCAAATAACAAATACATTGCATTTCCTGTCTTAAAAAAAAAAAGAAATTATTTCATGCATTTTTGATGACTGGCAAGGCAAATCCAAATCCCATAATACAGCCATCAGGAAAAGTATCCAGAGAGTTCTCAGCATGACATTATTCGTGAAAGGCAGAATTTCTCCTTCCTCTAGCGAGCCACAGGCCTGATCTAAGGCCTTTTGATTATCTTTCTGCATACAGTCAACTGATTCTGGGATTTATGTTTATCTGAGAAAGGCCTTCAACTCAAAACCTAAATTAGCACATGGTTGAATAGGTAGATACCCAGGTCAGCTGAACAGACACGTAAAGCCGACTGCCCAGCGTAGCTGCTTCCTGCCCAGTTGACTTCTGTTCATATCATTTAAACCCATACTCACGTACTTAATATTTATATAAAGATGACAGAAAAACACACATTATACTCATGTGTAACATGCGCTACCTATCTTCTCTATGGTCCCAAACATGCTAATGGGAGAGTGTGGAGTCCTTAGGTGGTGTTCCTTGATCTGTAACTTAATATAGTACTATAAAGTTAATACATCTTATATTAGATGAAGACAAGACAGTGAAAGAAGAAATTGAAAATACTTGTTAACACATGAACAAACATTCATAATTAAATGAAGAAGGGTATCAATAACTATTAGAGTCTTCCTTTCTGCAACTGATATTTGACCAAAATGGATATTTATAAATGTTTATCCTATATTCTTTTTTTACCATCAACCAAGTTTATTTTTGCTTAAAACTTTCATTTATTTACCTGAAGGAAAGAATCTTTAACATTCATTCTTGAATAATTGGCGCCACTATCACCTTGCTAGAATTGTATCACAGTTTGGCACGGGCTCTAATTACAGAACATGGTTGGACTGGGAGACTCCTCCAGCCATCTCCTGCTTTCTAGACACACACGTTTGTATTGCTCCTTACTGTATTAGTGGGAACCCAATTTCCCCTTTAGCTGTCAGTTTCAAACACCCAGCTTTTACAGTACATTCATCTAAAGCATAACATCCCACACATATCCTCCTTTTGGTTGCAGGATGAGTCATATTCAATAGCATAACTTACTAAGGATATCTCAACTTCTTCCTTCATTGAGTTCCTAACCATTTCACTGGTGAGGAACATCATTGTATTGTTTTGTCAAAATTATTTCTCCGTCCCTGAGTCACAAATGCGGTTGCTAGTTTTTTTTTTTTTTTTTTTTTTTTTTTTTTTTTTTTTTTTTTT
>CM052717.1:40437669-40453991 GCA_028551405.1 Uromys caudimaculatus | reverse complement strand
GATCTCCGGCGAGGGATCTTTGTCCCGGCGCTGATCAGCTGTGGGGCCCTGTGGCCCAAGCTGAGGTCTCCGGCCGTCCGGTTGCTAGTTTTTACTCACAAGGTCCATTCAACATAATGTCATCAGCGCAAGGGGACAGCATGAAATTCATTGGAAGGGAAGAGCAAAACCTCCAGTTTCGCCAGCTGAAAACAGACTGCTTTATGCTCTTGATTAATAGGTACTGGAGAAAAATATTTGTCAGTTCAAAAATCAAGGAAAAGTACAAGAGGATGTGTCAGTTCTCTGAAGCACTAAGACCATATTTGGTAAATGGCCGCCAAGGAAGCCATTACTTGATAAAGGTCCTGACAGCGCACACCATTGTCCAAGTTGCACATGACCTTGACACAAGCTGGATCAGTGACTTGATTGAAAGTTGGGTATATGGTGGGGATCATGACCCCTGGGACATTAAAGTTCTTGATGGTGAAACTAGGTTTCACAACCTCTGCAGAAATGCAGCCTCGCTTTTAATTCTCATTAGCTTTGCACATGTAAATGGTTGTCAAATCACACACTCGGTGTGAACAACTGCTCTGCATGACATTTATAGCTCACAGAGAACAGGGCAGGACCCTGCTGCTTGCTCAGTACAGTCATTCCAGTTATGCATTCTGGAATTAGGGAAACAGTCACAGGATAAGTTCAGTGACCCAGAACGAAACCTACATTTACCACTTGATCTGCTCAAGTCCATGCTCACTCTGAGTGCTAGATCTCAGCAATCCTCGGGGTCTCCAGAAATGACTAAAAATGTAGTCAGCATGAATAATCCACTCAAAGCCTTATCACCTTGGTTTCTTCAATGCCCAGCCATTCTATTAAACAGCCATAAGTCGCATTTAGTAAATGGCCATAGCTCCCTGTGAGAGATGGAGGAAGAACTAACAGTCTAAATTTTTGACTTGGCAGTCAGGTCTTTCTTCTATGAGATGGACCATTATCTTGATTCTAGGTGTTCTAAAACTGGGAACCACTTCAAGCCTGGCAATTTATTGCATGGTGATGATTCTTTCCTACATTAAATTTCTGTTCATTAGACCTAGAGCTTGCCTGGTTATGTAGATCAAGCAGCAGTTCGGTAGATTGACCACTTGTTTTTTTCTCTAGACACAGTGATATACTAGCCTATGCCATAGATGCCTGCCAGTGAAACTACTCTGATTACTGTTTCCATTTACCTCCCTGTTGCAATAGCCATGCCTACTTTATATATGGCAGTTAAGTACTCCACTTGGCAGCTGCCATCTCAGAACCCTATTGTCCTGAGGAATGAGGGAATCTCAGTTAGCTAGCTGGAAATCCTATCATGATTTCGGGTCTGTATAGAAGAGAGACCACAGAGTCCTTTAGGGATTCTGGAAGTGTCCTCATAGTGCTTTTTGGGTCCTGCATATAGTTTTGATTGTCCTGGAGTTCACCATGGAATTCACCATGTCTGGTCTCAGCCTGGAAACCATCCTCCTGTCTCTCTGCCTCCTACTATTTTTGGATTTTAAACATGTACAACCATGCCCAACTGTCTTCATAAATTTACTGCTAGCAACATTAGTAAAAGGTGTGTTCGTTCATGGTGGGTGAGTAAGTTTTTAATAATCAGTTCACCCTAATAACCCATGTTTTCTAGGGCATTGGACATTTTCTTCTACTCTATCAAGAAAGTTCTGAGATACATTCTAAACCTTAGAGTCCATATTTTAGTCCATTGAATGAGGTATTATAATCCTTTGTAACCACTAAAACTACACCAGACCTGTGCTTAGAGGTGCAGTGTCAGTAAATTTGATGTTCAGATTTATTTATATCCCTCCTATCATTTTCCTATACCTTGCTAGGCATATCACATATTTTCCTTGGATCTCTGTTTACTTAAATAAAAAAAGTGCAGTGATATAGGTATAATATACCTAAAGTCATATGAAATACCTCCTCTTGTAGTGACAGTTGAAGTTCTCAGAAGGGTGGTAGAGGTGGGCCCTGGGGAAAGTCAAGAGTGTCTTGTAAGGCCTTGGGGAAGCTTTCATAGACCCTCCAGTTAAAAGAGTCGAATTCTTCTATCATATTCACAAAGATAGGTGTAAAAGGCTGTGCAGAAACAGAGTTCTGTACCCCAAACTTTAAAGAGATATGTGCACACATTAGTATTCCAATTCATAGGGTAAAACTTATTTGCAGCCAACACCACTACTCCAACAGGAGACATCCTGAAAGTCTGGAAATTCAATTTCTGTTGTTAGTCAGTAACTCACAGGATGAACCTCTAGGTTGACTTTTCAGAAAGGTCACCAATGCCACTAAAGGGTTTTGGGACAGATATAAAGCCTTCCAGTCATCTGTGAAGAGCTTAAGGTGGGAATGCGAAGCCATGAATCCTCCCCCAGCCACCCCTTTCTCTGGCACACTGAAGGACAGCCACCTAAGCCCAATTGTTCTGTTAGTTTATTAAATCATTCTAAGACAGGAGGTATATGATAACCCAGAAACTTACTATCCACAAATCTTTAATAAAATATTCCCAGCAAAGTCCTTTTGCATATTACTAACCACACTGCAGTGTGAACTATCAGGTCTCTCTTTACTGCTGGGAAATGAAACATTAAAACCTTTAAATTAAATTACATTGATTGCTCACACCAGGAAACCCAGAGCTGGTTCAGAACCTTATCCTTAAGATTCTGGTCTTACGTACAATCATTCTCCACACAAAATCTGTATCAGCCAGAGAAGGTGAACTGACCCTAACCCCATTGCGCTATACCATCAGCACAAGCCAGTGCTGATGCTCCACAGCCTTGTCCCCTGATCCTGGAATCACGCCACTGCACATCATGGTAGCACAGCATCCAGCTATCAGCACTGGCATCATGTGACACCAGTCACAGCAGACAACCATCATAACAAACTTAGCACCCCGGTGCCACATCCTGTAGCATCCTCACAACATATCACCCTCACCAGACAGCATCAGCACCCCCTCATCACTATCATCGTCCGCCCCAGCAGCAGCACTTCATTCCTACATTACATTAATTGAAGAGGATGCTAATATATCCGACAGGCTGCAGATACATCCAATTGTGAAATTAGCATCTGTCAGCCTGTTATTTCTTATTAGATACCATTAGAAATGGACAGCATTTTTGGAAGCTTTTCACCAGTAAGAGTTTGTATATCTGTGCAACCTATAAGAAAATTCATGCATCAAATAAAGTTGTCTGTGCAGTTAAAGTATGATATCATCTCTTTGACGAGTGCCTTCAGTGCCACCCATGAACTGTTTAAGCAGAACTCCGTGAGAATGAGCTCTTTGCACAAGAGTCATCAGAAAGCAGAACACGTACTCCATAAAATGGAGCACCACTGTGCAAAGCTATCGTGAGTTTTCCATCTTTTCAGTGGAACATTATTAATTGTTTCAGTTATTGTTATTGAAATAAAGTATGCCTGTCCTAGTTTTTTTTTTTTTTTTTTTTTTTTAAAGCTAAAACGCTTGCCAAAACATTAGACTGGGTAGATCTACACAATCAGTTTTTCCCTTTAATTCTTTGTGTTGACCCAGAGCACAGTTCCACATAAAAATTCACCAGGACAAAGAATATTTGTTTCTTTGAGCATCCATCCATCATCATTCTATATGCCATCACATGATCGAGGCCATTGGTGAATCTTGGGTGATCAGGATCAGATGTCAAACTGCAAACGACAGCAGTTGAAAAATTAGCTTTTGGTAGTAAAGAACTGAGACAAAAATCAAAGCATACAATTTACCAGAGAAAAGGAATTTGATACGAGGGTAAATAGAGTGCAGGGAGACGATCTGGAAATAAGCTGTAACCATGAAGCAATCACCACCATCAGGCTATCTGAATCACACCGCTGTGTTTTTTTTTTTTTTTTTTTTTTTTTTTTTTTTTTTTTTATTTTTTTTACATTTCCGATGATTCCCCTTTTCTTTAGAAACCCCGTGTCCCCTCCCCCTCCCCACCTCTGTGAGGGAATTCCTCCTCCCACCTACTCGCCCACCCATTCCCATATTCCCACCTTGACATTCCCTTTTACTGGTGCCCCTAGCACCCTCAGGCCCAAAGTCCTCTCCTTTCTCCCTGGTGGCCATCGAGGTGATTCTTCTGTAGCTGTGTTTTAAATACACATGTCTATTTGTGCCCCGAGGAGACCATCATCTTCTCCAAAGCTCATATCCAAATTTTTTTCTTTGCAATGAAGATAAAGTAGCACACATACCAAAAATCATTTGAACAATGCTATAATTTAATCTGAAGAGATAATAAAGGACTGTGTCCACTCAGGGGTGTTTCTATTTGATTGCATAAGATGGCTTACAATAGCAAGTTGGCTCTGGAATGGCGATTTATTTCATAACAGCTGATATATTTGCTAAAATGTTTGTACTCTCGATCTAATCACATTGCGATCTTTTGGGACGCTTTCAATAACAATAGCTGAAACAATTAATAATGCTCCACTGCAAAGATGGAAAACTCATGATAGCTTTGCACAGTGGTGTTCTAGTTTATGGAGGATGTGTTCTGCTTTCTGATGACTCTTGTGCAAAGAGCACAGTCTCATGGAGTTCTGCTTGAACAGTTCGTGGGTGGCACTGAAGGCTCTGCTCAGAGGGGTGATATCTACGATTCAAATGCAAATATTGTGATGCAAAGGAAAGAAAATTATAATACATGAGAGGAAAAGCTAGGAATGTTGGGACAGTCTTGCAATCCAGTATTGGGGAGGACAAAGCAAGGGCTGCAAACTTGAGGCCAGCATGAGCTAACACAGGCATACAAAACACTATAAACGAGCACCAAAAAACCAATGCAAGTCAAAAACAAAAATCAGAGCCCTAAGAGGGACTAAGAAAAATGACAAATAAAAGACAGTGTGAATTTACACTATTACCACAGGATGGACCTATCTGTGTTAACCTGAGCTATGAATAGTTGAAGCATACTTCCTTGTAATTCATTGTGTTAACTGTGGAGAGGGCTGGGGAAAGTGAGGTATTGACAGACAGTTCAACAAAATAGAAGGTGTTTGAGAAGCTATATGGAAGTGTGTGATCAAATATTCAATTAGAGGGAACAGCAGAACACAAGGGGCAAGCAAAAAGAGAAAAGGAAATCCTGGGGTTAAAGGTCTGACACAGGGGATGGGGCATTGGGAAGAGGAGAGGGAGGGGATATAACAGCCAAAACTAAGGATACATAAAGATGACACAGAGAAATCCAGCAGTCTGTAATCTAATTGAAATGTATACATTTATATATTATATTAATTATATTGTACTAGCTGGTTTTATGTGTCAACTTGACACAAGCTAGAGTCATAAGAGAGAAAGGAGCCCCAGTTGAGGAAATGACTCCATGAGATCCAGCTGTAAGACATTTTCTCAGTTAGTAATCAATTGAGGAGGTACAAACCTATTATGGGTGGTGCCACCCTGGGCTGGTGGTCCTGGATTCTTTAAGAAAGCAGGCTGAGCAAGCCATGAGGAGCAAGGCAGTCAACAGCCTCTGCATCAGTTCCTGCCTCCAGGTTCCTGCCTTGCTTGAGTTCCAGTTCTGATTTCCTTTGATGATGGACTCTGATGTGGAAATGTAAGCTGAATTAACCCTCCCTCCCCAAGTTGGTTTTTTGTCATGATGTTTTTGTTGCAATAATAAAAACCCTAACAAAGACATTATTATATTATATTATATTATATTATATTATATTATATTATATTATATTATATTATATTATATTATATTATATTATATTATATTATATTATATTATATTATATTATATTATATTACATTACATTACATTACAATACATTACATTACATTACATTATATATATCATATCATATCATATCATATCATATCATATCATATCTTTGTACCATTTTAGTATACAGAGTTTGAACAGACGTGCTCCACATGGGTGGACAAGGATGCTCTCTGAAGACAAGCAATGAAAATCTCAGTGCCATGGGCTAGAGAGATGGCTCAGTGGTTGAGAGCACTGGCTGCTTTTTCAAAGGTCCTGAGTTCAATTCCCAGCAACCACATTGTGGCTCACAACTGTCTGTAATGAGGATCCAATGCCCTCTTCTAGTGTGTCTGAAGACATCTACAGTGTATTCATATACGTAAAATAAATAAATAAATCTTAAAAAAAAGAGAAAGAAAAGAAAATCTCAGTGCCACACACAAAACACCTCCTATGAGTTACTGGTAAGGGAGACCCTAGTGGCACCCAAAAGCAACACATGCTGTTGACATTGTTCTTGGTTGTCTACCGTAACTAGATTGTAATATTCTATTTCTGAAGAGACCACACCTAAGTTGCAGTTGGACCTGATCAGGAAACTCTTCTTGCTTGTTAGTGTATATAGAGACAGAAGGGGCCATGGAGGCTGCCGAGGGAAGTGAGGACACAAACGATTATCCAGCACTAAACCCTGCATGCAAAAATACTGACCCACTGGCAAGATATCTCTACTGGCCTAAGAGTGGCATGGTGGTGACAGGGGTAACCAACTGCTTTCTGGTAGGACACGAGGCCCACTTTACAGAGGGCATTTTTATTCCTGGTATTGGAAACCTGATCAAAAGCCTATTGTTTTGCTAAATGGTCGTGCTGTTAAACCATGTTTTATACATGTTGTTTTCAACTTTTATCCAAGAAGCTCTATTTTCAACTGGGTAGTAATCAACATGGACTCATTTCTGGTTAAAGAGCTGAGTATAACTCGTTGTGAGTGCTCAGCTGTGAATGGGTCTTCTGTAGGACATTCTGACCATCCAAGGCTCACCATACTGCAGAAGAGGGAGCAGGAAGAATGCAAGAACCAGCCAGTAGTTAGGAGAGCTGGGAGATACTTCCTTCCGAACGTGAGGCAGATAACACTTCTATCAACCTACTGCAACTGGGACTACCTGCACAAGACATGCATATAATCTAGTCAGTAAAAACCCAGCATGGATAGAGGGTCCTTGAGGTTCCACTCCTATCAGAGTAGCTATTGGCAGCTGATGGCTGCTAAAGGTGAGAGAGTCAATCTCCTTTGGACATGTGACTGTTTACAGGTTTTTCATGCCCCAGTGGTCAGCCACACAACCATGCACATATGGGCAGCATGACTTAAGCTCATGAAAAAGAGGCCAGGATGCTAAAAGGGAGACAGGTTGGTGGCACTGTGAGAATTTGGAGGGAGGGTTGGTAGATGGATGATTTAATAAACATTGTTTAAATGAGTAATTAGTGAAGAAGAAAACACTATTTAAATAAAAAGAATATTAAAGTGTTCTAGATCTGAAGTCAATTTAAACTTACTGCTTTTAAATTCTTTTTTATCATTTAAAACATTTTTAAAATTTAAATATATTTTTGTCATATTCTTCTCCTTACTCATGTCCTTTTAGATTCTAAGTTTTTAAAAACAAAACAAAATAACACAGAAACCCAATACAACAACAAAAATCCTCAAAAGAAAGAAAAAAAAAAACCATGCACACGTGCGTGCAGACACACACACACACACACACACCAAATAATACAAACTAACAACAACAAAATACCAAATTGTAATACAAAGAAAAACCTATGGATTCCTTATACGTTGGCATAAGACCTGCCCTGGAGTTGTTAATAGACTCAGTGTCTTTCTTTTGGAGAAAAAAGGTTTTCCTATACTAGCACAAAAATGGTTATTTCCTCTTCCAGCAGGTCTAAGTGACAGTTCAATTGTTATCCATTACCCTAGTGGCTACATATTCATTCATTCATTCATTCATTCATTCATTCATTCATTCATTCACTCACTAATTTAAAAATATAACAAAATAAAATATAATATAATAAAACAAAAACTATCATATTGTAGATAGACAAGACAAACCAATAGAAGGCCAAAGAGCTCAAGAAGGCACAAGAATCAGAGATCCATTCATTTGCACACTTAGGAGTCCCATAAAAACACGAAATTGAAAGGACATGGTACATGTTCACACAGGCCCTGCATGTTGCTCCAATCTCCGGATTCATATGAGCTTTGCTCATGTTGATTTAGAGGGCCTTGTTTTCTTAGTGTCTTCCATCCCCTTTGGCTCTTATACGTTTTCTGCCTCCTCTTCCACAGGGTTCCCTGACTTCTGAGGGGATAGATTTGATGGAGACAGCCCATCTAGGGCTGAGTGTTCCAAGGTCTCCCACTCTGAGTAATGTCTGGCTGTGGGTCTACTTCTGTAGGAGGCAGTTTCTCTGAGGAGGCCTGAAGGAGGCACTAGATCAGTATTATTTAGTTTTACCCTTGGTCCTTGAGCTATCTAGTCTTAGGTTCTTGGTCACCCAAGCAGGATCAGGTATGGGTTTCATCTTGTGGAGTCAGCCTTAAGTCAAATCAATTATTGGTTGGTTTCTCCCGCAAGTTTCGTGTCACTAATGTAGATAAAGGTTTGTGGCTGGCTCAGTGTTTATGTTGCTCTTTGGAGAGCCTGCAGAGTACCTTCCTGTATCAGGGACTCTGGAACATAGGGGTGAAGGCTCTGTGTAGGCACCAGCTTGACATCTTCATGTTCAGAGAGTTGTATAGGTATTGTCTTTGGCAATGGGACCTTGCTGTCAGTTTATAAAGAGCGATCTACAGTCTTGGCAACAGCTTGGGTTGTTTGAGGACTCACACAGGGCCCTTTGGCCAAGAACTCAATTATATGTAACACAATCCTCATATTGAAAGTTTCATTTGGTGACAAGAGATTGCCAGTTGGAACTCTGACTCCCCATTATTTGGCAACTTTATTTGAATCACCTTCATATATGTATATATACTAGGAATTTGCTACTGTATTCAGTTAATTTAAATTTATTTATGATGGAAAATTCTCAAGCATTGTTTTAGTGTTATTTGATATTAACATCTGGTATTTCAAAGCTGCAGAATCAGGCATCGCATAGTTACTCTGGTATAAATTGCTTAAATCTGAACAGTTAACTTAGAGGAAACTCTCATTTATGTCAAGATTATTACATCTCTGGATAATGCCTGAAAGGAAAGAATATATTTCCAATAAGAATAGGATTTCAGAAAATAAAGAATGCAATTACCGTTCTATCAAATACACCTCCTTCCTTTTGAGGCTCTAATAAAAATGATATTTAGGGGGACATGTGAGCAAATGTTTGCTAGAGAGCAGGCCTTACCAGGAACCAAGTATACTGCATCTTGATCTTGGGCTTTGTAGCCCCTATACTTACAAGAGTATACTTCTAGTGTTATCAACCAGCGACCTTACAGAATTTTGTCATTGCTTCATGAATAAACTGAGAAATGACTCTAGTGCTCCTTCAAGGGTCCTAATATGAAAGAGGAAGAACATTTGGAGCACACAATGCAGGAAACATTCGTGGAACTCTGCTAAATTCCTAGAGTTCAATAATAGAATTCTAAGACTCTAATTTTCCATTAGTTAACTAGAAGATTAATGTAGACTGGAAAGGAATGATGTGGAATGTGAGGTGCTGGAATGTTCTTTCTCTTCTTTATCAAGATCAAGATCCTCATCACCATGGTCATCGCCGTCGTCGTCATCATCATCATCACATCTCAGACACATCACACTCCATCAATACCATCTGCTGGGGGTTGGAACAGACTCCACTCCAGTTTCTCTCAGTTGATTTTATATGAACATGCTGTAGAGTCAGCTCTCTGAATGGCTATGGAGAAGCACAGATGAATGGCCCACTGGAGGATCACAGAGCCAAACCAGCTCCAGATGACGACTATCTCATTAAACCCCACTTCGTCATCTCCTATACTTCTGTTCCCTCTCTGTCTTTCTTTCCTCCTCTTTCTCCCTGCCTTGCTTAATGCTTATTGATCAGAGTCTCTGAAAATATGTCATTTTCCTCTGTCTCATAGTTAGCTGCAAGGAACAAAATAATTCTCACTTCAATCTTATTTTCATTCTAATTGGTTTGGTTGAGTAGAGTATATTAAACACTAGGAAGAAGGGCCTTTACTAATTCTTCAAGACGACTCTCTCCTGTACAATTAGACAACTTGTCTGGATGTGAAATGTTCCCCGGAAGCATATGTATTTTGTACACTTTGTTTCCAGCTGATAACAGTTTTGGGATTATGTCCACACTAGCAGAAGTGAGTCTTTACGGGTGGCCCTTGAAGGTAGGTTTTTGTTTGCTTTTGATTCTGGCTTGAAGGTTTTGCTTTCTGGTTCAGCGAAGTGTAAGGAATCTCACGCTCCTTCTGCTACAGATGGAGCTTCTCCAAGAGGCCATGCCTTCCCACCATGGTGGACTAAACACTCTGAAACCTTGAGCAAGAAATCACCATCTCTTCCCTTAAATTCATTCTGTCTGCCTCAAACAAGCTTTGAGAGAGAAGTAGACTCATATTATGGAAGGCTTAGGGTTTTTTTATTTTAAAATGAAAGATTAAGAAAAAAAGGTTTTATTTTTTCCCTTGGTTACAGTAAGGAATAAAATCAATAGTTTTGACTAGTGTGATCAAGTTTGATCATTAGAATAAATAGTTGCCTAGTAGCTTGACAGCAGAAGCATTAATATAGCTTGAAAGAAAGTTGACTCTCCTGTTACCCAAACCTTGGTCTTTCTAACTTCCATTGTCCATCATGTGAGTAGCATCATATTAGAGTATCAATAACATAGTTACATACATCTGGACATCATAGCATGTTACAACACAACCACGGGCAGACACGCTGCCATACGTGTATGCACTAATCTGGACATCATAGCATGTTACACAGCTGAATTTCCAAATTGCTCACCCTAATTTATTGGACACAACATGCTCTTCTATTATTTACAGATAGTTAATTTCCCAGTTTTCAATTGGGAAAATAGCATTCTTCGGTGGATGACTATAGTTTTACTTAATTCCCTTGGAAGACGTTTGATCATTGTCCTGGTTTGCATCTCCTCTGTCTCTGCTTCTCCATAGCAAAAGGCAATCATTACTTTGATTGTGTCTGTAGTGGATAATATCTGCCTCGGATGCTCACAGCCAACCATTGGACTGAGCACAGGAACCCCAATGGAGGAGTTAGAAGGAGCTGAAGGGGTTTGTAAACCCATAGGAAGAACAACAATATCAACCAACTAGATCCCCCAAAGGGACTAAACCACCCACCAAAGAGTATACAAGGAGGGACCCATGACTCCTGCTGCATGTGTAGCAGAGGATGGCATTGTCTGGCATCAATGGGAGGAGAGGCCTTTGGTTCTGTGAAGGCTCAATTCCCCAGTGTAGGGAAATGTCAGGGCGGTGAGGTGGGAGGGGGAGCACCCTCAAAGAAGCAGGGGGAGGGAGATGGGATAGTGGGTTTCTGGAGGAGAAACCAGGAAAGGGGATAACATTTGAAATGTAAATACATAAAATATCCCATAACAAAAGATTTACAAATTAAAAAAAAAGAATATCTGCCTCAATCACAAAGAGCAACTCAAGAGAATTCCTTTTCTCTGCCCCACAACTAGTGAAGAATTACCAAGGACAAGCGAGTTTATGGCTTAAAGTTCCAAAGACTTCCTCATTTCTAGAAAAGCAGCCATTTCCTTGATTCAGTCCTTGATTTGTCTGATCCGGAAATATTATTTTTACTTTCTAAAATATAAGAAGAATAAATATAAACAGAAGAAGAGAAGAACTCTACTCCCACCACAAGTCAGGGATAGAAACATAAAAGAGTTTAACATGATTGCTTCAAAAGAGAGAAAGGGAGATGGAGAGTCTTTAGGGAGCAGAGCGATGCTCAGGAGGATTATATCCTGGAGACAGGGTGAGCATGCTCGGTAAGGTCCCTATGTGTCTTCTTCTGTAGCAATGAAGGTGGATGATTTTTACAGTCTTCACAGGCACTAAAGGTACAAGGAGAATGTGAACCAAACTGCCAAAGTTCACTGTGGGTCAAAAAGGGCTTTGACTGAGCTTTTGAAATAAATAGAAATGCACATCTGCCCCAGGATTCTCAAGCTGAGGATGAGGAGTTACCATGGAAATGAGCTGATGTTTCCTGGACTGTTCTGCATTTAATTTTGTCTTCTCCAATGCACAAGTGTGACTGTTCTTGAATCCTCAAAGCTACATAAACTTTGCTTCACCTTGTATAGCTAACCGCTAATGAGATCCAATTTTGATATTACTGAAAATTTCAGTATTTTTAGTCTTGTTTATTTTTGTTCATAAGATGCAGATTAATCCTTGTAGGGGTCATTTGACAACACATGTCTGTAACTAAATCTGTGTCAATATTATATTCTCTAGGTAACGATATGGTCACCACCACCACCACTGCTGCCACCACCATCATCACAATCACTTTGGGACATGAGCCAATCTAACAAAAGCAAGTGGTGTTTAGGAATCACAGAGGAGGCGTTTTGCTTAGAGACAAGCTCTAGGCTTGGGAGCTTGACTGAGAATGCTCTTCACTGCTTCACCACAGCGAATACAGGCAAGAATTGATGAGTCAGCCTGCTAATACTTCATGAATGCAAAGGCACGAGCTGTAGAATTCCAAGGCCCTTTCTAAGGCTGTCCCATACATACAGGTACTGGATGGATCAATGTATTGTTAATTTTATCACGGGCACACAGATGTGAGCATGTAAGGACTTTGAGAAAGTATTTCCAGTACTAGAAGTTAGAGTAAAAAGATAAAGTGAAGACTCTAATTCATAACCTGTGCTCATTTGACCTGTGGAAGGTGATGAGATATGCACTCGATATAAACGTTACTGGAATTTAAGTTTTGACCTTTCATCAGGCTAGGAGCATGAGGTATAGTTTTGTCTTGGTGTTAAGCAGTGGTCCAGCTCCTGCTCTCGGTCAGCCATGTAATTATGGGGCGAATAATTCCTGTGTGCAGTGCTATGTTGCTAAGATACTGAGCAAGTCAGGTGCACTAAATGCATTTTCAGCTCATGGATGTAGCAATGTGTGTGCATCAGAAGTCAAGGAACATCTGCATGTGTTTTCTGTGTCACCCTAGTGACTGGCTTTCAGCAGAGGACAAAAGGCTTCAGTTCTGCCCTTTTCCCCAGTAAGTATTTTTTATGTTGTATTGATTGCGTGCACACACACACACACACACACACACACACACACACACACACATACACACACCAGTGTCCACAATAGGCTGGCTGGTTCCTAATCAGAATTCTTACTCCAAGCTAAAATTCTCCGTGAATTTAAAGGTCAAAGTTGAACCTTTGCCTGTCTCAAGTGGTCATCCTTTTTTTCCTTCTCTTATGTGACATATAATATTATAATAATTAATTCTTAAATGTACTCCTTAGACATATGTATTCTTCTTCCAAATTGCAAAGCCAAGTTTAAACAGGCAATTCTTCTGTGATGTCATATGAGATTTATGGAGGTAGACTATACCCGTCTCAAGTGGAATAAAATAAACTCTGCATTGTGAATTCACTCCAAATGCTCCAGTGAATAATTCCATGTTACCAAAAGCTATCACATACACAAAGCAATATGCTGTTCTCCTACTTCCCCTTTCCTTTCTTGTTGATAAAACACCACCTCAGGAGTTGGGTCTTTGGATGGGTATAAGAGAAAACACTTTTCTTGTTTATTGTTTTTCAAAGTTGATGCCCAGCCAAAAGCTTGAAGGGTAGGCCAGAAAGAGAGCTACAGCAGTGTTAAAGGCAGGCACGAGGACAGGACTCCAGTATGAGTTACAAGTCTCAGCAGGACTTCCTTCCCATTAAAGCAGCAGACCCATCCAGTTCCCAAGAATGTGGCCAGGAAGACCATCCTGTGGCTTAGATGTCTTCAGCTATGATCTGAGGGTAGATGAAACTTACTAATGGCTCTCATGATTCTGAAGTCAAAAATATAAGAAGTTATATTTTATATTGTATGTAGATTTATATTATATATATTATATTATATAAGAAGGCATAGAGGAAGACCCTGACTGTCTGTTGGGAGTGACTAATTCCAAATCATGGGAGATGCTGAGGAAGATGCAGGATAGAGGACACTGAGTAAGGAGAGCCACATGTAAGGGGGAAACAGTAGTGAAGAAGACAGGTTCTCATCCCAGGGATCGATGAAGGGCTGAAGTGTGATTCACTTGTTGGAGCTACGTCCTTATGGGAGACTACATCTGTTGCATTTGAACGAATACAAAAAGAAGGTAACCATGAAAGTTCAGGTAGACATTAAGCAGTATAGAGCTTAATACAGAAATTAGCAGTGAAGATGAAGTGGGACATTGGTAGAAAAAATGTACTTAAAGAAGAAACCCATTTGTGTCACCATTGAAGAGGCAAGATCCTATAGCTAGTCAAGTCGTAGGCCCTAAGAGAGAATCTTCTACTATTGTGCTGCTAAATAGATATAATATTAAAGCAACTCCTAATGATTTTGCATCTTACTCATGTATTATTAAAAGGTACTTTTCAATCTTCATCACAGAAGCTTCTGTTTATAGTAGATAATGATGATGATGATGATGATGGTCTCAACAATTTCCCACTGTGAAGAAAATAAGAGACCAAAAAAAGTTCAACTCCAAAGAAAGCATATATGGCATGTCTCTCCCTCAAAAGCACAGGAATCCTTTTAGAAGAGAGGGCAGACAGATTGTAAAAGTCAGACTTGCTGGATGGCTATAAGGAAACAGTGTCTTCCAGCAACAGCAGTGCCCTGCACATATGAACAGTATTTGTGACAGCATGCACAAGACCTGAGGGAGCTCAAACCACACCAAACCTCAGGATGGAGAGTAGCTTGGGCACAAAGTTTCACCCCACCTGAAGATCTACTGACAATTTTTAGTGGTCAGGATAAGGGCCAATTTTTTGTAAAGTGTAGCCTGTGATAAGTTGACCACGCTCTAGTAGAAGGCCATACATCCAAAAATATTTGAGTATCACAAATTGACCTTAATAGGGGACAATAAAAGGTCACAAAGCTTAGTGGGAAGAGAAGCAGGGATGGATCTGAGAAACATTGGAGGGGGGGGAAATGAGCAAAGCTCATTGTGCAAAACTCTTGACTACAATGGCTACTACTATTTCCTACACTTGAAAATGACAAAAGAAGAAAAGAAAGAAGGGGGGACAGACAGACAGACAGACAGACAGACAGACAACCAGTACTGACCCAATGTGTATAGTCTTGGTGTCATGGCATTAACAGTACATTTGTAGAAAATGATTTGAGAGGAATAGAAGTTTGGAGCAGTCAGTGTAAGGAAGGATAACTCTGAAGAAAAATGAAAATGGAGGCTCTACTTCTACATATTGTTTTATGCACAAAAAAAAAAAAAAAAAATCAGGAGCCACAAGGTATTTGCAGTCAGAATATTCAGTTTCTTACTTATCACATGAAACATTTCCTATGAGAGTAGAAGATGTTCATAGAAAATGTGGATCCTGCCAGTAGTGATAAAAACTGCATGGTATTGGTACAGTGACAGGCAGGTAGATCAATGGAATAGAATTGAAGACCCAGAAATGAACCCACACACTTATGGTCACTTGATTTTCAACAAAGGAGCCAAAACCACCCAGTGGGAAAAAGACAGCATTTTCAACAAATGGTACTGGTTCAACTGGCGGTCTACATGTAGAAGAATGAGAATTGATCCATTCTTATCTCCCTGTACAAATCTCAAGTCCAAGTGGATCAAGGACCTCCACATAAAACCAGTTACACTGAATCTAATAGAAGAGAAAGTGGTGAAAAGTCTCGAACACCTGGGTACAGGGGAAAAGTTCCTGAACAGAACACCAGTGGCTTATGCTCTAAGATCAAGAATAGACAAATGGGACCTCATGAAATTGCAAAGCTTCTGTAAGGCAAAGGACACTGTCAATAGGACAAAACAGCAACCAACAAATTGGAAAAGATCTTAACCAATCCTACATCTGATAGAGGGCTAATATCCAATATATACAAAAAACTCAAGAAGTTCGACTCCAGAAAACCAAATAACCCTATCAAAAAATGGAGAACAGAGCTAAACAGAGAATTCTCAACTGAGGAAATTTGCAGGGCTGAGACATCCTTAGTCATCAGGGAAATGCAAATCAAAACAAGTCTGAGATTCCACCTCACACCAGTCAGAATGGCTAAGATCAAAAACTCAGGTGACAGCAGATGCTGGCGAGGATGTGGAGAAAGAGGAACACTCCTCCATTGTTGGTGGGATTGCAAGCTGGTACAACCACTCTGGAAATCAGTTTGGCGGACCCTCAGAA
>CM052717.1:40415576-40437569 GCA_028551405.1 Uromys caudimaculatus | reverse complement strand
GCAGGCAAATGGATGGAACTTGAAAATATCATCCTGAGTGAGGTAACTCAGTCACAAAAGAACGAACAAGGTATGTACTCACTGATAAGTGGATATTAGCCCAAAAGTTTGGAATACCCAAGTTTCACTTTACAGTAACCGCTGGACTGAGAGTGAGGTCCCAGATGGAAGAGTTGGAGAAGGGACTGAAGGAGCTGAGGGTGTCTGCAACCCCATGGAGGGAGCAGCAGTGTCAACTGGCCTGACTCACCCCCCCCCCGGTCCTCCTGGAGGCTGGACCACCAACCAAAGAATACATATTGAGGGACCCATGGTTTGGACCACATATGTGGCAGAGGAGGGCCTTTTTGGCCATCAGGGGGAGGAGAGGCCATTGGGCCTGAGGGCGTTAGAGGCCCCAGTAAAGGGGAATGTCAAGGTGGGAATATGGGAGTGGGTGGGCGGGTGGGTGGGAGGTGGAATACCCTCATAGAGGCGGGGAGGGGGAGGGGATAGGGGTTTCCAAAGAGGAGACCTAGAAAGGGGGAAACATTGGAAATGTAAATAAAGTATCAAAAATTAAAAAAAGAGACAAACTCAAAAAAAATTATCACAAGCAATATAAAGATATAAAGCAAAAAAAAAAAAAAAAAAAAAGAAAACGTGGATCCCTTGCCCAAAGCTGTCCATCTGGTCCCCAGAGAATGGGCACCCATGCTTGTCTGCCAGGTCCTTTGTCACTGTGGCACTAGAGTCTTAGTTTCTCACCTCCCATCATGTGCTGCCTAAAGGACAACTCTCGGAGCCTTTGGTGTTTGGAGCTGAGGGAGAAGGGGAGCAAAAAGCCCAGCAAAATAAACAGGAGAGTGCAATGGATGCAGAAAGAAAAGGGAAAATAGCAGCCAAGAAGAGCAAGTACAGGGTTTCAAACTGTAGGCAGCAAATATGTCACACTACAGGCAGCAAATACGTCACAGTGTAGGCAGCAAATAAGTCACAGTGTAGGCAGCAAATATGTCACACTACAGGCAGCAAATATGTCACCCTGTAGGCAGTGTGAGTAATCTAAGCATGGGAAAGATGCCATTTGATTTGAACTGCCAAAGTCATTTGTAATCCCCAAAGCCTGGCAGTATGGGTGAGATGAAAGCTGGTTTCGAGTGGTTGCTTCAAAAGAGACCGAGAAGACAGGGAGAGTAGGTAGCAAGAATAAATAAGTCCTTTGAAAACATGTGGTTTTGTGTGAGGTCAGCGGGAAGAACTATGGAGCAATAGATGAAGAATGATACAGGGACATGAGGTAAAAGGGCTCGGGTTTGTTTTAATGTAGTGAGTACAGCTTGTCCATGTGGGAAGTACAGTGATTCAATTGACAAGTTTAATTAATGGTATACAGAGAAAGAACACTGTGAGTCAAGATGGCACCCGTGTCCCCCATCCATCACAGAGCCGAGGCAGAATGCAGGCACACAGTGTCTTCTGAAAGCCTCTGTACTCCTGAGGAAACTCAGGAGCCTCTCAGCTGACATGGAAAAAGAACGGACCCCTGGAAGTTTGAGAAGACAGAGAGGTTCTACTGTACCCCTACAGGAGTGAAAGTGGAAGTATCCACTATTGATTCTTCTTCTTTGACCTCCATCTGAACACAGATGAGAAGGAAAGACTGTAATGACAATTCTGTAAGCAGTCTCTCATTAAAAGAAAGGAAACATGACACATATATAGTACAGTTTTGAATAGTTTGGGTTATAATGGTATATATGTGCACATTCACACAGACAAAGTTTGATTTCATTAAAAATGATGTTCATTAATTTTGGAAAAATAATGATAAATTCAGGAATAAAAATCATGTCTTAAAAGTTATAAAAACTACTTCTTGGGTATGTGTTATGTCATTTTGGGAAATTCTCATTGCTTACAGAAGTTTTTCTTTTCCAAGGGGTATCTCCCAAGACTAGCCACAGGTGCCAGACCCAGTGAAAACTCAACTCTGTGTAACTATTTCTCTACCTATACAAACATACATAGCAACAACTATAATTAATTTGAAATAACCACATGCTGTAATGTGTTATTTGAAACATTAATTACTTCTGAAATTTCCTTATATTTTCATATCATTGTTAAGTATGGGTAATTCAGGGTGTGGACAGGGGTGTGGAGGGAGCTACAGTCTTTTAACTTTCCACAGAGACTTCTGGAAGTTATGTTCTCCAGGCAAGTGGTTCTCCGAATGGAGTGACTATGGAAGCTATTTGGAGAGTGTCTTAATTTCTTTACTTGTTACTGTAATAAAAAAACACCCTGACAGCCAGGAGTGGAAGTGCACCGCCTTTAATTCCAGCACTTGGGAGGCAGAGGCCAGTGGATCTCTATGAGTTTGAAGCCAGACTGGTCTACAAAGTGAGTTTCCAGGACAGCCTTGGGCTACACAGAGAAACCTTGTCTTGAAAAAACCAAAGAAATCCTTAGGGCTGGAGAAATGACTCAGTCAAAAAAGGCTAGGCTCACAGCCCAAAACACCTTGACAAAAGCAACTAAAGTGAGAAAGGGTTTATTTTTGCTCACAGTGTGAGACTTGGTCCATCAGAGGAAGGAACCAAAGCCTACGGAGGTGGAAGCAGCTGCTCACGTTATATCCACACAGTCGGGAAACAGAGGGGTGAGTGCACGCTCAGCTGCCATTTCTCACTCAATACAGTCCGGGATCCCTTGCACAGGGAATGGTCCTGCCTACAGTCATGATAGATTGTCTCACAACATTAATATAATCAACACAGTTCCTCACAGGGATGCACAGAGTCCCATTGCCTAGAAGATTCTAGGTCCTGCCAAGTTAACCATTCATGCCACAACAGAGATTGTGGTAAAGCACGGACTGTGGGCTAAAGGCCCAGAAACTCTGATTTAAGCATGTGTGCAGCTGGCCCTAAGAATCTACAGTTCCAGTCAGTGCCTGGGAAGGTAACACAGACTCTGCCAGGCCAGGAGCTATATTTGTGAACTGCTGCCCTGGAGTCTTGGGCAAGAGTGTGTAACTTCAGGTAACAGGAAAGAAAACAGACCCACCTCTGCCCAGACAGGCCCTCAGTCTTCAGCCACAACACTTTCCATCACCCTTGGAAGAAGCCACCTCTAGTTAAAGTAGATCCTGGAACCAAATAGAACTGCATGCTGCCAGAACATTCTAATCTCTATTAAGAATACTCTCTTCATTTGCTATTTCTGAAGTTGCTTCTAGAAGTAATGAATGCACAGCCCAAGAAGAAGTTATATTTGCAGTCAATCTAACCACCCTATTATTAGCTTACACCAGTTTCACCTTGCATGTGACCTTCATTCTCATTTTCTTAAGGGGACAGACTCTGGTTCTACATTCCTTTCACACCTACTTTTCTGTCCAAGTGTCTGCTTGCCAACTGAGGCCTAAGGGGGCTTTTAAGAATGTCCCAGTCTACTTGTCAGGAGTTCAGGCAGTAAACATGCCACCAACCCCATCCTCTTACAAGAGTCTCTGCCAAAGTCCCAGCCACACCGGGGGTCCCCTGGGTTTCTTCCTCTGCTTCAGGTCTTTCACCATCTTTCTGTCTTCTTTGTAGTCAAGCGCACAGTTCTCACATCATAAATGTTGATTTCCAACATGACCTGTGTCGAAGCAAGGCTGAGGTAGGTATTTTGTGATTTTTAACACAGAACATAGGAGTTGGTGGAAAGGTGTGTTATTTCCACATACAATATCGAGTATCAGTAATGCGTATCAAATCACAAGGTAAGTGACATCAGAAATATCTTACATGACAAACATTATAAAAGGTAATAGGTGTTGACCACATTTATCAAACTACAAAAAAGCATCAGTTTAGTGTTTATAGAAAAACTTTCCCTTTAGAGATGTCCCTGTAGAGATGCTATTGTCACTTTTGCAACTAAACATTTGGATCCAAGCCCCACATATGCATGTACATACACATGTGTGCATGTACACACGCTGTTGATAAACTATACAGGCTTCTTTAAGGCGTGTCTTATGTATTTTTGACAGTATGCTATGAATAGTTTTTCACATGACCAATGTTGCTGCCCACATATTCCACTGTCTATGTGAACCACAGTTTATCTGTTGTTTAATGGGTGTGGTAGTCAATCTTCTTTGTCAACTTGACTGGATTTAGAATCATTATGGACACACCTCTGGATGAGTCTGTGAAGGAACATCTGGGAGAATTGGACTGAAGTATGAAGACCCACCCTGGGCATGGGTGGCACCATTAAAAGAACTGGTACCCTGGACTGAATAAAAAAGAGCAAATGATATGAATATTAAAACTCCTTCCTCTGCTTCCCGACTGCTGTGCAATGTGACCCGCTGCCTCATGTTCCTCTTGTGGCTTTGATGGACTTTATCCCTTCTAAAACGTTGGGCCCAAAGAAACCTTTCCTCTTAAGGAGGTTGCTTTTGCCAGGTATTTTATTACAGCACCAAGAAAAACAACTTGTTGGGGTTTGGGAGTAACACACAAACCACTCAGACCCCAGTCTCACTCAAACATGGCTGGTTTATTGAATGCACATCCAAGACTGATCAATCAGAGATGCAATGCGTACCCCAGGGCTGAACTGCTACTTGAGCCAGGATCCTACAGAGCTTTTGAGCCTAAAATTCACAACATCTGTGCCAAGTTATTCCACCAGTCAGGTTGTAGGGATAAGGGACTTCCTTAGGAACATGTCTTTGTTGTACACTTATCCTGTTCCCATTGGTTGGGGTATTCAATTGTGATGGGGACTTGACTTGTCTAACATTCATGTCTTAACTTGCCAACCTGGATGTCAGTTACTCATGTACACGTCTCTCTGTCAATCATGTAGGATGTCAATTCCCAGGGAGGTCTTGGGAACTTAAACATTATTCACCACTACTCAAAAGGGAAATCTGATTCCAAATGGCTTCTTATATTGGCGTAGGTGTGTCTTTTAGGTTGGGATTCATCCCAGGGGCAGTTTATATAGGCAAGAAACCATAAAAGCTCATACATAGATGCTGGGCAGTTGGCTCAGGTCCAGGCTTATAGTGGCTAATTATACAAAGCAGTTCTAACTGACCTCTACTGTGATTGGTTTCCAAGAACTACAAAGCACAGAACGTAACAGAATATGTAGTCAACCCAGGCATGAGAAAGGTTTTTTAGTAACAGTAGTTACAACATATGAGAAATTTTCCTTGTAACATTAGTAATGGCTCAAAGTGGCTGGCTAGACAGGCACCAATTTCCCAGGCCTCAACACAACTAATACACTAGCCATCTATAACTGGATATTTCCTTTAATATCTTTATTTTGTACCTTCAACCTGATATGCTGAAGATGTGAAGTGAACATTACTGGCCTCAATTTTGGCAGGCCACCTCTATATTTATGTCAGACAACTATTTCTAATAAATACAATCTACATGCTGTCTGTCTGCCTGTCTATCCATCCATTTGTCCATCTGCCCATTCATCCATCCATCCATCCACCCACTCACCCATCTATCTATAAAACACAAATGTTATGAGTTCAAATATAAACACTGTTGATTTATGTTTTAATCATGAATCTAATTCTAAGCCATTTATATCCTGTTATTTCTATTTTTCTGAAGAACCCTGAAGAACAAATATAATGCTAAGCCATATCTATCTTGATTTTTCTCTATTGCTGTTGTTTGTGATATCATGAAAAGAGATGTTTTACAAAATGAGGCCTTCTTGAAGTAAAACTAGAAGACTTTTTTTGAGCCAGGGTCTCACTATATTGCCCTGACTCTCCTGGAACTCACCGTGTAGACCAGGCTGAACTCACTGACTGCAGAGATTAAAGATTTTAAACATCACACTTGGCTTAGCTTTTTCTTAAATATCTAAATCTAAATACTTTTCTGTTGTGAGTCACCTTTCAAGGATCAGATCTTGGTCAATCTGGGGCTTACAGTGAAGTTACAAAATTTTGTTGTGTGACTGATTTTCAAGTGATACATAACGAAATGTCTATCAACCCTAGACGAGGCACCAATGACAGACCAAAGAAATTATTCCACCCAAGTCTCTCTTAGAGAACTACAGCATTTATTGAGGTTACATATAGGATCATGCGTGAGGGGCTATTTATAGCAACACGGGGAACTTAAAGGCAACTACATCATTCAAAGCCTCACCCCAACTTGACTGAATAAAAGCATCATCCCTTGAGCTTCTTGCACAACTTGCAGGCAGTAACTCTGAGAAGAGTTTCCAAGCCCAGAAGTTGTTAGGGCATATAAAACCTTGAGGCAGGAGCTTGTGAATCTTGTAACTTTATGAACTTCCTGAGACTTGTAAGTTTAGTAAGCTCTCCCAGCCTTATGGGCCTCTTTTATCCCTCTTTAAGGAATGTTTTAATTCATAGAAAACAGCTGCAAATTTTCTTCATTGAGTTACCTTGGCTCTAGTGTCACCAAAGGTCAAGGTGTGTTAAAATTTCATCATCCAAAATAATTATGGCAGTGGTATCAAGTTGGGTTACCACTCAAGGTATATTTCAAATGTTGAGCACACAGATTTAGTCTTTCTAATCCTACTGATAAGGCTGGAACAAAGTGACTGCTATTAGACCTCACTGCAACAGTCCAATCTTGTTTCTTTCCTTGGAATGGGAAATATACAGGAAGCACTTCTGTTTCATAGAACAGGCTTGAAACACTGTTGAGGAAAAACATCTGTGATTTAACTTGTAATTTACCTTGTGCATGATTTGCCTGGAGAAATAGCTAAGTTATGAGGCTTTATGTTTGATCTTAAAATTCATGTCTTAGTCAGGGTTTCTATTCCTGCACAAACACCATGACCAAGTTAGGGAGGAAAGGGTTTATTCGGCTTATACCTCCACACTGCTGTTTATCACCAAAGGAAGTCAGGACTGGAACTCAAGCAGGTCAGGAAGCAGGAGCTGATGCAGAGGCCATGGAGGGATGTTACTTAACTGGCTTGCTTCTCCTGGCTTGCTCAGCCTGCTTTCTTATAGAGCCCAAGACTACCAGCCCACAGATGGTACCACCCACAAGGTGCCCTCCGCCCTTGATCACTAATTGAGAAAATGCCTTAAAGCTGGATCTCATGGAGGCATTTTCTCACCTGAAGCTCCTTTCTCTGTGATAACTCCAGCTTGTGTCACACTGACACAGAAAACTAGCCAGTACAATTCATATTTTACAAGTCTAGTGAGCAGCAGCTTCAGAAATGGCTTAGTGGTTAACAGAATGCCCTACTCTTATAGACAGCCCAAGTTTGACTCCCAGAATCCATGTCAGATTCATAACTGCCCCGAACTCCAGCTCCATTGCTTCTGGCATCTGTGCACATACCCACTCAACACAACACAACACAACACACACACACACACACACACACACACACACACACACACACACCACACACACACACACACACACACACACACACACACACACACACACACATAGTATGCACACCAATCCCAGATATATGCATACACACAGAATATGCATTGTTATATACAATTTTAGACTCAAGGTGCTAAATGCAAGTCAGTTCATTTGGGCTGTGATAATAGAACATGCCATGAGTTATGTAGCTTATAGACACCACAGATGTGCTTTTCTCAGTATAGGGGGGCTGGGAAGTCTAAGATCAAGGTACTGTCACTGCAGTGTCTTGTAAGACACTGGGGTCTGTTTCATGAAGGATTCCTTCTTTCTGTGTTCTTATAAGGCAAAAAGAAGAAGAAGACTTTCTTGGGGCTTCCCTAACGATGTGACCTCTTTTCCTATGGCAGGGCCCTCACGACTTGCTTGATTCTAAATACCTGGTAGTGACCTTACTTCTGAAACCCATCATATTGAAGATTTTTTTTTTATTATTTTATTATTTTCATCATTTGCACTGGGACTTGTGAAGAACGTATACTATTTAGTCTAAAACAAGAATTTATGATATGATTGAAGAAATCAGTATCATTAGAGTGACAAACTGACAGGCTGAGGTAATAACCACAGAGCATGTGTCGAACCTCATCAGCTTCTGAGGGGAGCACTGATCACAGACTGTATACAGTCTTGCAGAGACAGGTAGGATATTAGATAGATAGAACTTAATTTGACAAGCTTCTAAATCAAACTACCAACACACAGGGGCCATAGGTAGCATAGAGTATGTTATGATATTGGAAGCGAGGAAGGGTAGAACACCTCAGCACTCAAGAGGCTGGGTGTCATGGGTTGAATATGCTTGGCTCAGGGAGTGGCACTATTTGGAGGTATGGCCTTGTTGGAGTAGGTGTGTCACTGTGGGTGTGGACTTTAAGACCCTCATCCTAGCTCCCTGGAAGTGAATATTCTGCTAGCAGCCTTCAGATGAAGATGTAGACCACTCAGTTCCTCCTGAACCATACCTACTTGGATGCTGTCATGCTCCTGCCTTGATGATACTGGACTGAACTTCTGAACCTGTAAGCCAGCCCCAATTAAATGTTGTCCATATAAGAGTTGCCTAGGTTATGGTGTCTGTTTACAGCAGTAAAACCCTAACTAAGACACTGGGGGAATGTAGAATTCAAAGTCATCTTAGTGAATTTCAGATCAGTCTGGACTACATAGCAATACCTTTTCTAATAAACAAAACAAAACAAAACAAAACAAAACAAAACAAAACAAAACAATTTTTCTGAAAAAGAAATAATACTGTGGAGATAACAATTAGCAAAGTTAGACTACAATAAATTATGAAGAATAAATAATGTGAATTATTCAACATAAGATTGGGAAAAAAGAAATTTAGTATAGAAATCTATATATTAGAAACTTTGAATAAATACATGAATTTAATAAAAAACTTTCAAAATGATTAATCATCATGTGTAGGTTGTTTTGGATGCTGACCTTTGAAATATCTTTGAAAGACATAAGAAAATAAGAATATGATTATTGGCTAGATAGTTCATAATATTAAGCATTAAAATTATTGCATTGGACAGATCTTTTAAATTTCTGTATCATCTATATATACATATTAAAAATACTAAGTTGAAAAATAAATAAATTGAACTGAAGTAACATGAGGATTAATGGTAGATAGTAGAAAATTACTTTGAAATCAAGAAAAAAAGCCACATGTATAGAGCTGTGATTGAATCTTAAATGTTCCTTCCAAGCTCCTCTGTTGAAATTCTGATTCCCAGCTGGAGGGCTATTAGAGGTGGTGGAAACCTGATCAGTTGGGGGTGGAGTTGGGAGGTTTAGCTCATTGTGAGCATGGCTTCACAGGGGACATTGGAAATCAGGTGCCCCTGCTTCTTCTCTCTGTTGGTCTCATCTGGCCTGCCATGACCAGAACCATTGTGTGGTCCCCCATGGTACATGGCCACACCATCATGCCACCATCAACAAAGGCCCATCTTTCCTAGTCTAAGTCGACTATCTTTAGTATTGTAAAAGCATCAGAAACTGACTCTAGCACCCAGTATTGCCATCATTTTAAAAACTGCATTGACAGTATTAGAAAATTGTCTGAAAATAAAAATTAAACGAGTGTCTTATGCCGAGGACAGGAAGCGACATTGTCATGACTTACGCAAGCCCTTCTATCCCTATGAACTGAGAAGCAATTAAACACAATAGGAAATCCAGTCAGCCTACTGGTTAGAAACTGACAGTCAAGTCATTAATTCCACTTCCTACAAACAAAAAGGAGGAAGGTCCATATTATAGGTCCAAAAATGGCTATTTTTTTCAATACATAGGCATTAGGTGTAACAAGAATTGTGTAATACTATGTGAATATATTTTTGAAAGTTTTATAAAACATGAGGAACATATATAGAAGAATCAAAGAGTGCAAAGATAAGCCCTTTCCAAATGAATCTATATATTCTATATGTTCAAACGAACTGCAAACAAGTGTGAAGAAATATGTATTGGTTTATTTTCATAAGTTGACATGTAAATATAACTAGAAAAACCATGGGTTTGAGTCCTCAGAAGGCACTGGCTGCCCATCTACAGTAGGCTCACTTATGGGGGACTTTGACTCGGGCACCCACACTGAGCCACGCAGAGCACAAGAGGACAATGTTAGCAGCTGCGAGCCCTCATGCGGCATCTCACTTAAAATGTCATGTGTGCTACTTGGTTTAAATTGTCACCCCTCCAGCAACCACAAACAATGCAGACACAGCAGATGTGTTTTCTATTTAGAATTAAACAGTTTATCTCAACCACTGTCATTGTTATAGGCAAAAAATAAATAAATATCCATCTTAATGTAAACTTCAAAAGGTACTTTCTGGCAACACGAGATACTTTCAAATCCAAAGTCCTCTGAGAAAACAAGGGTCTGACCACAGATTGCTATTTTAAATTGGGATGCTGGCAGCCCTGAGAGTTGTAAAATGCAGCCTGGTCAAAGATTTTTGGCCAGATATTACATACAATAACTCATGTCATTGATGCTTAATGGTCCAGAACATTGAGTAAACATCATAAATGTCTTCTGTTATTAAATGTTCCGTTCAAACATGTTGTTTAACTCTTTCGCTAATGTATAGAAAATAAGAAATCAGAAACAGCGATTGGTCCTCACGACCATCTTTGACTCACCTACCTCCCAGATGTTTTGGAGAACGCATGCCACCCCCACTTTACAGCACCATATAGCATCTCTATCTTGAGCTCATGCATTCCTTCTGGAAGTGAGGCTACTTGTAAGCTTGACTGTGTTAGGTCAAGTTCAAATTACCACCCATGTATTCAGAAGACTGTAACTTTGTTCTCTCTGAAGTTGGGAGGCAGCCTTCCTCTGCGATAACGGCAAGAGAAATATGGGTGTTTTCTTATGTGAGGTTACAAAGACTAGGAAAATGCTACTTTTCAAAGATCATTTTACAAGAATAACAATTACTTCAGTAAAAGGAAAGCAAAAATTGGTTTGTTAGTAAAAAAAGAAAGCCTATTGGGCAGTCATCGTCTGGTGCAAGGGGTCCAGTCCACAAATCTTGACATGAGTGCATTTGTGTTCCTATAATCTGGAGGTTCTGTTTAGTCGTTAAACCATGACTCATTTTATCCTGGACCTAACCTCCGCTTTTCTCTTCTAGTTTTCTTTTCTTTTTAATCCGTAGCTAAAACATCAGCAAAACGTCTTGCAGTGACATTAAAACTATTAGATTTTTCCCATGGAGCTTCCCCCCCCCTTCCCCTCCCAATTTGAGTAACTACAGTTGCTCAGCTGTGCTCGTGGGGTCATACATCCTCAGAAGTGCAGAGAATTGATGGAGTTTTCATGCAGCTTTCTGGTTCTATCAGGGAAGAAAACGTTCAAACAACACAAACCAAATGGCCATTTGTTACATCCTGCAGTCTAATGGAAAGAAGACTTCAACTCACATCTGATAACTGTGCATTCCTCTTCAACAGCTCTCAGGGTTGGCACCCTGTGTAAGACCCGTCACTTCCTGTATGAGGCCTGTCACTTTCTGTGCGAGGCCCAATGCTTCCTTGTGTACACATGCCATTGCTCTCAGTTCTGATATTTTCTAATACGATTTCTGGAAGTTGCTGCTTTTGCCTTATGTCTATGACTCTCATACAATGTCTCATCTGACAATGATCCACTAAGCATCGACTATGAAGAAAGCCTGTCCTGTCAGATGGACTTGCTACTTGGACCCCAGCAGACCTGCTACATTTTTGTTTCTTTACAGCAAGCACAGATTTCTTTCTCTAAGATGTATTCAGTGTTCCTTAGATGAATCATTTCCAAATACAAGTGAAATACAAGTGGAATATGGAAGTCCAAGTTACTCTTTCAACTGTATTGACTCAGCACTAGAATTATTGATTTGCAAATGAATGAAGTAAAGAGTAGACATGTGTTGTGTTGTATAAGAACAGAGACAGTAAAGGAGTAATAGAAAGTTTGTTGCTATTTCTTTCCTGAGTTGGAAAAAGTTAATATACCTAGCACAAATCCAAAAGCATTTTGACTCCACCTGGTCCAAGATCTAACACTTGAACAGGTGACACTAGGAGAGTCCTTGAAATGCACTCAGTGAACAAACATGAACAGAAGGAAACCCACAAATTATGGCTTTTCTCTAACCAAAAACTTTCAATGGATATTTCCTGCAATCAAACTTCCACTTTACAGAAGTATTTATGACTCAACCACCTACATCTTGATAGTATCAGTGTACCGAATCGAAGTATAGATAGACTGACATTTGGAACTGAGTCTCATTCATAGTTATGATGCTTTATGAATAATAAAAATATATGAACTGATTCTTTTTATTTATACTTATCACGATATAGCTTTATATGGAGTTTTAGAGAGGAAATAATTCTAATAAGTTGTCCATTAATACCTAAAACAGTTTTTCTTTTGATTGAAGAATTTTAGGAAGATTAGAAGGCAGAGGAAAAAGAACAAAATCCTAAAGAGATCAGTGAAGACTATTTGTGCATAATATTAAAATCCTAACTCCCTATGCTGTTCTTCTTTGCAATATATCAAACTGACATACGTTCAGAAGCAGTCCGGTACCAACTTCATTGAGAAATCAACAAACACTTGCTTTTTAGTCTTAACAGCAATAGAGATGTTTAAGCCCAAGGATTCCATAGAGGACTGTGCAGGGAAGTGACTAGGCCCAGGGTCTATGGCATTGTGTTAGAGCAGCTCTGATGTAGTACAAGCATGGGATGTTACTTGCATTTTCAGGCTAGTGAATGGCCTCTGGTTTCTTCATTTACTTGCCTAAGGTGATATGGTTAGAAACACACTTTGGGAAGCTTCATATATTGATGGTAAGCATTCTTCAAAAGGAGTGAGGCAGCAGAAGAATGCCTAATGCTGAAGTAACTAAGACATGCGAGTCCTCAGCTCCAGGCAGAATGGCTTTCACTGCCTAAGGGTGACATATTGGCTCCATGTGTTTTCTTTATTGAAGACTTCTTTCTTCATTTAGAAAGGACAGCGGGCTAGTCAACTTCTCATTACTAGAACAAATACTACTAGATATCAAAATTATAATAAGAAAAGGATTTCTGCAGAGGCTGTGTCCTGCTGGGTTGTCTCTGTTGCTTTGCTGTTTTGATGAGCAGCACATTGTGTGATAGAGCAAAGTTGCCCACCTTTTGGCCAGTGTACAAAAGAGAATGACAGAGAACATGGTCTCTCGGTCCCCTTAGGGGTCACACCTCTACTGGTCCCATTATCTGTCAGTGGCCCTACCTCTTTAAGCTTCCACAACCACACTCTACCACCTCACTGGGAAACAAGCCTTCCACATGGGGCCTTTGGGAGGACATTTCAGCTCCAATCCAAGGCAGCCACTTCTACTTAGAATAATCGAAACATCTGAAACCTGCACTCCAAAAGGGAAAAGAAGCCATACTAAGGAGGAAGGGATTCAGTCATGTGTGTCCTGTTGGGGACAGTGGTGGTACTTTTGAGAGGACCCAGAACAGATCACCAGCTTCAAAGGCAAGTTCAGAGGCAGCTCAGGCAAAGGAGCACAGCTTGTTTGATTTGTTTTGTTCATTGCTAAGGATGGAAGCCTTCACCAGTACTACCAGGAAGAAACTCATTCTTTAGGGTGGCGTGTGACACTTAGTACTAACACAAACATAGGGGATGTATAGGAATAGCCATAATAAACTATATGCTGCTCAAGGAATATACTGAGCACAGCCTTCATGGGCAACCACAGGACCAGTTTGCTGTTTGACCTATTGATGTTTTACCTGAGGAATAGCTCCAGTACAAATGTAATTTTGAAATAAGCTCCTTGTTTGGGGCTTCTAAGATTTACTTTTTAGGTTTTTTTTTTCAAGACAGGGTTTCTCTGTGTAGCCCTGGCTGTCCTGGAACTCACTCTGTAGACCAGGCTGGCCTCAAACTCAGAAATCCGCCTGCCTCTGCTTCCCGAGTGCTGGGATTAAAGGCATGTGCCACCACCACCCAGCAAGATTTACTTTTTAAATAGATGTATTTTTATAAATTGTGTATGTACTCAGGATGGAATTGTTGGCAAATGTGTAACAGAAATTCTGTCTGTTAATTATGCTTTAAAATGTATTCTAAATTGTAG
This sequence comes from Uromys caudimaculatus, assembly GCA_028551405.1. Classification (NCBI taxonomy): domain Eukaryota; kingdom Metazoa; phylum Chordata; class Mammalia; order Rodentia; family Muridae; genus Uromys; species Uromys caudimaculatus. The sequence goes on along the minus strand of CM052717.1, from coordinate 40,423,447 downwards.
ACTTTTATTGATTAGAAGAAAAACAGTACGAATTTGACAATTTGTAAGACAATTGACACATAAAGTTGCAAGTCCACATCTGTGATTAACCTGACTTCAGTTCCCTAGTATCAAATATTGAAAAGACCTTATAAAAACCAAAAGGAAAATATCTTAACCACATTTCTCAGTAAATACTCAAACAGTTTCCCAAACCAGTGTAGTTAAAAAAGAAGTAGATTACTGCTTCTTCTTAACCTTACAGAGCAATGGTTCTCAATCTATGTATGGGTCAAGACCCCTATGGGGATCAAAAGTCCCTTTCAAAGGTGTCACCTAAGACCATTAAAACCACAGGTAATTACATTATGATTCATGACAGTAGCAAAATTACAGTTACGAAGCAGCAATGAAATGGTTGGGGTCACCACATGAGGAACTGTAGTAAGGGGTCACAGCATTAGGAAGGTTGAGAGCCACCGCTATAGAGGAATCAAACAGAACAGCTTAAGCATTCCATCATGACACTTGATTCAAACCCAGGACAAATGACACCATGGGAAGCCATAGTTTCAACCCAGCAGGGCATGATGAGCCAAGTCACTGCCTGTGTTCCAAACACCAAGCGTGCCCTTCTGTCTCGGCAGAGTAGCTGGTTCAGAAACCAACTGTACAGTGGTTCTTTTAGCTTTCAATGAGCATCCTCACATTTTTAAAAAATAGTGCAAAGATGCTCTCCAAGGTGGGAAGTCCTGTGGTTGCAGGAGAATTTCTTCTATTTACATGTTTTAAGGGTGGGAAGAAGAGGCAGCAATAGAGAAAGCTGGGTTCTCATGCTTGTTCCACTGCTTTTTCTTTTGTACTATGTCTTTGTCAGTATAGATCTGTATAGATGATGGATTGGCCAAAGCTTTTTAAGTTATAAGTGACATAAGACTAAATGAATGTGAGATCGTGCAAGCAAACTGTAAAGCACCCCCTCCACTACCCCTGTAAGTGTGTGCGTCCTGTGTGTGCATATTCGTTTCTATATATATATGGAGAGAGTGAGAGAGATTGAGTAGATCAAAGAAACTGTATTTCTCTGTTCCTATAAACTATTCTTGCCACATAGAGCTTTAAGTGGGATCCTGATTTAGCCACACAGAGATGAGGGAGGCCCTCAGAGCTGAGAGAATGAACAGAACAAAGGAAAGAAATTCTGTTGACAGAACATGCTCCAAGGATCACACACAGCATGAAGAGGGAACTGAGAGCTGAGACGGAGTCAAACACTAAAGGGTGTCACGAAAGGGAGCTAACAAAGAGGACGCCAGTTTGAAAAGGAAGTAACATAATTTGGAAACACACCATATGTGAGAAACAAAACAATATTAAGACTGAGGAATGCAAATATTCACAGTGGGCAAGCCTATGAGACAGGAGAGTCAATGGTGCAGTTGTAGTTCAAGTCCAAGGCCTGAAAACTAACTGAGATGACCACAAAAGTGCAGGGTTAGAAAGGCCCCTAAAGAGTCAGTTAAAGTCTGGAACAGGAAAAGATCACCTGGAGTTTCTCCTGGAAGTGGAACCAGACTTTTTGTTCTGCTTGGGGGACTGAATGAGAGTTGCATACTGAGGGGGCAATGTGTATTAACTCCCACAGAGCAAAATACATTCAAATATTAATTTCACTTCAAAACACCCTGACAGGTGAAGCCAAGAAAATGTTTGATTACGTGTCCTTGGCTCAGTTAAGTTGACAGGTGAGGTTAAGTCACAGCGCAGGTGAGCTCAAACACATGTCCAAACCCTGCTGGTGAGAGGTCCCTCTTCTGATGTGTGATCATCTCCAGCACCTTCTTCCTCCTCAATCCAGCGAGACAGCGCCATCATCGTTCAGAGCATCTCCTTGTCCTCAAGGAATTGCTCGCGTGTCATGTAGACACAGATCCCTGAACCCCACAGTGAGCAGTTTCTGGCTCTGCTATGTGCTTTCAATGCAGCATAAGCATGTTGTTTGCATCCTTTTACCATCTACTAAAGCGTGACTCCTTCAAAGACAACAAGGAAGTTATCGTTTCATTTTACATGGCTTTATCTTGTTAAATGTATCAGCAGAAGTTAGCTCTATAGCACAGCCATTCCCCTCCTAGTCATTACTCCAAAGCACTGAAAACAAAGTCTCAAATAGATTCTTGCACAATGGGTGTGACAATAATCTTCACAATTGCCAAAAAATAAAAACAACTCATGTGCCCAACACTCATGTGCCCAACTAGAGATTACAGATATATCTCACTCCAAAGGAGTAATAATATTTACACACACACACACACACACACACACACACACACACACACACACACAAAACCCATTGAACCAATCAACCAACCCCCCTTAAAAGCTGATGCATGCTATGGTATTAAAAACTTTGAAAAAATTGCTAAGTGAAGTGAGCCACCCACATTTTATTCATCAAAGGCCTAGCACTTAGCTTGCCTTCCAGAACCTAAGTGATGCATGTAGTAAGATTTCAGGTCAGTAGTAGCTGGAGTCAGTTTCTGATTTAAAATTTCTTATTTAAAATACCTTCACTGATCTGAGCAAACTCTTTAACTCTTATGCCTCCAGCCCTTTCTTATTGTGAAAGGGGGAGGAGAGTCATTGTCCTCCTCTAAGAGAGAAATGAATTAACGTTGAAGAGTTTTTAAAAATTCAAAACACAGTAAATACTAACAAGAGTTCATAGTAATTATTGTTGTTCATCTTCTAATAAATTTGTAGATGAGGCACAAGTTGTGACATGTATACTGAATACTGGAGACATGAATTTTAGGGAAGAGTTATTAATGCTTTAAAATGACAGACATTCATTTGAAAGGCATTTTCTGTGTCCTAGCAGCAGGGACACACAAGAGCAGTCCCTACCATCACACTGAGCAAAGAAGGGCATGGCCTCACCAAGAAGTCCTTCTGTGGCCTGCACAAGAGGCATAGATTGGCTCCATTTCCTTGCTTTGAATAGGGCTGGTGGACCCAGTTATGAGGCTTCGCTGAGGTGATGCAGGTAAAGGGTTTAGCGTGGTGCCTCACATGGCCTAAGCATTTAATAGATGCTAGCTGCTACTAAGAGTATTAAAGAAGATGCCTTTGCTGCACTCCTAACACTTTTATAAAAACTTTAGTCTGTGAATTTCAGGATTCTGTGCATGGTTTCATGTCCAAGGCAGCTGCCTTATTGCAGTATTCATTTGTAAGCTGTGTTCCAGAATGCCTACACATGCAACTGTAGGCAGGTAAAAGCGATGTTCCTTCAGAGTCACCCTCCACCAGTCAGCCCTGCCTGGACACCGAGGAACACAACGTTTTCAGCTTTGTGTAACATGAAGTTCAGTGCATGTCCTATTTTTATAAATAAGACAATTATGCAGGGAACAGATGGACTGTATCGGTGAGTGTTTATCATTTTTTAATATTTTGTAGCCAGATGTGCTACGTGCACGTTGCTCATTGCCTCCAAGAGAAGCTTCATTGGTGGGTTGCTAATCTTTAATAAGAAGTTACAATGTTTTCATCCAGCTTAAATCAACTGCTCTTAATATACAGTTGGACAACTCCTGCTGCAAGCCTTTAGAAAATAGAAAACAGATGCTTAATAGAAGGGATACTATCAGCCAAGAAATTCCTGATGATCTTTTTATAAAATGTAAACTTACATATTTTATGGGTCCTTTAATGAACTGCTATGGAACAACTTCAGCAGTCAAAACATTTCATGAAAATAGACATGGACAATTTGTCACTTGTTACCAGATTCACAGAAAATCCTTCAGTTGCACTCCTGGGAAAATGGGCATACTAGGAGCTCTTACTATGTTACTAACAACATCTGGTTTCTGCCGTAGGCTTTGACTGGATACACTGGAGCAAGGAAGAGTTAGGATAAACAAACCCATCCCCTGATTTCTCTAGGTGTTTCTGCTAGACCTGGCAGAGTTCCTGGCTAGGTATGAATGCTTCTGTGCTAAATGTGCTCACAGGAAAAGAGTCCAGTGGAGTTCAGAGCAAGGCCAGGGAGACTGTGTTGGGTGTTTCAGGGATACCTTTAACACAAGAGGTCCAAAAGGGGGTTAGACCCTGTGAACAGGATTGGGGGTTTAAAGGGCATCCTGGCATTAGCCCAGGGGAATCAGAGCTCCTTTCTACCATCAGCCCCAGGACACTGAGACTGAAGGAAAAGTGAGAGCTTCGAGATGCTGCTTCTGGTACTGAATTGTGTGTCTGCTGGATGGGACTCTGTGTGTGTCTCCTTGACCTCCACAGACTAGGACAAGAGTTGAGGGAGTGGGAACTAACCCTTCCTGTCACTCTATTGGCCGGTGTGAATCTCTCATCACTACACAAGTTTGGAGAATGAGGAATAATATGGAAGGAACCAAAACACAAGCTAGAAGAATTGCTAGAAGAAAATAACAGGAGTAGTGTGACTGCTTTGCTCTTAATGTCATCCCAAGACCAAGCGATGGGCTTTTAAACAGCAAAAAAGGAAAGCAAGCAAGCAAGCAAACAAAAGCCCAGCATCCTGCCCAATCCGCCCCACCGTAGTCTCAAAGAGAAGATGAAAATGTGAACATTTGGTGGTGCTTCAGTCCTCAGAGTTATAGCAGAAAAGTATTTTCCAACCTGGAAACAGAGCCATTTTGTTTGCTTAAGGTATCTATGCTCATGATCTTTTACTGAGATAAAAATCGGAGGGAGAAGAAGAGGGTGTGCTATCCACATCAATAATCCATTGCCTATAAAAGAGTTTGGACAAATAGAGGTTGGAGAGATGGCTCAGCAGCTATGAATGCTTGCTGTTCTTCTAGAAGACCAAAAAACTGTGGTTTCCAGAACCCATATCAGGTGACTCATAACTGTCTTTAACTCTAGCTCCAGGGACTATGACACCCTCTTCTAGCCTCCATTATTAACACCTGTGCATGCGTGTACACACACACACACACACACACACACACACACACACACACATCCTGTTTAGGAGGAGCTAGAAAAGTAGTCTGTCTCACTCTTACAATAAATGAAGGGAAACTTCAATCTTGAAAATATTCAGCACTAAAAAACAAGTTTTTATTCTAATGGCAGTATTGCATCAGATCTTATTTATGACACTGGTATATCTGAGCATGCAGCAGGAAATGGGCAGGCTCTATACAATCTGCGTTACTAGTTTAAGTGAGTCAACACTAATGAATCCACTTAGTAGAGCTTTCTTTCCTAGTGTTCTACACACACAAAACCCAGTGCAGCACACTACTCAGGTCGCACAAGGCACAGTGAATGAACACACTCCTAAGGTGCTCCATCCTCTAGCAGTGACAAAAGTGACTATGGTAGAAACTAAGCAGAGGGCTCAGAAGTATGTGTTGTACACAATAGGGCTGTGGTTGTCAAAAGGATAACCTGGATGGTTGGTTTCTTGGGATTTCTGAGGCTTCATAAGAGCCAGTAACTCAGAGAGGGCAAGCGCTGTTGCCCCCTTATTTTCTATCCTCCTCCTTCCTGTTTCTGGAGCATGGATGGTTTGATGCTTATCAGTCAGCTTGAACAATTAGCTGGCCTTCAGGATAGAAGCATTAGACTGGAATAACTGAAAGCCAGAACTAGACAGAAACCCCAGAGCTAGGAAGGAGTTCGTACACCCGGGTGAGCCGTGCGCAACCTGGGGTTAAGCCAGGCACACCCTGATCAGTTTACATGAGATGATGATCAAGCCTTGTCTTATTTAGGCCAAGCTTCATAGGAAATGATGCTGAGAAATTAAAAGTATTATTGTAGGAAATTAGATTAAATATTATTGTAGGGAAGTAAATCAAATGCCTTAAGTACGGAGGAAGGAAACGCAGGGTGACCTGGGAAAGATGGCTGACATGACAGTGGAATTATCTACAAAGGCTGAATAATGGTTGTTTCTTATAGAGCTAGAGGCCAGAAGTTCATGATCAAGGTGCCTCATGTGGCTTCTCCTCCAGGCAACTTCATGCTGTGCCTTATGTGTGCAGAAACACACGTAGAGAGATCTCTGAGTCCCTTCCTTATATTTCAAGTACAGATTCCTGTGGGATTAGTGTCTCTCTCTTACAACATCCCTTAACCGCAACTGCCTCCCCGAAGGCTCCTGTGGTCTCAGAGAATCGTACCGGAGGTTAGTGTTCTGACCTGTGACATGAACAGGACACATTCAGATGGCAGCAGGTGGTACATGAACTGGGCATGTGAACTTGGGTAACTACACAGTAACTGTTGTGAACTAGGCTTGTGAACTTGGGTAACTACACAGTAACTGTTGTGAACTAGGCTTGTGAACTTGGGTAACTACACAGTAACTGTTGTGAACTAGGCTTGTGAACTTGGGTAACTACACAGTAACTGTTGGAGTTAGTGGACGTGGGCAAAGACTGGAAGGCAGGAAAGCCCATGGAAGGCACATCAAACAAGATTGGTTCTGGCTGGTTAGAGCACAGGGGCTGCAATGGTAATGAGACTGAAGGACTTTAAAGGGGAAGCTGCTACAGGGGTTTAATTGAGTCCCGAACATGTACTTGATTCTCTAGAGAAGGAATAGCCACTGATGGTTTACAAGTGGAAGGGTGGCATGATCACAACTGGTCTGCAGAAGGATATGCCCGAGAAACATACAATCAACGGGAGTGAGCGTAGGTACAGAAAGAGCTCGGGAAAAGGCAGTTGTGATTAGTCTGATCCTATTTTTCTTACTGAATTATTTTTCCACTTAATTTTTTGGTAAGTCTCATTTTTTCAACTATTCTTGGCTCCTTGTGAAGACTTAATCCCCCTATTGAGAAAATCTTGCTCATTCATGGCTGTGATTAGAGAATGTGGGGGACTTCAAAGGGATAATAAATCACCTAAGATTCACAAAACCCACCACAGGAAGAATCAATGCACAGGTTCCTATTCTCTCAGGATGTTCAAAATATTTTAAAATATCAACTAAAAATACATCAATGAGAAGATGCCAGAGTGGACATTTGAATTTAATTGAGACAGCTCATAGTCAACTGCAAAAACTGGCTACCCCACTAAGACCCACCCCCTTTGCCATGCCACTCAAAATAAACACCAGTGTTTATTATGTGGACAGGAATTAAAAAACAAAACAAAAATCCTCAGGAAAACCTCTTGTGTAATAAAAACAGCTAACTTTTGCTTGTGTTTTGCTATTAGCTTGTTTAGATTATCATGTTTTTTCTTTTTTTAACCAACTCAGTTCTTCTCATGCTGGAATTCAGCCTGCAGACCATTTCACAACAGCTAGAAGTGAAGTCCATTTAGCACTGACCCCACTGACCCTTCACTGAAATCATTTACATATTGCTTCCAAAGAGCCCCTGATTTACCGGCTATTTGCTTTCCCAGACAGAGGCTCTGGGGTTTACAGAACAAACTTGCTGTATCTTACCCAGGCAAGGAGTAAGGCCAATCTGTCTGATTTTCGAGTTGAAGGTCTCTTCCTCCTCCCCAATATTTTCAACATGAGATTGACAGTCATTTATGTTTTTATACAGTTCTGTGATACTTCTAGGATGGTATGAGAATATCATGTACGTACGTACGTCCCCTCTGTAACTCCGCTCTTCTTGTGAAACTGGAGTTCTGATCCTGAAGCAAGCTCTCTCTCCCCACTCCCCCGCTCCCCCTCCGCTCCCCTTCCCCCCCTCCTGCATCCCCCCCCCCGGTTCCCCCTCCCTCACTCCCCCCCACTTCTACCCTCCTCCTGCCCCTCCCCCTCCCTCCTTCCCCCACTCTTCCACTTCCTCCTCTTTGCTTCCCCCTCCCCCACTCCCTCTCCTTTTCTCCTCCACCCCCTCCCTCTTCCTCTCCTCCCC
>CM052717.1:40276524-40409224 GCA_028551405.1 Uromys caudimaculatus | reverse complement strand
CAGGAGAGCTGGCCTTTCCCTAGGACATGCTGCTACTGAATTTGGAGGCTTGGGCTGGAATAAAATTTGAAAACTAATCCTAAATAGATAAACACCTTTAAAAATAATACCTGTAATTCAGGAACATGGGCATTGTTTCATTAAATAAATTTAATTGTGTTTGTTTGGATAATTTTTTTTCAAACTAGGGTTTCATATAGGTCTTGTTGGCCTCAAATTTGCTAGGTGGCTTGCCAAGTCCAACATGGACTTCGTGGGGGTAGAATGACATGGTTTCTACCCCTGGATCAGGGCCAGCAGGCATGGGCCTCCAGGAGGGCTGCTGTGGGCATAAGGCTTGTTTGTATAATAATGTACATATTTTATGTTCCTCCAAGGAGTGTCTTCCCTGTTCATGTTAATGACTCCATGATAATCAGAGACAGCACAAATCCGAATCTGGGAGCCAAAGGTGTAGCTAATATCTCAGCAAAATGGTAAATGCTAGGACCTTCAGGACAGCCTTTAAAGGTCATATGAAATGGAAAGATGCACGGGTAGCACCTCTAGAAGGAGACCCAATGGAAACAATTGTGCTTATCATGGCTTGCCCTAGCAGTGCCTTCCTGGTGTGCTGGTAACTCCATCCACCCTGTTGCTACTGACACCTATGCTTCTGCTGTTCTTTAGGATGCCAGGGACATCAGAGCCCAGCTTCTTCAACCTTCCAATGTAGACTGAAGACCAACAGCTCTCTAGGGACCCTCCAGGCCTTCTGCACCACTGTATAAACTAATAAAGTCCCCTTTCACATATATTCCTTCTGTTGGTTCTGTTGATCTAAAGAACACTGACTAATACTTATCTGCCTAATATTTTAAATGTCTAAAATAAAATATAAGGACTACTTACTCACAAAAGAAAACCTGCATAAAGAACTCAAACACGCTTTTAGTGTTAACTCTCACTAGAAATCAAAATGGAAATGTAAAAATGCTTTCTCAACCTTTGGGCAGAAATGTAAAAATAAATACACATCTCAGCTTGTCAATGACATTGAAAAACCCATGAGAAAATGTCAATGTTTTTATAGTCTGTGATCGAGATGACTAAAAGCTTATTCTTGAAAAACCAAAAAAAAAAAAAAAAGCTTATTCATTTATCCAAAACATACACAATAATGTGCTACCTACCAAATATTCTAGGAGAAAAAAGACTAATTTTTTAATGTTTTTATTGACTCTATGAATTTCACATCACACGCCCAATCTCATTCATCTCTCCATCCTTTCACATCTGCCCTCTGCCCTTGCAACCTCCCTTCCCCCAAAGAAAAGAAACTTTGATAGAAAAAAGGAAAAAAAAACTTGTCATAGAAGCTGTAGTGTATCACAGTATCCCCTTTGGTCCACATGTCTTTACTTGGAAATGTTCATTGTAATGAGTCATTGGTCTGGTTCGAGGCCTCTGTTTTCTGCTACACTATCAATAGTGGGTCTTCGCCTGCACTCCTCTCAGACATCCTGTTGTTGTCCCCATGTCATGAGATCCTGCAGCTTTGGATTTGCAGGACTGGCCCTTTCATGTGCTCCAGAAGGTCATAGATGGGGTAGATGTTGGGGTGGGCCAACTCAAAGCCCTGGATCTGGGCCTGGGTGGCAGGTGAGTTGGTCAGTCTGCCCAGTCTCCTGCACCCACACATCCAGGAGGAGCTCTCCAGCACTGCTTCTGCTAGCTCACCCAATGCTGCAGCGCGCAAAGGGCAGGGCTAGCTCTCCTGCTCTCATGCCCTCTGGGCTGGCTTGCTCACAGAACCAAATTCTACTATGCTGCCCAGGTGAGGTTCAGGGCCCTAATCTCCTGAGTGTACCAGCCAGCAAGAGGTGAGCCCAGCTCTCCAGAATGCCACAGCCATAGAGGGGAGGGGCCAGCTCTGCACAGCCCTGAGACATCAGCATGGTCCCAGTCCAAAGGCTCAGACCAGGGACATTTTCATGGTCTTTAGTAGTAACATGAGCCATGAACATCAACACAGACCCTCACTGCTGTATAGTCACAGACACAGACATGGCCCTGAGCCACAGCACATGCTGAGACTCATTCACCATGGCCTCAGGCAGCAGGGCAGGCTGCTCACAACAGGCTATTCCTTTCCACCCTCATGGCTCCAGTTCCACAACTGTTCATGTTGCTCAAACTGTTCCATTTCTCTTTCTTATCTGTCCACCACACAGTTTCACATCTTAGTGGCTCTTGTTGAGGGTGGACCATGCAGCTGGCAGCCCTCTGGGTGTCCTCCCCAACCCACACCCAAGTGGCATGAAGGCTGGTGGGCCTCGGGTGTCTTCACCCACCCCCACCCAGACTCTGCTGGGTGGCCAAAACTAATATTTTTTAATGAATAAAGATATTTATAATACAAAAATGGGATAATTAGGAAGGTCTTGGGATAAAGGGTTGGTTCAATAAACTTTGCTATCTCTAGTCAATAAAATGTTAGACTGTGAAGCCCTGAAAACATTTGAGTAAAAGCATCAAACAGTGCATATCCTACATCAATAAACTTTTATCATGTAGTATTAATTTTAGAAAAGTCATTTTCAATCTACGCATACATATTCACACACATAGCTTAAAATTAATGAAAACCTATCCACTAAACATAAGTCTAAAAGATCCTATTGTGCTTATTTTCATTAAATATGCATTATTAATTTAGTGCAAAGAAATCAATAAAATTTCAAATTTTCCAATACTGTTAAAAATCTTGAGAATATGACAACACTCCCTACTTCTTTCTCCCCAAAATGTGCTCAACTATTTGACATGAAATATATAAAAATAAGGAAGAGAGAGGGTTTAGCTCAGATGGGATGATCGCGAAGCCACTCTAATATGTCTTAATAGATGGTAGAAGTTTGGTTGGGAGTGCAGGAGGCCCTGGAGGGTACAGGAGAGGTGAGCTCAGTTTGAGGCATAGAAGGTGCAGACCCATGAAGCTGAAAGACAGCATGGCATCTAAAAGTGTGGTTCCGTCATCCTGAAGAGGAGGTTGAGTTTCTTGGTAAGGATGCAGCCTTGTTTTGAGTTGTTATTTAATCTGTAATTAGGCCTGGGAAATGTAGTCATATGCCATAAGGCCCTGCAGCAGAATCTCTGAGCTGAGAGTTCTTGGTACCAGGTGGTCACAAAAGTTGCCCCAAGTGATCATTTTTATGAATACAAAAATCCTCAACACCCACATAAGATATCAGCATTGGCTGTGCATACCTAGAGCTCCAGTGTGGTAAGTAAAGAGGCAAGCAGACCCCAAGAGCTCACAATCCACAGCTTAACAAAATCTGCAGTTCACTGAGGAAAAAGTGGTACAGGGAGATACACAGCATCCTTCTCTGGTCCATAGGTGAGAACATTCACTCTGATGTGCAACATACACACACACACACACACACACACACACACAGTGCTGGCTGGTGAGTTTTATGTCAACCTGACACAATCTAGAGTTATCTGAGAGAAAGGAGCCTCAGCTGAGAAAACACCTTCATAAGATCGGGCTGCAGACAAGCAGTGAACAGAATGTCAGACTTGAGCATAATGGGTCACTCCTTGGATTTTATCTCTACCAATACTAATGATACGTAAATTACTTGCTTTCATTTCTATGTATGGAGGCATATTCTAGAACAAGACAGAAACAGGCAAGGAGCTAGAGAAGTAGCTCAGCAGCTAAGAGCATATACTGCTCTTGCAGAGGACCAGAGTTCAGTTTTCAGCACCTATGTCTGGAAGATCATAAGCACACATAACTCCTGCTCCAGGGAAATCTGGTACCTCTGCCCTCTGCAGGCTCCTAGACTCATGTGCACATGCCCACACAGACACACAAATACACATAATTTAAAATTAAAATGAATCTTAAAAGGAAGTAGGTTAGAAAAATCCAAGTATTGGTAAATCTGGCATCGAAAGCTGTGACTCGCAAACTTGAAAAGCTGGAGACATTATAAATAAAGTTAACATTGAAGGACCTAGTGGCTTCAAAGTACCCTGTGCTGAATTTAATCATCGAAATGCATTCCTCAGACGACACTACAAACACGCACATGAGCACACATGCACACACACACACACATGCACACACATGCACACACGCACACGCACACGCACACGCACATGCACACTTAAAAACTTGCAAATCTGTGAAGATTTTGAGAGAAAGTGTTCTGAAAAATGCTGTGTGGTTACCATGGTTACCGAGCAGCCAGGTTGTAAAATGAATCACTTTTTCCAGAGTCTTTTTTGCTGTTCTGCTCTCTAGAACTTGATGTTTTTTCATTCACAAAAAATAAATAAATAAAACGAAATACAGTTCATTTTTTTAAAAGTTGGATTTATCTCTATACTTGAAAATATTTGTGTACGTCTCCAAAGAACCCATAAGGTTAACTACACTTTTGTATTCTTACTTACATGTTTAATACATCATGTTAGGTCTCATGTGTTGTCCTCGTACAATAAAGTGTTCAGATGAGAAGGTGATAACGCAAACAACCTGACAGCCAATCCGCAGACACTCAGAAGAAGAAGAAAAGAGGAAGTAGAAATAATCTATACAATTGGAGCAGATTTAATATAAAGATGATTTTTTCCAAAAATGATTTTCTCAATATGGAATTTGTTCAGAATTCACAGGGTTAATAAACAAGTTTAAAAAATAACTGGTGAATGTCAGTGGCCCCACCCCATCCATCTCGCCTTCAGCCACTCGGCAAGTAGGATGCAGACACGTTGTTCTACATGGTCCTCACAGTAACACTGCTGACAGTGATTGCCCTGTGCTGTGTGTGAGACTGAGAAGCCCAATATGGTACCGGGAATCCTTCTTGTCATTTGCACATATGAAGCTTGTTGAGAGATTTCCTACTGCAGCTGCTTCTCATAGAGCCTGCCATTGTTTATATCTCTGCCTCCAAAATACAAAATGGGCCGTTGCTAGGAATGAACCTCTTCATTTCCTGACCACTGAAGGAAAGTCAGCCCAGTGTCTCTGTTGTTCCTTCCCAGATGTTCCCTCAGTACAGCCATATTGCCTGACACTAAGCTTTGCCTCAGCCTTGGACAACAAAATCAACTATCTTGAATTATTAGTATTCCTTCGGTTGGGATTGTATACACTGTAGTGGTACAATACTAACACTGAGGAGCAAGTCTCGGGCCGTATTACATGTTGACTAGCTGGCAAAAGCTGACTATAGAACACAGATGGGTGGGGTTTAGCTTCTACCATCAAGATGTTTCTTGATGGACACAAGGTCCACCCAAGGTGGGCACACTTCCAAGAGTGTGGAGACTATGGATGACAAACATGTGGACAGATAAAGAAGCTGCCTTTGTCTGGGACCAATGCTCAGCAGATAAGAGCACTGGCTGTGCTCCCAGAGGATCTGAGTTCAGCTCCCTGTATTCCCACTGGTCTCACAACCACCTGTAACCACCGCCTCAAGGGATCCAACACTCTATACTGGCTCTGCAGTATATGTGGCAGTGTATACATGTGACATACACACTGAGATGCATGAATTTAAAAGTACATTTTAAGTAGTTGGCTTTACAGATAAATGCCTATACATGTAGATCTGTCAATCTTAAATACATATTTATTGATTACAATATCAAAACATAGAGAGACCATTTCATTAGGCCAAGGATTGTTTTAAGTTTTCAGAATGATGCACAGAGATGGGAAAACTATGAATTTTATCTCAGAGAGTAAAGATAATAATATATTTGTATGAAGAAGAGGACACACAGCCACTGAAAACCATGAGTAGGTGACCTCTGAGCTCTCAAGATACGAGCCCTCCTCACTCTGCTGAGGGACGGAGGCCCATGCTCCATGCATCCAACACACTCGGCTGCTTGGTATACTGAAACTAAACAAACACAGCCATAGGAGATTTACTGACTCCAAGCAGACTGAAAGAGCAAAAGTCAAAGAGAATTCATCTTTCAGTACCAGAGTTGTGCCTGTGCTTACAATACTCTCTGTCACTCGAAATAAACAAAAACAGCCCCAGCATCTTTCCAAGAACTGAGCTAAAATAAGAGATTTCTCCTCTTTCTTGAAGCATGTACCTGGCACTCTGTGCTTTCTGGAACGCCTCATAACCATCTGCTTAAGGTGGCATTACCATCCCCATCCTGTAAGCCCAGGTACTCTTCATATTGAGATGTGAGGACTGCAAGATCGAGCTAGCCTGGGCTACCGAGTGGGTTCGAGTCTGCTCTGGACCACTTCGTAAAAACTGCCTCGAAAAGAGAGTCCTCAAAAAGGACCATTCACTGTGAAAGCACGTGCCAACCACACATGAGGCCCTGGGTTCCATTCCCAGCACTGCCAAACAAGTAATAAAAATAACCAAATAAATAGACATTTGAAAAGTCACATTACGCATTTTCTCCTTCTGCCTCTTGAATGAAGAGCACCTCGGTGATGACACTTCCCACCACACCTTCATCTCTGCAATTGTTAGAGTTTCACACTGGCCTTGGGCCTGGATTCTCCTTTACTGTAAACAGCACTGATGCCCGTGGGCACAGGGACACTGTCCATCCAGGCTGCCAGAGACCCCACCTTTCCTTGCTGGCAGTAGGATGTTTACAGGACCCCTGGGAGATGCTCTGCTAATGAGTTACAGGCTGCTTCATCCATCCAGGACTCGACTATCTGTCTAATCTTCTGAAATTCCTAACCTTGCGCTTCCTCCCACATCCTCCAAGAGGTCCTTCTGGGAGACACTGGATACAGGGACGAGCCCTTCTAATCTGAGGTCCCACAGCCTTGTGGATATGTACAGCCCAGGGGGCTGCAGTTTTGTTTATCTTTCCTACTTGTCTGGTGGGAGGTTTGAGTCAATGAGAAAGCTTCAGATTTCAGGCCTTGGAAAAATATCTGAGTGGCTCATTGCTGTTGTTTTAAAATTCCAAGCATTCATGACGGAGATCTGAAATGGTTTTACTTGAAAATGAAATGGTGTGTTTTGACTGCAGTAAGCTCTCCATATGGACAATAAGAAAGACCTTGCACATCATACTGTTTTTTAAGTGAAGTTGATGGTCAGTAGGTGATTATTTCATGCAATTTGAGGATAATTACCAAAGAGTAAGACATCCTTACCTAAGCAGCAAAGACATCATTTCTAAAGTCAGGCTTACTGACAGGGCTAAGTTGTGCTTTATTTTAAACAGACTAACAAAAGGAAGGAGAACTTTTGGGAACAGAAATATTTTGGATGTTTCTTGGTTTTCGATATTTAAAATTGCATTTCATCTTGGAATCTATGACTAAGGAGCCTTTAGAAAGTCCAAGGGTGTTTTAATGTGGATATGTTTTGAATAAGAGCAAAGCTATGATGCTCCTCAGATAAGGGCAAATGTCACGATACCTGATCACTTGCCTTTGCAGAGTTAGGTTTTGTGAGTTCAGTTCTCAAGCGACAATAAGCAGATAATCAATATGAGTGATTCCTGATCCTTGGTGAGATCACATCTCTCCCCTGAACACAGAGGCCTTCAAAGGGCCTGCTCCTGCAGGAGGCTTGTGATGAGGCAAAGTATTGGTTGAATAATTTCAGTCTCAGTAGGACTGTGCATCACAGGAGAACTTTATGAGTGTTGGAGTGATGTGTGTGTGTGTTTGTGTATGTGTGTGTGTGTGTAAGAGAGAGAGAGAGAGAGAGAGAGAGAGAGAGAGAGAGAGAGAGAGAGAGAGAAGGAAGGAGAAGGGGGGGTAGAGAGAGAGAGAAAGAGAGAGACTCGAGGAGAGCCTGCACTTTAAAGACTGTGAAACACAGTATATAGTGTCCCTTCTCTACCCTGTACACATTCAGATTTCTCCTAGACAAGACCTTCCTATTAAGATGGGAAGTTCTAAAGTCTAGTGCAGTCTGAATTGAATGTTGTTCAACAATAAATAACCCTTGTGAATGAAAAAGGTCAGAATCAATTGATAACCGTTCTAGTCCTAAGGTGTATAAATGACTTCCCATCTTTTGTGAGCTATCATTTATCTATTAGCTTCTATGGTGTGGAAGCTCCCATGAGCCTTATACCCGTTTCCTCCTATCCCGTATGCTGTTTTGCTATTATCTTTACATTTTTCTTAGCCCGGATGCTGGAACTTGCAGTAAAGTTTTGGAAACTGAACTAGCAATGCAATTTATCAAGCAGTAGACTTTGAATTAAATGACTAAATGAACTGGCCCTTTGTCTAACCTTTGTCCACAGCCATGGAATAGACAGCAGAGAAAGAGCTAGAATCACGGTATTTCAATCAAAATTTTAGAAACTAGTAGTATTATATAGTTCAGAAAACTTGGTGAGTAAGCTATTGCATCTGTGCTAAGTCAAAAGTTACCATTAAATAACTAGCTGCCATGGCTAATCTGTAGAATAATGTGTGCGTGCATGCTCTATGTATATGTTCATGGCACATGAGCGTACATATGTATATATGGGTATATGAGCATTGTGCAGAGGCCAGAGCTTGATCTAGATTATCTTCTTCAATCATTGAACCTTATTTTTGAGAAAAGTCTCTCACTAATCCTAGAACTTAGTGACTGACTAAACCAGAGGACCAGCAAGCCACACACACACACACACACACACACACACACACACACACACGCACACAGCTTCAGCTCAGGTGTTACAGACATGTGAAACCATGCCCAGCATTTTACATGGGTGCTGAGTATCCAAATTCAGGACCTCTTGCTTACATGGGAAACGTTATATCAACTGAGCCATGTTCCGCTAAAGTAATTTATCAATCAATGAATATAAAACAAGTTAACCTAACCAAGAAACTGAGAATCAGTCTACTGTTTTCTAAGTTCAGCACATTTACAGATGTTCATTTCATGATAAAGTCCTTGGTTTTCTTTCTTTCTTTGATAAACATTTTTGAAAGCATAGATAGGAAATAAAAAGCATTAAAGAAAACATGCCCGCTGACATAAGTTTCCAACATGTTAAAGAACTCTTCCCTGGGACTTGGAGAAAGGCCTTAGTGCTTAAGAGCACTGGCTGCTTATCCAGTATACCTGGGTTCAATTGCCAGCACCCACATAGTAGCTCAAAACTGTCTGGAACTCCAGTTCCAGGGAATCTAATGGCCTCAGCTGACCTCCATGTACACCAGGTATACACATGGCACTCAGAAATACATGTAGAAGAACACCTATACACATCAATAAAATTTGAAAGACTTTTTAAACAATTCCTCCCCAAAATATTAAAAGCAATAAAATTATTTAAAAAGTAAAAAATAACAACAAAAACTGATCACAGTTGTGCGTTTCTAGCAACAAAGATAATAAAGGTAATAATGATTAATTAAAATAAGCCACTGGTTCTGCACACGGACATTGGAAAGCAAGGAAGTCATGGGCTCACCCATGGTGGGGGTGAGCAGGGACATGCAAGGAATAGAAAAGGGTCCAGACCTTTGGCCATTTAAGAAGAAAATTCTATAACTGAAATTGAGCCCCTTTCTTTAAAGCCAAGTTATCAACGGTATTGAATGGGTCTGTGCTTTCAAGAGTGGTTGTTCAATGAACTGAACCTTGGACTCTCATTTGATGGTCAAATTAGTGGGACAGAGACCTAACTTTATAATTATCAAGTAACCTGATAGCATGAACCCCATTGCACCAGTGTGCCCAACAAACTTTGACTCGGAATACTTTACCTTGTTGGCTTAAGACAAAGTATTCACACAGAAACAATAAAAAAATAAATAAATAAAAATAAAAACTGAGAGTTGTTAAAAGTCTGACATTTGGCTCTTAGAACGTGTTTTATTTTCTGTGATTATCTTTGGCATACTACCAGTTTATCCATTCTTTTACAGAAAGGTAGCTTCCAAAGGAACAAACTTTAGAGTTGGCCACCTAAAAAACAGAAACTTCTTCAGATCTGAGCATGTATAAATGTTTTGAGATGTATTTATCTTATGTGTGCACTGCTTTGACTGTGCATACTAATATATGTATATCATTGACAAAATGAGCATGCGTGGTGCTCATGGAGGTGAGAAGAGGGTGTCAGATCCTCTGAACTGTGGTCACACATGGTTGTGAACCACTGTGTGTGTCCTACGCACTGAACCCAAGTTCTCTGTAGCAGCAAGTGCTCGTAACCACTGAGCCTTCTCTCGAGCCCCTTTACCTTATAAAGGAAGAGCAGTGGTTGTGTGTTCTTCTTGCTATTCGCAGTACTTTCTAATGTCAGTTCTTATGGCGTGTGCAGAGCTCTGGAGAAATGAAACATTTTATGAGCAGTCCTACTGAGAAAATAACTATTAAGCAAAAGATTTTGGCCAAAATTAGAAAATCATAAGGCCACGGTGCATTTCACCCAATGTTTTCATTAACTATAGTAAGAAAAACTATATTGTGGGATGAAAATATTTGGAAACCAGAATGTAATGAGAAAGGGCCAAATGTTTTTCATTCACTATGTTCTCTGTCTTGGTCTCTCTGAATCTTTGTCTGTCTCTGTCTTTCTCTTTCTCTTTTCCTGTCTATTTATATGATTTTATATTATTTTATATTTATACATACATATAATATGTTTTGATCAAATTCACACCCACTTCCAATTCCTCCCCACATCTCTACTTTTCTACTTTGTGTGTGTGTGTGTGTATGTGCGCACGCGTGTTCAAGACCCACTGAGTTCATTTAGTGCTGCCTGTGTGTACATGGGTGTGGGACTATGTACACAGGCAGTTTCTAAGGATCTGTAACATTAAAGAAAACTCTTTCAGCCTGAGAAGTGATCAACTGCCAGACAAGGGTAAAACGTAGGACCCTCCCTAATCCATTCTGGGACTTGAGCTGGCTTGGTCTTATGCGTGGAACCATAGCCTTAGAAGTTCATATGAACAATGGCACTGTCAAGCAACAAATATGATGTCACTGCAGATATCCACTCTATCTCACTCATACGCTCTCTTGTGCAGTTGTCCCCAGCCTTGGTGTAAGAGAGTATGATATAGAAGTCCCATGAAGAGATGAGAACTCCCCAGCCTCATAGTCTCTGAGCTACATGTCGGTGGCTTGTGAGTCTCCGTATTAATTGCTATCTACTACAAAAACTTCTTGCATGAGGGTTGAGTGGTGCACTAATCTATGGATATAAAGATAACAACTTACCAAAGACATAGGCAATGTTTTCAGTAAAATCAGAGAAGAAAATTTCCCTATGTTACTGGTGGGCAAACAATAGGAAGAAAAGAAGGCTTGCAAGCAGGCATCTTCCTGACTGGGTGATAATTTACTCATGAGAAACTGAAGGCTCAAATCCTGAGAATGCTTCACCAAAGGGACAAATCCTGAGAAAAATTTGATTTGGCTTTGTACTGCATGAAAAGGACAGCCTTCCAAACTGCTGGGGTGAAACCCGGAGGAGTGTGACAGTTCTTCAGAGTTTCACAGCACAAAGCTGCTTGGTGAATGGTTTCATCTTGCCTTTATGCCTTCAGAGCAGCACGAACATCCGATCCCTCTAAAGCAAGGCCAGGAAAGCCAGGCAAAGGAGACTGAAACTGTAGCTCAGTGCAAGACGACTTGCCCAGCAATGCAGAGTCTTTAGAATCAAACTCCAGAAATTAAAAAAAAGAAAAAGGAAAAGGAAAAAAAAAAGGTGCAACAATAATAACAAAAAGACAGAGGAAACCATAAAAAAGGTAATTTGGCCAGTTGCATGTCCTTTAATGTTAAGATGCTTTGAAAGCGCTTTTTTCCCTTCAAAATATTTTCAGGGTCAGAGGACTAAAGGACCCGGACTGAGCACAAAGATTTAAAGCATCCAGCAAATTAGGCTCCTTCCTCTCACAGACATATTAGAGTCTTTGAGTCTTTAATATAATTTAAAGCAATTGTCCTTGTAGGGAGGTCAGACATTTTGCACAGTTACACTGAAATAGTTGACCTGCCCGAGGAAACTAGAAGAATTTCAAGGGTACATTTCAAGACACTGTTTCTGTTGATAACAGTGTTCCAGAATTTATATTTATTAATATTGCTTTATTTTGGTCAGACTCCCACAGGAAATCCTGAGGAGTGTCCGTTGCTGGCATATTTTATCTCTGATAGCTCCATCCCTTTGGTCTTGTACCCTGACTGTTAGGATGAAGCGTACCTTTGAAAGCCTTTAACAGAGTTGGGGTTGACAACAAGCAGGGATTTCAACACTCGAGGAACACAATCCATCTACTTTCTCCAGTTATCATTAAAATGTCTTCTAGACATAGGTCATAACTGGAAACCTATAAATGATGCCTGTGTAGCAAGCCCTTCCCACAGAGCTGGAGTCCCAAGTGATTAAAATTTATCACACTGTTTTGCAGCTACAAATACTGCTGATCTGTGTCATTACTTAGAAAGTACTATTCATAACATTTTGATTTCAGTCCAAATAGGTTTTTTCCCATAAAATGCTCTTGATCTTTTTCTTAAAAGGTCTAATCCACTTCTTCTTTGAAAGAACAAAGGAAGAGGTCGATTGTTCTCTCCTTTAAATTTTGTTTAGTGTGATATATTTATTGCCTTGCGGGACACATCTAATTTTCCACTGGCTTTTGCTGAGAAAGTAATTGGGGTAGAACTTAATCTCTTGCAACCTGAAGGCTGTACACACTTTCCTGACCTGAAGCTATGCTGCTCTGCATGTGGTGCTATTAAAATGATGTGTAGCCAGAAGACTTCATATGTGAGCAAAGTTTTGGTTTTCCAAGAGGCACACTTGGAGCTGACAATGCTGCACTTCCATTAGACAGCATAACACGCGCTACAGTGGTGTGAACAAGACCATTGCATGGTAGAAGTTTGTGTAAAGACAAGAGCAGGAAAATTGCTGTTTCAGTCTCCTAGTCTGAAGGTCTGATGTCATTCCACAGAACTCTCTGGCCCTGGTGCATTCTGCCTGTCCCTGTCGCTGCCTCACAGCACAAGACAAGGCTGCACAGCACAAGTGGTCCTCGTAGGTGTTTCCCCCAGGAAACTCCGCGCTCCATCCATGTTTATCGATAAGGAGGGAACTTAGCAACTGCTTCTCTGCCCACAGATTCATCTCTCCGAACATAAGTTTGAGATAATGCCGACTGGAAAATTCTGGTTTGAGCTTTTGGAACTGATCTCTGAACTCTGGAACTAAGTGTACCTTGTAATAACACTAAGAGATTAGGAAAGAAATGAAAATAAGATATGAGAGGAAATGAATGCCTGCCCTGTATAATGAGAAATAGAACCAACTATTGTCATGATGGTGATTCCTAACTATATACAGTTCAATGTGTGAATTGTATCCTAACCGTCTCTCTCCCCCCCACACACACACACACGCATACACACATGCTATTGTATATTTGATGCACTATAGTACTTTATAAAAGATGCTATTCAATAACATCTCCAGAATTTGACCTTAAAGTTGTAGAGCTAAAAGGGAAGGAAAGTGACTTATTCCACTAGGGATTATGCTGAAAAAATTATTAAAGGGTTAAGTAGACAAATTGCCAGATCTATTTTTTTTTTTAATTTTTAAAACAAAATGTACTAGTTCTTTGCATTGCTAACATAGTTGGCTTCGTGCAACTTTTGGAGCAAATTTCTTGTTGTATAATTATCTTTCAGCTTAAAGTCATTTGGTGATGGGAACAGCTAAAAAAAGCCAGCTGGTGGCAAACAAAACTGAGATAGACGGGGCGTTAAGAGGAAGAAAACAATGAATCAAAGTGATTTCATTACTTGTACCAAAGCAAACTCCAACGAGCTGACTAAGTTTTCCGTGTAAATATCTTATAATATCAAATATTCCTACGGATAAGGAAACCAACCATTGGCTGGGGCTTGACATGAACTTGCTGTCTGGACTTATTTCACTGCACATTAAAAATCTGCAGAGACAGTAGTTCCCACAAGAGCAAGAAGTGCAGAACTTCTGATTGTGGTGGGCATTGCGTGGAGCACACGCAGGGGTCGTTTTTATTGTTTTCAGTGCAGGCGATTGAAGCCAAGCACACTACCATTTAACTGTGCCTCCAGTCCCAGAATCTGCATTACTCAGGGTTGTTGTGTATGCGTTTACTTCATTTTACCCTTCCATATGCTAGCTATGCTGAACAGGCTGCACACATAGGCATGAGAACTCCATAACCGCACAGATCTCTAAGCCTCAGAGTGGAACCAAATCAACCAGTATCCTTGTCTGTAGGGTAGCAAAGACCTCATGCACTGAGGTTTTCACTCTTTTTGAATGTCAGTAAATTTCCTGACATTCTTTTAGAAGATGTGTGTACCAGGAAACATACATAAATACCCTAAGCATCTTTAGGAACACAGGTGTCTAGAGCTATGCCCAGCTGAAAAGTCCAAGCTCTCTAGCCCACCAGCAGGTGAGTTATACTGAGGTCACACAGCCTTGTACTCTGCCTGCATAAGGACTGCCTCTCACACCCTCCCTCCTTACACTGACATCAACCCTTTGGTCCTTGTATCCATTCAACAGCAGAAAGCATAAACCTTTTTTGTTTAACAACAAGGTTCTTTCCTCTGTGTAAAATACTTTCTATTCCTGTGGGGTTTTTTTCTTCTTTAGACAACGTTTTTACATCCTTTTAGCAAGCAGAGAGCATGTTCTTAAAGTAGGGTGACCAGGTACAAACTCAGGCTTTAAAAAAAACATCAGTTTGGGCCACAGCCCTTTGGAAATTAGATTCAGGTTTCCGTATCTTCTGTAACCGACAAGTTTGCTCTACAGGTCACCTCTAACTATTTCCTGGTCGATAGCCGCCCTACACTCTCTTCACTTCCACTGAACTCATCATTAGTTAAAAGCCCCAAAACATTGTGCTTCCCCATAGCCAATGCAAACCCATTATTATTTGTACCTTTTAGAATTTACTACCAATGAAAAACTATTCCAGGAGAGCTTAATGAATCAAAATCATTCATTATGGCACTATGGCTATTGGTCTGTTCTATCTATAAACGTGTTAATGACGAAACACACACTGTGTTTACCATACTTAGATCTTGTCTGTCCTTAATGACCTTGTGTAAAGTGAAGACAAGCTTCAACAAATTACAGAGAAGTGTCCTATTAAATAAGAAGGAAACCAAGACAAGTTCTCCAAGTCGAATAGGATTTCTGCATCTAATAGTTCTCAGAGTAAGCTGGCTATACCACAGCTCACATAGGATTTAATGGCATGTGTTTATTAGATAAAACGAACTAACAATTAAAAAGTAGAGCTGATAAAATATAATGATTATCATATTTTTCCCTGAAACATACACCGGAATCATAAGTCTTGGCATTTAAAATGAACAATTATTCAATTATTAAAATACTTGAGAAGCCGTGTGTGGGGGAGTGGTCGCTCTCCCTCAATTTTATGAGTGGCTTTAAATTCTTTCTAGAGAACGAAGAAGAGCAAAGAAAAGACACAGTCACATATTTAATGAGGAGGAAGAGAAATGTCTACACTGGCCTGAAGTTACTGCTCCCCCAAACCTCTGTGCTGTCCAAATGCCCTGTTGGGGTGTTTAGAAGCCTCAGTTGAACCAATACGACGAGCAGAGATACAGCACAGAAACATGTCACAGACACGGTAGACAGCCTAAAGCAAAAATACAATCAGAATGTTTTCTGGAACATTCTCGTAAACTCAAGCTTTTAAATAAATGTGAAGGCGCCACCCGCCATACTCAGAGTGACCCCCAGTTGTCCCCATGCAGTGCCTGTCTCCATGGCTACTGAGTCAGAGCTGCATGTCTTGGGGTTGATTTAGATGGGATTTAGATGGAGGGGGGCTCTTCCATCTGTCTCTTTTCCCCCACTTACAAATTAAACAGGAAACACATATGCATGGTATAGATGACACCAAAGTGTCTGCTTTGTATCCTGCTGGTTTTATTTAACTTTCCTCTCTCTAACCCAAGCATTTCTTCCTCTTCTCACACATCTATTTTATGTCAGAAAGAATAACCAGACTAAAGTTTGTCGTAAGTTATTTTGCTGTGTGATTCCTTGAGCCCAAAAGTCCTGTTTCAGTAGAAAAGACACTATATTCAAATCGCTTGCTGTTTTTAATTGATGAATGGCATACATGATGTGGCGTGATCATGTTTTAATCCTGATTACCTGCACATGGACAAAACAGGACCTTTGAAGCATAAGTTTCAACCTCAGGCTCTCTTCATGCCTACTGGATCCCCAAGCTTTAAATGCTACATGCCAATATGCCCAAGGGCACAGCACAGCCAGGAGAACAAGTTGCTTACTGAATAGCCAGTTAAATTTGAATGGTCAAACGACAAGCAATGAGTTACTAAAAGCATATTTCAAATCTTGCATAAGCTCTTACACCAATACATTAGGTGTTGTTTATCTGACGGTCAACTCTGCATTCTGTCCTACGAAGATCCCTGCATGCTGTTTCAAGCCTTTTTGCCCAGGCTTTCTCCACCATCTCAGATAACCTACTATGTCCTCTAGAAGGAAGATTCATCCAGATTGGCTTTGTTTCCCTCTTCGTGATAGCCTAGTTACCCAGTTTCACCCCAAACGTAACACAACTGATCTTTTCCACCTTTTTGTTATAACTGTGCCCAGTGTGTCTTAAGTCCCAAGCTGTGTCTGATTTGTGGAGATATTTGGATATGAAGACAGGAGGTTGGGGTGAACTTAACTCACCTATACCCTGACACTAGAAACTAGGAGACATCTGGAGGATGTCTGGGTGGGCTGAGGAGCAGACAGATAAGCAGTCACAAAGCTGGACTTGAACCTCAGACACTGCAGACAGCACCTAAAGTCCTTATTGGCAGAAGAAGAAGAAGAAGAAGAAGAAGAAGAAGAAGAAGAAGAAGAAGGAGGAGGAGGAGGAGGAGGAGGAGGAGGAGGAGGAGGAGGAGGAGGAGGAGGAGGGGGAGGAGGAGGAGGAAGGAGAAGAAGAGGAAGGAGAAGAAGAGGAAGGAGAAGAAGAGGAAGGAGAAGAAGAGGAAGGAGGAGGAGGAAGGAGAGGAAGAGGAAGGAGAAGAAGAAGGAGGAGGAAGGAGAGGAAGAGGAAGGAGAAGAAGGAGGAGGAGGAAGAGGAGGAGAAAGTTAAATGAAGCTGTTTATAATACAAAAACCTTGCACAGGATTACCTAAATTGTTACCTTCTAAACCTGTGCTTCTGTTTGTTATTTCTGCTCTTTCCATCCCTCCTTCCTTCTATCCTTCTCTCTTCCCTTTTTATCTCCCCTTTTCCCCCCTCCTGCCTTTCCTCATTTTCTCCATCTCTCAAAAAAAAAAAAAAAAAAAGGCAGAGAGAACTTCAATTTCACTTTGCACTGTTTAGATTTTGCCCGATTGTTATCGAACATATTTAATAAGCCTGAAATCTCGCCCTTTGCAGGGTAGTTCAGCCAGCCGACCTTGCCCAAGATTCTTGACTTGATTTCATGCTCCTAGATTCTCTTCCTCAACTGTCAAATGGCACTTCTAATCAGAATGTGTAAGAAGAGCAAAACCGTGCTCCCACAAACCTTGGGAAAAAAAGAGAGAGACGGCTTCTAAAAATTGTCCTCGGTTTCATCTGTCTGGCTCACGTTTATCTAAAAATAAAAAGAAAACCAGGCGGAAAAATAAACGAACAGAGGATAACATGCAGCCTCGTGCCTCTGAGTCAGATAAGGAGATAATTTCTGCACATACTCCATATTTCATTTTACTTTTCAAAATGCCCTTTCCACCCCCAGCCCTATCACTAGGACACACATCCATTAATGAGGAATCTTTTTGTGCCTTCCCCTTTTTCATATCACTCGCAGCGAGACACTAGACTTTCCGCTGAGTTCATTCACTTCAGGGCCATTAAAAAGAAAATATAGTCTGGAGACAGCGTGTCTCCAATTGGTTCAGTGCAAGATGAAGAAATAAATTCCCAAGTTTCTAGCTTTTATCTGCCACAGGCTTTCTTTGTAAAAGCTGGGAACATTTCCAAATATCATATTTCAATCTGTGAAATGGGTGAATCATTTCTAAAAATATTTCTTTCATGTATCGTTTGTAGAGAAAAGAAAACGTTCCTGAAATGTTAGTGCTTTGAGATGAACAGTTTTCAGAACATGACTACCTGGCTTTGGCTACAAAGTCTTAATACTGGAATCATTAGACTCCATGAAATAATAAAATAATAATAATTAATAATAATTGTCACAGTGGTTCCCATTTCTTTCTCCAGAATGTACATGTCCTCATCTTGTTTTCAAGCCTGAAGTTACTAAAGAGGAGCCGGAGGCATATCTCAGTGGTAGATTACTAGCCTACCATGTGTGAAGTGCTGAGTTCAAACTTCAGCACAAAGGAAAAAGAAGGAAGGGAGAAAGGAAGGAGGTGAAGGAGACGGGGAGGGGTGGAGAAAGGATGGACAGAGGGAGAAGAGAATGGAGAGAGAAGAAGAAATGACAAAGAACAACAGAAAGGGAGAAAGGGAATCTTTACTTTTATGATTGATTTCCCCTCTACCCTTCCACCCAGACTATCAGAGCTGTGAGTGTAGCAACCATGCCGATCTCACCTGCCCACTTCCCTGTACATATCAGAGCACCTGACCTGGCACACATGTACAATGTGGGAAAGAAACTAAAGCAAAGCTTTCTCAACATAGTGTCCCATTTCATCCCCATCTTGTACAACACTTCATAGATCAGACTCAGCTTTAGGATCCATGACTGTGTATGTCACAGTAGTCAAAACATATCCAATGTCTTGTGAGTGTGTACCTCTCAGCCTCACACTCAATAAAGAAGCACAAACAGACAATTCTTTAGACATCACCAAGAAGAAGATGGGCAAAAAGGGAAAGCTTGAATAGAAAAGGGAAATCCAAATGGAACAGCCAAGTTATTAAGAAATGTTCTTCAGGGAGCCCAGCGCACTTCTAATGTCCCCTTATAGTATCTTCACTACAAAGTAAATTATCAAAGTTTGCAAGATTATCATTTATTAAAAAAAAACTTAGGTGTAAGGTGATGTTGCTTTGCATTTATTGACACTCTGAGTTGAACTGGATAGTCTTGGTCTCCCTTCTCTATAGCATATATGCTGGTCCCTACCTTTAAATCTGTATTTGGTAAGATCTTTCTGGGTGGAGTGCTGGTTGTCCTTACAAGGTATGTTGACCTTCCTGGTCTTCAATATGTCTTTTATCAAGATTATCTACACACACCATCAAAGCCATTCACTTTTTAAAGAGTTCAGTGATAACCAGGCTCCTATATCCAGCAACAGTGTTCATTTTGTAACCATTCTGCAAGATGGGAGCACATTTCTCCCTCTTGCAGTTGGATATCACATATATAGCTTAATGAAATGAGAAATTCAAAGGCATGCCCACAGCATCTATCTGGTAACACTTGGTAAGGCACAGTCCCCACCAAGAAACCATAGAAAACAGGAATTTGAAACCAAGAATCTAAGTGTATTTAAACTTGAGAGCTGTTTTTCTGAATTCAAACATGACACACATTCTAAAAGAAAAGGAAAACCAGTTTCTAGAGAAGCATACAGCTCTTGAAAGCATTGTTTTTGCAAGACAGTTTAAAACATCATGTACAGAGAGTACATTCGCACATACATACACATAGGAATAACAGCAAAAACTCCAGAAAGGTCTTGCCAACACCAACTTGGAGGTATGAGAAGCACACATGCTACAGAGAGGAGAGAAGAGTAAGACCAGCAAACTCAACCAACGTTGTCAGTAAATATCATGACTCCATCACTTTACGCATTAAATAAATCTGTTCCAATGAATGGATAAATTGATAAAGCCTAATCCCACAAAATGTATTCCCCAACAGAGCATCCTGGAGATCCAGTACAGACCATGCTATGGTATAGAGAAGACTCTGAAGCCAGCTTGGACACCTTGTCTGTCACAGTGCTGTTATTATCGCATGAATGGACCACAAAATCAAGGTCTACATCCTAGTCCCAAAGAGGTGATCTAGTGAAAGCCTGGAATCACTCCAAATGAGAAAAGATATTATTTCACTACTGCTTGAATTGTAATAAGCACTCAGAAATTTTACAAAGATATTTCTAACCAGAAAAAAAAGGACAGCAGAGGAATAGAAAGGAAGCAAGAGAGCATAAAGAAACAGAAAGAAAGGGAGGAAAGGAAACAATAAAGGAGATGGAATGAAAGGTTGTGTGGTGCATCAGTAGACACAACCCAGTGGCTTCAACCCTGCACTTCACTGAAGCTCTTCATCACTTTTGAATACCAGTGCTGGATCTCAGAATACTGATGCTATCAGTGTTACAAGGACCTGGGATTAGTGTTTGCCTTCCCTTTCTTCTCCTTCTTCTCCTTCTTCTTCTTCTTCTTCTTCTTCTTCTTCTTCTTCTTCTTCTTCTTCTTCTTCTTCTTCTTCTTCTTCTTCTTCTTCTCCTCCTCCTCCTCCTCCTCCTCCTCCTCCTCCTCCTCCTCCTCCTTCTTCTTCTTCTTCCTTATTTTCTTCCTTTTTAAAATTCATTTTGGAATAAACACTGGTAAGAGCAAAAAAGAACTCCCTACAACTTCAGGAAACAAGATGAGAGGACTCAAAACATTCTGAACTAATGGGAAATGACCATTCTTGACCTCCTTCTCTCTCCTCCAGAGGCCCAGGGCTCTTTGCAGACATAACTAAGAAGATTAGACAGTTTCTCCCATGTTTCCAGGTCAAGAGAGCAAGGCTGGAGTTGTTCAGATGTTTACTGAGTGCCTAATAAGCACAAAACATAGTGCTTGGCACTGCGGGGATCCAAAGACAGTAGATATGGCCCCTGCTGCAGCAAAAAAGAAACAAGAAAATTTACATAAATTAACAGCAAAACAAGAGATATCACGAGGTAGTTATCAAAGACAGACACAGAAACCATGAGCTTTCCTGACCGACTGGAAAATATTTAATGTTCACTACTTTATTTAGAAAGTTATCTGTGATCTGCAAAATGCACACACACACACACACACACACACACACACACAGTCTATTAAAGTTGAAAAACAGAAATTATAAAATGTATGCATTTTAATTATAGAGATGTTGGTGATTAATAGGTTCTATTTATTGGGCATTTTTACTGTTATAGGTATCTTGCTAAGTACTTTGAAGGCATTTTTCTCAAGTCTTTAAATAGGTTAATGAGCTGGGAATCATCACCATTTTAAATGTGTTAGGCTTATAAAGCCTTCAATAATTCAATGTAAAAACAACTTAAGTAATTCATTTTAGATGTCACACTAATGCCACATCTGCAGTACTGTACATGGTACTGGGAAATTAGTATGCTCAATACTACACACAGCTTGTTCTTATTGAATATATCATTTCTCAGGATGTCCCAGTAAGGCTGGCTTGTGAACGTGATTGAAAGATGGTCTTGAGGGAACTGCACAAGGAAATGAATTGTAAAGAAAACATGTCAGCTCAGTATTTTACACTCAATTCTTAGTGAATATTTAACATGAGCAGGCCTTTTCCTTCATGACAATACAGATATGGATCTCTGCCTTCAAAGAGATCTGAATAACCTGGACTAGGTGCAAGATCGTAAAATCTGGGGCAGGAGATAGAACCAGCAAGGGGCTGGAAGTTCTGTTATGGAGCCAGGCACAGTACAGGTGACATGGAAGATCAGTGGGGACTGGTGGGGGTGACCCTGAAACTCTCTCACAGGCTTGTGTGTTCACACTCTTTATCTCTAGCTCATGAGTGCTCTTTGTAAAGCTTGGGTAACCTTTGGGAGGTAGAACCTCCCGGCAGGAAGTGTGTCACTGGGATCAGGCTTAAGACTTTACAATCTGACCCCACTTCCTGGTCATTCTCTGCTTCTTGATTGTGGATGCAGTGCATCCAGCCACCCTCCAGTTCCTGCCGTGTCTTCCCAGCCTGTGGCAGTGTCCTCTCTGTCATGAAGGGCTGTATCCCTCTGGAAATGTAAGCCACAGTAAACACTTTCTTCCTTGAGTCACTTTTGTCTAGGTATCGAATCTCAACAACAGGTAAAATAACTAACACAGGGGGTTCACCCGTCCCTGTGGAATCTTCACACAGCTTCATAGAGGAGGTCAGAGCTCCTCTGGCTTTAGACAGAGGAGCAAAACTTTACCTGGAAAACAATATGCACAGATAGGATTTCTCACAAAAAAAGAAAACCAGTGGGGAAGGGCAAAGCTTCAGTATGAGAAGGCAAACACCTCTAAAATGGGAAAGCCTGATGTCTAATTTCAATTAAGTGTGGCCACAGCCTGAAAAACAAACAACCCCTAGAAAGTGGGGTTGGTAAGAGAGCTGGGCAGATAAAGGCACTTGCTAGCAACCAAGCTGGTCCCAAGAAGCTGAGTGTGGTAGCATGCATCTTCAACCCCAGCACTCCTACAGAAAGATGGGAGGCAAAGACAGAAGTGCCCAGAAGTTTATGAACCCAGCTAGTTTGGAGTACACACTGGGACAGACACAAGAGAGAGAGAGATGACTCAACCAGGCAGAAGCAAAGAACTGACTCCTGAAAGTTGTCCTCTGGTCCTCACATGTGTACCATGGCTCATGCATGGCCATGCTCACACACATGCACACACACACACACACACACACACACAGAGAGAGAGAGAGAGAGAGAGAGAGAGAGAGAGAGAGAGACAGAGAGAGAGAGACAGAGAGAGAGAGACAGAGAGAGAGAGACAGAGAGAGACAGAGAGAGATCACATTTTTAAAAATTCTTTGTTAAGAGAATGAGACAAACTAGTTAAGGTGATGAGGGGGGAAAAGAGGAAATATATTAACAGTGCTCCTTGCAGAAGAGCCTAGTGATTATCCTGTACTAGATAAGAAAAGGTCATCAAATGCATCCAGAAGCAGAGATGTAGGCACATGACCTTCCTCCCTTACCCCCTACATCTCCTCAGTCAGGACACCTATCATCCACTTTCTTAAACCCTTGTCTCCTCACTGCTCCTTTGCCTGCCTTGATGCTACAGAACTAGTCAAACCTTCTGCTTCCCACCCAGACAATGTACAGCCTCCTGACTGCACTGCTCTGCCTTGCTAGTGTGATCACACAAGAAGACTCTAACCATGTTACAGTTAAGGTAGAGTTCCAGCTGATGCTGTGATGGGCAAAGGCCTCTCCCTTCACTTACTCTATTACTCAAGCTCCTTCATTCCATTCCATCAGCTCACACTCCAAGTTCTGTGGTATCCTCTAATGTTGACTAATTTATATATTATTTCATTTCTGGAACTGTGACAAAATATCCTGACAAAAAACAACCTAGGATAGAAAGAAGTTTATTTCAACTTACAATTTCAGGTTACAGCCCTTTATTTGAAAGGAAGTCAAGTCCAATAGCTGATCACAACACACACACACACACACACACATACACACACACACACACACACACACACACACACACACATGCACAGTCAAAAGCAGAAAGAAATGAATGCATGTGTGCTCACTTGCTTGCCTGTGCTCAGCTTGAATGCTCTACTCTCATACAGCCAGGCCTGGAGAAGCCTAGGGAATGGTGCTGCCCACAGTGTGCTGGGTCTTCCCACATCCATTAAATTAAGATAATCCTCCACAGACTTGTTACAGGCCGAGCTAGTGAAGACAATCTCTCATTGAGGCTCTCCTCCCAAGTAAGCATGGCCCTTTTAATTGCCTCTCTAGGTTGTGTTATTTATAACTCCTCATCTTGAAGGCTTGAAGCATATTCGGGGGCTTGTTTACCACATTGTATGACACAACTGTAGGTTATTTCAAGTTAACAATTAAAGCTCACCATGACAGCAGGGAATCTGAGGTTGCTTCGAGTTGACAAATTAAAGCTGACATTTTCCTTTTGTGAATGCATCCTTCATATTCCAGATTTACCATTCCCTTTTTTTTTTTTAATCTGAAGTGTTCTTTTCCTCAGTTTCACTTGCCAACTCCTGCTTATCTTCGGAGTCTCAGTTTCCCTGCCACCTTTTCCTAGGATGCCTTCTCTGATGTTTGTGGCTGGATAATGCATTCCTTTTTGGATGATTATATAACATATTATTCTTTCTTCTTCCCAACATTTAGAGATGTGTAACTGTTCGTTTAATTAGCTGCATTCTAAAATACACCTCAAGTTCTAAGACCATAACCATCCCACTCAGTCTCTCAATAGCTGGTCCATATTAGACCAATAAATAAAGAAACACTAGATGGGATAAAATATTGACAAAACCACAAGGGATAGATGCTCGAGTGCTGTTTTACCTACATAGATGCAACTGTGTGCTCTAATAGTAGCCAAAAACTGAAGTGACCAGCACTGGAAAGTGGGAGTTTCTTCATAGCTGGCGTGGAAAACAGGAGAGTCATAAAAATGTAAAAGCTGGAACGCAAATGTGGGGCCAAGGTGGGGCTTTGAATGCGACCTGACTCAGTAAGATGGAAACAGGACAAGTTAGGGAAGTTGGTTTTGGATTTTTTGCAGGGAGTGGGGTGGGTGAGGATGGTGGTTGTTTTTTGTTTTGCGCTCTATGAAAAGATAACACCTAAAGTATGGAGATCCCAGTGATAAGCAGTGTAGTATGTTACAATATAACAGTCTACCCCATAAGTATTTTGCCCTGAGTATTTCAAAGCTCTGCAAGTTTTAGCATCTCCTAAATTCCAAGGTGTCTCACGGCTTTCCTAGTCTCTGCACTGGTGTTTTTACTGAAGCAGCTCCCCCTGAGGTTCTTAGCGTCCTTGAACTGATTGCAATAGTGCGGCCAGTAAAGCCAAATGAATTCTATAAACTCGCAAGCATAAAGCCGTGCATTTGACATAATGAGAGTTCACATGCTATGTGGATGCTGAGAGAGGCCAGAAAAGAGGGCTGGAAATGAAGGCAATAGAGGGACGGGGCACGGGGGCACCTGGTGGTGATTTCAGGGACATGGGTTGCCCTCTCGTGTTTTAAGCCTGCGTTTCTTCCCCGTGGATATTGATTGGTCTCACAGCACCGTCTATCTCAAGAAAGAAAAAGAACTGAGCATTATCTGGGATTCAAACTGTGTATAAAGTCTGATGATAAGACTTGCTGGTCTTTGAGAATAATTGAGGCTTTTCTGAACTTTGGGGGTAAAAGCACACTTAATCACCATGTAGCAGGGCTGGAAGCTGGCCAGATGCAGGGCAAATCAAAGGGCTTTCTCTAAAGCAGCCCTGAGCCGGATACCTCGGCTTTGGATAAGTACTAGTGGGAGCAAAGCAAGGACCCGGGTTCTGGAAATCTTCAAACCCCTGAGTAAAAGCAGACCCTTCAGCCCTTCAGAGGAAAACTTAAGACTCAAGCATGAGAAGAGAGGAGAGACTGTGAATAATAATTTTTATTTCACAAGTAGAGAGTATAGAAGCGTTTACAATTACGAGCCATAAAGATAATTCTGAAGCAAGAATTTCTTCTTTTAATTGACTTTCTGGTCGCCTTCTTTCCCCACCTCATCCCCAAAATAAACCAAAGTATTGCTGTTTTCATCAGTGTTGTTCTGAAATGCAGAGTTGTATGTAATCTGGAAAACCTGAAGTAAACGTGTCCCTCCTAATTACCTCTCTAGATTGTGTTACTTATAACTCCTCATCTTGAAGGCTTGAAGCATATTTGGGGGCTTGTTTTCCACATTGTATGTCTCTAATTCTTCAATGTTAGTCCCCACGGGACTCTAACTGGAAGATGATGGAAACCTATCTGAACCCCTTCTCCCTCAGCAAACACACGAGTGGACACCTGTGTTCATTCTCTGGGAAGGAAGCTCTCCGTTCACTTTATAACCAGAGACAGTAGGCTGGGCTTTGAGTGTCATCCCAATGGCAGAGTGTGGACCTAGGCAGAGTAAAGGTGTGGGTCAACCTCCAGCTCTGACAGGAAACAGAAGCTGTGCTTCTCCCCAAGGATTTTGAAAAGTAGAATTATAAGAGTCAGAGATGAGGCGGACAGATGAGAGGGAAACAATGTCTTCTAGACATGACAGGGCTGTGCTTATGAGGTCACAGCAGCTATAGGTCTCTGCACAAGAACTAGACAAGATCAAGCTTGTCAACATTCAAGCATGGAGAATGGAGGTTCCCCACCACACCACCACCATCACCACCACCACCATCTCCATCACTACCTCCACCATCACCACCACCACCAACCACCACCACCACCACCACCACCACCACCACCACCACCACCACCACCACCACTTCCACCATCACCACCACCACCATCAACTCCACTACCATCATCTCTACCACCACCGCCGCCACAGCCACTGCTGCCGCCATCTTCACCACCACCACCCCCACCACTGAAAAGCTGTGGCTTCTTGGGGAGGGAGAGCCAACTTTCTGCCAGGGAGTCCGTGGTAGGTCAACACATCCATGAGGACACATGCAACACAAACTGGACTCAATGGTTAACTGTTTTTTTTCTTTAACAACATGAATTTGGAAGGGGAAGTGGAGTCAGTAGAACTTAGAGGAAGTTGTGTGTGATGGATGATTGAAGAACATTGCATGCATTAATAAACTTCTGAAATACAATACAAAATATTATATTAAAATTAATAGTGACCATAAATCAAACTCTAACTTGGAAGTGTTTGCTGATAACGGTTGTTCTCACCTTGTCTTGTAGTCAATCATTTACCTGCTGTGCCTTGCTTCAGTTGCTTAACAACCAAGGGTCTGGACTAGAATGTTCTCAAAACCCTACACTAAAATTACAAATATTCTTGGTCTGTAGTAGAGGCCAAGTACTAAACAATACTGCATTTTTTTTTCAGATTTGACAAGCACCACCTATTCATCTTTAAGTTTCATATCTATTTTGCATTTCTATTTTTTATATATTCATCTTATTTTATGATTGTTATAGTATTTCATGTTACTTATCTGGGGCTTGTGATGGTAACAGTTGAATGTAAGATAAAATCACTTTATAGTTTAATATATAAGCATTACTACATGGTTTTAAGAACACATTAAAGTCTTAGAAAATTTTTAAATTTCTAAGCTTATACTTTTTATGAATGCATTAGAATAAACTTTCCCCTAAAATGTAAAATTTTTCGGGATGTGGTAGGATGCAGACACAACGCAAAAGCATGTAATGCTGTGGTTTAAGTGTACTCAGAAATGATGTCAGCTTGGAGAAATGAAAGTGGTGCTCCATTGTCCACAACTTAGTGGACATAACCATGTTCCGTAATCCACCGATGTCATATGCAAAGAGCAAACCTGTATTATGTGCTTCCTTACTAATTACTGTTTGTATCTAATTGTTTCCACCTTATAAACTGAGCTTTATCGTTGGTGTGTGTAGGCATATGGTACTATCCTCAGTTTCAGATATCTATTCAGAGTCTTGTAATGTTCTGCATATTGGTGGGGAAGGAGGGTACCAAATTCTCATAGACATCAACACCAAAGTGCTATAGCCACAAGTGCAGTCAGAGTATTGTATTCCCTTTGTGAAAACTCATTTCCTATCTTCTGGCTGTACCGCTGTTTCTTACTCTGTGTTAAAACAGCCTCAATGATCCTGATAGTTTCTGTTGTAGATGTCTGCTTCTCCAAAGTCTTGCTTTAATGCAGTAGCTTCTCCATTGTTCATGCTTTAATGCAATAGTCTTCTATTTTTCTTCCTCCAGAGAAGGAAGGTGATATCACTGAGTGCATGCATGGTTAGCCAGGGAGTTCTGGGCTATGGACATGGAGCTAAGTAGATATAGTCTCTCTCTGTCATCCTTAAATTAACATACTCAAGAAGTTATCCATTCACCCTGAAGTCAGATTTCATCTAGAAACAAACTGACAATAATTACTGGTAAAGATTAAATAAAGTGTCAATTTTTTACATTTGATTGGATGTTTTGGTAAATACCTACTTCTCAAAAACTCTTGTCAGTTCTCTTTTCTTCCCTAGATGCTATGATAGAAAAAGAAAAATCAGCAAAGCAGATAGTGTTTGAAATAAAGATGTAGGCTGTGTCTATGGCCATCATCCTGAAGAAGACAGAGAACCACTAGGTAATTCTAAAAGAGAGCATAGCATTATTCTATTTGTATACTCATAAGATCACAACGATCTCACTCAGAAAAATGGTTTTGTGATTCCACAGCTTCAAAGGGCATAGAATCAGATAGGAAATTCACAAGGTCAAATCAGAATCCCATTTGATCCATTTATTCAAAGATGGAGGCTGTATTGGAGAATGTTTCAGGAGTATCATGCATGTGTGGAGATGGAATCTTGGTGCCAGAGTAGATCAATGTATTACCTAAAATGAGAACTGGAAGCACATTGTGAGGTAATGAGTGAGAAGATAAAGCTAAAGATTTTAGACATAGTTTAGACAGGGAAAACGCTAAGAAAATACCAATCCTGGTAGGATACAGGGAAGGAGAAAACAGCAATTTGAAAGCTGCTCTGCTTTCTTAATTAGATAAAGAGGTAAAATTTTCACAGAGCAATAGACTGGTAATTAAAAGAACAGAGAGTTTCAAGCTGGGGTAATTGAGAAGAACCCTGCTACTATAACAGACAGGCAAGTCAGATTGCCTGGAGATTGTTGGCTCAATTTCCCAGCCCCTGGATTGGAGGAGAGAGAGTGTGTGCCAACCCTTCTCTGGTTGGGTTGGAAGGACAATTTCGTCAGAGCAAGTAAATTTCAAGTAATCCGAAGAGGCAAAGCAAGCACTCTGTGGAAAGCTTAGCAAAAAGATCTAGTTTTGCAATGGGAACAATTTGAAGAAGAGCCAGCAGAGAGACGGAGAAGGAGGCCTCAGACCACCAGGAAAGGACAAGACTGGGCTGGGTAAAGATAAAGGACACATGGAGATTATGGATGAAGGAACTCTGATTCTTTTTATCTTTGTCTTAAGTGAAATCATTTTCAGCACTTTAATTCCTTCCTGATACCACACTAACTCAATAGCTGTGCTCCAGCTGTCCTTCGGGTCTACACGGTGTGGGAAGGCAATATGGCAGCCTACGCAACAGCGAGCCCCAACCAGCGTAATGCAAAAGCAAGGTCAGATCAGTCTGAACTCAAAAGAGTTCTGCTGTTCGTGTCAAAAGCCACCTTCTTTATGTGAGCGCCTCAAGTGTCACCTCTGCATTTAATGACAGTCTTGATATATGACGTAGATATCTGTTCACGGTGGACCTCGGTCACTTTCCCAGCATGGAAAGCAGAATCTGCAGTCTTCTGATTTGGCTGCTTATCTTTACAAAACACATATAGAACTGTTACTTACTGGCTGAGTCAAGCATTATCCTGGAGGGCTGCCTGGAACCCACCCCCTCTCTTTATCTGTCTCTGTCTCTGTCTCTGTCTCTGTCTCTGTCTCTCTCTCTCTCTCTGTGTGTGTGTGTGTGTGTGTGTGTGTGTGTGTGTGTGTGTGCAGTCTAGATAGTCTATGTGTGCCCTTATAGTTATTCATTAAGCTAACAAAAAAAGATTGGATAAACCATATGTTTACATTGAAAGATAAACTTCAGAAAATTGTTCTTATTACCAGCTATGCCTTAGTGTTAGCTCTGTTTTCTTTTGCCAATATGCTTTGTCTAATATTTTACAGCCAGCTTTTTCAACCATCCAGTTATTATAGTAAAAGATGCATTTCCATAGTTACATTTGGACCAACTTCAGGAACGACTCATTCAATGTGGCACGAAGGACATTGCTCAAGTGAGCAGGATGCTGTGCTGTCAAGTTAGTGAGCAAACAGAATATTAAGCTTCTTCAGGGAACCACTTGGGAAATGGCTCTGTTGGTCAAAGGCTTGCCTTACAAGCATGGAAGCTGAGTTTGGTGTCCAGAATGCACACTTACAAGTTCACATGGCAGCATAGGCTTGTAATCCAAACACTGGAGAGGCAGTCAGGCAGATCCCTAGGCCTCACTCAGCAGCCAGCCTAGCCTACTCAGTGCAGTCCAAGTCAATGACAGAACGTTTCAAGAAAAAAAGGTAGAGGTCATTCTGCGGAACGATGTCCAAGGTTGTCCTCTGGCTCCGTGTGCCACACAAGCACACAAAGACATATATACAAACATACACACACACACCAACATGAACACACACTCTCACACACAACAACAACATGAATACAACACACCAATATGAATACACACACAACACCAAGAACACAATCAAGATAAATACCCACAAAAAAACCTGAATACACACACACCAACATAAATACACACACACACACACACACATACACACACAAAGTCAGAAAGGGCCACATTGCTTGAGCCTGATCCTTTTGAGACACTTTGTGGAAGAATTTAAGCAACAGGCCAGTCTCACTCTGCAAGCAGCACACTGGAGAGTCTACATACAGACTGTCAGTCAGAACCTAGCTGAGCCCTGTGTGGACAGTCAACATCAGTCACCTGTCAGAAGGAAGGGAGGCATCTTGAATATCCAGAGCAACTGAACTTTCAGACCACATATCCCAACTAATACCGCCTCCAACTCTATAAGAGATGCCAAGAGAACGTGGGCTTTCAGAGGCCTTTCCAAATTCCCACTCTTCAAAACTGTGAGAAAAAAATAAAAGATGGATTCTAAGTAGCTGAACTTTTGGATAATGTTTTACACAATAGTAGTAAGCAAGAGTATTCTGGAGGTGGTATGCTGTGGGTAGTAAAAACAAGCAAAAACACAACCCAGAGACTTTACCTTGACTCTGAGACTGAGCACTGGGCAGTAAGTGAAAAATAGAAAGGTCTTAAGGAGTCCACTGGCAGGAATCAAACTTGCCATTGAAGAGATCATCGGTCCGAGTTTAAAGAGCACTGAGAAAAACATAACTAAAAGTTGTAGGAGATCAGATCCTTCCTTCTCTGTAGTAAGGATGTCCAGCCAATTAAACTGCTATCTGAAGTAGAAAATTTTAAATAAAAAATGCTTAATTGGCATGTACCACCTGTCTTTTAAAAATATTATGAAGCTATAGTAACCAGAGGAGTATGGTATCTAATATTGTTTACCTAATCTCATTTACTTACTCTTGCTTTTGCTTTTGTACCTTTGGATCTTAATCAACGAGTCATTATTTACACTAATTACTCATGTATTTTTCCTGTTTTCATCTATTCCGTTGATTTTTTTTTTATTTTTTTATTTTTTTTTATTTTTTTTATTTTTTTTATTTTTGAGACAGGGGTTCTCTGTATAACCCTGGCTGTCCTGGAACTCACTCTGTAGACCAGGCTGGCCTTGAACTCAGAAATCCACCTGCCTCTGCCTCCCAAGTGCTGGGATTACAGGCGTGTGCCACCACTACCTGGCCTATTCCATTGATTTTTAATTTATTTATTATTAATTTATTTGTTCAATTTATTTTAATATCAAAACAAACCCACTAGAAGGACAGAACCGAAATAAACCTATGTAGCTAGCTGGCTCTCAACAAAATGGTAAAAATGCATATTGGAGAAATCATGGAAGTTCACTAAGGATGCTGGGAAACACTGGTCCTCCCTCATAGAAGGCTGAAACTCCTGTCTTTGACTCGGAATCAACATCAACTCAAAACTGAACATGCACCTCCATGTGTGGCATGAGACTATGAAATTCCTAGACAAACACACGAGGGAAATGCTTAAAGACTTTGGCCTAAGCGTTGATTTTTTTGGCTAAGAATGTAAAACCACAGTCAAAGCACACATAATCAAATGGGTCCTATGAAGCTGAGAGGGTTCTGTAGACTAAAGAGAGAACGTGTACACAACTTTCAGCCTAGGAGGGATGGGTATTCAGAACAAATTGGAACTAAAAACTCAGCAGGCATGACATGTAAACAGGCACTGCCCTAAAGAGCAGAGGCCAGCATATGTAGGAAGAAACATTGTTTGCTTCAAAGAAATGCAAATCAAAGAGATAATAAAATACTATCTTAACACAGTTTAAATTACCATTACAAAAAATAATAAAACAGAACACATTCTGGCAAGGATGCAAAGAAAGGGGAATCCACATTCAGTCTCAGTCGGATGTAAATGGGCATCAACTCTCCAAAGGACACCACAAAGACTCCCCAAAAATTTAAGAATAGATTGCTATGTGTGCTCTCACTGTCTCGTAGGTGCACAGCCAAGAGGAATGCTAATAATGTGTGAAAGGGGTACCTGTGTGCCAAGTTTGCTGCTGCATTATTCACAATAGCTAATAAATGGAATCCGGTGTTAAAGAATAAAGAAATGTGTTATTTATATACTATGGAATATTATTTGGCCAGAAAGAGGAAGAGATTGTGGTGCTTGCAGTAGAATGGATGGAACCAGAGGACTATAAGTTAAGTATATCAAGTCAGACACAGAAAGACAAGTAACATTGATTCTCTTTCATTATTGGATAATAAAAATATGAAAATCCAAATGTACAGTGTTGGATACTAGAGGCTAAGAAAGATAAGGAAGACATGCAGAGAGGTTGGATACCAATACCAAAATACAAATAGATAAAAATAATAAGTACTGGTGTTCTAGCACAGTGAGATGGCTGCATTTCATAATAACCCATGACATAGCTCACAAATTACTACAATAGAGTGCCCTAACTGATCCCAGCACAAAGTCCAAAGGTGCTGTGCAAGCTGCCAACCAAGAAAGGCAATCAATTGTCTAGCCAGCTCTGAAGCCTACAGATCACAACATTGACCACCATGGCAAAGGAGTTCCAAGAGTATGCTGGTGGCACTTATCTCTTAGGAGCAACCAATGGCCACCTAGTTGGAATTAATTGCTAGCCAACAGAAGGAAATTTGTGCCTCATAACCATGACCCTCATCCAAAACCCATGACTGTTCCTACTATTGACACTAAACCAGTGTAATTCCTAACTGCATCCGAGGTTCTTATCCTTATACTCACAGATAAGCTATCAACCTTCTTCAAAGTTCTCTTGGTAGCAGAAAAGGATCAACGCAGGAATGACAGTGGATCGGATGAAGGAAATAACCAAGTCAAGCACAGAGAACACCTAGCCATGGCGTGCTCACCCCATGGGATACATCTACAATACAGCCCTTCTCCTGATGGCTCAGAAAACAGGTCTGTGCCAGGTGGGGTCCTAACACTGTCCACATCCCTGCCGCAGAAGCTATCACAAACTCGCAGTCATTCACAAATGAAGAATTAGTTCTTTCCAAAGGAGTCTCACTGCAGACAAACTGCTCTTAAGAGCAGGGCCCATGCCCAGCAGTAGGTGGCCAACACAAAACAATGGCATCTTTGGAGACTCTTTGTCTTAGAATGTTTTTAATCTTACAGGTCCTTTTTGTATATATTATGACTTCTGCTTTTGTGTTTTTATAGAATTTCTGAGTGTATCTCTGTAGCTCTATGTTTCTTGTGCTTTTTCTTTGGCTCTTTTTCTTATTTTTGTTTTTTCTTGTTATAGTTTGTTCATTTTCTTTTACCTTATTTTATTCCATTATTATTCTTTAGATGCCTGTGTGTTTTCTAAAAGCAACAAAAAGGGTGGGTATTTGAATGGGAGGAGAGGTGGGAAAAATCTCAGAAGAGTTGGGAGTAGAACCACAATCAGAATGTTATATTTTTTAAAAAATCTCTATCTTCAATAAAAGAAAAACAGAAAAAGTAAATAAAGTTGCTAAGGTCATTAAGACAAAAATAAGATAAAATATGGGCTGAGAAAGAAATTAGGGAAACAACACCTTTCACAATAATCATAAATAATATAAAATATCTTGGTGTGACTCTAACCAAGCAAGTAAAAGATCTGTATGACAAAAATTTCAAGTCCCTAAAGAAAGAAATTGAAGAAGACCTCAGAAGATAGAAATATTTCCCATGCTTGTGGATTGGCAGGATTAATATATTTTAAAATGGCCATCTTATCAAAAACAATCTACAGATTCAATGCATTCCCATCAAAATTCCAACTCAATTCTTCATAGACTTAGAAAGAGCAATCCTCAAATTCATTTGGAATAGCAAAAAACCCAGGATAGCAAAAACTATTCTCAACAATAAAAGAACTTCTGGGGGAATCACAATCCCTGACCTCAAGCTGTACTACAGAGCAATAGTTATAAAAACTGCATGATAATGGTACAGAGACAGGCAGGTAGATCAATGGAATAGAATTGAAGACCCAGAAATGAACCCACACACTTACAGTCACTTGATCTTTGACAAAGGAGCTAAAACCATCCAGTGGAAAAAAGACAGCATTTTCAACAAATGGTGCTGGTTCAACTGGCAGGTCAACATGTAGAAGAATGCAAATTGATCCACTCTATCTCCTTGTAGAAAGCTCAAGTCCAAGTGGATCAAAGACCTCCACATAAAACCAGATACACTGAATCTAATAGAAGAGAAAGTGAGGAAGACCCTCAAACATGTGGGCACAGGGGTAAATTTCCTGAACAGAATACCAATGGTTTATGCCCTAAAATCAACAATTGAGAAATGGGACCTTATAAAATTGAAAAGCTTCTGTAAGGCAAAAGACACTGTCAACAGGACAAAACGGCAACCCACGGATTGGGAAAAGATCTTTACCAATCCTACATCCGATAGAGGGTTAATATCCAATATATACAAAGAACTCAAGAAGTTAGACTCCAGAGATCCAAATAACACTATTTAAAAATGGGATACAGAAATAAACAGAGAATTCTCAACTGAGGAAACTCGAAGGGCTGAGAAGCACCTAAAGAAATGTTCAACATCCTCAGGGAAATGCAAATCAAAACATCCCTGAGATTCCACATTACACCAGTCAGAATGGCTAAGATCAAAAACTCAGATGACAGCAGATGCTGGCGAGGATGTGAAGGAAGAGGAACACTCCTCCATTACTGGTGGGATTGCAAGCTGGTACAACCACTCTGGAAATCAGTCTGGAAGTTCCTCAGAAAATTGGAAATAGTTCTACCTGAGACCCAGCTCTACCACGACTGGGCACATATCCAAAAGATGCTCCAACATATAACAAGAACACATGCTCCACCATGTTTATAGAAGCCTTATTTATAATAGCCAGAAGCTGGAAACAACCCAGATGTCCCTCATCAGAGGAATGGATACAGAAAATGTGGTACATTTACACAATGGAGTACTACTCAGCTATTAAAAACAATGACTTCATGAAATTCGCAGGCAAATGGATGGAACTTGAAAATATCATCCTGAGTAAGGTAACTCAGTCACAAAAAAATGCA
Organism: Uromys caudimaculatus; assembly: GCA_028551405.1. NCBI lineage: Eukaryota > Metazoa > Chordata > Mammalia > Rodentia > Muridae > Uromys > Uromys caudimaculatus. Next base: position 40,373,916 of record CM052717.1, on the reverse strand, counting down.
CATGGTATGTACTCAGTGATAAGTAGATATTAGCCTGAAAGCTCACAATGCCCACAATACATCCCATAGACAATTTGGAGCTTAGGAGGAAGGAAGGAGGGAGGGAGGGAAGGGAGGGAGGGAGGGAAAGAGGAAGACCAGGGTATAGATGCTTCAGTCCTGCACTGAGGGGGGAACTGGATGATGGGGGAGGTGCAGGGAGGGGGGACCTGGGAAGAAGAAGATGGGGAGAAAATAAGGGGAGCAGTATCAGGTACTGGAGTTGACAGGAGAGAGGTACAGAAGGTCAGGAAATTTAATAAAAATATGTAACAGGGGGGATGAGGAACTTGGGATAGACACTGGAGGGTCCCAGCTGCCAGGGAAACGAGAGGCTCCCAGGACCCAACAGAAGATGATTTTAGCAGAGAAGGGCAGATAGAACCTGTGGAAACCACCTCCAGTAGATAGGCACGGCCCCCAGTTGAGGAATGGGGCCACCCACCCATCTCAAAGTTTTTAACCCAGTAATGTTCCTATCCAAAGGAAGAACAGGGACACAAAAAGGAGCAGAGACTGAAGGAAGGGCCATCCAAGGACTGCCCCACCTGGGGACCCATCTTGTCTGCAGACATCAACCCTGATGCTATTGCCATTGCCAAGAGGCGCTTGCTGACAGGAACCTGGTGTGGCAGCTTCTTGGGAGATTCAGACAGCAACTGACCAGTGCAGATATGAATGCTTGGAGCCAACCATCAGACTGAGCTCAGGACCCTGGTGGGGGAGCTGGCCGAAGGACTGGAGGAGCTGAAGGGGATTGCAACCCCATAGGAAGAACAACATCGTCTGGCTGGACCACCCAGCGCTCCCAGGAACTACACCACGAACCAAGGAGTGTACATGGAGGGATCCATGGCTCCAGATACATAGGTAGCAGAGGATGGCCTCGTCTGACATCAATAGGAGGGGAGGCCCTTGGTCCTGTGGAGGTTTGATGACCCAGCGTAGGGGGATGCTGGAGCGGTGGGGTGGGAGAGGGTAGGTGGGTAGGGGAGCACTCTCATAGAGGTAAAGGGGAGGGAGGAGAGGGAGGTTGTGGGATGGAGGGCGTGTGGAGGGGTAACTGGGAAGTGGGATATCATTTGAGATGTAAATGAATGGAATGACTAATTCAAAAATAATAAATAAATAAATAAATAAATAAATAAATAAATAAAATAAACATTATACAAAATTCAAAACAAAAAAATTATATGGAGGATATAGCCAAGTAAGGGGCTGTCCAGAGAGCATGCGAGATAAGACATTCAGCTAGATTTTCATAGTCATGCATAATGGATGACCAGAAAAGATGGGCCTGTATTCCCAAACATAAAACAATTTCCCGTCTCTCCCAGCAAAATCTTTTATGACTGTTACTAAATCTCTTAAACTGTGGTCATACAATATTATAAAAGTACATGAGACTAATTTTTAAAGTGTCTGAATTAGAGCCATTTTTAAACAGTAAAAGGCCTCCCTGGTATCTTCAGGCATGCTTGCTGGCTCTCACTTCTAAATGGATGTGAAGACCGTGGGTCTGCTCTGTAGCAGCTTCCCAGGCATTCCAAAGTAGAAACAGGCTACAATGAAAGGTTTACAAGGGCTGGGTTTATCTCGTGGGATAGTTTCAGGAAGCTTCTAAAGTTTTAAAGAAACTTTCATCATCTTGGGTTGAAATAGACATGATAAAAAAATTCAGGGGTGCCTTACAGCAGGGAGTGAACTAGAAAAGAAACTCACTTGTGGTAAGTCTCATTTCTAATGGAAAGAAAAGATACATTTAGATTGAAGCAAGATTCCAAAGGCAAACCAAAATCCACAATTACTGCCAACAAATTGTGTTGACTCTTATTTTAAAATGTCCAACAAGCACACTTCAGATGTATGAGTACAATACTTCAATGCCTTTGGTGGTTTCCCTGTTGTATTATCATTTGATGTCACATGATGCCTAATAACTCTTTTCTATTAGTCATGTAGAACAAGATAAATAATGCATAATTAATAATAAAACTCTGGTTTCTTACTTTTGTGTTTGTGTTACAGTCTCCAGATCTAGGATGGTATTCAAAAGGGCTAGGCTCTACGAGCTCCACCCACAGACTTCTCCTTATAATTTGCCCTATGATGTAAGATTCTGGACCTCTGAACTCCAGTTCACATCGAATGAGATGTGGGGCCCCTTGTGGGGGACTTTGGAGAGATGAGTGTATTTTGAATGTGAAAGGAATGACTTTTGTGGCCAAAATATAGACAGACAATCACAATTCATAGCTTTGCCACCAATTTGATACTCCTTCCCCTGGGAGTCGAGATGTATACAGATGGACTTAGAAAAAGTAATACTATATAAGCTGTTTAGTTTTGGAGTCCAGATCAGAAAAATCTTGTACATCTTCTGCCTAGAATTCTCATATGTTGTATAAAACAGAAAGTCAACCATCACAAAAGACATACAAATTGCTGAGACAACCATGTGGACAAGCTCCCCGTTAGCACTTCAGTCTGCAGCACAGGCAGCAAACACCAGTGGTCAGAGTGAACTGTCTTGAATGTCATGCCAAGCCAAGTCTATAGAGAACTGCAGCTCCAGCCACTATCTGACCACAGCTTCATGAGTGACCCCAAGTAAGGGCCACTGGGTCCAAAAGATCCCTCCCTGAATCCCGAATTCTCAATGTCTTGTGAATAATAATGAGGAAGAATGAGAGCATTAGGAATATGAAATAATAATGAGAAAGAATGAGAGCATTAGGAATATGAAATGAAGAGCGGAGATAGAGCCGCATTGTAGAACAGCAGCCTAGTGCATGAGATCCTCAGCTCCATCCACCATACTGGAAAAAAATGTGTGATCAAGCATTTACAGACTCATACAAAACATATGCACACATGTACAATTCAAGTGCTGATTTGTACACAGTTGCTTTACATTGTGGGTCATAGGAGCTGTAGCCAGAGATGACAGTCAGAAATACTAGGCACTAAATTTATTTATAGTCAAACGAGAAAGACACAATGACACAGGTGCAATGCCTGCTCATCCCAGGATAAACCACAATTCAGAAAATAAATACCAACAGAACTGTGATAAATTGAAGAACCTATGGTTAGCGTAGGTCACAGAGAACAGCAGAGGAAATTGGGGTTGGGAGAGAGACCATCAGAGAACAAGGAAGGTCTATCTGGGCAAAAGTAGGGCAGAGAATCTGTCTACTTTTCTCCCTGTGAAAACATATGTGTATCATTCGTAGAAGGTCTCAGGCTCTAAGACAAGGAAAAGATTCCCAGAGTGAACCTGAGAAGGAACCACTGTGTGAGCCCACCAGGCACATATGGCCTTTGGTATCTTACCTTGTCAGGGAGCACTTGAATCATCCTACCTGCATGTTACATGAGGAAGGAAGACCAGGCAACATTACATAGACTGTGGTCCCTCGTGCGTGACCACTCTGAGAGCCAGAGACTCGAAAGATGGCACAGGGAAGCAGCTTGTCATAGAGAGAAGAGGATCTTCCAGAATGTGGAAACCCTCCGAAATTCTTCAGATGTGCTCTCCAGTGCCAAGCTCTGCCCTCCTGTCCATATATGCAACAACAAAAGGGATCATGATTACTTTTTTGTCCAACAAGTAATTTGGCTAAGCTAATTTAGCCAATCTTGAGGGAGCTTGAGTCTCTCTCTCTCTCTTTCTCTCTCTCTCTCTCTCTCTCAATGATACTAACCATCTACACAGATCATTTCAACTGCTTTGAAATCACAAATGTTCAGATACAAACACATCCATTCATATGTGAATTTTCTGAGTCTTTTGGGTGGAAATTACAAATACAGAAAAGCTTATGTTAATCAAAAATTTATCTTCCCATAAAACACTAAACTGATAGCCATAATGTGTATCTACACGCAGAGCATCTGGTGCAGACCCATGCAATCTTTGTGCACGCTGCCTTGGTCTCTGTGAGTTCCTATGAGCTGTGCTCATGTTGATTTAGGCCTTGTTCTCCTGGTGTCTGCCAGCCCCACTGTTTCTAATTATAACACATATTACTTTACAAGCAAGTGTGACATGCAAGATATTGATTGGGGACCAATACATTTTTGCTATTAAAAAGAATTAAGTAGAATTCATTTGTGGTTTTGTAATGCCAGAAATTTGCAATACTTCTGGTCACTAGTATATGATCTTATGGTAAATGCTAAGGCCTGAAAAATATTTATTATTTCTTCCCCAAACTCTACATTTGTTTGGGAAAGTGGTATATATATTCAGTTCATGACACACTGAATTACTTAGTTTAATTTACTCATATCCAATCTTAATCAACGGACATCTAAGATGGGAAAAATAAAAGCTTGTGATAAATATATTATTCACCTCCCATACTCAACAAAAGAATGGATAAAGGAAAAGTTAACTCTAGAAGTATGTTTTAATATAAGAAATTGTACAAGGAAAATGCCATAAGCTGTAAATGAGTATTGAACGGGTGGGATAAGGGGACACAAATAACAATCAGAGCAACAACTTGGGTGCGCTGCTGATCCAAATAGCAGCCCATCGTAATTATCAGCGCTTTGTATTCACTATTTCATTAATGATGTCATCAACATGACCTTGAGAGATTATGAATCAACATCATCTACAAATGAAGTTAAAGAGACCACAGAAGATTGACACACCAATGCTCTGCCCAGGCCATCTTCTGAGTCTGGAGCCTGCACTCCGGACATCAATCAAGTTGGCACATTGCAAGTTCTATTTTATGCCCACCTCTGATTTTTCTGGCCTTAAAACACTCAAGACCACCTCAGTATTCTTCTCGTGGTGCAGATGCATTTGCTACCCACAAAAATCAAGGGTCCCAATAAACTCAATTTTCCCCCAGCAATCACCGTACCCAACTGGTTCAAGCCATTTTGAAAATCAGAATCATGAGAGTGGTGTTTGTTTCCTAGGAAAGATAAAATCACCATTCTCGTTGGTTCTCTGGCAAGTACATCATGAATACAGCTTCCCACGGGATGCCTACCTGTGCCTGAGAGTGGCTGCCCTAAAGGAAGATGTTGTCACTGTCACCTCAAGATGCTATCCCAGTGGGACGTTGCCCCACTCTCTTCTGGGGCACAGGATATCTTCCAGGCATTGAGCATCAACAATGCCTGGAAGAGACTGTGGGAAAGGGTGTCAGTCAGGAGGAATGAATTTTATGAGAACACTGACATGTATACATTTATTACAAAACAAGATAAAGCTTCCTTTCAAAGATTCTGAATGCCTTCCTTTTGGCCCCGAGATTATGAATTTATTTCCGGTATTCAGAAGAAGTGAAAGTTTTTCACATGGATGTATGTTTTCCTGTCTGGTTTTGACTTTTTAAATAATAATAATAATACTATGCTGAGTAATTCAGCACTTATGAATAAAAACTAGAGATTGCCACAGTAAAATGTTTTCTTAATAAGCTTTGGTGCCTAGATTTAGACTAATTCTAGAAATCAGTGGGAAGATCTTCACTGAAAGCATCTGCTCTGGGAAGAAGCTGGGCTTCCATGAGATGTTTTCTTAATTTTAAGAAATAACATTCGAAAGATAGCCAAGTACAAAGAATAATATAACAATCGCCCACATTCCCAATCCTCCGAATTAAAAGCTATTCACTTTTAGTTGCATTTATTGGGAAAGGTTGGTCTTCAACATGAACTTAAAAAAAAAAAAAAAAAGAAAGAGAAAGAGAGAGAGGAACAAGAAGAAAAGGAAGAGGAAGAAGGAGAGGGAGAAGAAGAGGAGGAGGAGGAGGAGGAGGAGAAGTTGTTGAGGGGGGAGGGAGGGAGGGATAAGAAGAAGTTGTCTAGGGGACAGGGACAGGATGAAAACACAGAAAGGAACGGGGTGGGGGCAAAAGAGGTGGAAAGGAGCCAGAGGAAAAAAGATAATATTGAAGAATTCTAGTTAAAATTAAGGAGTCCCCTGCCATGATGCTCCTGTCACTTCTGTCAGGACACAGGGAACACGCTGGTCATCTCTCTGCTATGTGCAGACGGCAGGCAGTGTGAGTCGCAGTCTGCACAGGACAGTCCGTGGAGGAACGGCCCATTTCTCTAGGTTTTCCAGTTCATAGACGATGGTCCACAATGGTCCCGGATGCTCCCCTGTGCTCCTCTCCAGTTCTGTCGATAGCACCTGTGATCCTCCTCCTTGTTTTCTGGCTTTATTTAAATCTAATCTTTTTTTTCTTAGTCTGGCTAATGCTTCTTCAGTTGTGTCTGTCTTTTCCATTGATCTTTTTTTACTGTGATTTCAGTCCAAATTTCACTTATTTTGCTTTGATAATCTCCATTTACTTCATTGGGTTGTGTTAATTTCTTCCTTTCCTGTGTAATATATATGTGTGTGTGTGTGTGTGTGTATATATATAACATATTCTATATATTATATATGTACATATATATGTGTGTGTATATACATATATATTACATATGTATATATACATATATGTGTGCATGTGTATGTGTGTATATGTGTATATATATATACACATATACATATATAGTTAAATACATACATATATATATATATATATATATATATATATATATATATATATATATTTAGCTAAGGTTGACCTTGACAAAAGAGGCATTTGTGCTATAAAATCCCCCTTATCCCACATCCCACAAGTGTGATGTTTCTGTGCTTCTCTTGTTCTTTGTCTTCAGATAACCTTAGATTTTCCTTGGATCTGTTTGTTGTTGAGGACCATCATTTTTTAATCTCTGTGTACTTGTGAATTTTCTAGAATTCTTTCTGTGCTTGATTCCTGGTTTCACTCTACTCTGGTCAGAAAAGAGGACTGATTGGATTTCAGGCTTAAAAAACCTGCTTGTTCTCTGACCTCCCTGGAGAAAACAGATGTGTGCTCTGTTGCTGTTGTGTAGAACGTTCTGGAAATGTTAATTGCGTTTATCTTAATGCCTAATATTTTAATTGGCATTTCAGAATCTATTTCTTAAGTATTTGGTTGTTCATAATTTTCTATTCCTGTACTATTCTAGTCTACATTTTTTATCTTCTTTAATTTAAATTTTATAAATTAAATTATTAAAAACTTACAAATAGCCAGCTGGTTGGTAGCATATACCTTTAATCTCAGCACCTAGGAAGCAGAGGCAAGCAGATCTCTGAGTTCAAGGCCAGCCTGGTCTACAGAGTGAGTTTTAAGACAACCAAGGCTACATATAGAAACTTTGTCTCAAAAAAACAAAAAAGAAACTCACAAATGAAAAAACTGCACATCAAAATTAGCAAGACCCCAAGTCTATACATATTAATACACTTCTATTCACTTAACAGCCATTTGGAACAGAGCTGTGCAGCTCTGTATTGGAATACACACTTTTACTCTCAAATATACTTTATGCACTTACCTACCACCTCAAATGAAAGATGCACCACAGGGCCAGAACCAGAATCATGATTAGCTCAATAACCTCTTTCATAACTTATGCCCACCTCCTGCACTCAGACCTCCCTCATCCCCTAATATTTAGACTAATATTCTTGTTCTCTCTTCCATGTGTTGTAATACTGTGTTCACATGTGCATTCATGTACATATATACATGCAGTGTTGGCTGGATCCTGTACATGAGGGAGAACATGCAATTCTTTCTGAGACGTATTACCTCACATAATATCATACATTCTATGTGCATCGCTTTCAGTTAATATCATACATTCTATGTGCATTTGCTTTCCGACAAACTTCGTGATTCTCTAGAGCTGGATCTTTAGAGCCTGTGTCCCAGGCTGAAAGTCCACCAGCAGCTTCTTCATCCTGAAAGCCAGTCACTGCTCTTAGACGTCAAGAGGATGGTGGGTTTCATCGAGAACTTTCTGAGCCCTTTGCGGTACCTTTTCTTCTAGGTTGATTTAATTATTATTCATATGTTCCATGTTTTTAAATTTATTCCAATGTCATTTTGACATTTTTATTCCTGTAGTTTTCAGATTTGCATGAAGTCCTCATATATTCTCTTGTTGTCTTTTCATGCTGATTTGATGTGTGGTTATTTAGTCTGTGTTTGCTAACTTCTTCCTGTGGTCTTCCCCTTTGCTTGAGCGAACGGCTAGCGAGCCCTGTTCACTGTTTACACTGTTGGTTTTGTTCTCTGGACAGTTCCTTGATACTCAGCGGTATTGTTACACGCTCCTGTCTGGTTTCCCTTTTAAGGCGTGTTTGGAGAAACGGAAGCAATAATCATGTGAATATGCTTATGTCACAGCTCCAATCAACAAATTCAACTTCTGAACTCTATTTGCTTCTTCTCAAAACCAAAACAAAACAAAACTCTGCAGCAAATGGGGACCAGGATGGCAGCATAGATTACGCAGGTCCATACACACTTGCGGCACTCATGCATTGTGCTTGCAAGGGCTGCTTTGTTGCCCCCATGCCAGTTGTAAGAGAAAGCACAACTCAGCCACTTTCCGCATACTGCAGAACAGAGAGCTAGAACTGAAGCGTACTGCAGGCCAAATTTACGGCTCCGAATGCTTATACAAGAAAAGAAGAGAGCCAAAAATAAATGAGCTAAGCAACTTAAGTAAGAGAACAACAAAATAAACACAAGGAGAGGAGAAGGAAGGAAACCATAAAGATAAGAGTAAGAATCAATCAAACGAAAAGCAAATATACAGTAGAGGGAACCAACTAAGGCAAAAGTTCATTTTTGAAAAAGAAAACTAATAAAATAGACATGTTGAGGATCTTTGAAAATATGAAACGGCACAAATAAACAATCTTAAAATGAAAAATAAGATAAGTAGATAATACAGAGGCTTCAAAAGAAAGGAGCTGAAATAAGCATTTTCAGACACATAAACATTTGAGTAAAATGGCAGTTCATTAGGAAAACTGAAATATAACAGATTTTAAGAGCCAAAATGTTATTTTCTATGTATTAAATTTAATTAATAATCAGAAATAAACACTTGAATAAACTGGTTCCACGTAAATTCATAGGCTATTTAAATGTAAATGTGAAAATGTGTGTATGTCTTTGTGTGTCTGTCTGCGTGTGTGTGTGTGCATGTGTGTGTGCATTGCTTTAACTGAGTTAGTGTAAAAGTCTTTAAACAGATTTTTAAAGGGGCTCTCTTCTCCATGTATTCAGATCCTTATGTGTAACTGATGACAAATGCTGTTGGAGCTGAGACCTATGCAGTCGTGCCTCAGCATGGGCTGGCGGCCATGCACCTTCCTTGCACGGTTAAGACTGACTTTATTAGGTGTCACCTATCTTGCATAGCAGGTTGTTAAGGATGTTGACCAAGTGTTTATTCAAAGATTTGTTACTTGATTCGCCAATAACTCAGGAAATTTCTAAATCCTTATGCTCTTAACGTAGGTTTGCCCACCTTGGGCCTTAAATGTTTTGAAGCTTTGACGCTATGAAGTTCACACACAATGTATCTGAAGAATTAAGTTTTAATGACTATAGATTCTCCCTATGCTTAATGACCTTTTTACTCTCCAGACACCATCTTGACTGGCACATGTGACTTTCTTTCTTTTTTTTTTTTTTTTGGAGATTTAAGTTATATACATTTTCCTTATTCTTTTACTTTTAACTTCTCTGTATATGTATATTTTAACTAATCTCTTCCTCTCACTAAACAATTAATGACTTTCAAATACCAAGTCCATTGAATTTCTAATAACTATCATTGCTGGCCAATGGCTATAGTTTGTTTTGTACTCCAACTGATTTTGCAATGACTGCTAATACTGTTCCTCGTCCTCCTCCCCTTCCTTCCTTTCTTTCTTACTTCTGATAAAATTGAGAATGGTCTTTTGATTGACTGCAGACATTTCTCAGTGGTAAAGAGCACTTGCTGCTCTTCCAGAGGACCTGAGATTATTTCCCGGCACCCACATCAGGGAGCTCATGACCACCCATAACTCCAGCTTCAGAAGATCCAACGCCCTTGTCTGACTTCCACAGGTGCCTGTACACATGTGGCACACACTTACACAAACATGTACAAAAAACACAAGTTCAAAATTTTTATTAAAAAGAATTCTCTCTTGGGGATGACATGATGATTCAGTCAGTGGCTAAAGGAGCTTTCTACCAAGCCTGACAACCTGAGTTCAATACTCAGGTCTCACGTGGTGAGGAACTGCTCCAGCTCCCGGGAGCTGTCCCCTCATATCCACACACACACCGTGATTCATGCATGTCTCGCACATATTTACACACAAGTAAATGGACAAACAACACGTGTAATTTTTCATTTGTCTTTTTACTCAATTGCTCCAACAAGTCATACATATATATTGAACTTTTTGTGACATGTCTGTACTACTTACTTGTCTTGGGGCTGTAACAGAATGGGTGACAGAAAGCAAGCTTACTGGAGGCAGAGTTTGTTTGGGTTTACAGAGAATATGGGCCATGTTGGCAAGGACGCCATGGGGACAGCTTAAACAACTAGTCACATGGCGTCCTCAGTCAAGAAGCAGCAAGCGATGAATGTTGGTGTTCTGCTCGCTGTCTTTAATTCAGCCAAAGACCATGGCCCATGAAATGATACCACCCCCAAAATAATACTATTAATGGGTGAAAAGATGGTTGTGAAACTGAAATGTCCTATATTTTTACATGGAAAGGCCAGGCTTCCATCTGTAGGTCTTTAATGGGGGCTTAAAGATCTGACAGTTCTTGGAGTCTTTCTCTGTTGCTGTAATAGAGAGATCAATAGAGCTTGTTGGGCATATCAAGGACCTGCACCAACTCCCACAGCTTTATTAGAAAAAGAAAAACATCACCTCCCTGAAACGGACTCATTTTCCACAGCCACTATCAATTACACCATAGCATATTTAAGTGACTCTATGAAAGACACAGGGATAGTTCATGTTTGACTTTAAGTGTCAGGGACATGTGATGACAGACATGGTCTTTCACAGCTGAGAATTAGAAGATGTGGTTTTTAGGTCATGTTTCTGTCACACTAAAACTTTGCTTGAACTTGCATGGAGTTTTTGGTGCCTATGAGATGTGTCATCCTTATATGGAAGAACAACGGAATGCAGATTCTCACACAAGCAGTGGGACAGGAAAGTATCTAAGGGGCACTGATCACATGAAGAAAGTACGGTCATTATTATAACATTTATAATACATTCTTTTGTGATACAGCTAAAGAAGGAGCATTCATCAAGTCCCTTGGGCTTTGAGGGTACAAAGAGCAGAGAAATTTTAGTTGATCCCACACCTGGTTAATCATCAGAATTTCTTGAAAAAGTTTGCATAAATAATCAGAAATGAATCTCACTCCAGGCTTTCAATATCACCCACCATTCACTATAGGCTGAACCCTCCCTAGTTCCTCCTTCACCACCCTTTCCTCTCTCAATATTAGACTTTTTGCTGGCTTGATATTTCTTTTAGGCCAATGTCTTTGCATTAATTACATCTCAGCTATTGTAAAAATACCTAATAGAAGCAACTTAAGTGAGCATAATTTATTCTGGCTCATAGTTGCAGGTATTCAGAGTCTATCACAGCAGGGAAGGCATGACAAGGCTCATGGAGGCAGAAGGCTGGAATAGCTGCTTTGGGTATGATGCCCCCCACCATGAAGCAGAGAGTTCATGCTGCAAATATGAACAACCCTCAGAAATTCTCATAGCCACCCCTACCCATACACCCACACAGCAGCTCATTCTTGCAGCCACTCTCCAACTCCCAAAGGATTACAATCATCCTAAACAGTGCCACCAGTTGTAGACCAAGTATTCAACAACATGAGCCAGAGAAGGGTATCTCACACTCAAACCTTAACACTCCTCCAGCCATTGAGTCCTGCACAGCTCATGAACACAGAGATGCTGAATGCCACCCACTTTATCTGTTCATAAAACTTTCCACAAAGCTTAGAACGTAGTGTGTGTTCAACAGACATGGAAGGATAAAGGACCAGGTGAGGTAGCTGACAGAAATGTCCACAGTGAATACAGAAATCTTTATTCATAAGCAGCTCTACATAAGATTTTGAAGAACTTACTAGATTACTACAAAGTGTTTACACAGTAAGGGGAAACTCTTGGAATTGTTGATGTGGACACAGGGGCAGCTTCCTGAACATGTGATTGGGACCAACTCAAGGTGCTCCCTTCCTATACAGCCCAGTGCTCCAGTCACCGTTTTGATGGTCTTCATAATGTTATCTTTGAAGGTGTGCTTTCTAGTTCTCATCTGAGGAGACAATGTAAGATGAGCTGTTGGTTAACAGCTCTTATTCTCCAGATATTCCATTATCCCATAGCAAATTATCATTTGTTTGTATTCATGACTCTGTTCAGCAACTACTGCTACCCTTATCTTTGGCAAGGCTTGGGCATAGATGTAGGAAGGATGGAGGGCCTTGTATATCAATGAAAGTCTTAAGTATGTTTGCACAAGTATCCCCTGGCAATGAATGTTAACATTTACAGTTTTCAATGGGCAAAGAGATTCTGTCAACAGACAGAAAACAAGAGATAGTTTACCAGTGAGATTATTGGATTATTTATTGATCAAGAGTGAAGGATTACTTATGGAATTACAGGTGATTCAAAATAAGCTATATCACCAAAAAGCCCACTACAGCATGGGTGTATCCTTATAGCTCCATGTAGGACTTGCAGACAACTCAGCATAGAAGAGAAGGGTTTTTTTTCCTACAGTAATTGTACTGCTTAAAAAACCTTAAGGAGGGAGCCTTATGAATCTTGTAGGTTTCAGGAACTTCCTGAGACTTGTGGATTCTGTTTACTTCTGAGGACTTATAAGTCTGTTTATATATATTTTTTGTTTCTATGATACACACATACACACACACACACACACACACACACACACACACACACACACACACACACACACACATATATATATATATCCAGGATCTTTTAGCTTTCATAGACTTCTCTGGTGAGAAATCTAGTGTAATTCTAATAGGTCTGCCTTTATATTTTACTTGACCTTTTTCCCTTACTGCTTTTAATATTCTTTCTTTGTTTAATGCATTTGGTGTTTTGATTATTATGGGAAAGGAGGAGGTTTATTTCTGGTCCAGTCTAGTTGGAGTTCTGTAGGCTTCTTGTATGTTCATGGGCATCCTTGTCTTTAGGTTGGGAAGTTTTTTTCTATAATTTTGTTGAAGATATTTACTGACCCTTTAAGTTAGGAATCTTCATTCTCTTCTATACCTATTATCCTTAGGTTTCATCTTCTCATTGCATCCTGGGTTTCCTGGATGTTTTGGGTTAGGAGCTTTTTGCTTTTTGCATTTTCTTTGACTGTTGTGTCAATGTTTTCTATGATATCTTCTGCACCTGAGATTCTCTCTTCTAGCTCTTGTATTCTGTTGGTGATGCTTGCATAGGTCTCCTAACTCCAGGGTTGTCTCCCTTTGTGATTTCTTTATTGTTTCTATTTCCCTTTTTAGATCCTGGATGGTTTTGTTCATTTCCTTTGCCTGTTTGATTGTGTTTTCTTGTAATTCTTTAAGGGATTTTCATGTTTTCTCTTTAAGGCCTTCTACCTATTTACCTGTGTTCTCCTGTATTTCTTTGAGAGAGTTATTTATATCCTAAGTTTGTTTTTTATTCTGCTTCTTTTTTTCTTTTGCAATTTTAAAGTTATATTTATTCTTTTTGTTTTTTATTTTATTTAATCTATTTTTTTTTTACACTCCAGATTTTATTCCCCTCCCGGTCCACACTCTGACTCTTCCACATGCCGTACCTCCTCCCCTCCCCACCCTGTCTCCATGAGGATGTCTCCACCCCTCCAACCCGCACCTCACCAGACCTCCCCTCTCCCTGGGGCTCCAGTCTCTTGAGGGTTAGGTGCATCTTCTCTGACTGAACCCAGACCGGGCAGTCCTCTGCTGTATATGTGTTGGGGGCCTCATCTCAGATGGTGTATGCTGCCTGGTTGGTGGTTCAGTGCCTGAGAGATTTTAGGGGTCCAGTTAAATAAGACTGCTGGTCCTCCTACAAGGTGACCCTCCTCCTCTGCTTCTTCCAGTTTTTCCCTAATTCAGCCACAGGGGACAGCAGCTTCTGTCCATTGGTTGGGTGTAAATATCTGCATTTGAGTCTTTCATCTGTTTGTTGGATCTTTCGGAGGGCAGTCATGCTAGGTCCCTTTTTGTGAGTGCTCCATAGCCTCAGTAATAGTGTCAGGCCTTGGGACCTCCTCTTGAGCTGGATCCCACTTTGGGCCTATTACTGGACATCCTTTTCCTCAGGCTCATCTCTATTTTTGTCCCTGCAGTTCTTTCAGACAGGAACAATTATGGGTCAGAGTTTTTGACTGTAGGATGGCAGCCCCATCCCTCACTTGATGCCCTGTCTTTCTGATAGAGGTGGGCTCTACAAGTCCCCTCTCCCTACTGTAAGGCATTTCATCTAATGTCCCTCCCTTTGAGTCCTGAGAGTCTCTCACCTCCCAGGTCCTTCCTGGTACATTCTGGAGGTTCCCCCTACCTCCTACCTCTGAGGTTGGCTGTTTCCATTCTTTCTGTTGGCCCTCAGGACTTCAGTCCTTTTCCCCCACCCAATACCTGATCATCTTCCCCTCTTCCCCTCCCTATCTCCTTTCCCACCCAGGGCCCTTCTTCCCTTCCTCCTCATGTAATTGCTTTCTTCTCCCTCCCAAGTGGGATTGAGGCATTCTCACTTGGGCCCTTCAGCTTGTTAACCTTTCTATGGACAGTATCCTGGGTATTCTGTGCTTTTTTTGGCTAATATCTACTTATTAGTGAGTATATATCATGCATGTCCTTTTGGGTCTATCACTCAGGGTGATATTTTCTAGTTCCATCCATTTGCCTGAAAAACTCAGGATGTCCTCGTTCTTAATAGTTGAGTAGTATTCCATTGTGTAAATGAACCACATTTTCTATATCCATTCCTATGTTGTGGAACATCTGGGTTGTTTCCAGCTTCTGGCTATCATAATAAGGCCTCTGTGAACATAGAGGAACACGTGCCCCTGTGGCATGGTAGGGTATCTTTTTGGTATATGCCCAAGAGTGGTATAGCTGGATCTTCAGGTAGATCTATTTCCAATTTTTTGAGGAATCTCCAGATTTATTTCCAGAGTAATTGTACCAGTTTGCAATCCCACCAGCAATGGAGGAGTGTTCCTCTTTCTCCACATGCTCACCAACGTGTGCTATCACCTGAGGTCTGATCTTAGCCATTCTGATTGGAGAACTTCTACAGCTGATAAACAACTTCAGCAAAATGTCTGGATATAAAATTAACTAAAATAAATCAGTAGCCTTCCTTTATACAAATTATAAACAGGCAGAGAAATAAATTAGGGAAACAACTCCCTTCACAATAGCCACAAACAATATAAAATATCTTAGGGTAACTCTAACCAAACAAGTGAAAGACCTGTATGACAATAACTTCAAGTCTCTCAAGAAAGAAATTGAAGATCTCAGAAAATGGAGAGCTCTCCCATGTTCATGGATTAGCAGAATTAACATAGTAAAAATGGTCATCCTACCAAAAGCAATTTACAGATTCAACACAATCCCCATCAAAATCCCAAAACAATTCTTCAAAGAAATGGAAAGAATAATTCTCAAATTCATCTGAAAAGGTAAAAAACCCAGAATAGTGAAAACAATTCTTAACAATAAAAGAACTGCTGGGGGAATCACGAGTCCTGGCCTCAAGCTATAATACAGAACAATAGTGATTAAAAAAAAAAAAAAAACTGCATGGTATTGGTACAGAGACAGACATGTTGATCAATAGAATAGAATTGAAGACCCAGAAATAAAACCACACACTTACGGACACTTGATCTTTGACAAAGAAGCCAAAAATATACAATGGAAAAAAGAAAGCATCTTCAATAAATGGTGCTGGTCTAGATGGCAGTCTGTGTGTAGAAAAATTAAAATAGCTCCATATTTATCACCTTGCACAAAGCTCAAGTCCAAGTGGATTAAGGGCCTCAACATAAAAACAGATAGACTGACTCTAATAGAAGAGAAAGTGAGAAAGAACCTTGAACTCATTGTCACAGGGGGAAATTTCCTAAACAGAACTTCAATGGCTCACACTGTAAGATTAAGAATTGAAAAACAGGACCTCATGAAACTAGAAAACTTCTGTAAGGCAAAGGACACTGTCAATAGGACAAATCAGAAACCTACAGACTGGGAAAAAAATCTTCACTAACCCCACATCCAATAGAGGGCTAATATCCAAAATACATAAAGAACTCAAGAAGCTAACCAAGGGGGGGGGGGAATCAAAAAAATGGGGTATAGAACTAAACAGAGAATTCACAACAGAGGAATCTCAAATGGCCGAGAAGCACTTAAAGAAATGTTCAAAGTCCTAAGTTATTGTTGGGTTAAATGGGGTCCCACATACACCTCAGGGCTCAGGCCACTGGGAGACTCGAGACACAGGAAGTTTGACCACGCTCACCCCACCACACAGCCGGGTGGGTGTTGGGCTGTGAGAAGCTTCAGGATACTGCCTGGGGGTGGGGAAGCGCAGCCTGGGGTCCTGGGGACTACACAGACCTGGCTCAGGGGTCTCAGGTCTACAAAGAGGCCAAGACCATCTGGTTCTCAGGCTCTTGGGCATCCCAGATGCTGCTGGATACCTCGGAAGAGCTGAGAATGGAGTAGGGGCCCACAGGCTAAATCTAGCCCAGGGCCGAGGAGGAAGAGGCAGGCAGGACCCGACTGGGTCCCACCAGGGATGGAGTCCTTGGCTTGTTGGTGGCTGACTGACTTGGTTTGGTAGAGGCCATGGCTAGGAGTGGTGAGGGACCTTCTGTGAGAGACTAGACACAGCTCTTTAGACGAAGACCTGTTCCATTGCTCCCCATGGAGGATCCCAATGAAAAGAGAAAGTCCGTGGTTTTAGGGCATTTATTGTCATGGCAGAAAGTGGTGATGAGTAAAACTGTACCCCACTTTCTCAGGGCAGGCCTGAGGTTAAATACCTTTTGCAGGGAGGAGTGTCTTGGAAGGGGAGTTTATTGGCTAAGCCTCTAGGTACCTTATTAAAATGGAGATGTCTTGAGGATACGTGGCCACATGTCCTCTACCTGTGGAGGGGCTTGGGGCATTGCCCTTACATGATTGATGGTCACAGACCTATGGAGAGCTGTGGCCTTGTGTCAGGAGCCTGGGGCCCAGGAGCATGGCAAAACTCCTACCGTCCCTTGCATGGTTATCCCCTGCTGCGGACCCCCTGCTGGGTCACCAGGGTTTTAAACCTTAGCTCAACCAGAAACCAGTCTGCCTTTCATGATCCTACAAGTGATCAGGGAAATGCAAATCAAAATGACCCTGAGATTCTACCTTTATTCTGCTTCTTAATGAGCTTCCCTTCAGGAAGGAATGATTTGATTCCAAATCAAAAGCTACTCCATGGGCATTTAGGAACCTTTTCTTTATCTACTAGCCAAGGTGTTGCTTGCCCAGGAAGAGAGGAACATTAACCTTACCAAATGGTCTCCCTTTTTACAGAACTTTCATTCAGTCACGTATTTCTTTATCTTGCCTTTGATTCTATCAGCAACTCCAGCTGATACTTACTCTAACCTTCTGCCGTATGTGCACATACCTACCAATATGGCCCTCAGCAGAGCACCCAGCAGCCACTTTCTGTCCAGCATGAGAAATCTACAAAACAGCAGCAATTTTCAAGTTGGTGGAGATCATGACTAGTCCATGGACCTTACAAGAGGCCTATGACTTCCTCTCATCAAAGAATCAGAATGCAGACACAGAGCTTTCCATTTCTGGATAATTTCACAACTTAGCATCTGTTATATTACAAGACCTGCACTCTCTTTAACTGATTAAAACATAAAAAGGTATTGAAAACTCTGAAGTAGAAATTGTGCAAGATGTCTTTGTCTTAAAAGATATAGGTCTATGTGGCAGATTAGCTCAGCAAAGTCTTCATGAAGCTTGGGCCGAGGGATCATTTCCTTGTAAATCCATCATCACCTTTGAGTTAAGTGAATTACTAGAGAAGATCCTAATTTTCTATAGCTACCTCATCATATACAAGGGATTCTAATTCTTCTTGGGGCAAACCTTTAATAATGACAGAGAAGAGGTCACAAGGAAGAGAGTGAGTCATGGCAAAGCAAATTATATTTATTTATATTTTGGGTGTGAGCCTTCTCTGAGTGACACTTGTGCTTCCTAAAGCATAAAGTTTCTTAAAGAAGTTCAAACAATTTCATACAAACCTTAAATGGCATCCACAATTTAAAAGAATAGTTATTAAGTTTCGTGAGTTCCATCAACCAAGGTGCAAACCATGAAGAGATTTCATACCTATCCCTCCTTACTGTCTTGGAAGACTATCTGGCCAGTGGAAACCAACTAAACATGGATTTCATAATTCATGAGATGCTAGATACTGGATTATGATTTTAAAAGAATGAAAGGACAGTCATCTGGGACTGGGGTTTGCAAATGAACACCATTGTGGCTACAATTCCATGGATGCCTCTGTATACTCGATATAGAATGAGAACGTGGCCAGGTAGGGGAGTCCTGATCCACAAGCATACTAACCTTTGTGTTCCATAGTGTATTGATTGCTATTATGATAAATACTGCATTTTCAAAGCTTTATTATAAAATGGAAAGTATAAAGCCTTCTTTTGAGATTTGAATTTAGTGTAAAAAGATGCCATAGGTACCTTTTTTTTTTTTTTTAAATCAAAGATTCCCAGGAAAAGCATGCAAATAGAGGAGGAACACTAAGATATACTGAACATATACAAATCATGCCATGCGTTTTACTAAACGTAAGAAATAGATTAGAGATGAGTGTAAAGTTATTTTATTTAAAGCACTGGCTTTTATTTTGACTGAAGTCAACTTTCCTTTGTCATTTCAAAGGAGAAAAAATGAATGGCCTATACAACTGTAAGAGCTGATCTGTCAGAAATAGCTTCCAATTGCATAATATTTTTACAAAGTGATTTAATTTATTTTAATCATATTTATAATGTGAAAGTATAAGATGATGATAATATTGGCTTCTAAAGTTTTAGACAAAAATAGCATTTTAATTATTTTAAATTATTTTAATTATTATAAAAATGTGTAAAATTCTTCATAATTTATTAATTCTGTATTTAATTTTGACATGTTTCTCATAATTCACCATTATATATAATACTGTGATAGATATCCCACAGTACATACATATTTTTGTCAGCATAAATTCCTAGAAATAAGTTTACTAGATAAAATTTTATGCACAATTTAAACTTTGGTACTTGTTGGTAAACTGTTCATTAGAAGTACTGTATTGATTTGTACTGTTATATGGAACATTTCTCTAAAATTCTCTAACAATTAAATTTTATTATTTAAAAAAAAAAAAAAAGGGAGGGGATTAAGCCGGGCAGTGGTGGCGCACGCCTTTAATCCCAGCACTTGGGAGGCAGAGGCAGGTGGATTTCTGAGTTCGAGGCCAGCCTGGTCTACAGATTGAATGCCAGGGCTACACAGAGAAACCCTGTCTCAAAAAAAAAGAAGAAGAAGAAGAAGAACTTTTTTTAAAGGGGGATTAAACCCCCACCCCCACCCCAAAAAAAAGAAATAAAAAGAAAAAACCCACCGGCTTTAATGCTTGAGAAGTCTAGTTGACAAGAGGTGAAATAATGACTCAGGGAAAGATGACAGTTGCAAACAAAGGGATGAGACCCATGGCCTTAGCAGAGGCCAGCATCATCCCAAGGGAGGCTGAAAATCTGCTGGCGCCGAGATGAAGTCATCTCTTCTGAAAGCTGCTATTTCCTCACGAGAATAACGAGTGAGGTCAGCAGCTGATAGTGACGAATGGAAGGTGGAGCTAGATGTTTGGTGACAGAGGGGATGATAAAGGCTCGCCTTCCCAGAGATGAGGAAAGCAAATCTTGGTTCAGGCCAGTGCAGGGAGCCTAATTACCATTCCTCCCTTCCTTCATTCAATGGCTCATAGTGCATCCTGGCCACACAGCATCCAGGTCCTTAAGAACATGGAGTTCTTAGAGCACCCACGGACATTCAGAATTGAGATGTGCTTTACACCATGTGCAATGAACGCTTGCTTTTTCCTAGCTTGGAGGATATTACGCTGATATTCTGAGTAATGAACACAAAATCCAAGGGAAAGAGAACCAGTTTCCTATTTCTGTAGTGATGTGTGATTAACCAACATCCTTCCTTCACAGGAGTGACTTAGTCAGATTTTTATTGCGCAACAAAACAGCATGACCAAAAACCAAGGTATGGGTTTATTCAACTTGCACTTCCACTCCACTGTTCATCACTGAACAAATTCAGGACAGGAATTCAAACATGGAAGGATCCTGGAAGCAGGAGCTGATGCAGAAGCCATGGAAGGGTGCTGCTTACTGGCTTGCTTCCCAGAGCTTACTCAACATGCTTTGTTAGAAAACCCAGGACCACCAGCCCAGGGCTGGCTCCACCCACAATGGGCCGGGCCCTGCCCAACTGATCACCAATTGAGAAAACGCCCTACAACTGGATCTCCTGAAGGCATTTCCTCAACGGAGCCTCCTTTCTCTCTGATGATTCTAGCTTGCGTCAAGTTGACACATTAAACCATCTAGAACAAGGAGAATTCTCTTTCTGTGTGGAACTGATCACAAATATGAAGGGCAGGAAATGTCCATTGTGGCAGCACCAATGTATTGAAGGCTCATCTTTCAGGTGTCTCCTTTCAATTACATGAGAAGTCTCACGATTAGGCATGTGTCAATGTCCAGTGTTGCCTTGACTGGCCAAAAAGAAAAGGTATATTTGAAGCTATTTAAGGAACTCTATATGGAGCAGCCCCACCAGACACACGAGAATTTGAAAGCTTTGGGACCCCTCAAAGGGATCACCCAAAGGGTGCTTGCAGAACTTAGCACATCATATTTACTTAGAATCAAAATTATATCTCACACCTAAAGCCAGTCACCTAAACAAATCTTAAAAGGCAGAGACTAATAATGTAAATGTCCAGGGGCTGACAAGATGGTTCAGAGGTTAAGAGCACTGATTGCTCTTCCAGTGGTCCTGAGTTCAATTCCCAGCAGCTACAGGATAGCTTACAACCATCTTTAATGAGTTCTGCTGGCATCTTTTGGCATGCAGGTGTACATGCAGATAGAGCACTCATATAGATAAATAAATTAATTAATCTAAAAATAATAATATTATTATTAATGTCCTTTACATTTTTTTATTTGGCAGCTTTGAAATAAACCTGTGTCCATTATTTCATTACTTACGTGAGGACATAGCTTTCAGGGGAAATCTTCCTGCTTTGTATAATAAACAAATGAGATATTCTTCTGTCTGGAGATGAAGGCGATGTGGCTCAGTGCTTTACCAGCCTACCAACAGCAAAGCTCTGATATTCGATGCTCTAGAAAGGAACTATGAGAAGAGGGAGGGCTGAGACCCAGAGGAAGGGTGGCAGAAGTATGCAGTGACCTAGTGAGGGAGTGGAGGAAAGAAAGCAAAGGTGCACAAAGAGCAATTGTGAAGATGGAGTGAGATACTGGAGGCCCCAAAATGTGCTCTGCACTGTCTGTGGATATGTTTTTTTACTTGCCTGGCTCCTCTGTAACTTAGCAGCATGAAATGGGAAAGTGCCAGAAAGTCCTAGAACCTGTTTTACGCATTGACGCAGACTGAAGTCAACAGATCCTACCGTCCCGTCAGCAAAGCCTCGTGTTCTCCCTTTGGAACTGTGATAAACCTGTGTGTTTCATTTGCCAGTTTTCCAGTTGATCTCACTGAATCCATTATCTTCATGGTGGGGCCAAGCTGTCCCAAGGATTGAATGGTCACACAAGCAAAGGATATGACCAATAACAAAGCATGATTTCACTTCTTTCATTGCAAACTAAATAAAGCAGTTATTCTAGCTTTAAACCACAGTATCCATAAGCCATTGTGGATATGTTGATTTAATATCTTTGAGAAACAGAGTATGTTTTCTACATCTCTTGGTAACAAATGGAACTTTCTCTATATGGAATGTCATTCACCCTGGTGTGGTGTGGGCAAGAGCTAGAGCAACAAGTCATGGAGACTGGAAATCCTTCTATACCCAGCTTTCTGAATTGTTACTTGAACAAGGGCAGGTGAGAGCAGCTAGAGAAACAAACTTCCAGCCTCACCCTTACGTGAAGAGCAAGCCTATATCTGCTGATGTTAACAACTGTGCTTCTCCATCATGAAAGGGGTTTTCCTCAGTGCCCAATGAAGATAACGAATAGAAAGCCCAAAACATCAGCATTTCAGGAGCCATGGATACAAAACTCCTAAGCTGTCCTGTCTCTTACTGGGGCAACAGTGAGTAGGACAGGCCTGGTGAAGTGTGCAGAACGCTCACGGGGGATCTCGGAGCTATCAGTGGAAGATGCTTGGGGAAAGCAGGACACTCTCTTATAGGAGAGGCAATGCTCACCAATGCTTTAAAATGCAGAAAAGTTAATTCCCTCACTATAAAGCTTTAGGAAATGCTTATAAATATGTTCTCCAATACATCAAAAGGGAGACGGCCAGGGACTGAGGAGTAAATCTGTGGGAAAGAGTGCTTGCCATGCAAATGAGAGGATCTGATTCCAAATACTCAGCATCCATATAGAAGTACGCCATGGCTGCACATGCCTGTAACCCCAGAATTCACTGGCAGAGCCAAATGGGCTCCCAGACCTTGAAGCCCAGTCAGCCTAGCTTTAGAGTGAACTTCAACATATAAGGTAATGAGTGATAGAGAAAGACACCCAAAGTCCCAACGTCCTCCTCCAGTACAGGTCCATGCACAGACACATGCACACACTACAGGAAACATGCACACACACCATGCACACACACACACACACACACACACACACACACACAAAGAACAAGGAGCAAGAACTTTAATGTATCAGCACAAATTGCTCAATCATGGTATTAAATATGTTTTCTTCTTCCTAAGGGTAAAAAAAACCCACAATTATGAGCTCTTAAAAACTTAATTGAAGAATTCTGAAGAAACATGGAAATACGCTGGATTATCTCTAACCACATTCTTAGTAATAACAGCAAGCCATCTGGCTTGATGGGGACATTGTTGAAATCTTGTATAGGTCCCTAAGGAAATCTTGGTTCCTTGAACAATTCAATACTGAAAGAATTAAACTCATTCCATACATATTTACTCACTTGCACAAAATATAAATCTTTAAATTAAGCTAAAAATTATTGTAACAGTCAATTGGTGTTTGCTCAGCTTTTTAGGAAATGCTTTCCCTGCATGATTTCATTTGTTAGTCACTACAACCTCATGAGTGGTGTCTCAGTCAGGGTTCCTATTCCTGCACAAACACCATGACCAAGAAGCAAGTTGGGGAGGAAAGGTTTATTCAGCTTTCACTTCCAATTGCTATTCATCACGAAAGGAAGTCAGGACTGGAACTCAGGCAGGTCAAGGAACAGGAGCTGATGCAGAGGCCATGGAGGAATGCTGCTTACTGGCTTACTTGCTTCTTCTGACTTGCTCAGCTTGCTTTCTTATAGAACCCAAGACTACCAGTCCACAGATGGTACCACTCACAAGGGGCCCTCCCCCTTGATCACTAATTGAGAAAATGCCTTACCACTGGATCTCATGGAGGCATTTTCTCAACTGAAACTCCTTTCTCTGTGATAACTTCAGCTTGTGTCAAATTGACACACAAAACCAGCCAGTACAATTGACCCCTTGTCAACTTGACACATAAACACATCACCAATAAACCTCAACCCTTACTTCCTTATTCATCCCCAAGATCTAAATAACTTTAAAAGTCCCACAGTCTTTGCAAATTCTTACATATTAACATTTCAGTCCCTTTTAAACATCCAATCTCTTAAAATTCAAAGTCTTTTAAAAATTCAAAGTCTCTTAACTGTGGGCTCCACTAAAATACCTTCTTACTTCAGGAGGGAAAATATATCAGGGCACAATCACAATCAAAGGCAAAACCAAACTCCAACCATCCAATGTCTGGGATCCACTCATGATCCTCTGGATTCCTCCAAGGGCTTGAGTCACTTCTCCAGCTCTGCCCTTTGTAGCACACACCTTGTCTTCTAGGCTCCAGATGCCTGTACTTCACTGCTGCTGTTGTTCTTGGTGGTCATCTCATGGTACTGGCATCTCCAAAACACTGCTGTCTTCTGCTGCAACTAGGCTTTACCAACAGCCTCTCATAGGCTCTCTTCTTGGTGCCAAGCCTCACCTCCTTTGCATGACCCCTTCAGTCCTAGGACATCAATTGCAACTGAGGCTGCACCTTCACCAATGGCCTTCTAAGGCCTCTCACAGTGCCCAGGCCTCAGCTGCTCTTCATGACTCCTTCGTGCCTTCAAAATCAGTATCACCTGGGTGACTCTTACACATTACCAAGTCCAGCCACAGCACAACCCTGGCTATTTCTGGAACACAGCCTCTGTGCTCTCAGAAAACACTTCTCAGATTTTACCTCAGTGATGCTGGTCTCTTCCCAATCACTACCGATTTCCCAACTCTAGCTAACCAGCATCAATAGTCCCAGTAATGCAATGGCTTTGCTTTAGTAGTTCTGGTATCTTGTTAATCACAGCTGATTCTTCAGCCCCAGCTAACCAAAACCACAGAATCTTCACAGTCAAACTAGCAATGGCCCTGATAAGAGTCTTTAATCTTCCCTCTGAAATTTCACAAGCCAGGCCTCCATCTTCTGCACTGTTCTCAACATTATCTTCCAAGCTCCTACACAACATCCACAAAGCTCTTAACACTGAATGGATCTTCTAGCCCAAAGTTCCAAAGTCCTTCCACAGTCCTCCCCAAGACATGGTCAGGTTGTCACAGGAATACCCCACTTCTGATACCAATTTGTCTTAGTCAGGGTTCCTATTCCTGCACAAACATCATGACCAAGAATCAAGTTGGGGAGGAAAGAGTTTATTGAGCTTACACTTCCATGCTGCTGTTCATCACCAAAGGAAGTCAGGACTGGAACTCAAGCAGGTCAAGGAGCAGAAGCTGAGGCAGAGGTCAAGGAGGAATGCTGCTTACTGGCTTGCTTGCTTCTCCTGGCTTGCTCAGCCTGCTTTCTTATAGAGCCCAAGATTACCAGCCCACAGATGATACCACTCACAAGGGGCCCTCCCCCTTGATCATTAATTGAGAAAATGCCTTACTGCTGGATCTCATGGAGGCATTTTCTCAACTGAAACTCCTTTCTCTGTGATAACTCCAGCTTGTGTCAAGTTGACACGCAAAACTAGCCAGTACAAGTGAGAAATTTTCCTGTTTTATTAATAGGTAATGAAAATATAAAGAAATAGTTAAATTAGTTATATTATGGACCTTGGTTCTGTATTTAAATACCATGTCTTAGTTATGCTAATACATAGCCTAGCATAACATAATACTGTAAATGTCTGCCCAAATAGAAAAGTAGAATAACAATATAAAAAATGGTAAAAACAGAAAAGCAGTTTGTCCATAGTGTCATCTGTCCTGCATTTAAGATGCGCTTGAGCCTTCTCTCTACATGACACTCAGGAGTCATCTGCTTGGTGTTAGACATGGGTTGCTGTGGTCAGCATCTAGCAGGATCACATCTGTGTGCTTCCCTGGCTCCCTGGCATGTTTCCCCCTCCTGCTCCTACTCTTCTTGCCGTAGCTGATTGGTCTAGGGTTAAATGTTCCTCTACCCCAAACCTGTCAGCTTCCTCCTGAGAGAAAATTACAAAAAGATCAAAAGAGAAATAGCCAGTGTCTCCTCCAATGAACTTATATCAAACATATCCTGAATGAAAAAGTGAGTGAGTGATTGAATAGAAGAAAAACATAGATGAGCAGAAATAAGTATTAGCAGACATTAATGTCATGAAGCACCCCTTATCCTCACGATGATCCCTTCTGCTGCTTAAGCCAGAGCCACTGGACTTATATTATTTTCAACTAAATCCAAGATTACCCATCTATCATCCGCTTAACTCATCTTAATCACTTGCTCCTCCATATTTAGTAAAGCAATATTCTTTCTAATAATTCCCTTAAATACTACAAAGAATCCTCAACTGAATCAAAGGCCCAACGACCAAAGATGCCTTTGAATGTCATACACATGTCTATCCTTGGCTTGATGACCGTGTTCATGTCATTACATTTCTGTCTCCCTGTATTATGGTGTTCTTAAAGAAGTATGAATTCTTTTCTATATCTCTTTTGTTGAAATTATGTCTTTTATCCAATACATCCTGATTACAGTTTCCCCTCCCCCAGCTTCTCTGAGATCCTCTCCAGGTCCCCTTCCATTTGGAAAGAAGACTTCTCACGCATAGCTGAAGATCACTGTATAATAAAGAGAGATGAATGGACGGAGAAGTACATGGACAGATGAATAAATGGAAGCATGCAAAAAAGATGGATAAATGGGTAGACGAGGGATTGGAAGAAAAAACAGTTGAATAACTGGTGTAATTAATATCAGAGTTGTAGGAAGGTATTTTTAAGGCTCAGTGAGTTCCTGTGAACAAGGATGGAAAATAAGTATAGTCTCATGCCCAGCAGGGTGAATAACACCTTTAATCCCAGCACTTGGAAACAGAGACAAAAAAGTGGCTCTCCATGAGTTCTAGACCAGCCTGGTCCACGTAACAAGTTCTAGGCCAGTCAGAGCAACGGAGTGAGACCCTGTCTCCAAAACAAAGCAAAGGGGTTGTCTCGTTTTTCCATTCTTCCCTGAACCAGGCCAGTTGATGAGGAAGGTTACTAGATTATACGAAGTAAAGCCTGCTGGGTAGTTTGGTGCCTTCAGAGGCTCTAAATGAATATGAATAATATGAAGGTTCAAAGTTAACCTACTCAATGGACAGCCATGAATCAGTGGATACCAGCCCATTCCAGTCTGCATTTTCAATCAAATCGCTTGTCAACACTAAAAAAATTTGTACTAATTTTTAAATGTTAAATACTTAATGTTTTCATCACTGCTAATATTTCTCAGTAACTGTGTCTATAGCTGTTCTTTATTTTCTATTTTCCCCCATGGAAACCCAACAGTGAAGTGTTTCAAGTAGAATAAATGAATTGAGAGAAATCAAGGTGGAATAAAACACACTACAGAGTAGCACGTAGCACAATTCCACACGGATCCTAGTCTGTCCATCTGGAGGAGCCTCCTGCTCTTACAAAAGCTGTTGACTCTTAGATAGAAGTCTTCTCATTTCCTTGAGCCAGCATCTTCCCATGTATAAAAGCAGAATAGCACCTAGCTCAGAGAATTGCCTCATGGGTTACTAAAGCAATTACATCAATGAGATGGCTCCGCAGGCAAAGGTGCTTGTGGTACAAACCTGATGACCTGAGATCCGATCCTGGATCCCACAGAAGGGAGAGAACTAACTCCTCAAAGTTATCTTCCGACTTCCACATGCACACCCACAGTTTGGCTCACACAGACCCACACAGACCCACACAGACCCACACACACACACACACACACACGTAATGAATAAGAATAAAGTTTTAAAACAAACATCGACGAAGTGAGGCAGACAATAAAGACATACTCTTTGTTCTCAGCCAGTCACAGTCCTCTCTGAAAACCGTGCGTATGAATACCATGGTTATGATGTCTTCACATTTAGTGTGGACTCAATGTGGCTAAGTGTTCTCTCATTCTGGAAACACTATGGCAGAGCTGGTGGCTTTCCTAACTCCCATTACTGTTTTTACTTAAAAGCATAAGAAAGAGTAGTAGAACAGTTGAAGGAGATGTCAGATGATACTTGGTCACTGGAAGCTTAGAACACAAGGCTATGAACTCATTCTGTTAGAAAACAGGAAGTCTGATGTGCAAGGCAGGAGCAAGAGCAAGAGCAATGCACAAGTAAGCATACAGAAAATGTTCTAGGGATCCTACTTCTAGACAAAGAGTGACAGACAACTGGGAGAAAGAGAGTTATCCTTTCCCAGAGATGAGTCCTTTCTTGGTTGTCTAATGCAGAGTGGTCAGCCTTGAACCCATATACACATGAGCAACAAAAATGAACTCAGCAGGTTCTATTTATGTATGCTTTTTCAAACACATATATACGTAGCAAATATACATATGTATAACAATAATAATAATCAAAGAAAAAAGAAGCTATCAGCTTGAGAGTAGGGACGTGGGAGGGGTTCAAGGGAGGGTAACTGGGAGGGGCTGGAGAGAGGAAACAGGAAAGAGAAGTGATATAATTATTTCAATTTAAAACATTTTTAAAACAACAGAAACACTTGAGAGTTATATATTGAGGGGAGGGGAGCTGCTGACCTTCCTAAACAGATATCAATGCTTTTTGAAGATTAAAAGGGGCAAGCAAAATGGACTAACAATGAGGAAAATTCACGAGAGCACAATGAACTGCTAGGTACTCACCATTGCCCCAGCATGGAGGAGCACTCATGGGAGCACTATAAAATGCTAGGTGCTCACCATGGCCCCAGTGTGAAGAACCAGGAGGCAGATGACAGTGTCAGTCGTGGGACTTTCTGTAGCCTGTGGCAAAATCAGAAAGGAATCACATGGTCTCCCACCTTTACTCAAATTATAGAAGTATTCCCTCTCTCCAGGTGTGTTTTATTTAGCCCTGCTTGGGACAATTTTTGCAGTAACACTGCTAGCATAAGAAGAAATGGAAAGGAGAGGTTACATTTAAGAGGAATTGCAAGGAACGAGATTCAGAGATTGGTAATTCATGACTTCTGCAGTAAGGAGAGAAAAGGAGAGCAAGAACAAAGAAAGGGGGAGAGAAAGAAGGGAGGAAGGGAGGGAAGAAAGGAGAGAGAGGGAGAGAGAGAGAGAGAGAGAGAGAGAGAGAGAGAGAGAGAGAGAGATGACTTCTTTGAATGAAGCCGGGGTAGCATCAGCAGGGCTGGTGCCACTACCAGGTCAGAAAAAGGTTTTGAAAGTGTAAGTGCTGTGACACATTTGGAGGCTGAGGTGACTTGACAGCAAAAAGGCAATATACAGGCTACTAAGTATAGCACAACGGGGCTCAAGAAACTGCAGAAGCAGGCCGAGTATCTGATTGCAGGCAGAGTATCTGATTGCAGTAGCAAATGCATGATAGAAATGAGTTTAGTGATTACTCAGAAAACTGTGCAACGTTCCTCTTTCTGGGTGGGAAAGGCCTTTTTCACATTCCACATTAGGAACCTGAGAGCTTTCTTGACTCTGACTTTTATATTAGTTGCCCTCCTTAGATCTGTGACCAAACACCCTGAAGGGGGAAGGTTTGGGGAGTAAGGGTTCAGGGTACAAGATGGGATAGACCCTGTAATGATGGGGAAGGCAAGGCAGGAGAATATGTCGTCCAGAGAGAGGACAGGGAGGGGAGCAGGGCTAGGAACCTGAAGGCCGTCCACACTGACTCCCTTTCTCCAGCTAGTCAGCACTGGCAGGCCCAAGACCAGATGTGGACCAAGTGTTCAAACACACGAGCCTCTGGGTGACATTTCACCTTCAGACCACATCCCCTGTCTCCTGGGATATGTCATTATCATCTCTACCCATCAACAAAGGAAACAAAGAGAATACGGAGGAAGAATACCCGTGTCTTTAAAACCTTGGGCAGGAAATGATGTACATGTCACCTGTGCTTACATTACAATAATGGGTCACATGGTGACAGTTACTGTAAAAGACAGAGAGCTGTCATCCATCACATACCTGAGGAGAGAAGGATAAAAATTTTGATGAACAGAGCTCTCTGAAGTACATCTGTCCTTGCTCACAGAGTCAAGAATCTGTGAGGACAAAGATAATTCTCCACTTAACCAGCATTATGGCGTTACTGTCTGCCATGTCAGGTGCCTGGCAAGTATGTGTTGTTGACCAAATAAAGGCAGAGCTGAAGCTGCAGGTGAGATGAAAGAAGAGGATATGCTGGGCACACTCCTTGAATCCTTGAATCCCAGCACCGAGGATGCAGAGGCAGACAGATCTCTGGAAGTTCAAGGTCAACCTAGTTTACATACTGAGTTCCAAATCAGCTGGAGATAACACTGAGACTTGTATCAAAATAAAGAAAACAAAGAAAAAATACACAATAAAAGGTTAAAGAAAAAGATATTTCAGCTGGAGATGTAGTTTTGTTTGTTTGTTTTTCTCTGTGTAGCCCTGGCTGTCCTGGAATTCACTCTATAGACCAGGCTGGCCTCGAACTCAGAAATCCACCTGCTTCTGCCTCCCAAGTGCTGGGATTAAAGGCATGCACCACCACTGCCCGACAGAGATGTAGTTTAATACAGAGTATTTTCCTAGATTACTCAAGGTTTGATACTCAGCATCATATAAAAAAAAAAAAAAAAAAAAAAAAAGTCTGAGACTAGTTCTGATACTGAACTCTTGAGTTGCCTGAATTTTAGTCTCTAGTTTTAACCTCCAGTTACTGAGGGAAGGATGCCAAGGAGCCTTGACTCCTGTCACAGCAGAAGAGAGAGGTATTTCTACAGGATGCTGAGCAGACATGCAACAAAACCAAGTGTCTGGTCAGTTTAACCTTTTGGGTTACACTGAGGCATGAGCAGAGTTGTCTGGGAATCACACGTCACCCCATATGCAGCCAGTGTGGAACTTGGCTCGGTTATTCAGAGAGCCTTCTGGAGGGAGCCCTCAGCCATTGCTGCCGACCTCAGCCTGGCCGCTGCCTGACCATGTGTGCACATTCCTGATTCTGACTGAAATGTTTACCACACACGATGGCCTATCCCTTGTCTACCTTCTTCAGCAGCCACCTCTGAGGATATCACATAGATGTCACCTACCCTCAACCTGAAGGTGACAGGCACCTTATCAACCTCTGCTTTGTCCATGTTCCTAAGATTAACTAAGGGAGAATGTTAGGAACTTTTACTTAATTTTATTTTCTGAAAATCTCCTGAACCCCTCTGCTTCCCTACGTTTCCACCTCTACCATCAATCCTTCCTGGACCACGTAGACAGAGCCCTGCCCAGCCTTCCCTCAACCTTATCTCTCTCTCAGACTAACTTATTGTCCTGCAATTCAGCAGCAGGTGTTTTTCAGATGTGTACCTAGGCTTAGTCCAGACACCCTTTTGATCAAAATGTTTTTAAAAACCTACTTTGGAGTTAATAATAGGTAAACTTACTGTCACTAGTCTCTTAGAAATTATTACAGGAACTATGTGATGTAAACTGAGTAGATGTAACCATTTGTGACCATCTTGGTGATTTCCTTCCTACTGCTGCCCTGTTTAGAGATCAGGGAACTAATGCTGACTTCCGGAGTCCCTTTCCTTGCACATGTAAACAGCTCTTTCCACTCTGTCAAAATCAAGAGAATTCAAATGTGTTTGCTGTCAAGGACACTGTCAATAGAACAAAACGGCAACCAACAGATTGGGAAAAGATCTTTACCAATCCTACGTCCGATAGAGGGCTAATATCCAACATATACAAAGAACTCAAGAAGTTAGACTCCAGAGATCCAAATAACCCTATCAAAAAATGGGGAACAGAGCTAAACAGAGAATTCTCAACTGAGGAAATTCTCAGGACTGAGAAGCACCTAAAGAAATGTTCAACATCCTTAGTCATCAGGGAAATGCAAATCAAAACAAGTCTGAGATTCCACCTCACACCAGTCAGAATGGCCAAGATCAAAAACTCAGGTGACAGCAGATGCTGGAGAGGATGTGGAGAAAGAGGAACAATCCTCCATTATTGGTGGGATTGCAAGCTGGTACAACCACTCTGGAAATCAGTTTGGTGGACCCTCAGAAAAATGGACATAATACTACCTGAGGACCCAGCTATACCTCTCCTGGGCATATACCCAGAAGACGCTCCAACATGTAATAAAGACACATGCTCCACCATGTTCATAGCAGCCATATTTCTAATAGCCAGAAGCTGGAAACAACCCAGATGTCCCTCAGCAGCGGAATGGATACAGAAAATGTGGTACATTTACACAATGGAATACTACTCAGCTATTAAAAACAATGACTTCATGAAATTTGCAGGCAAATGGATGGAACTTGAAAATATCATCCTGAGCGAGGTAACTCAGTCACAAAAGGACGAATATGGTATGTACTCACTGATAAAGCCCAAAAGTTCGGAATACCCAAGTTTCACTTTACAGTAACCCCTGGACTAAGAGTGAAGTCCCAGATGGAGGAGTTGGAGAGGGACTGAAGGAGCTGAGGGAGTTTGCAGCCCCATGGAGGGAGCAACAGCGTCAACTAGCCTGACCCCCAGTGCTCCTGGAGACTGGACCACCAACCAAAGAATACACATCGAGGGACCCATGGCTCGGACCACATATGTGGCAGACGAGGGCCTTGTTGGCTATCAGGGGGAAGAGAGGCCCTTGGGCCTGAGGGTGTTAGAGGCCCCAGTAAAGGGGAATATCAAGGTGGGAATACGGGAGTGGGTGGGTGGGTGAGTGGGAGATGGAACACCCTCACAGAGGTGGGAGAGGGGGGAGGGGAAAGGGAGTTTCCAAAAAGGAGACCTGGAAAGGGGAAAACATTGGAAATGTAAATAAAGTATCAAAAAATTTAAAAAATTAAAAAATAAAAATAAATAAAAAAAGTCTTTGCTGTCAATGTTTTCAGGAGACACTGAGTTTACATAGATTTATACTAGAATATATTTAAATGAATCTGAACTACCATTTAATACCTTGGGAAACCATACTGTTGGTTAAACGTGAGGTCAAATCTGTTGCAAGGAAGATATGGTTTTATAGATACTCAGATTTTTTAGCAGCTATCTTTGTAGTTTATGCTATATTTGTTAACGGAAATATTCTCTCTAGTGCATAATTAACATATATTTATATTTGAATATATTTTAATTGAAGTAAAAAATCTTAGTAATTTCGGCTGTTTTGACATCAAATTCAATGTCATAAGTAAAATCTAGCCCGGCTTATCTAGAGACACTTTCTGCATCCTCTGCCTTCCTCATTCTTTTTCCTGGTCTCCCATCCTGATGGCATCTCAGCATTTCTAGCCTAGCTCAGGTGTTTCAAGGCTCCCCATGTGTCTCCCTCTTCATGTAGTCTTTGATAGAGACGTGTATATGGTTGTTGGATTAATGCCTCCCCCCCATCATATCACCAACACTAGTAACAGATATTCAACAAATACTTTCTTAATGAGTTTACAATTTCAGTAAATAAGAGTATGTGGCCCTTGGAGGAAAGTCCATGTGAAATGCTTGGGAAAGAACATTTAATTTTGAATCCCTTCACATACTAATTTTTGTTTGCTATTCAGTGAGTAATTTTATTTTAAATAAAAAGTATTCTACATCGACTATCAGCAAGTTAGTATGAATTACAACAGAAACATAAAAAATTAAGCTTTTTAGTCCTATTGAGTTTCTAGTCTGGATGTAAATGTTTGTATGCTCTCTATTTGTTTACCAAAAGATGTGATATTTTAAAGTGCTTTTCCATTTATCTAGATGTTACACCATTCAAACATCTTTGCTCTGCAAGTGTTGCTTTTCCTTTAAGGGGGTTTCAACCCAACAGTTTAGCAAATGAAATATATATACATCTCATGAACATATTTTAAGACTTTTGGAAAACACTTAAAACAAAAGCTATTTTGAGGATGAGGAAATGGCTTGTCTGAGCATTGCCAAGTGTACGTGGGCTAACCTCTTTGTGGGATGCGTGGAAACAGAAAGGCACGGGCCCCGACATTCCCAGTTCAAGGTTACCAGAGAATGTGAACGCAGCGTGTTCCTCTTCCTGTTAACACAGACCGTAAAAACAGTGTCTTCTTTCACTTAAAACAACTCAAACACATGCAGGGAGACTTTGACCGTTTGCCTTTTAGTTTCTCAGGAGGGTCCTGGATGGATTTTGACCCTCTTTCCTCCTTCCCAAAGTTTTACTGTGTATTTAATGAGCCTTGGATACCTGTGCAATCCACTGCCTACATTTAAACAAGAGGAAGAGAGGGGAGCTGCAGAGGCTCATTTCACAGTGACGAACGAACGAACGCCA
This sequence comes from Uromys caudimaculatus, assembly GCA_028551405.1. Classification (NCBI taxonomy): domain Eukaryota; kingdom Metazoa; phylum Chordata; class Mammalia; order Rodentia; family Muridae; genus Uromys; species Uromys caudimaculatus. The sequence goes on along the minus strand of CM052717.1, from coordinate 40,339,758 downwards.
TTGCAGTGTCTGGGCGTCCCTGTCACAGCAAGCTTCCTTTACCTTTTCAGAATTGGGAGCCTTATTCTCTAGAGTCTATTAAAACCAAGGCTTTATTCTCTACTTAGAACATGGAACCCAAACACTGTTCTGTTTCTATTAAATCTATTTACTAGTGGAAAGACGTTACCACCTGTAATTCTAGCACTTGGGAGGCTGCAGTAGGGGGATGCAGTGAGTTCAAGGCCAGCCTGGGCTATGTAGTAAATTCCAGGCCATCCTAGACATTTAGAATTAAATATTGCCTCAGTAAGAAAAAAAGGAGGGAGGGAGTAAGAGGGGGAGGGAGGATGGGAGGGAGGAAGGGAGGAAGAGGGAGAGAAGAGGGAAGGAGGGAGGAAGGAATTTAAGGGGTGACTGCTTACAGAAATAATTTATTACATAACTTCTACTGTGCTTTCAACAGGAATTTTATGTTAGCCAAATACTGGAATACTTCCTATTTTGAACTCAGCATATTGGACCATGCCCAGAACTTACCTGCTTGGAGAAATAAAGATTTCCCAGGAGGTGGGCACCAAAGCCAGAATGAGAGCACTGGGAAACATGACTACAGAGAGAACCAGAGTAAAAATGAATCCAAACTCTGACTGAGAAGGAATTCTCCCGTGAGAGCCAGGGCTTGCAGCCCACTGCAGGCTGAAGCCCCTGGAGCCAGTCCACCTCTCTCATGCCCCTGCTGCTCCCACAGGGTACTTGGGCAAAAATCTTTCTGAAGGAATGTCTCCTGGATCTTATAAAAAGAATTTCAGAGCCAATAATCCAAATTATTCATCGTGACCTAGACCCAGGCCTTAAAAACATTTATTCAGTGTTTCTAATAATATTAAGTGTATCCAGTATGCTATTAGATATAAACTATGTATACTCAGCATTCCATTAAGTATACAAATAAATGTATGTGCCTTGTTAATTTTGCACATTGGAGAGCAACACATAGAGCAAGAGAGTGGGAGAAAGCCAAGTGCTTACATTTTATTCATTTTGTACTTTTAAGAATGTGGGATAAAGTTCTACTCACAAGTCACAAAGCAAGGCCACTGTACACAGCAACGGTGGCCAGTCATAACAGGACAGAACTAATAATAACTTATTTTTTTAAAAATTACATTCAAAGACTGGCTCCAAAACTACAGCAATTCTCTAATCAAAAGTACCTCAGACTCTGGAAATCACAGTGATCTCGTCTGCTTCATCTGATGAGGCCCAGTCTCTGGCAGCTCACCGTGACCTGATAATGAAATCGGAGTCAGGGTTTAGGTCATGGGAAGCAGTCAGAAGTCCAAGCCTTCTCATTTTGTGTGTTTAAACCCACATCTCATTTTCTGTATTTCCCTGCCTTCCTCGAGAGTGCTACATAACTTCGGCTTCCTCATGCACACACAGTGTCCAGCACACACCTGCTTCTCGTCTGAACGTGTATTAGTATCTTGATGGTTGGATGTCAATTTTGTTATCACTAAATGAATATGTTTTAAAGGTGTGGGTTAAAAGATGCTAAACTACTGTAGCAAACAGGGATGAAAACTCTTATGAGCCAGAAGCTGTGGAAATTCATTTCTTCTATATGCACAGTCCCAGGACCACTTCCCCTCCGTCTGAAAGTCTCTGCATCCTCCAGAAACACAGTATCATCTCCATCCATCTTCCAGAAGCTGAAGAAGAACAGAGAAGATTGTTCTAGGGAGCCCCAGCTTTCATGATGCTTCAGGGAAATGCTGAGAGAGGGTGAGAGCTGAGATGTGGGTTATCTACCTGGCTATAAAGCAGAAGGACTAGACCTGTGGAGGTCGCTAAAAACCACAGCCTCTCCCTCCTTACCTATGGAAAAAAATCATCACAGTACAGGGAAAAAAATGCTAAGTATTCTAAATGTCCCAATAAACCTTGATATTAAAAGCTCATAGTAATTATGAAAGATAGTAAAACTGTATATAGTAAAGTGTGTTGCACAGAAAAATTTAAAACCCAAAGGCATTGTCAGCTTCTAAGTGCAGCACACAGCTTGTCAGCCTCATACAAATCAAAGGCATTATGACAGTTAATGTATCTACTGGTTGAGTTACACTGTGGTTTCAATGTCCGTTACATTTAAGAGTCAACAGAATAAGGTGATATGCACTTTATATAACATTGTACAATCTGGGGCTCTCCTGCTACATGACTATCTTGTTCCATTCATCTCTAATTTCTTTCTCTGGGGTTTGTGTGTGTGCCAGAGTACGTGTTTGTTTTCTGGTTTTGTGGGGTTCATTTTTATAGTTTTGCTGTCTCCATACATAGATCAGGTGTACAAGATTAGGTCTTTGAGTCCTCTCTATCACCAAGACTCCTTGTAGACAAAGCAAAACATGCCACAGTCTCGGTCTAATTAAAGCCCAGCCAAATGAGCACATACTCAGCAGTGTGTACTCAGGTCAGCAGGCCACCCACCAAGCAAGGGGAAAAGAAGATGCTGGGTTATCCCACAGAGAGCTGGATGCGCCTTCAGAGAACACAGGAGATAGTGTATTTGGCCACTGTCAAGAACAAATAGTGCTTCACACAGTGCCACGCAGGCCACATGTGTGCTAAATATTGAGAACATGCTTGGAAAGAGAGAAATAGCACCCTGACATCTGTAGGGCAGAGTGACCTTTCTCCACTGCCCCCCCCCCCCAATATTCCCAAAGGACTAATTCTAGGGAGAAAATGATAAAAATATATAGTCATTTAAGGAGAATGACTGAAGTTTTCCAACTGAGTTTCTAAATATGTTTAAACAAAAAGGTTGTCTGGGTCTAAATGGATTTCAAAAGATGAAAACACTTTAATCTCTTCTAATGCTCTAGACATATTTTCACTTAACAAAATACCTCATTAGTTTTTAACTATTAGTTTGAATTTTGCCAACTGGAAGCAAGCAGAAACTTGCGGATGTGCAGCAGATAACTGATTCTCAAATGGGAGTTGGTAGGAAAAATTCGGAGCCTCCACAGAGATAATGGGGCCAGGAATGTGGAGTTTGGGCATCTCCCCAAGCTGAGGCCGAGACTCCTCCACCCCATCCTTGTCTAGAGCCACTGCTGAGCTGTCACCGCACAGTGTGAGGGCAGACTTCTCTCTCGTGGACAAGCCAGAAAATAAAAATGGGGTACTTTCCCTTCTCCTTGTATGAAGGAGCAAGGGATGGTCATAAAAAAATGTCAAAGAAGGAAGTTGCTTCAAAGACATACATGTGAGTGCAAGAAATGAATGGGTCTTCCTTTTCCTTCAAATGTTTCCTGTTTTTAAAGGTTCACACATATATATGTGTGTGTGTATATATGTGTGCATGTATATATATGTATGAGTGTGTATGGGTATAATGTGTATGTATATATATGTGTATGTATGTGTATATATAAATATATGTGTATGAATGTGTATTGTATAATATGTATGTATATATGTGTGTATGTGTGTGTATGTGTGTATGTGTATACATGTGTGTATATATGTGTATACATGTGTGTATATATGTGTGTATGTGTGTGTATGTGTGTATGTGTATACATGTGTGTATATATGTGTATACATGTGTGTATATATGTGTATATTTATATACACTGTACGTGAACCTTCTCCTCATACTCTTTACTCTTCCTTTTCTTACTCCGCCCTCTTCCCTTTGCCATCATAGATGGGGTTTTTATTATTATTTTCTTAATTTTTGAGATTATAATATAAAATTCCATCATTCTCCTCAGCCCTGTCCCTTTCCTCCCTGCAAATCCCTCCGTATACCCCTCCCTGTCCTCTTCGAATTCGCGGTCTCCTTTTTTATCAATTGCTGTTCTGCGCATGTCTGCATGCATGCACACACATTCATAAATACATAAAAACAATTACAGTGTAACCTCTACTTCCATATCTTGTACATATATTTGCAATACACATGACATATTTTATATATATATATATTCTCATGAATTTTATATCTATGTAAAATATAAGAAATGAAAAAGAGAATACATGTTATTTGTGCTTCTGACACGGCCTTAAGTCACTTTTCTCCAGCTCATGTATTTCCCTGCAGACAACTAGACTGTTCTTCATCGCTGAAAAAATTTGTTATGTACATATACCACCTTTTTGTTATCCATTCCTCTGTTGTTGGAGATCTAGCTTGGTTCCATAATTAAGCAATTGTGAATTGCTCTATAATAAACATTGGTGTATACAAATCGCTGAGCTAAGTGGACTTGAAGTCTTTTGTGTCGATACTCTAGAGTAATGTAGCTGGGTCAGATGGAAGGTGTGTGGAGCCTTTGCATGCTGCTGGTATGGATCTAAACTAGTCCAGTCACTACGGAAACATAAGATTGGCCATATCTTCTGTGCCCTTCTTCCTTTATCCATTAGAATTGAACGCTGTTGCAGTTGGGACACTTGGAAAGTGGAGTTTGACATAAACTGGATTTTATTTGGCCAAGAAAACTGAAAGTAAGCAACACAGGCTGACGTGGTGGATATTTCAAATTGGAGAAAAGAAAAGCAATGAGTGAGAAAAAACAATACTAAAATATCGATAAATATCTCAGTTCTAAACTGATACTATTAAGGCCAAATTTAAATCCCATTTTGAAAGTGTGTGTGTGTGTGTGTGTGTGTGAGAAAGAGAGAGAGAGAGAGAGAGAGAGAGAGAGAGAGAGAGAGAGAGCGCACATTTCACAAGTTTCTGGGCCACTCTTTAACAATTCACTACAGCTTTGACTCCAGGTTAAAAGGAGACAGATTTTTACCCAGACTGATTATCTATCTACATCCTAGGCTAACAGAACCTCAGAGGAGGCTTCCTCCACCTCAGCACCATTTGTCCTGGGGCTGAGTAAACACTGCTGTGGGAGGCTGCACTTGAATCCTGAGATGCTGAGCAGCAACCCTGTCCTGTGTTCTCTAAGTGCCTGCGAGTGGCATCTCCCCTGCTGTGACAATCAAGAAGTGTCCCAGACATTATCAGATGTCTGGGGCCCGGGCCGGACCAGGGTTATCGCTCCATTGAGAACCACCACCCTCGAGGATGCCTACGCCTTGGCAGAAAGCACTCCTGGGAGGCCTCACACTGTGCACAAAATAACATGGGATTTAGATAGAAATACAATATCAAAGTAGACAAGCCAATCCTTAACTGTAGGATTTAGGGAAGTCTGGCCAAGGTTTCGGTTGCAAAGAAGCTTTGTCCTGACGCTTCTGTTGCTCTTCAGTGTAGGCGGGGATTACCCAAAAAGTAAAATTTCCTGAAGTGTACAGGCTATTAACGTTTTAATTGTGCGCACCATTAACATTTTAATTGTGGAGTGTTTGACTCCAAGAGGAAAGACGCCCGTTTCAAAGGGGAAAATGAAGGAGAGCTGGAGGATTCCGGCAGGAAGTTCTGCAGGCAGGAAGTTCTGCAGTGGAGAACATTGTCTATCTCCTAACCTCCATCCGCACTATCACAGGGACAGCCTCAGAGGAAAAATTCCAACCACCAACGGTCCGTTTAGGATTGATTCTGGATTGGTGGCTTCCCCAAAAGGTGAAATGATCAACAGAGACTCATGTGATACTTTTAACTAAAATCAAATAGCTTCCTTACTGCTGCTAAGCTTGATACTAGCAATTTCAATTTAAAATGAAACAAATCAAAACTAACAGGAATTCAGCCAAAGAACATCAGCCAGGCCTGAAATACTTCTTAAATTTACCCTTAAATGAACCATTCAAATAATAAAACTATTTTAATCTTAAATCTTCCATAATTTTTAAATATGACTTTTTCCTAGCCCATCTAAAATGTTCAAATCTAATGTAAAAATGCAATAAAAGAATTGTAAAAAAAATTACAGAAAGAAAACATTCCTGTGTGATCTCATATTGCTCAATTAGAATCAAACACACACACACACACACACACACACACACACACACACAGAGTATTTTAGGTATCTAAAACATCAGTGATTTTAAATAAATAGACTTTTTAGTGAAAGCATATTATTACATGATTACATTATACATTCCTCACACACCAATGAAACTATGCTAACATTAAAATACAAAGATTCCTAAAATTGAGATAATTTTTTCTATTATTCACAGTAGCTGGAAGAACTGATGTGAATAAAGCCAAATTCATAGATTATTAAACACATTTCTCCAACTCGTGGAGAATGCCATTTACGTTTGCTCCACCCATCGACTTTTGTACTAGAGTCACATTGAAAAAGCAAAGTCAATTACATTTCTATCTTCATCCTTTAAAAACATACAAATAAATCACAACAGGAGTAAAAATAAACGGTAGAAATTGTTCAGTAGCCACTGACTGGTCTCTTGGCTGCACAAAGCAGAGCACTGTTCTCTGCAGTTAGATGTAAGCCACTATTACCTTGGCTTTAACAGTCTATCACGCTGACATCTATAGCAAACTGACCAACCAAAAGAATTTTACCTTCATCTGTTTCAGAAAAGAATCTTGAAATGCATTTACATTTGTGGTATGAATTCAAAAGTATTTTTAGAAGAAAAAAACCTCATCTACCAATAATGTGAATGGAAGCTTTGGGTTTAAGAGGAAAACTGTAAATATACACACATGCTCAAGCGTCCTTTAACACATAGTTTGATTTTTAAAGAAACTATAGTAAGAACTAGAGCAGAAGGGAGCACTGAGTCCTGCCAAGTGGCTTACAATGTGCATCGTCTTCAGTGATTTTAAAGCCTCGGTTTTATTTAGTTGTATTTCCGCTGCTTAGCTAATATTTTAGTCTATACCTCTCAGGCCTGGGAATGTATCTCTGAGCTGAAAGACATTTCTTTGTGTGTCCACATAGACTGTTCACTTTCTCTTGCTAATTCTCTTTCCCAGTTAGAGATCTGGACATTTGCAAGGGTCAGGATGGTCACCTGGAATGCTGTACCCAGAGATATGCTACATTACCTAGATGTTTCTCTGAGCAAATTACAGACAGCTACTTAGTTGGCACTGGTCAGTTCTAGTCCTTGTCACCAGAGGTAAAATCCATGTACTCTGGAGCAGAGATGTAACAGTCTGTGGGAGAAAGTAGAGTGGAGGCCAGGAGAGACACATCAGAGTGCAAGTCAGAATGCCAAGAGCTCATAGCCTCCAGAGATGGCAGAGCAAAGAGAGCTTTGATAACATGTGACAAAATATTCAAACTCAAGATATCTCTGTCTGCCCCAACCTAACAAATACAAGGCATAATGCAGAAGTCAGCCAGTGATATCTTCCTTATCTCAGCGGACATCATAACCTCAAGTCACACCATCTCCAGTTCCCACTCCCCTAAACCTCACACCCATTAGTCGCCAGGTGTTGTCAATCATACCTCAAAAAAAAAAACATTTATGAACTAAAGTGTGTCCAGGCCTCTGTCTTTGCCATTGCTGTGTCTGGGACTTTACTCTTTATTTAGTCATGTGTCATGCCAGCCACTACCATCCAGCGTGTGTCCTTCCTCAGCAGCCTGGTTGCTTAGAACAAATTCTGAAATTCAGAATTGTCTCTGGCATGCTAGTGTCCAGCTGCTCCCTCTGTTAAAACAATGTTTCTTCTATTCATCTGTCGAGACCACCCACAGCCCACACTTCCATCAGGATTAACCCTCAGATTTGTGATACCCTCTAGCCATTTATCTGTACTAAGACTGTCTCTCTGCCACCTGCACTGCGACCTGAGTTACATCTCTTATGACAATCACTGCTTTCTGTGGAAGTCAAGACTTAATTTTATTTAATTTCCCAGATCAAGTTCCCTTGACTGCATCTGTCATTATTTTAAGTGAATCTTAAATGTTTAACTTAAAGAGTCAAGTGCCAGTAAAATAAGGAGTTAAACAGTAAAGTTCTCCAAAGTAACTGCAGGTAACTTTATTCATTGGCAACTTCTATAGAATATAGTTCCATTTCTATGTTTATCAGTCTCCCTCTACACTTCCTCATGCCCTCATGAACTTGGTCCTCATTCAGCTTTCAAGAAATTTGAGGAAGAAAATGACTTAAGAGTAAAACCTTCATTCTTAGCAGGTATGATGGACAAACCATTGTTCCCCTATATAAAACGGTGTACAGTTACTGAAAGTCATGGACCTTCTGCCATCTCAGCATATAAATGAGATACATGTTGCTCAAATAGAGACTGTACACAGCAGTTGAACAGGATCCCAAAAAAAGCTGATAATGGGGAAAGTAATATAATGTGAACCCACACTTATATTGACTTTCAGTTCCCTAAATAAAAGTTTTTCAAATGTATTTATACCTTTCATCAAAAACAAGAAAGATATAGATATCGATATATAGATATATAGATAATTTATATTTTTCTTTCCCTCAAGGTTATGTGTATTGAAGAACTTCTCTTCAGGCTCTTCCTTAAGTGATATATAAAAGAAGCTAAAAGCCACCTTTCTCTACCCTTCAGCCTCAAAATTCAATAAACAGCCAAAACAGGGCTCCCAAATGACAAACCCACTATCCAAGAATTTATAGTATTTGCAAATAATAGTATAATACCTAGCATTTAGCATTGTCTAAATATGTAACATACTCATATATACAAACACAGAGTCAATTCAAGTTCACAAAAGCCTCTACAGTTAAAAATTATATTGGTGCCACGTTTTACAGGTCAGCAAAATGAAGGAACATAAAGAGTAGATAACTGGAATGTCAGCACACAGTTAGAAAGTGGTAGAGCCTGACCCCAGCTGGGCTCATGGTCTTGGCAGGAATCTAACTTCTGCCTAAGCTTTGTACAGGAAAAATACATGGTCGGGGGGGAAAAAGAGAATCATCTCAGCCAAGCTTTGTTACTCAATAACAATATGGTATTTGTGGTTGGTTTTGTTCTTTCTATGTTTAAATTCTCCAATGCAATATACATATACATATACATTATATACACATATGAATACACACATGCATATCTTTTACTTGGAATCTCTTTCCTTGGAATGAGAAACACACATATACAAAATATGCAAAAGAAGGGGAAAAGGCACTTTTAAACATTCTAGAAGTCTTAGAAATGGCAAGTATAGATATCATGAGATTAAAGAAAATTAACCACAGCTTCGAAAACTATGCTGGGAACACAAGGGTTTGGACTTCGGGACACTAATGTTGAAATTCTCCATTTCAAGAGAAATTGAGTCCTCGTTAGGGCAGTGAACCCTTTTCCATTAGCAGCGAGGCCTGAGCACTCGCCTTCCTGGACGCCCTCAAGTGAGAACTGAGTTATGTATGAGTGGCTGCCTTAGGAAGAAAATAAGCGGTCCCGGGAAGGGGGGGCTGCCGGGGGCGCTGAAAGAGGGCTAAGTGAGGAGCTGCCATTTAGCTTGTAAAGAGCAGCAGCTGCAGCCTGTTTTCACTAATATCTGACATGGTTCTTTGGCCATTGGCCAAATGGAGCTGTACCCAGCACTTCTCCCATCCTTCCTCTGCCTGGAGGCTCCTTTGTAACCGCTGCTTGAGACTGCAGTCCACCCCAATCAATGCCTTGATTCCTTCCTCCTCTTAATGTGCAGGCATCCCACCCTAATTAATTAACCCAACACCAGCTTCACTCAGGACCTTCCCACACTTTGCCCCTTCACAAAGCCCGGAGACATCAGCACATTCCTGACTGCCTCACTTGTCAACTCCCTTTCTGCTAAAGACCAGTGTCCCCTTTCCCTGACCTGCCTCTGATTCCATCTCACTTTAAAGTATCTCACTTTAAGAGACAGTAACAAATGTTGCCTTTTTCCTGTTTGGTTTGTTTATTCCCTTTCACTGGGCCTGTTAGAATTAAAGACCCGGGGACTTGGAAGATAAGCCTAGAAAGATGGTGTGTGTATAAGAACTCAGTGCTGGGTCTATAACTATGTAGCTATGTAACTATGTAACTTTACCTGTATAGCGATGTAACTATGTAACTTTACCTGTTACTAATTGACCTTAAGTGAGTCACCCATCCAGATTCTTAACAATTAATCTGATACATTATTATCTGTTATTATTTACTATTAATTAGTCCACTAATCTGCTCTGTTCTATCATAAATGCTGGTGCTATAATATAAATAAATAGATAGATAGATAGATAGATAGATAGATAGATAGATGAATAAATAAATGGATGGATAAATAAATGAGTGAAAATAGCTGCACTTCAGAAAGCTTATATTTTAATGGGGGCTAGCTGTTAATTAGTACATGAATTTAAAAATATTGGCAGTCAGTATCAAGAATGAGGGAAGGAGGGGGTGCAGTGTTGGGGGCTTGAGAGTAGGAAGGAGGATGGGAACTCGACATAAAACAATCAGGAATCACCTAATAAGATACTGAACCAGATATGAGGGGACAGAAATGAAAGCCATGCAGACATCTGGGGCGAAAGCAGTTCCAATAGAGGCAGCAGCAGTATAAAGTTCTTGAGGTGGGCGCTTTGCAGGGAGCCCTGGGGATCACCAAGTGTAGCTGTGACTCGGGAGACCCAGAGGAAGCAGAGGGTGATGTCCAAACAGAGCAGCAAAACACTGAAGTTTTAGGAGATGGCTTGTTCTTTGACTGGAACGGGAAGTCACTAGCTAGTACTGATTGCAAGAATAATGTGATTGGATTTGCTCTAAAAAACCTCAACTAACTCCTCTATAAAATGGGAATGACAATGGGGTGAGGGAGTCAAAAGTGGGGTGGCATGCACACCTTTGAACCCTTCACTTGGCTGGTGGAGGCAGGGCAGTGTCAGCTCAGAGCTAAGCCTAGCTAGGTAGAAAGGTCTGCTCAACAATGAAAGATGGTGATGACTGGGATGCTGGTTCCAATCCCAGGGCCACCACTTCCCAGCACCTCACTGATTCCATCCAGTTACCTTCTCTAAGCCTTACTTTCTTCTTCTTTTTCTGTCTTTAAAATAGAACTGCCAGGAATAGCTCTGTTTTTAATGTGGTTCGGAAGCAGTGTGTATCAAGACGCTCAGCTTAGCCCCTAGCTCACAGAGTCCTGTAAAACATGCTGACCTTATCAGGCTGGTGCAGACAGTGACCCTGTGTGAGAGTGCCCTGCCTGTGTGCTGGGCGTTAGAGGGAGCACGCGCATGCATGCACATTCACACACACATTTACACACACTCACACACACATGTGTACCTACTGTACTGGCTGGTTTTGTGTCAACCTGACACAGCTGGAGTTATCACAGAGAAAGGAGTTTCAGGTGAGAAAATGCCTCCATGAGATCCAGCTGTAAGGATCAAGGGGGGAGGGCCCCTTGTGAGTGGTACCATCTGTGGGCTGGTAGTCTTGGGTTCTATAAGAAAGCCAGCTGAGCAAGCCAGGGGAAGCAAGTCAGTAAGCAGCATCCCTCCATGGCCTCTGCATCAGCTCCTGATTCCAGACCTGCTTGAGTTCCAGTCCTGACTTTCTCTGGTGATGAACAGCAACGTGGAAGAGTAAGCTGAATAAACCCTTTCCTCCCCAACTTGCTTCTTGGTCCTGATGTTTGTGCAGGAATAGAAACCCTGACTAAGACACCTTCGGTTATTTACAGGCATTGGTGCTTAACCACTGGCTGTTTCAAAATAACCTGGCACATTTTAAAAGTTTATAATACACCACTTGGAAAGAGTCAGAGGAGCCAGAGTTCACAGATTATCTCCAGAGGTCTCAGAATTGAGAAAGGATTGATTGAGTTCAGCTCTGCAAAATTCTCTGGGGCAGTAACAGGCCATGTGAACTTTGAATGGAGAGATGATAAACTTTATACACACACTCACCCTATATGTGAACACGTGGCTTGGGGGGCTGGTATTGAGGGCTGACTTTAGGGACTCACATGCTAGCAGGTGGGCTGAACCACATCTTTCTTTTTGTTTATTTAGAGCCAGGAAGATCAAAAATCCAAAGCCTGCCTGGGCTGCAGAATGAGTTCAAATCCAGCTTCAGCAAATTAAAGAGATTATAATCCCAAATAGCAGAGATTACAGCCGTACACGAATAACCCTGGATGCTCTTGTCTTTTTTTTTTTTTTTTTTAATAGAAAAAGCGTTGAGCAAAGTCTGTGTGTTGTTGAGCCCTGTTGGGGGTTAAAAATAGGAACTGGTATTGTCAACTTACATAAAAAGCAAACTAATTCTCCAAAGAATAATGAGCATTGCCTGGCAACAGCAGAGAGCCTAACAGTACTACACACAGCCTAGTCGGTGAGACTTGACCTGGAGAGATCGCTTACTGGGTAAGAGCTCTTGATACTCTTTCCAAGGACACAGGTTCAATCCCAGCAACCAAATGCTGGCTCCCAACTGTCTGCAGTTCCAATTACAGGGAATCTGTTGCCAGGTTCATAGACATACAGAGGGCAAATCTCCCACACACATAAAATGAAAATAGTTTAGATGTTAAAATCTTGTGACAGTTACTACCAGGCGATGGTGCAGAGCAGCCCTTCCTTCAGTGATGCCTAACTTCATTACCATTTTAAAATCAGCATTGACCAGAACAACTCCATCTTGATTTTGAAGATTTCCATACTGTTAGTCTCTTGAAAGAAGAAAAAAAAATGGGATTCTCAATGCATTGATCAAAGTCCAAGTCTGGAATTTATTCTTTTCCAATTAAAGTGATATTCCATCTCTAGCCACAGGCAAGAAGAGTTTCGGAAGGAAGCTGAGTTTTTTAACAGTCTGGCTTCATTGCTCAAATGTTACACAGTTCATGCCTCATTCTTTTTCTTGGACCTGGGCTACCTAAGTCAGTCTTTATTTTCCCCTGCATAGCAGACACACACATGCATGGTTCTTCAAACAGAGATGCTTGAAAACTCACCCACATTTCCTAACATGGCTTTAGTAGCCGCCTCACAAGAAGAAAAGGGCTGGGGATGATTATGCCTGTAACTGTCTACATAGCCAATGGCTCTTGGCTCTTTCCTTCCTTAGGGGACAGACAATATCTAATTTTCTACTCTCAACTTACCTAATAAAAAGCAACGGTGTCCTCTAAAGTCAGGCGGGACGTTATTTCACTTTTAAAAATTCTCCAAAAGTAAAAGAAAGGAAAAATGAAAGAAGAAAGAAATAATGAAAGAAACAAAGAAAGAAATTGTGGTATTCTTCCCAGAGCCCAGCAATACTTTCAGAAGCATATGAACCAAAACTACTAAGATGTTTTCATATGCAAAATAATAATAATAATAATAATAATAAGGCTAAGCTCTATATATGATTCCATCTGTCAAACAGCACAGAAATCACACATAAAAAGAAGTTAAGACAGCTTGCTAGACCTGCTGATTCCCTACGGTCAGCTTTCTCCTTCCTTGCCTGTGTATCTGGTTTTCTGCTACACTGTACCCTGGAATATTACCCCTTCCTGTCGGGAGCTCTGCTTCTAACCCCTCTCTCCAGAGCAAGCACTCTGCAATGCTGATCGTTAACTGTTCTCTAGTAGGTGTCAAATAAACTCTTTTATTTCCAAGGGAACCATCTGGGCTGGAAAGACCACTCAGCTGTTAAGAGAGCATCCTGCTCTTGCAGGGACCGAATGGGCATCTCAATACCCACAATGGGCTGCTCACAACTGCAAAGGGATGGACGTGTGCATACCTACACACAGATGCACACCCATACATGTCACTTAAAATCATTTTTTAAAAATCCTTTGAAGAGAGGTAAAGGCGGGGGAGATGATATTTTGACATTTATTCAGCAAGTGTAATTAGAGTAGTAACATGTAAATCAGAAAGACATTGAGGTGTGTAGCATATAAAGTATTCTTCTGTATATCCGTAGGACATGCACAGTCAGAGATCTTAACTTTAGGGATAAAGCATCATTCCTAGACCTGTTCTGTTTGCTGCCCGAAGGGGGTTGGCCATGCCTGAGATAAGAACCCATGAGGCTAAACTCTGATGTCTTTGTCCTCACTGATTTAACAACACTCGAAAGGAAAACACAACCTACAGAAGCGCTCTATGAGACCTGCCTTCTCTGTTTTTCCAGCCCCCCTGCCCTGTAGGGGGTGTGCTGCAGAGAGAATATGGTATTCATCCTCTTTAACTTACCTAATTGAATTAAGTAGTCTCATGCTTTGTTGTTGACTCTCCACTGGACGCCTCTCCTCTTCTCCTCCAGAGGGCGCCGTTTCTATGAGGCCTTAAGTGAGCTGCTTGCCGGGTACGGTATGGTTGGGAAGAAGATGAAAGAGAGAGTCTGTGCCCTCCAAACCTCTCTGCTGTCTTTGGCCTCCTTCATCCTTGTATATGTGCCCAACCTTTACCAAATCGGGGCTGTGTGTGCTGTTCCTTTTGATGCTTAACCAGGCTTCAACCTGGATGACAGGTGCCAAGAGCTCCCCAGGGGAGCCTGCCCTTAGCTGTTCTCTCTCTGGGAATGAGAACCTCTGATCCGTAATTTAGCATCTTTAAAAAAAAAAAGGTTATTTATTTAATGTATATGAGTACACTGTAGCTATCTTTAGATACACCAGAAGCATGTGGTTGCTGGGAATTAAACTCAGGATGTCAGTGCTCTTAACCATCGAGCCATCTCTCCAACCTCCATTTAGCATCTTTCAAACAGTCTAAAAGTGAAATGAAACTAAAACAGCTCCCTGCTAAACTGGCTGATTCCCTGTTATTATAATGTTCTTGTTTGCCTTCTCATCAGTGCCTAGGACCCAGGATATGGGCTCCCTAGGCCCTTGTATCCTTTACCTATCTGCTCCTCTCCTTTGGCCAAAGGCGGGCAGACTTCTTTCCTGTTGCTCTCTCACTGGGACTCATTCCTCATCCCACTGGGATCCATTAAGAAGACCCAGGAGCAGGGAGAGGAGACTTGGCCAAAAAGGCAGTAGCATTAACTGCGTGCTTCCAAAGCATCACACCTGTGCGCTTTAGTGGGCTGTCTGGCCAGCGTGCCGGTCCTTCCGCACACAGCTCTTTCCACTGCACTGCACAGACAACGCCTGGAGGCCAGGCCTGCCGGATTCCGAAACTTTGGACCCTCCAAGGCTACAGAGCCTCAGCCAGCACTTGGCGCAGCGACAGTCGATGACTGATACATGATTCAGGTCGTGATTTGGATGAGTATTTCCATCTTTGTGTTCTTTTATTTGAATGAGACCTGAAATTAGTAGTACAACTGACAAATATTTACTGCCATGTTGGGGGTCTTGTCTGTGATTTTACACAGCTATATAGAAAATGTTGTTTTAAAGGTATAAAAAACAAACATACGAAAGAAATGG
Organism: Uromys caudimaculatus; assembly: GCA_028551405.1. Classification (NCBI taxonomy): domain Eukaryota; kingdom Metazoa; phylum Chordata; class Mammalia; order Rodentia; family Muridae; genus Uromys; species Uromys caudimaculatus. The sequence goes on along the minus strand of CM052717.1, from coordinate 40,324,468 downwards.
AAGAATCGTTCGCTTCATTCATTTCAACCCCTGCCCTCTACACATATGTTTTTTAAAGCAATTTCCTTTTGTTGAATAAATTTTTTTCTGACAATTCCTTGTTTCTTCATGGCTTCCAGGGAAAAGTTAAAAATTTTTAAATAACAAAAAAGTTCAGATTTCTCCAGATAAAACTATCAAAAAATAATTAATCACATGCTAGCTCTTCTTTGCCCATGTTAGAAGGAAATTTTTAAACGATCAAATACACATCTTATAATATATACATATATATGTACATATGGACACATGCATATGCTTGTACATATATCTATGAAATATAATATGTCAGTTTTTCACAGGGTTTTCTAATTCATAACCCATGAACTGAGAGGTTATGATGAACCTTGTGAAATATTCAGATCTTTTTATTGTTTGTATATTTCTCTGGAAACCTGAATCTACAACTTTCTCTTGCTTCTCAGTGAAACTCACAAATGCAAAACTTTAAAAATCAGTTGCAGGCCTGTCAAGAGAATTCCACAGGCGCTTGGCTCCAAGCCTCATAGCCTGGGTTCCATCCCCAGAACCTGCACAGTAGAAGGAGAAAAATGGATCTCACACACACACACACACACACACACACAGACACGCAAACAGACAGACACACACACAGACACACACACAGACAGACACACACACAGACAGACACACACACAGACACACACACACAGACAGACACACACACAGACAGACACACACACAGAGACACACACACAGACACATACACAGACAGACACACACACAGACACACACACACAGACACACACACAGATAGACACACACACAGAGACACACACACAGACATACACACAGACACACACACAGAGACACACACACAGACACATACACACAGGCAGACACACACACAGAGACACACAGACACACACACACAGGCAGACACACACACACACACACACACACACACACACACACATGCAATGAAGTGTTCATTGCTGAGACACACACACACACATGCAATGAAGTGTTCATTGCTGAGATAAAAGTGGTTTTCAGGGTTATTCTTTACTCTCTGTGCTGTCTACCCTCTGGAGACCCTTTTAGGACCCTGCAGTGTTACTGACGTTTTCAATGTCCACACTGTGAGAACTATAAAACATTGGAAATGGTCCTTCTTAATGCAAAGAAAGACCAGATGGGGGAACATAACACAGCCTGTGTGAGACCCTAAACTTGTTTAAGTTTAGGTAGCATTATCATCCTTTTCAGAGCTCGCTTAGAATGAGCACAAAAACAGCTTTCACCCTCCGTCTGAAGCCAAAAACTAAATGCAACTCTGCACATTTTTTATCTGAAAGCATGCACAAATGACATGCAAGACGTAGCTGTCAGCCAAACACTCTAGCTGAGCATTCAAAGAAAAAAAAGTAACAGAAAGAAAGGAAGAATGGCTAAAAGAAGAGAAGGAGACAGAGAATCTACGCTTTTAAGCTAATAGCCACTTAGAAATCAGTTCTTCGTTTTTTATTACTAAATTATAAATGAAACCAGGGAAAGCATATTACAGTGCTGTGCTTTGTGTCTATACTATAAGCTGAATGTCCATGATAACTTATAAAATTCCAAGTAACTAGGGGGTGGCGGGAAATGGGAAAATTCATAAGATCCAGTTTCGGTGAAGGACCAACCCTATATCAAGTAAATAAGAAAGGGGAAGAGAAAAATACAGCAGAAGTCAACCTCTGGTTTTCACATACATATGCTCGTGCCCACATGAACACCTACATACACATACATGTGCTCACGAAATAAGGATTCATAAAAATCTAAACAGAATCTGTAGAGTTGCATCGAACTTCAGGAACCTCTGATTTTGGCTCAACAAGAAGAAGGTGCTGGACGGAGCTCAGTGAGTCAACGTGGACAAGAACTGGTAAAGCAAATGAGTGCTAAAAGAAAAGATTCCACATGCATTTCTGGATGTCTCTGCCTAGAATAACATTTTCCTGCAGGTAAAACTGATCCAGAGCAAATACCTCCAGCTATGAGGCAGATATACTTTAGTAAGTAAGCTATCTATTCATTTAGTGCCACATTATGAGAGTTACACTAGAAAACTATTAGTTCACTAAAAATACTTTGGAGAAGCTAACCACTACATGCACATATACACATGCACGTGTGCGCATGCTCCGACACGCACACACAGGCACACGCAAATTATCTGCATGGTTGTGGGTAATGGAACCTCAAAGCAAATCCAAATTTTCAATATCTTGAAGACTTGTCAGCATACCATGGGAATGCAAGTAACCTCATCTGGGGTTCCATTTAAGCCACACATGACTTACTGTTTGCCTCTGAATGAAATGTTCTCCATTCAGCCTCAATTATGCTCCTAGAGTCCACCTGGGAACCCACTGCCACCCCAGGAAGAGGTTATCTAATACATCTGAGAGGTGAATGTACTGGCTTGTCTTGTTGCTGTCATCAAATACCAACAAAGAGCAAATTAAGAGAGGAAAGACTTACTTTGACTTTCAGGCTAAGAGCGTGTACAGTAGCTGACGACTTTGTATTTGCAACCAGGAAGCAGAGCTTGATTAGGAAGCTGAACTGGACTATAGAAACTTTGGAATCTCCAAGGCTTCACTCGCTCTAGCGAGCCTCTACCTTTAGAAGAGTCCATAACCTTCCCAAATAGTGCCACCCTCTGGGAACCAAGTTTTCAAACACAGGAGTCTGTAGGAAACATTTGGCATTCAACCCTAACAAATCCAGGTTGTCTGTTCTCAGACGGGATGGTCTGGAAATGATATCGTAGCTAAACATATCCTCTTCAGACTTCCGCTGGGTTTCAGCCATGCACTGTTCACAGGAAATACGAGTTTTGTTTCAGAGTTTTCTATCAGAGGCAGAGTTGTTATGTTAGTGACAGTGTAGATGAGTGTAAGGGGGTTGTGACCCCAGAGAAGAAGCCTCTCTGGAGGGAGTATCACCTCCTGCTAGCAAACATTGCCCCTATGCTGGCTGGGGAGAGCAGTTGTCAAGCTTGAATGACACATGAGGCTCTGGGTTCCATTCTCAGGGATACGAAGATGTCAAGCTTGAATGACACATGAGGCTCTGGGTTCCATTCTCAGGGATACGAAGATAAACAAGTAAATAAACCAGGTCCCCAGAAAGCCCACTGAGACAAGGTCATTGCCTCTGTTGCTCCTTCTCCCTGACTGTCCACATGTCAGGAAGCTGATAAGCCCCACTATCAATCCATGCTTCCTGATGCTAAGTAGACCACGCTGGGATTTAGACTCCTTGCTCTGCCTCATTCCCCAGGGTCCTCTAAGGTGAGGAGGAGAGCTGCAACCTTCTAAAGTCACCGTGCAGGGGTCCTTATTGCTGCCATAAACACTCTTGCTTTGTGTCCTTAAATGATTTTGAATTACTTGGGGCCAGTCACAGATGTTTCAGACTCAAAGGCCAGCAGGGTGAGGTGGTTCACACTCAGGGATGAAAACAGACGTGTGTGCCCCCCAGAAAGTGGACTGCCAATGTCCTACTCTGCCCACCTACTGAAAGGAACACCAAGCATGGGCTTTCAAGACTTCCCTAGATAGCATAGGTAGCTAAATATTTACGTAAATTCCAGATTTTAAAATGCAAACACTAACTGAATTCCTACAATACCGTGTAGAGAGTTTCAAGGCTCATACAAAAGCAAATGCTACACAAGCCAGTGACCCCTGGGACAAGAGCCTGTTAAATCCAGTTTGGTTACATGGCCATGGGGAATTGGACATGTGACCTAATAGCCAGAGACCAGTGATCTCATTCACAGATGAGAAAACCACCCTAGCGATGGTCTCTGGGGTGGATCCTGAGTTATAACCACCCTCCCCCAGCCAGCTCTAGTTCTCAGATAAGGGCATGGCCCTGAGCTAAGCACCAAAAGATGTGACATGCATCTTAATGTAAACTTCCTATGATAATATAAAGTATACTGAGAGTCAGGAGTCGTGGGACTCATCTAATAGCCCACTGGTTAACAGGCTGATGCAGGAAGTTTGCAAGTTCAAGGGCAGGCTCGGCTACAAGGTAAGATCGTGCAGAAAAACAACAAACAAAACCAAAAAGCGCTTTGTACTCAGAAAATGAACTAAAACTCACTATAGCATCAGCAAGATGGCTCCATGTGTGAGAGTGTTCCCCACACAAGCCCGACGACCTGACGCCTAAGTTGCTCTCTGAACCGCACCCACACACACAAAAGTATGCACACACAAATGTACACACACATGAGTACATATACGTGAGTACAAATATACACGCGTGCAAGTGTCCACACAGAGATATACACAGGAGTATGCACACACACCACTTAAAAATTCATAATTTAAAATAAATAATTTTTAAAGATTCAGTGTGGAAATTTTTATAAACAGATCTCTTTACAATGTGTCTTTTCTCAAAGTCTTGAGACTAATTCAATATATGTTGGGGTTTTTTTAAATGTCATCTTACTCCAATGTGCTTTTTAGTAGTCTTTTTAAACACACATTCACTGAATAAATAACAAATCCCTAAAGGAGAATAAACACAACTGTGAGAAGATCAGCTTCAGTTCAGCAGCAGCACAGATCTTTCCAGTTTGTCCAGAATAAAGTGCTGTGAATCAAAAAATTTAATCTTTTCCCACAAAAATAGCCTTTCCCAAGTTATACACTAATCACCATCACCACCATCACCACCACCACCACCATCACCATCATCACCACCACCATCATCACCATCACCACCACCACCACCATCATCACCATCACCATCCTCCCACAGTGGGATTCTCAAAATGTTAATGAATCTTGAGTTACTACCCTGCAATAATAAAACACTAAAAAAACATATCATGGGAACGATTCAGGACACATTTATTACATCGGGAGGATGTCATTCATATGCATGGACATTAGAGATACGTTCATACTCCGAATAATGACTGTAGAAGGAATGCTGTGGGGAGACAGAAGAATTCCCTCATCCAAATCAGAAAAGGGGGAAAGGGATGATAGAGTTTCTATAAGTTAAAATATAGCAAATGTATGTTTATAATAAGTAAGCACAGCATATCATAAAAAAAATACGTTAGTAATGATAAAAATAGGATTGGGTCTGGTACTGTCTTAGTCAGGGGTTCTATTCCTGCACAAACATCATGACCAAAATGCAAGTTGGGGAGGAAAGGATTTATTCAGCTTACACTTCCATGCTGCTGTTCATCACCAAAGGAAGTCAGGACTGGAACTCAAGCAGGTCAGAGAGCAGGAGCTGATGCAGAGGCCATGGAGGGATGCTGCTTACTGGCTTGCTTCTCCTGGCTTGCTCAGCCTGCTTTCTTATAGAACCCAAGACTACCAGCCCACAGATGGCACCACCCACAAGGGTCCCTCCGCCCTTGATCACTAATTGAGAAAATGCCTTACTGCTGGATCTCATGGAGGCCTTTCCTCAAGGGAGACTCCTTTCTCTGTGATAACTCCAGCTTGTGTCAAGTTGACACACAGAACTAGCCAGTACAGGTGGCAACCATTTTTAATGCCAGCACTCAGAAAGCAGAAGTGGTGGATCTCTGTGAGTTAAAGGCCTAGCCTGGTCTACAGAGCAAATTGCAGGGTAGCCAGGGCTACAAAGTAAGACCCTGTCTCTAATAATGATATAATAATTAACATATGCTAACAATAAGGCAAATGCCGACTTTTTATAATCTCTCCTCTACTAAATCTCTTACTGGTAAAAGATAACTTTAGTTTTAGATTAGCAAATTGCAGTTTTCTAGAGTACATTAATTAGTACAAATAAACAGCCAGCAGATTACACAGCTGAAAAGAAGAACCAGAAATAACTGTGTCTACTCTCCAGCAGGGGACAGAGCTCGGACGCCTGGAACGCTGGGCCAGCTCTCCACCTGTGCGCTCCGTCCTTCACCGCCTTCCTTCCGGTGATCAAAGCTCACTGTCCAAAGCGCCCAGGCCAGCGTGCGCTGAGAACCGAGCACACAGGAGAAAATATTCTCTATCTGACAATCGGCAGTTCTTAAATAAACTATGACTGCTTTCAAAGTAAAGTTTTGGGGAAAAACATTTATTAATGACTGATCTGTTCAGACTCATGTGAACTAACGAGTTTCATTAATGCACACACACTCACAGACATACACACTCACACTCTCATTAAACAACTCACACATACACACACTCACACTCATGATCACTCACACATGCTCACACACTCTCACGGACTCACACACTTTCACACACACACACTTACACACGTTCACACACATACACTCACACAACTCTCACACACATACACACACATTCACACACACATTCACACACACACACTCTCACACACACTCACACACTCATACACACTTATACACTCACACACTCACACACTCACACACACACACACTCACACATTCACACACACTCAGTCACACACACACACTAGCACTCACTCACATACACTCACACACTCATATACACTTATACACTCACACACTCACACACTCATTCGCACACTCACACACTCACACATACACTCACACTCACACACTCTCACATGCTCACACACACACACATTCTCTCACACACACACTAACACTCACTCACATACACTCACACACTCACACATTCACACTCATTCACACACTCACACACATACTTTCACACACACACACACACACACACACACACACACACACACAAACCTACTAAAGGCACCAGGTCAGTGTCTCATCCCCACGTTTAAACATTTACGGGGCCCGTTGACCGTTGACGTGACTTCCCATGATGTCAATGGCTTCACATATACAAGTCTCTGAGAAACTTTCCAACAAGGCGTCCTGTTGGAAATTCTCCATTCCTGAGATAAGTCACTGACCCAGCATCATCTGCAGTGCGGACACTTCCTTTTCCCAAGCCAAACATTCTTATAAAAATTTAATGAGAAATGTTTAAAACCTCTCACCAACATTGTTTGTATCAAGCAACATGGAGCTGTAAACAGTCTTGTGGGACTGGGGAGACTTACAGAGCTGCAAATCCGCAGTCTAAGCCCCGAGAGCCTCGCTGCCCTCATTCACTTTCTGAAGCACAGTGTGTTAAGTCTGATCCTTTAAAAGCTGGGATAAATATTTCGCTATGCACTGTATCTCATGCTTAGACATGAATATATAATAAAAGCTCCATTTTCACCAATGTTCACTGTCTTCCCGGGGATGGCTTGAAACTTCCTAAAGAGCACACCCCGGGCCCAAGGCAACCTCTTCTCCTACACTGATTTCTGCTGAGAACAGAAATTCCTCACACTCACGCTCTTCTCGGGGTCCCTTATCAGGGACGAGGCTATCCATCTTCATTTACTATATCCCATGAGTCGGTGGCAGGAAAAAACAAATAAAGGCATTTCAATAATTTTTAGAAGTTTTTGTAAGTATCAATAAAAAAGATAAAACCTACTTTGAATTACTCAGTATTCGATGACACATTTTGAAGCTCTGACTTCAACAAATTATAAAACAGTATTCGCTAAAAACTAAAAGCAGTATACATTTTTCTCACAGTAAGCCTTAATGGTGTAGACTGGTCTTACCCTGGCAGAGTTGGGTTACAAAAAAAATTAAGAAAATATAATTTGCAACAAATATTCAGTTATGTTTGAACAAATAATTCTTTGGTTTACCATGGTTGTTTTTTCCTGAGAAGAAAGAATTGAGGGCAACAATAATTTATTCATTATTCATCATTTCTTGCTTTAGTGCATATTTTGAAAGTTTTACAGCCAGGAGGAGCAGATTTAAAGTCATTTCCTCTAGAATAAACAGTGTACAACCCATTGCCACGTCTGTATAAATTCTTAGTTTCAAGATGGAAGATAACAGGAAGCTCAGGTTTGTTTGTTATATGTCTTGTGGGGTCTACTCAGTTTACCTGTGCAAGGAAGTGAAGGGTTAGGAAGTGCTGCTTTACTTGCTGGCACAGTAATATTCCCTCCTGTGTGAAAAAGACAGAAGGTGTTACATGCTCACCAGGACATGGAAGAATGCATGCATGCATGTGCGTATGTATGTATGTATTTATGCATGCATGCATGCATGTGCGTATGTATGTATGTATTTATGCATGCATGCATGCATGCATGTATGTATTGAGAAATGCATTATAATTAGCCACCATTCCGATCTGTCTGTGCGTGTTCATGTGTGTGAGCATGGGCATCGCCATATGTACCTGTGAGGAAAGGAGGAACGACCTTCCATATTGGGACTGGCCTTCCGTCGTGCCTCAGCAGGATATGTCTTTTTTGTTGTTCATTGTTGCAAACAATAGGACAATGGCCTTCCAGCTTCAAGGGGTTCTCCAGTCTCCATCTCCCATCTCACTGTGGTGTTACAGATGTACTACTTTGCCTGACTTGATATGGGGTCTGGAGATTCGAACCCAGATCCTCACGATTGCCTGACAGGCACTTAGCCCATGAGCCATCTATCTCCCTGACACAGAATTAAATCATTATTTTATATGGTGTCTCCATTTTCGATTTTTTTTTTACCAAATGGAACAAATGTGCCTACCTCCTTTGGGGGAAAGGACCTTATATAACCCAAGCTGACCTCAAACTGACTGTGCAGCCTTGAATGAACCTTGAATGCTTGATTCTGCTCCTCTCCACTCTTTCTTCTAAGTTCAGGATAATAGCTATATTACACTATGGCTGATTTTGTGCGTGTGTTGGAAGGGAGTATTTTTTACTTTAAATTATGTGTGTAATGTGAGTTTGTGGTCTGAGTGCTGTGCCCTTGGAGGCCAGAGGAGGAAGTAAGACCCCATGGAGATAGAGTTACATCCAGTGTTGCCACCCCACTTGGGTACTGGTGACAGAACTTGGGTCTTCTGTAAGAGCAGTATGTGCTCTTAACTGCTGAGCCATCTCTCCAACTAGTATGCCTAATTTTCAAAATTAGAGTAGTAATAATAATAATTTGCGCTTTTTTAAAATGAGTAGATTGGTGGAGAACCTTTCCATCAATTTTCTAGTCCATTATCTTCCCTAACGCAACAAAACTCCAGGAGTAGTAAACAAACAAACAGAAAAAGAGAGAGAGATCGCCATTCTTGGAGGAGAAAAAAATATAGAACTGTTTTGTGGTTGACATTGTACAGTAATTTCTGCTAAAGGAATATCTGTGAAAATGAGTTTATTGCTACAGCTGCAGAACAAACGTTCGATCATTTTCTCTTCTTATTTCCAGCTACCAGTTCCAAACAAGGAACCAGCAGGGCACTTGCAGTCGTGCACCCAGTTCTGTGAATTATCAGACAGGAGCAAATTCTAATTCTATCTTCTTTGTACTTTTTTTCCCTCTTTGTTGTTTGTGGCAGTGCCACCTCACTCTGAAGTCTGGGACTGCCTTCAGCCTTGCGGCAATCTTCACGGAACTCTGGGGTTGCTGGTTTGTGACACCGTGTGACATCATGCTCAGCTTTCAGACCCTTCATATCCTGTTCTCTTCTCATAAGCAAGAGCTCTCCATAGTGGGGTGTGACGTGGAGGTTGTCTGCCCTGGTTGAGGAGGACGGAGAAAGGACGTTGGGGAATGAACTGCTGGTTAAGCACAAACCTTCTAGCTTCCCTCCTCCGCAGTGACCAGGTTCATATCAAGGGCTAGAGCAAGAGAGCTAGTTTCTCTATGACCTGACCCAGAGAAGATGACAATGTATGTCTTCCAATACATAAGCTCATGAGAGTCAACACAAACTCACTTACATACACACACATACATACACACACACACACACATAGATACACATATATACACACATACATACACATGTACACACACATACACACATACATACATGCATACACACATATACACACATACAGACAGACAGACATACACACACATATGCACACACATACAAACATACACACATACACACTCACCCATACACATATATACACACACACACACATACACACACTCACACATACACACACACTCACATAGATACATACACATATACCTATATACACACATACACATATATACATACACACATGCACATACACATACACACACACACAGGAACAGAGCTTTGTCTCTGGGCCTCTAGTAATAAGTTCAATAAATCACTGGCCTTTACTCAGCACTGATGGGGTTAAGCAATGCTCCCTCTCCGTGCTCCCTTAACTCATCTTTACAGACTGGACATTTGCTTTCCTCCAGGGCCTGCCTGTGAATACTGGAGCTCAGCTTCCCACAGTAGGAAGGTTGCTCCTGGTGAGCATGCCTGCCTTTGCCTTCACTGCATTCACTCACATCCAGCCTCCACCTATCATGGATCTCTGAAAGACTTTTGTAAAACTAGAAGGTGGAGGTACTCACCTGTAGTCCCAGCACTTGGGAGGCCAAGGTAGGCGGATCTCAGTTCACACATAGAAACCCTGTCTCAAAAACAAAGAAAACAAAAAACCGTTTACGTTTCCAACAGGACACAAGTTTATTTTCCGGTTGCTCAGTCCTTACCCCCAAAACATGGACCTGAACTACATATAGTGTAAAGGACACGCAAGCTAACATAACTGCAGTGCTCAACAATGGAAGCTCTCACTGCGATGCAAGGAGACAAAGGAAGGAGCTGTATCCTTGGAATAAGATGAAACGCCCATTTCATAACTCAAGCCCAAAGGATGTGATTAACTTTCCCTGCTTCCTGTAACACAGGCGTCTGTAACCCTTCTATCAGGGATGACTTTATGTCCTCCAAGGATGGCTGGGAGCAGGTAGGTAGACAGTCTGCACAATGTTCTTACATAGGTTTTGTACTCTGACATCAACACTTCCGTAATAAAATTAATCTTTGTGTATTATTCTGAAGACAGCTTGTTAGGATACTACTTGCATTATAATATGTAAATAAGTCCTAAATCTTGGAGTAATTAGGAGATAAACAAACTCAGCAACTAAAAGGCATCAGTTTATTTAAAGCCATGAAAGATGGTCAGGTTCTCATGTCTTTTTTTAAGATTTATTTATTTTAGTCTATGTGACTACACTGTCCTTCTCTTCAGACACACCAGAGGAGAACATTGGATCCCATTACAGATGGTTGTGAGCCATCATGTGGTTGCTGGGAATTGAACTCAGGACCTCTGGAAGAGCAGTCAGTGCTCTTAACCACTGAGCCATCTCTGCAGTCCCCTTTCATTTCATTTATTACGAAGGGAATTACTAGAGAATCATTCTGCAGTGAAGAAACCTGTGCTGAGGATGTCCAAGCCTCCTGGCCAATGGATCCAGGGCGCTTCACTGTCATATGTACACAACACCCTTGTGTGTTGTCGGGGCATGCTTGGAGCCAGGCTTTCCAAAGCTCAGAGACATGCTTGAATCTCTTCTGATGTCCTGAAAAAGGGAAGACTGTTGGAGATTTTGACAGTAAGGTGTCAACTTATTGTAATCCTTTCATAGCCTACGAGCTATGCTTCCATGTTTGAAATTCCATCTTCATGGCACTGACCTCACCCAGTTTTGAAAGAGACTTCAAGATAAGAGGGATAGCTTGCATCTAGGCATAGAAATAGACACGAGAAAGAGCACAGGAAAGCCCTAAAGTCTTGGCGAGTCAGACAGCACTAACGCTAACCCCGAGGCGCTTGGAATGCCTGTGTTTTCTTTGAACTGAAACCCAACCCTGGTCTTGAACTTCTGAGATTTCAAAAGTGGAGAGGATGTCTTTTGGAGGGTTGGGGTTTGAACTGCTACTACAGTGGCTGAACAGACAGAATCTGTCTCCTTAAAATTCCTACTTGAGAACAGAAGGAAATTGATTTTTTACGAAGCAGCACACAGATGGAGATGCTTGCGGTGTTGATGCTGATGTAGAAAGAGGTGTTTTAGTTTCTCTGAATCTTCATGGTTATCTTATCACCAGCTCGGTGATTCAGACCGTGTAATGTGACGTTTAATTCAGTGAAAATTAAGTTCTTTGTTTCGGGAGAGTTGTTTGGTTGTGTGCTAAGGATTGTGTTCCATGTAGTTTGAAATCCTGAAAGGTCCTGGGTATTCTAAAAGGTTGCTCTATATAAAAAGTAGAAGCTGTATGAATTCTCAAGCAGAAAGGTCTCTGTGTCTTATATGTTTGATCTTTGGTTTTAACATAAAAACAAGTTTGACCTCCCTTGATACATTGGTTCAACCTGGAGCAGAATTGTGTGTATGTAGCCGGGCAGTGGTGGCGCACGCCTTTCATCCCAGCACTTGGGAGGCAGAGGCAGGTGGATTTCCGAGTTCAAGGCCAGCCTGGTCTACAGAGTGAGTTCCAGGACAGCCAGGGCTACACAGAGAAACCCTGTTTCAAAAAAAGGATTACTTACAAGATTGACTGTTGACTTTAACCATGAGTTCAGTGAATTTAAGGTCAGCCTGGTCTACATAGGAAATTCCAGGACAGCCAGAGCTATATGGTAGAAAAATCTGTCTCAAAAACCAAAAAAACGCCGGGCAGTGGTAGCGCACGCCTTTAATCCCAGCACTTGGGAGGCAGAGGCAGGTGGATTTCTGAGTTCGAGGCCAGCCTGGTCTACAGAATGAGTTCCAGGACAGCCAGAACTACACAGAGAAACCCTGTGTTGAAAAAATTCGAAAAACCAAAAAAAAAAGGAAAAGGATTGTGTGTATGTTTAATGAGAATAGTACAAATTCTTACCTCTGTCAGAAAAATAGAAGAAACTCATCAACAGTGTCAACACTATGTTGAAGGCAATCAATAAATACTGGTCAGCTCCACTTATGATTCCTTTCTACAGAGAACACACTTAAGTGCTAGTAGCTTCCCAACTAATAGAGGCTATGCTATCTCCAGGGAGCTACTCTGGAAACAATAAACATTCAAAGATACGTGCTATTATAGACTAGAGTATCCTAAGTGTTCTACCTATCCCACGGAAATCAGATAATCAAAGATGGGGAAAACCAAAACAATAAAGAAACTCTCCCTCACCAGATGGGGCAGAACAAAGTCTACAGTGAAAAAAGATTCTTGTTGTGTGTGAATGCAAGGATCTGAAGGTGACAGAGTCAAAGATAGCCATCCCAACTGCACTGGGTCAGATGTTATAAGCAAAGGACCTGAGAGTAAATTCAGTGGCAGAGCACTTGCCTGGCGCCCAGAATGCACATAATCCTGGGTTTGAACCTCAGCACTGAAAAATAATAAATAATAGATAATAGATAAATCTTATGTGAGAGTCCATAAGCAAATACTTTCGATGTTTGACTGTAGCTTACTGTGGTTTGCTTTATTAATTCACCTTTCTTCTCTTCAAACATTTCTACAGGATTCCTTAGAAATAAAGTGTGTTCGAATTCCAGGCTAAACAGTTCATAACAAAGGAAGCTCAGTCAATAAAACTAGTTCTTTCATGGCAGAAACAACTTTTCTTTCTTTCACAAGGAAGAAGCAGGGTTTGGTACTATCTACACAACCAAAGCAGAGCCTAGCACAGTCCTCGCACACAAATGTCACATTGTTCTTAATATTCAAAATGGAAAAAATGTTTATCGTTGAATGGGTGAATAGATAAAAGGTAGCACATCCATGAGGGGTAATGCTATTCAACTGTAAATGTGTATACACACACACACACACACACACACACACACACACACACACATACATATACATATACATATACATATACATATACATATACATATACATATACATATACATATATATATATATATTGCTGTATGCCGCAGTATACATACACCTAATAAATGTAAGTGAAAAAATACAATCACGAAAGACCACCTATTGGACTGATTTCAGAAATACATGATAAGGCAGATTATTGTTTGCCCGGGCTGTGCTGGGGAGGGAAGAAAGAAACTGCCAATGAAACACAAATTTCTGGGAAAAGGGGAATAAAAACATTTAAAATTATGTTGTAGGGATGACTGGTTAGTCCTACAAATATTCTATAAAAATTCTTGACTTTTACATCTTGGGTAAGTTGCACGATTAAGTGGGTGGTGGTGCTGGTGGTGGTGTAGTTGTTGTTGTTTTATTTTGTTTTGTTTTAAGCCAAGAGATTTGACTGGTTGTTTGGAATTGAGTTCATTTGGGAGCACATTTATTCATTTTCTACACAACTCGTATTATTAGAAATGTAATACACTTCAGCTCTAAGTGGTACTACAGGCTTTAAAATCTCTTCCTTTAAAATCTGAGACACAAAGTAGAATTTTTTATTAGGTTAAATGAAGATGTTCAGAAGTAATGTTATGCCATGAGTGACAGCATTATTGATGAAGATCTCTGTCCTTTGTCCCCATTTTCTTCTTTGCTGTTGCTGTTTTTCTTCTCTGAACTTACAATTAATTTGTCTCAGCTAAGTCCAAATGAAGTCTGACTTCTCTGCATGTCAGTGTCAACCTGAAGCTAACCATTCACCTTGGGCGTTATCAAAAACTGATTTATTTTCAGGATAAGTTAATATTATCTAAAACAACACTATTGTACTCTGTCACCCATCAAAATATTCTGGAGCAAGAAATTCTTCAATTGGTTTAACTGACCTTACACAGTTTAACTGTCAAATAAATTTTATAATGGACAGCCTAGCAATCTAATTTGGTAACCCCGAGGAACCCCCTGGCCCTCCCTCGGTTTCCCTAAAAGGTTCAAGAAACAGCAATTACAACATTGACATCCTAGCTGGAGCTTGTAAAGTATTTTTCATGCTGTCCCTGGTATTCTTAAATAGTCTTAGCATTCCTAGGATCAAGAAGATACAGTCTCCTAGTGGCTTATGTGATTACATCCTCTGACGTTTCCATTCAACAAATAAACAAAGTGGAAAATACTTCAAGTCACAAATGTGATCCATCACTTTAACTAGCTCTGAGTCCCAACAAGTGCTCCAGTCTCTGAAACAGGACGGATCTTTTCCTGGAAGAAAGATCTTATTAACCTAGCCCCCTGCATATAGCCACACTTTATCTCTAAACCACTGCTGAGACGCCATCTTGAACAAAGCAGGCACCCTCTATAAATAGACTCTTAAATATGGAAATGCTTTGCTCAGGAGAGGCTCAGAAATTCATAACCATAAATCACTGATGCTGCAAAAGAAATTAAAGCACAGAGAATCCTGGATTTTGTTTTCCCAGTCCTGGCTATCCGTCAAGGTGGGTTGGTTCTATTTCAACTGGGAACTTAAGAACTCTGCTCTGCAGTACTCAGGTCTTGAGGCCAAGGAAAAACAGCCCCAGAGCCCTAACTTCTTTTCTAACAAATTGCCTAGAACTATCTCACTGAACTTCAGATGTCTACAAAATACTAACAAAAACGATGCTTTCTTTCTTTTTAGCGTTCTTTAAAGCTGGAGGTTTGTAGGACAGTTAGATTCATGTCTAACGTCTGTAAGGTGTAGAATTGAAAGGGACCGAGCCGGGCAGTGGTGGCGCACGGTTTTAATCCCAGCACTTGGGAGGCAGAGGCAGGTGGATTTCTGAGTTCGAGGCCAGCCTGGTCTACAGAGTGAGTTCCAGGACAGCCAGGGCTACACAGAGAAACCCTGTCTCGAAAAAACCAAAAAGAAAAAAAAGAAAAAAAAAAAGAAAGGGACCAGGGACTAGACAAGAAAACTGAATAAGAAGGTGGGTGTGGGGCGCCTGCCTGGAATCCCAGGACCCAACACCTGTGCTACCACAGCAAGAGTAGATCACGAAGGAAAGAGCGTTGAGTAATAAACCCACTTGGCACAAATATTTAGAGAGAAAGGGAGTCTCTTCCTGTGTGCCATTTCTCAGTAGCTGATTTCTTTCAAGGTCTTGGCTATTTGCATTTACATATTATTTCTTTACTGGGGCAGCTCACTCTATATGTGAAATGCAAAAAGAAAAAACAAAGTAAACAAATTGTAAAATGAGATCACCTGCTAAATTTTTCCAGTACTTTATAAGTGTGATTTGTTTAGTCACGCGCGCGCGTTTTGGTTTTTTGTTTTGTTTTGTTTTCCATTTCAATAACAGTTTTAGAAACAAATGTAATATTTCTGTTATTTCAGATGCTTTGACGTTTACTTAAAATCTTTCCAGATTCTCACATAAGTTACTTGCGGATCAATTCTGACCACAGGTTTATTTCGCAGACCCCTCTTGCCTTGCGCTGCTGTAGGGATGGAAAGCGCGCGAAAGGAGAGTGAGTGCAGGAGAAGCCGCGTGCAAGATAGCAATCATCAACTCTATTAAAAGGGCCCTGACCGTCCAGCTCGTACTAAGGATCCACAGTAATTCCGGGTGTTGGGGCTGCTAAGAGACACGTTGATGGGTCAGAAGGCGGGGAAGGAACATGACCCTGGAAATGGGGTGTTGCTTTTACACTCCCTGGGTATCTGTTACAAGTGAATTTCCTCTGGCGCCAGCAGGTATTTTGAGCAAGGAACCAGAGGAATCCCAGAGGAGCAGGGTGAGGTAGGGAGAACCAAGCTGCAAATGTGGGATCAAAGCTTTAAAGATTTCAGAGGAAATTGGAAGCTCCGGGTTGCTTGGCTTTAGGATGAAGAAGACACTTATGATTTCTTAGGCTTAGTGCAGAGGGAATGGGGTGGTCCAGGAATAACCAAGATCCCCGGGGAGAAGTAGCGGCAGACAGCCCCATTTCCACCCCCAGACAAACAAGATGAGCTGCACTATGAGATTTACCTGCCTCCTTTGCCCTGGACACCAGAGAGGGCACTCGAGGGGGCTGAGCTCGCCAGAGTGTTTGAGACCTCTGCCACTGTTCCCAGTGATCCCCATAACCCAGCAGAGTGAACAGATTGTGGGGCCCATAAAGTTGGTTGACATTTCCACAGAGCCCTCCCTGGAGGTAGAAAGGGCAAACGTTTAAAACCAGGCGATGGACTGAAGAGCACAGCAAAAGTGAAGGCTATTTACGTGAATTAGTCTTCCTTAAGGTCGGAAAAGACGGCTATTGATCCAATGCATGGGAAGCCTTGATAAATTGAGCAATCTAAGAGTTCGGTCCGGGGTGACCCTGGGGGATGCCAGAGCAGAAGGCAGGAGCCATCCATGCACTGCTGGCCCCCAAGGGGCATGCCCAGAAGCGGCCACACCTGCACTCCTCCCTGAAGCCCTTAGACAGGGTGCCCCTTCATGGTTTGAGGGGATTGGCTGCTGCCTGCAGCGCCTGGGGTTGGGGTGGGGATCCGTTCCTTCTCCCTGGATCCTTTCTCTCCAGGTTCCGGTCAGGTCACCAAATCTGATATTTAGCTCTGATGTCCTACTGGTGACCCAATAGGGGAAAGGGCCCACCTGGGTAAAAGTCCTTTGGGTTAGCAGCCTCTTACATAAAAGGTGCCTTTTACATATCTTGGGTTCTTAACTGAAGATAACCTCGGTATCATGGAATCGAGATTCCCACCGCTAATTACAGCCTTTGAGCTTAACGGTTCACACACTTAATCTGGAAAGTTCAAGCTACACCCACCATTTTTTTTCTATATGTATGAATTTAATTCATTTTCAGGTTTTTCGACGTTATATTTACTGCTACGTTAAAATCCGTTTAAAACACATTTGTTCTATTCACCAGCAAAATAGGTGGATAAATTTCTGAGTTGTAATTCCGATCAAATGCAAAAGCAAGCAACTAATTTTACCAGCAGTGTACTGCTTTCGATACAGTTTTGCCTCAGCTTTGAGGATAATACAAGTATGCTGTGAATCTAAAATACACAATTCTAAATTTAAAAAAAAAAAAAAACTGCCTTGAAGGTGGGGAACAACATTCTTTTGAGGCTCTCACTGCGCTTTAAGCAATATGGCTTTCTTTCTTCGCTTTTATTCTGCCTAAAGCCCTGAGACTAGGAAAGTGGTCTGAATCAAGTTCCTCTTTATACAGTTAAAGAAATCAAATCCCTTCCGTTAAATGATGACGGTTCTGTGTAGCCAGAATGTGAAAGGCTTTAGCCCCTTTGATGGAAACTATTTGAACCTGAAAATTTTGCGTGGCTATCTATCTTGCTAAAAGTCAGGGCGAGATAAAGTGGAATCTGGCTGTAGTTTTCTCTTGGAAAGAAAACAATGAACTGACCGGTCATTTATCACAGGGCCAGCTCTCCCCCTCCTCCAGGGTGGCTTAATCTGACATTGTTACATGGAGGTGTTTGCATCATTGGCTGATGAAACAGATCCAATTTGGTTAAAGGGGGGTGCTTTTGTGTAAAGAATGATAATAAACTGTAGGAAATGCTCTAACTACGCCACCCACAGCAGGAGCACCTGAGAAGTACCCAAGATCTGTGCAGACCTATGTTGTCTTCCCTCTGACTCTGTTCAGCCAGGTCCTAGTGAAGAGTAGGGGGACCCATTTCCAAACTGGCTGCAAGAGTATCTGCTTCATGCATCATGGAAATTAAAAGGATTAATTTCTTTTTGTCCTCGTACAGGTATTTTAGTGAAACAACAACAACATTGAGCTTCTCTACACATACCTAAACAACAAAAGAAAAATTCAATATGCATATACAACAAAAATCCAGTCTCAATTTTATGAATTCTGTAGTATTCAAATGAAGCTGGGTGTGGTACTCATTTCCTGTCCTCACAGCATTCTGGGGAGACTCAGCAAGAAGATTGCCAAGAGTTCAAAGACAGCCTGGGCTAATTGGTGAGCTTCAGGCCATCCTGAGCTATAGGGCAACACTTAAGCTCTGTTTGGAGGAATTTGTTTGTAGGAAGAATTAAGGAACTATGCAACTGCTTTACTTTAAAAATTAGTTATAAAAGCAGAAAAAATGGAAATTAATTACTTTCTCGATTATGTCATAGAAGAACATATTAGGACATCAAGTTATCTATAACATCTTCTCATTTTGTTTTGTGTGTTGTGTTTTTTTTTAATTTGCTTTGTTTTTTGAAACAGGGTTTTACTTTATAGCCCAGGCTGATCTGGAACTCATTTTGTAGCCCAGGCTGGCTTCAGACTCATGGCAATCCTCCTGCCTCAAACTCCCAAGGATTGGGATTACAGACATGTGTTGCTATGTCTGGCTCAGTTAACTTTTTTTTATTATTATTATTAACAAACACATTTTTTCACTCACCTAAAATTTCACTTACTCCATAATTTTGCACCTGCATTTGGATTCACGAAGTCATTATATAAGTTTAAAAGTGGGTCTGTCTACTTAGGTGTCAAGAAACAATAGTTTAAATTAATGAATATTCATAAGATATGCTAATATATGGCACCATTCCCCTGCACAGCTTTATTACTTATCCTTTCAAAGGATGGCAATATGAGAATGGAGTATTCAAGCTTATTAAAAGTCTGCATACATTTTCATGAAGATCGTATTAAGTGTGTTAGCTAAATAAGAAGTAACATCTTCAAAGTATTGAAGAGCTCAGCGACAAGAGTGGGTGTGTTTTTAAGATAAGATCCACCCCACCACCACCACCTCCAGTCTTTTAGATATTTCTCTGTGAAGTAAACACTGCACAAGAGACATTATACTAAGTAAAAGTTCTTGAGGACAGTAACTGTGCAGGTTGCAGGCACATCCTGTACCAAATAAAACAATAGCAGTGGTTCCTCCCTCCCTCGGAAAGATGTAACAAGAGTTCAGTGAGGTGCTTCAAAGACTCTGTTGGGCAACACTAGCTGCTCAATAGTGTTTCTCTCACTGGGACCTGAGCCCTAAGGCGCGTGGATCCTGTGCTTTCTTGTACCTGTCCCGGAGTCTTTCATCCTTTGTCATTACGTTCTGGAAGATTATTATTTGAATTAAGAAAAATGTTACTTTTAACATCAATTTATCATATTTATTACTCTTTTATTCTTTCCGTAGGTTTCCAGCTACTTCTCTTATAGGTCTTCTAATTATGCAGATACGCAGTTTTATCATCTGAAAGTATAGCTTCCTCCACTGATGATGTTTTGTTCATTAATTTCTCTCTTGTTTAATTGCCTTGATTAAGACTCCCAGAACCATATTATACTAGCAGAGCTAATATAGGCTTTGTCCCTGACTATAATGAAGCAGTATATAATAATCCAAAACTGGGAGCAATAAATTCTGACTACTTATGTGTTACCTACTCTAGGGTATTTTGTTATGGTAGCTCAAGCCAAAAGAGGCAAGCTTCAATCTAAATGCAATAGAAACAGAAGACTGCATAAATTTATGTGCAAAGATTAGTCTGGCTGTATCATGAAAATGGAGAAAATGGTAGAATAAAAGACATAAGAGACTTTGAACCAAGCCCCATGAAAGTCTGAAGGAGAGCGAGCGATCGCTTCCACAGTAATGTTGGATGCAAAGTGGAATCAATTCCAAAGATTTTAATGGAGTCAGTCACAGAAGTGTTGATGGATTATCCTATACAGAAGATGAGACAGCTCACTAATCAGTCCTGGGGTTCTGATTTCTAATTTCTACAATGGAGTTGCTCCCAAAGAATGAAGTAAGCCTTCTCTGCCCTTGGCCTAGGCCCTTGGACAAGTATATCAGTTTTGAGATTCGTGGACATATGGATACAGCTAATTAGCTAGCATAGACATGCACACAAATAAATGTTTACATATATTACAAAGATAGCAGACTGTGTCCCTAACAACAGTCTGAATCATTATAAAGAAGATCTGAAATAAAAATATCTCTGAAAAAAAGTAAAACACCAGTTCATTTGACAAAGTAGTCTGTTTGGAAATGTCTCCATTAAGAACCAGATCAACCACAAGGGAGGGGTGATTAAAAGGCTGTGTGGAGCAGAGGAGAAGTGTAGATCAGAAAGAGCTGGACCCATCAGCTTCTCCCTGCCTTGACTGGATCGCCATGAACAAGGAATAGCTCCGAGAAGAGCACAGCTTACGTCTGTACAGATTCGCGGTACTCCTGCCTGGGAACACAGTTACAAGGCTTGAAAAGGATGCTGAGCCCTCAGCCCCCCTGCTGTCCTGTCGCCCTTTCCCGCTAAGCCTGAGGGGGCTTGAGCTGTCAACAAACAATTCACAAGGTCCTCCTGAAAGCAAACCAGCCCCTCCCTCCCAGCTGGGTGAAAATCACTTTGCCACCTTTTAAGTAAAAACAGTGTTTTTCAGAGACTAGCACAGTGAAAACAAATTTGTGATTTTTAGGAGCACTTAATATGCACTGCAGAAGTAATTGTTGTGACAGACTATATTTTTACAAAATGATCACATATGTTGAAGAAATATAAAACATAATTTTATCAGATCAGGGTATGGTCTTTTGACTGAGTTAGCCCTTCTGCATGTTTTTTTTTTTTTTTTTTTTTTTTTTTTTTTTAGCTTTCTTAAAGATCATTTGATAGAAAAATCTCTGTTCACATACAAAACACAACTTTCCAGTTCTATAAAAACTGGGAAGACCACGAGTAGATCTAATTCTATTATATTAAAATCTTAAGTATCACTGGATAGTGGTGGCACAAACACTTGGGAGGCCAGGGCAGGCAGATCTCTATAAGTTCAAGGCCTGCCTGGTCTACAGAGCAAGTTCCAGGACAGCCAGGTCTACCCTGTCTAGAAAACACACACACACACACACACACACACACACACACAAATCTAAAGTATCTAAGAATCTCAGCTATTTTAATTGTCTTGATCTTGAAATTTGCATTTCAGTTGTTATTTATTAAAATACAGAAAGTCCATACAGTTTAAATAATCTTGATAAGATAGTACAGAGATTTTCACAGTTATGGGGCTTGACTGAGCACATGGAATTGGAACTGACAGCTCATAAGTCATGAAAAATTCACACAACACAGAGCATAATGATTAACTGCTCTTGAAGCACTGGTTTCAGTTATACATCTAAACAATCAGCAAACTATACATCTTACTTTAAGAACAGGACAGGTCAAAATAAAGAAGAAGAAGAAGAAGAAGAAGGAGGAGGAGGAGGAGGAGGAGGAGGAGAAGAAGAAGAAGGAGAAGAAGAAGAAGGAGGAGGAGGAAGAGGAAGAAGAGGAAGAGGAGGAGGAGGAGGAAGAGGAGGAAGGGGAGGGGAGGAGGGGAGGGAGAGGAAGAAGAAGCATATAAGAATTACAAGCAGAGCATGTTGTGACAAGAGTTAGCACCTACTAGTTAGCGTGTACATGTGCGTGCTGACGTGTTTGCATGTGCACCTGTGTACGGGGTCTCATTTCATCTGTAGAACAATCACACGACACCAAGCAGATTAACTCTATGTTCCAGCTCCTGCAGCCAGAAGGAAGCATTCATTCAGTTGACTCCAAACCTAACTGCTATCCTGCCTCTCCTATGTACCCATTTCTCTGTAGGAAATTCTCCTGTTTCTCTCTAGGAAATGCAATGAAATAAAAGAGAGCCCTGAAGAGCTGGTTATGAGTGAATCTTCGGCTTTAGACTGGCTATATATTGAACCCAACAAACACAAGTCTTTTATTTGGAGCCCAGATTTAAATCTATAAAATTGCTTAAGGCAGAGAAAGGTTAGTTCGAAGCATGTGTTAGTTAAAGGGAAGAAAGCAAATGAGAGCCCAGCATTCTATCTGTTGGTTAGTGTTCACAAGGACGGCCTGCCGCTTCATAAGGTGTTAGCTAAAGCACATTCTACGCCAGCCTGAAAACAGGTAGAAATGAAGGTGAGCAAAAGAAGCACGTGATAAAGCCACAGGGTCATAAATTACCTTCCTAGTACATATCTGCTAAGTGAAAAATGACCCCAGGGGTCAATATCAGACATCAGCTTTCAGAGGTATTTATGGTTTTACACATACCTAATTGTGCTTTTTATATTGATCATCGTGCTAGTTTTATATTTTAATTAAATGCAAAGACTACTTATACTATAAATCAAAACCTGTAAGTTCACAAAATTGCTCAAGTCTGGCAGTAATGATACCAAATGTATTCAATGAAAATTCTAACAAGCATTAGATATATTTAAATGTTCCAAACGAGTTACACAGTTCATAGCCAATTTGAACTTCCCACCACGGTCCCACAGATTAAAGTATATTTATACCTTGAATTTAAAATCATGACTTCATCATCTTTTGTACATATTTTCATTTCTCTAATAGTTTTTCACATTCTGGACAGAAAATATGCATAATATTTAGCCACCAAGTTCTGACTGCTGAGTGTACAGAAGCAAAGCTCAGCACTCTGCTCCCCTATTCGCTTGCCCCACAGCTGTCCTAGCTAAATCTGGGGAGGGATGGAGCAGTGAGAAGACTCATGACAAAGTTGGGTGTTCACCCAGTCAAAGAAAACTATTTCCAGTTTAACTGTCCTGTATTTTTAGAAAGATTACTTTTTCAGACTATCTGAGGTTCATCTGCGCTATTAAATAACTTATCCATGTTTGGGACATAGTGTCTGTTCACACCATCTGAAGTGACTTAAGCTCTGACCAAAAAGTGATCTGACTGGGCCATTTAGGGCTGAAGCTAAAACAGTTAAACCGGTGTTGCAGAAAGTGTCTGGCATGCACAGCCAAGGGTTTTATTCTAGCTTTGAAGAAAAGAAGGATGAGGAAGAAGAAGAGGAAGAGGAAGAGGAAATGAAGACTCCCTTTGGATGGGTAGATTTTGTCCACCATAGCATTCTAAAGAATGTTATACCCTTGACAAATCTGATGATTTCTGGTATCTTAAAACCTAATTGATTTTTCTATTTGATGATGTCTGTTTTTAATTAGGTTTTGCTTTATAGTCATTACATAACCACACTTTCATCATTTCAGGCCTGAACTGATTTCTAAAATGTCTGGCCCATTTCTTCCTTCTCATTTGTAACTGGGCTTTTTTTTTTTTTTTTTTTTTTTTTTTTCCCTTCTTATCAACAGACACTGGTAGACCAGAAGCTACTATGAAAACAAAAAAACAAAAAAACAGAAAAATAAAGACCTTTACTTTGAGCATGGTGCTTGTAAGACATATTCCTATGGAAGTGTTCATAAGTGAGTGAGCTCCCATTCCTGATCTCTAGAAACTAAATCTACAGTAGGAGCTAACTGTAGAGCTGTACACACAGAAATGCTCATTCAAATTGAAAACGGCTGCCTGGCAGTGGTGCCACACACCTTTAATCCCAGAACTAGAGACACAAAGGCAGGCAGGTCTCTGAGCCTGGCCTACTGAGAGGGTTTCAGAACAGTGACACAGAGAGAACCCTGTCTTAGAAACAAAGCAAAACAATGGTTGTAGTCATTAACTGGGCGAACATGAACAGCACAGCCTTGGGCAGGCCCTTACTACAGCTGTGTAAGGAGAGCACACTTGGAAGTGCTGTGATAAAGGACAATTTAAAGTCATCATTTTGTAATATTGCAGGATACAAGAAAAGAACTTCAGTGATGTATTGTTCTATGAAATAACAGGGGGAAGCTTTGACTAGTGAAAAATATCACAGAATAGAGTGCAACTCTCAAAATGAAGAGCGCTTGTACAAGAGAGCTTGCCTAGCACTCATAAGTCAGCACTAGAAGGAAAAAGAAGGGAAAAGGGGGGAAGAAAATGGGAGGGAGTAAAGCGGTACTAAGCCTTAATATATAAAATATCTACCACTTAGGTAAGTTTGAAATAAACCATATACAATTGTCATTTAAACTAGACTATATATACATACATATATATATATTAATAAGAGATAACTGATAATGTTATTGGTGGTGATGATGAAGATAGATGATAGATAAATAGTTGATAAAGATGATAGATTTGATTAATTGACAGATGATAGATGACAGATAAATGATAGACTGATATTGATAGATAGATAGAAAGATAGAAAACAGATCTATTACAGAAAATGTTTTTGATGAACTTTAAGGTGCACCACCACGTGGAGAACAGAGACACCACTGAGAGAAGAATCGAGTGGGACATCCACTAAGGAACACTTAGCAGCTCTGAGTCCCCTCAGAGCTAAACACCCAGAAGTCAAGCCAGCAGAAAGAAGTCAGAGAGACCGTGGACTAATCAAACAGGCGCCAAGCCTCTCTGTGTGAGACAGTTGGGACTTTAGGCTTTTTACCTATAAGCAAAAACAATCCCCTTTGTCCTGAGATCAGGTTGGGTTTTCTGTCATTTGATACAAACTCCATCAAAACTTGCTTTTTGTTTGAGACTCTATCTACAAAGGTAACAAAAAATACTTACAAGTGAATTTCAGTTCATCCCAAAAATTTAAGTTGGCTATTACTTTCAGTGTGGGTCCTGCAGCTTGCTAACCAACACTGAAATAACATTAAGTGGTTTGAATTTCACCTCCCCTCCTTTGCTTAATGAGTAGTGAGAAGTCTCAAAGGTGAAAGAGAAAAATTGCTGACGGTCAGTTCCCCGAGACTAATGTAGTTGTTGATTTCAACAGTTAATCTTTCTAGCAGATTGTTGGAGTAAAAAGGTGGATTTTCTTGTTGAAGTTGTGAAATATTCAGTACTATTAATTTTATAAATATAAATATTTCCACAATGATGTAGAAGAGGTTGACTTTCTAAAACATATGGAGTTGAGCTGGGTTTGTTTCATAGTTTTCTATAAGATCACTATATAGCTAACATTTTACCCACAATAATGACATTTATACAATACATGTATACATTATGAAGCATTGTGTGACAGTTAAATTTCATTGTTGAGTGGATTTAGAGTTGCTTAGAAGACACACCTCTGGATATAACTGTGCAAGAGAGGCTTAACTGAGAAAAGACCCACCTCAATTTGAAGGATGCCATAATATTGACTGGAGTGGCAGGCTGAACAAAGTAGAAAAAGGAGAAAGCAAGCCACCGCCAAGCACCCACCTTTGAGCATGTCTCTCTAGTCCTAACTGCAGATACAATGTGACTAGCCACTTCATGCTCCCCTCATACCCTGCTCCCCCTGCTAGACGGAGTGTACCCTTTCAAACCTCAAGACAGAATAAACCTTTCCTTCCTTAAGCTAATTTGGTCTGGTATTTTGTCACAGCAAGAGAAAATAACCAATGTATCTAGCAATTTAAAACACCTAGAACTAGTCATTCAAAATAAAAGCTACAACACCACAATACCAATGACTCTACGTTTGTGCCCCCCAAATTACATTCTTCCACCTTGCCCCAAGTTAAAAATAATCACTACTTTGAACCTTGTGTTCCACAACCCATGTTTCTATTTATATCAGTACACGTATATCCATCCTTAGACATCCATCATACTATGTGTGGTTTTCTATGGCTTAAATTTTCACCTAACATCCTATAATTCAATTATGTTCAGTGATTTGCCCCTGTTGTTGGATGTCAGTATAGGCCACATAATTTTTTCTGCTATCTAACACTAAGATGTTATTTGTCTATCTTGTATTTTTCAATCTGTTGCTCTTTATGCCTGTGTGACAGACTAATCGCTAACTTGGCAGGATCTAGATTCAGCTGGATGACAAATATCTGGGCATATCATGAGAAAGTGCCTAAATTAGAATATTTGACGTGGGAGAGCCACCCTAACTGTAGGTGGCACATTCCATAGGCTCAGCTACCTCATAAGCCAGGCCAGGCACCATGTCCTCCCCACATGACAGACTTCTCTCTCAAACTTGTAACTAAAATAAACCCTGTCTCCCTCAGTCGCTTTTGTCAGGTAATTTTATCACAGAAACAAACAAGTAACTAATTCACCCTGGACTTAGATGAAAACAAACTATAGCCCAATGTCTACATGAACGTGGGCATTTAAGAGTGCATACTGCCCTTACAGAGAATGCACTGTTGTTCACAGCGCCCATGTTGGACAGCTCATCACAGGTAACTGACATCCTCTTTTGGCCTCAGAATGGGACCTCACTCACACTCACGTAACCCCACATTGACACATGCACACATATAATTGAAATGTTTTAATCTTTAAAAATAAACAAGGTTGGGCTCATGATACTGCTTTATATTTTGTTTGTTTGTTTTCTCTCAGAAACTGATGGCGGAAAGAAAAGGCTAGTGACTCCCATAGCCTTCCTAGAACAAACCGGAGCTGGAGCACTGTCTGCCTACGAAGCTTAAATGGAGACAGCAGTGGATTATCACACACCACTGTGGTGCTCACCACAAATTACAGAGAGCACTGCATTTGTCTTACTTCTCTTTAAAATGCTTAAAGAGTATACAGCTGCTAAGATTAAACACAAGATGCTGATGTTAGGCTGGGGGTATGGCTCAGTATGTGTCACGTGGTCACTGACTCTGCGTTTTAGCCGATTCTAGATCTCTGTAGTGGCCTCTGCCTGTTGCAAAGGAAGCTTATTTGAGGAAAGTTGAGATCTACATTTATCTGTGGGTCTTCTAGACACAGCAGAGATGCTACACCCATGAAATCTCAACCATGTGGTTCTCTAAACAAGGCTGCCCTAGTGACAGCCCCAGCTGATGTGCCAACGCAGATAGAAGTTTCCCAAGATGCCATCCCTAGATTAAAAACTATTGAAAAAGGGAGAGTCAGTTTTCTCATCCAATTTCAAGTACTCAGACAGCCCTAAACACATGTACACCAAACAATACTCAATGAACTCAAGACTGTTTTGGGTTTGTGGAGGAGGGTGTTTGTTTGTATTATAGTGTGTGTGTGTGTGTGTGTGTGTGTGTGTGTGTGTGTGTGTGTGTATGCGTGTGTAATAACAATAGTAATTGAAGAAGAAGAGGTCACGAATTTGAGAGGCACAGAAAAGGAGTTGAAGTGGGGAGAAGGATGAAATAGAAATTATGTCCAAAGAATAGCAATGTATGAAATTCTCAAAAAATTAAAAAATAAAGCTATATATATATAAAAAAAAAAAAAGCCCAACAACTGAATTTAATTCCAGGATCCACATGGTGGAAAAAGAACTGATTGTCACAAGTTGTCTTCTGACCTCCACATGCACACTGTCATGTACACACACATACACACATACAGAGAGAGAGAGAGAGAGAGACAAAGACATAGACAGAGACAGAGAGACAGAGACAGAGAAATTAATAAATAGATAAATAAGTAAACAAAAGTAAAAGGGCTTTCAAACGCTGGCTGTTGGGTAGGTCTGGGCTCCCACATCATGCCAAGCAGCTCGTTAAAATCCCAATATCCATCAAATTAAGAGGAATAAAACATTAATATAAGCCAAAATATCAGTGAACCTCAAAAACATGTGAAGTGACAGAATGAAGGCCACATGCTTTATGGCTACCTACTTTATAATGTATATAACACACACTGCCCATTCCGTACCACCTGGACAAACCTACAGACACAGCCTGCAGACCAACAGCCTGGCACCAGAAACAGGAGCAAGAACGAGGTGTGAATGAAAACAGGAGCCAACGTTGGCTTGCAGTGACCGTGGTTACACGGGGGTAGAAATTTACTAAAATTAAATTATGCAATGGATCGTCAAAACTTGAACAGCTATCATACCTTTGAAATGCTGAGTCGGGCTCATTTATTAATACCCACCATGGGCCCTATCTATCTATCTGTCTATCTATCTATCTATCTATCTATCTATCTATCTATCTATCTATCTATCTATCTATCTATCTATCTATCTATCTCTTTAGCTCCAGCTGGCTGGAACTTTCAAACTTGCTATGTAGACTAGGATGACCTTAAACTCACAGAGCTCTGCTACCCAAGAACTGGGAATGAAAACTTTTGATCCTACTTTTGAAAAAGAAAAGAAAGACCTTGGTATACTAAACTTTAACACTTACATAAACCCTGTGCCAGTTTTAAAGTTGAAATGGAAAACATGCAGCAACTTGAAAACACCTGCTTATGGTGACGGCGAGGACTCTGGCTTCTTTAAGGGGCTGGCCTCTGGGAGTCTAACCATGCTCCAGTGAGCATATGGGAAACACAAATTGGACTTTTTTTTTCTTTGGGGAAGGGCTGGGGAGTCAGAAGGAAGGGTGGGAGAATAGTTCGGGTCTTGGAGGACTGGGAAGCCAGCGTGATTGGAGTGCCTGATGTGAAATTCCCAAAGAATCAATAAAAATATGTTGAGGGAAGAAAAGACGGAATTGCTTCCTTGAGGGGCCTGGACAGACAACACCAGGCCGCATGGGAGCAGAGATGCTGAGGACCACTGAGTCTCAGAGGATCGTACGTCAGGACGAGGAAGAATTGGGGGTTTCGGGAATTTGGTGGGTGGAGAGGTCAATAGCTACCTGCACTCTAGAATTACCTTCCCCGTGGTCACAACGAAGGCTTACCTGCTCTTCTGAACTCCTCTTCCCTTCAGTCAGAGGCGTTTGCAAATCTTTTCACATGTCTGCAACTATCAGTCTTTGGTTGACAATGATATAGTGATAACCGAAGACAGTCGTTGTTCATGTCTTCAAAGCTGGGGATTAAGAGTGATTTGGGCAGATCAGTCTCACCCCTCGGGGTATAATTTTAGATGATAGAGAGCATTTTTATGTCAATATGACCCAGACTTAATGCTCTATTATCAAAAAATAAATATAAAATGTTTCAACACCATTTGAAATGTTACAGTGACCTTAATGGAACAAAAGAAACATAAACGATTTAAGCCATTTCCCCCAAAAACACCAGTATGGCTATCATCTGTATATTCTTGAAGAAAACTGTCAAGGATTATCCGAGTAAAGAAAGTTCATCTACGGCTTTGTGCAGAAGCAATAGAAGTGAAATTTGCTGAGGTATCTCACATTCACAGAAACAATTGCTCTTGAACCCAGCCATAACCAGTCTCAACAGTCTTCCTATACAGTTTGGAGGTGACAAAGTGTGTGGCACCATCTAACAAACACCCTCACACTACGCCTTTCTTATACGTTATTTTAAAATGCTGTTTTGTTTTGTTTTTTTAAAAAAGACATCGGTTACTTGTTTTTAAAAATTTTGAGTATCCTAGGAAAGATAATGAATGCTTTATTGCCGAGTGTGTTTTCACAGACGAAAGACAAAGAAGAAGCTTGGAGATAGCATTCTTCTTTCAGGGAGTTCTACATGGTATGGGGGAACTGCACTTTCAGTACCCAAGACCAAAGCCTTCTGCAGTGTGAGTTATTTATGTCTGTCAGTAGAGAACATATGTGAACTGAACATACCGTATTCGTACTCTTTTAAAGTTTCTCTAACTTCAAGAGAGTTTATCCTCACCCTTATGTGTATAGTTAGAAGAAATTCGACAATTTGAAAACGCCCTAAAGGGGGACCAAAAAAATCAAAAATACAAAACCCACTAATCAGGACTCACCATGGTCTTCTGCAAGGAAAGAATTTACAGTCCATGTTTTAAAACTTAAATTATGCCCACCTGCATAATTTATGGGCAGTTTCTAGGGGCTACCTCCTTAGATTAGGGAGTATCTTCGGGCTTTGGTTTCGGTCCTGGTCTCAGTTTCACAGGAGTGATGTACCCAAGGTTTGCCTTGTGCTCACTGTGTGACTTCTGACCCTTCTGAATCTTCTTGCCCAGTGTAGCCACTGCCTCCACATCTAGTTTCATGCAATTCTGCTAATCAAGCCCAGGATTTGTACGTGCTGAACAAAGTACTCTACCAACTGAGCTACGTCCTAAGCCCTCTCTGAGATTTTGATTTGTTGCTACGGCTGAGTCTTTGATTCTATGTATAATCTTACCACTAGTAGAAATAAACAAAGATGAGAACCCTTCTGATGGTGACCATAGTGACAGCTGCCATCACGATCACCAATATAACTGTTGACTGCATGCTAGGCATGAATCGTAATTAACACCACAGGATTCTGTAGTCACCACATTGAGGAGTAAGACACAGGGATCCATCCAGTTAAGAGATTTGTCCACGTTGAAGTCCACACAGCTAGATAAGCATGCATACAGGGTCTGGGCACTGTCCCTTGTCACTCAGCTCAGGAGTGTTATACTGAGACAGACTAATTTAAGAGATAAATGTAAAAAGAGCAAAGATCGTGGTTCTATTC
Source organism: Uromys caudimaculatus (assembly GCA_028551405.1). Classification (NCBI taxonomy): domain Eukaryota; kingdom Metazoa; phylum Chordata; class Mammalia; order Rodentia; family Muridae; genus Uromys; species Uromys caudimaculatus. The sequence continues at coordinate 40,293,444 of CM052717.1, read as the reverse complement.
GTGCCTTTGATGTTTTAGAATGTGGTGGAGAATGAGATTCACCTTCCTCGCTCAACATTTAGCTCAGCTTTCTGCTCAAACTCACTCGAGAAGCATTAGACTCTTCCTATGCAAACTGTTTGGCCATGGTCACCTTTGCAATCGGGCTAAAAGAGAAATAAACTTACTTAGTAATATGAAGAGAAGTTTAGTATCTGCATAACATTTTAGCTTAAAATAACACTAACTTTATCTAACATATATCAGAGTGACCAGCTCAAGAGCCCCCAGCCATCAGTCAACTGTGTTTGTCTATGGAGAAACCCCTCAACACTTGTTGGCATATTTTATGACTAAATTGATCTAACCCATGTCTGTTTCCATGTAGAGCCTGTGTGGCGCTCTCAAATGTTCTGATAAAGAATTCCTAAATTCTTTCACTAATAATTCTTTAACATGGATTTAAGCTCTTAGCTAGAGAATAGTCCTCCTCACTCTTTGCAAATTTCAAGAATGGGGGTGTGTGGGAGCCTCCTCATCATAGACGTGAGTCTAGATGTACAGTTCTTCAGCACAAAGATTCCTCACAAAGGAAAGCCAAAGCACACAAAACCTGAGGTGTGTTGTTGCTACTGTTTTGTTGTTGATGGTATAAAAGTTACAGAAACGTCATAATCTTATCTTGACATTTAATTGGGTAGAAACAGTAAGAACCATTTCCGGGGTTCTAATTTCTGAAGGTAAATTCTATGGACTATATTTCTACAGTTAATTTGCTGAAGTCTTGACTTGTAATCTCACTGGATTTGGAGGGAGATTTTAGAAAGTAAGTTTAAAGAGGCCATAAGTGTGCATCCCTCCCGTTGGCCTGGTGGCCTTCTGTGAGGAAGACCTCATATATGTCTTGCTATATCTTTCTGTCCCTCGGTGTATGCATTCAGGGGGACAGGCATTAGGGAACACATTACACAAGTGACCACCTACAGGTCAGGAAGAGGGCCCTGACCAGAACAAACCATGCGGGTAGTCTGATCTTCGACTTCCAGTCTTCAGATTTATGAGAAAATAAAATATTCATTCTTGTACTCAGTCTAGTCTTACTAAAGCAGTAAACTTCTATCAAACATTAAAAACATATTAGGAATTTTTTTCAAAAAAAGTTGCACCTATCTTGTCCTGTAGTATACTTGATGCATAAGTATATTTATATTAACAGTAATGTGGAAAGGTTTGGTTAATGCCAATGGCTTTTATTAAAACTCTTCAATAACTCACACACTGTATTGATCTACCCTCAGAAACTAACTTTATAAAGCTGTTTCCACTGAGGCAGGTAAGACAGTGATAACGGCATCTGGGATAACTGGCCCAGGAGAGTGCTCTGAGGCACGGAGCCAAAGGTAAGTCATTAAAGATTGTTCAACTGGTTCTGAACTCCAGATAAGAGCTAATTGCCTTACAACTCCATGTGGACTAATTACTACAAATTCACAGAGAATCTGTGGTCAGTATATCATCAGTGAAGCTGAGGTATTCATAAACTGAATTTCCTCTCATGTTCAGCTCAAATACTCAATACTCGTCTTTATATGCATTAACTATCTATTTTATTCTACACATGCACTAGCTGAGACCCTTTAATTGGCTCCTCTTCTTTTTACCAATAGGTCCCTGACCCTATGGTTTCCTTAAAGGCAAAGTACATTATTTGAGACAGTTTTTTTTTTTCTTAAGCCTGTTTCTTACACTCCTTCTCTAGAAATGCCTGGGCACTGATGAGTGTAAGCTTGACTTAGCACAGAAGTGACGCTTCCAGAGTGTGATGGAGTCCAGAATTAAAGCATTTTATGTTCTGCAACCCCTACCTGTTCGTTCATTCTTTCATTTACTAACTCCTTACTAAGCATATGCTGTGTGGAGGCCCTGCTCTAGGTTTTGAGTACTCAGATAAGCCGGACACATCAACCCTCTGCACGTGTGAGATACTTGATGTTGTTGGGGAACAGAGAGAAGAGAAAATACAGACTAACAAAGCAAGTTTTTTAAAATGTTTGTAGTACATCACTAAGTTCAATTGAGGCCTCGACAGTCACAGTGGCTGTTAAAACCAGGCTCTCGCATTTGGCCAGGTAGTATCTGACTTGAATGGTGGCCACTCCTATACACTGAATTTGGCCTCCAGGTGTTCCTGCCACCCTGTCATCCACATCCTCCACTCATTTTCACCCAATAGAATAGGCCAGATGTGACCTGTGGCTTTCGAGGCTAACTGAAAGCCACTGACCCCCTCTTGGGTCTTCTGAAAACCCAACTGAAGCAAGCTGTCTGAAAAGACATTCAGCCCCTGGCACTGCCCAGTAGACAGGCTGAATGGATGAGAAGCAAGCTACACCCTGGCTATTCTGTCCACCCAGCTCAAACCTGCAGGAGTACAGGAAAGAGCTTGCTTTGGTGTTCATCCTTAGCCTACTGGATCCTTCAGATGATTCCAGCCCCACGTGGCTCTGGCTACCTTAGCCTACTGGATCCTTCAGACGACTCCAGTCCCACATGGATCTGGCTACCTTAGTGTGTCATACCCCAGGAGAGAAGTACAGATCTGATCCATCTCCCCACAGTAGCAAGAGAAGCAAGAGCAGCTTACATCATTGATCCCAGACGTGACCAATGAACAGATCTCCGGAAGACGAAGCCAGTGAACTAGGTGGTTCTTGTCTCTGTGCTCCGTTGTTCTCATCTAGGACTTTCAAATCTTACAAGTTGTGATGAGAGCTAGAGGAGGGGATCCAGAAAGTTCTATAACAGTGCCCAGTATGTGGCAGCAAGTTAGTAAACACTAACTGCTATTCTTTATTGTTATGAGTAAAATAGAATGCTGGGCGGGCCAATGAGGTTGCCCTGTGGGTAAAGATGTTTCCTGGACAAGCCTGGAGACCTGAGTTCTAAGACCAGAACCCACGTGAAAGGGGAAGGAAAGAGCAAGCTCCACAGAATTGTTCTCCGACCTCCACACACACACACACACACACACACACACACACACACACACACACACACCATGTACCACATCAAAGCCACCCTACCGTGCATAGCCAGTTCCAGGCTAGCCTGGGCTACACAGTTGAAATCTTGTCTCAGGGGAGCAGGAGAGGGAAGAAGATGATGAATTTAAAAAGTCCCTGATTTGCACTCGGGGGAGTTCTTTAATGGAAGATAGCACTTGAGATTTGTCCTAAAATGAGGACTCAGACATAAAGAGAGCCAGGCAAAAGCACTCAAACAGACAAAGGTCACAAAGTAGACACTGATACAGCAAGGAACACAGACATGACCAGTGCAATATGGAGTGAGGGAAGAAAAGTAAAAAGACAGGCCAACCATAAACACACAAGTACACACATACACGCGCATGCATGCATGCACACACACATGCACACACTTACACACACAGGCATGCACACCAACCATATGTACACACACACACACACATGCCCACACATACATGTACATACACATGCGCACACCTGCACGCACACCAACCGTACACAGACATGCACACACATACATGCACACACACACAAAGGAACTTGGATTTCATGTCAGGTACAGTAGGCAGCTTTGAGACTTTAATCAGAAGAGTGACTTGAGTCTCTCTGCTGGAAATGGATTTGAAGAGGACAAGAACAGAAACAAAAAGACACTTTAAGAGATCGCAGGGGCAGGAGAGAATGCTCAGTGGTTAAGGACGCTGTCCTTGCAGAGGACCTGGGTTCAGTTCCCAGCACCTGCGTGTTGACTCACAACCATACTTTACTCCAGTTCCTGGGATCTAGCCCCTCTGCGAGGCGGCATGGCTTTGTGGATGGGGTGACACGGCAAACCAGAAGACAGGCTCGATGGTAGTGCTGTCACTGACATCTCGTGGAGACAGAATTTCTATGGCTCTTGGCTAGTTCAACTCAAACTATACATTACTATATGTCTCTATTTAAAATGTAATCATACAGAACTGGAGAGATGGCCCAGCAGTGAAGAACACTGGCTGCTCTTCCAGAGGATCTAGACTCAATTACCAGCACCCACATGGGAGCACACAACTGTCTGTAATTCCAGTTCCAGAGGATCTGACACTCTCACACAGATGTATATGCAGGCCAAACACCAATGCACATAAAATAAAAATAAATTATTTTTAAAACTGTGATGGAACCTGGAAATATTCCACACTCCCGAAGTCAAGATTCACTATCTCAAAACTTTCCAGCCTGTCCTAGGGTCCAACTTCACCCTCTCTTAAAGGTTCAGAAGCACCTGTCTCAGGCCACCTTCTCCTATCCTGACAAGAAGGACCCCATCCACAAGTCAGCCTGTTCCCTCTCACGCCCATCAGACAGTTTCATTTCATCTATAAGGACTTTAGAGATATCTTCTGTAGAATCCATGAGCTTCATTGTCAGGAAGACAACAAGAATTTACTCTCAGTCTTCGTAATAAGATTCAGAACAAGTGGTACTCCTAGGAGGTGTGGCCTTGTTGGAGAAAGTGTCTCATTGGAGGCTGAGGCTTTAAGACCCTCATCCTAGCTGCCTGGAAGCCAGTATTCTGCTAGCAGCCTTCAGATGTAGATGTAGAACTCTCAGCTCCTCCTGTACCATGCCTGCCTGGATGCAGCCATGGTCCTGCCTTGATGATAATGGACTGAACCTCTGAGCCAGCTGCAATTAAATGTTATCCTTATTTTTAAAAAATTATATATATACACATATATATGCATATGTGTGTGTGTGTGTTTGTGTGTGTGTGTGTGTGTGTGTATACAGGACAGTAGTCACAGTCCACTTTTCTACAACTTCATTGTTACCCAGAAGCCTCTGAAATACATTTTAATAAATACTTCATTTCATGTAGTAGCTTTTTTGTTTAACAAGGACCCAAAAAATAGAATTGAAAGAGTAAAAACAAAGTGCCCTGTGTGATGTGTAGCTTGGAAGTTCTTCTGCATTAAGCAGATGTAATAAAAAATAGTTTAGTATTAGACAACAGGATATTATCTAACTGTGTAATGTTTCCTCCACGTGTCTGGTTTTCATTCAGTTGTTGCTCCCTAGAATAAACCCAACCTTCAACTGCATACATGGGCTGGGCTGCCTTCAACTCTATGTTAGCAGCTCAGAGTGGTGGCGTAGGCCTGTGATCCCAGTGCTCCAGAGGCAGAGGCAGGAAGCAGAACACATAGCCTGAGAAGCATTGGGTGTTCCCCGCTAGTCTGAGCTGCACAGGGACCCATAGGAGTGGCAGAAGGACCCCTTACATCACAATTCATATAGAATACGAAATGTTCGGCCCAAGGTTAACACTTAAATCCAGAGAACCACAAAGAGTCTTTCTTTAGTTATTATTATTGTCATTTGTCAACCATAAATCTTAGTGCTGAGGCAACCGATCTACATATAGTTCGTTGGTGGTAGACAAGGGGGCGGATTGGATGGTTACAGGATACCTGCTAGCTCTGTGCTAGGAGAAAAGAAAAGGGTGAACACTTCAATTTAAAGGAAAATTTCCCCCACACCCCACAACATAAAGTTATGGCATAGAATTTAGTTCAAAAGAAGCCTGAGATGTTTTCCTTCCCGTAAAAAGGAAACAAATCATCTAATCCAGCATGAACTTCCTGAAAGTGCACCAGCTGACAAAGCAGGGGTGAAGTTCAAGGACACATCCCAGGTCTAATCTTCACTTTACAACTTCTGCAGATAAATGTTCCTTAGCACTAAAATCTCAGAGACCGCCTTCGAAGCAAAACAACTTGTTAGAAGTACCCGATGCTACAAACACTGTGGCTTAAAAGCCAGGTAAGGATCAATCTACCTCCTGCGTTCAAACGTTCAAACCCTGAGTCTTCTGTTTACTGCAGTGAAGAAACCACGTTCAAAGCAACCCTTCAGTTATTGTAAGGGTTAATTAGCGTCCTCAGAGTGCTTTTCTTCTCACAGAATATAGTTTATATTTGGGGGAATTTGGCAGAGCTTAAGTTACAGCCTGACTGATTTGCTCAGTAGAGTCTGATCATCATTCACTTTCCCCCATCCATTTGTCCCTCAGTGTTTATTAGCAGAGATAGATACAAAATTCAGGTGGGGGAGGGTGTGGGGAAGAAGTATTATTAATTTCCTTTCTTCAGAATTTGGCATCAGAATAGCTAACCAGCAGCCTTCTTCGCACCGTACCCCCAAACTGGTGGTCGTTTCTTGCAAAACTTCAGAATCTCTCAAGCCTCATTATCAATCCACTATTCCCAGCCTGAGTAAATCACCAGGAGATACATGGACAAGAGACTTAATTATTGCTTACATTGCTATAAAGAAAAATTAATTGCAGCCATAAAAACTAGGTTATGATAAAAGACTAGCTGTGTTCCCTTCCAAAAACTGTTAGTTGTAAGTTTCCAACACTGAAAAACAAAACAGAACAGAAGAAACAGCAGCAGTCTTCAGAGGAATGTGTGTGTTTCTGTGGCTGTCTCTGTCACCCTCTCCCCAAAGGGGGAAAGGACAAAGGGGAAGGGCTCTGAGAAAGAAGATAAAAATCACCACAGCTAAGCAATCTGGTATGTAATAAGGCCTCAATCAATAGTCTTTATCATCACCTCATTAGGAGACTTGTGGCCATTTTGCAGATGTCTTGGCTGCCTCTCTCTCTCTCTCTCTCTCTCTCTCTCTCTCTCTCTCTCTCTCGTTCTCGCTCTCTCCACAAAATCACAAATGCTGGCCCATTCTCATATAGCTCTTTAGTCTAAAAGTTAGGAGCTTTCACGTCTTACTGAAACTGAGAAAAGGAAGGTTAGTTTGGAAATCAGCACGGAACCAACTAGCAAGCTCCTGAAGCTGCCTGTGTTGGAGCACTGGTTCACTTGTGCACGAAGACAAAGGCAACTTCAACTTGATATTTCTGTCATCCCTGCTGTGGGAAGAGTCCTTTCCTGGTTTATAACATCAATCACTCTTGCAATAAATCTTGGGAGTGGATGTGGTCATTTAAATCTCCACCTGCACAAACAACAGAAAATAAGAGCTCATAAATCTCCACACTGGTGATTAACAAATTTTGGGTCCTCAAGAAAGATATTATGGGGGCGGGGAGAGGGTTCACTAATTCATTAATAGAGACTGATTTGCTGACAATCTGTTTAGTTTACAGCATAGGGGGAAAGCAAACAGATCTCTGCTAACAAAACAAAATCTTAGAGGTTAGTGAATTCCCAGCTGAGCCTGGATTAAAGACCCATATCTGAGTGTAACAGGGGGGCATGGACTCTGAGTCAGCTGCTGAGAGTTACTCTTAGCTCCTGCCCCCAATCCTCAGTGTCTAGTTGTAAGGCAACAAAATCTGACAGTGTTTTTCAAGACCTATCTCATCTCCTGGTTTCTTGGCAAGGCTTCATTCAGTCCTTGGGTTCCGGTTCCCTTTGCTTTTCTACTTACCTGTCCACCCCCAGAAGACTCTCATTCCCTGAGAAAAACAGTCCCAACTGGAATTAAGGATGGAAAGATCCTTTCTCTGAAGCCTGTTTTGTGTTTTATTAATCCAGCTCTCTATGAGGAACTCTAGTAGCCCAGAGAGTGGGAGAAGAGAAAGCATAAGAAGGAAATGTATGGTCTTTACCAAAGGTGTCAGGCAAAGAGACGCCTCCGGGAGCCACAGACTCTAAGACCAGAGAGAAATGAATTTCATCTCACTGGGAAAAAAAATCTCAGCTAGCAAAATATGTTCCACAAATCCATATGACTTCTCTCATCCCCTACCCATCCCCAGTCAACTGTATGTAGTGTGTGTGTGTGTGTGTGTGTGTGTGTGTGTGTCTGTGTGTGTGTGTTCAATAGTCAAGTGTGTTCCTATGCACTAGCAGTTTTCTGATATCTTCAAAGTGACTGGATGTTAATGGATTTTCTTTTTCTTATTTTCCCTCCCTCCTTCCCTCTCTCCCTTTCTCCCTTTCTTCCTTCTCTCCTGTAATTTCTCTCAAGCACTTCCTTTCGCAATTTACCTCAGGTAAATTTTAAACAATAAAATGCATCTGGAAAAAAATCGGCCCAGTGATCAACATTTTCTTTTCAAACATTTGGTTCGGTAAAATAAGCTTCTCATCATCGTGGCAGATAGGACCTACGACTAAGATATTATCCAGTACATGGTAATGCAATCTTGGTAAAGCCCTGTGGTCTTAGGCGGTATTAACTAGGGCCGTTGGATTTTGGTTGTTCTTTCTTGGGAGGAGGAATAACTGTGAGGTGTTTTAGGGGGAAAGGCCCACTAAGAGCAAAGGATCAGCCCTTTCTCTGCGTTCTCAGTAACAATCAGTTGGGAGTCCCTCGGAGGAAAGGGGCCTTAGGAGGTGAGCCTCAGCAAGGGCTCTAAGTAGGGCATATTCCTCCTTGGCTTGGGCCCCAGTGGAAGAAGGAATCCGGTACATGAATGTTGCAAAACGTTGCTGGAAACCCGGGTCTGTGCGTGGAGTCTCCTGCGCTTGTGAAAGGGGTCTAGGAAGTCTGCTGGGCCTAGCAGGCCCCTCCCCTGGGCTGCATGGATCCGCCTCTCTATTCCCCAGATAAATTCCTAGTGTCCACCAAATTCCTCGGCGCTCTTTCACTCTCCGTTAGGGCCAGGACTCCAGAGGTGGGGAGATAGAGCACTGGTTTCCCAGTCGCGGGATCCCCTGTGGTCGTTTTCACGACTCTGTGAAGGGGAAGCTGTGAGACCTGGCAGCTAGATCCCACCTCGAAACCCATCACACGAAGTGGCAGCTCCATACTTTAGAGACCCTTTCGTTTCCGTTTCAGCGTCTCTCTCTCTCTCCCTCCCTCCCTCCATCTCTTCTCTAAACATGTCCACTGGCTCCCTCAGCGATGTAGAAGACCTTCAAGAGGTGGAGATGCTGGACTGTGACTCCCTGAAAGTGGACTCCAACAAGGAGTTTGGAACTTCCAACGAAAGCACCGAGGAGAGTTCCAACTGCGAGAACGGGTCTCCACAGAAGGGTCGTGGTGGCCTGGGCAAGAGGAGGAAGGCGCCCACCAAGAAAAGCCCGCTGAGCGGGGTCAGCCAGGAGGGCAAGCAGGTCCAACGCAACGCGGCCAATGCGCGAGAGCGGGCCCGCATGCGGGTGCTGAGCAAGGCCTTCTCCAGGCTCAAGACCACCCTGCCCTGGGTGCCCCCGGACACCAAGCTGTCCAAGCTGGACACTCTCAGGCTGGCGTCCAGCTACATCGCGCACTTGAGGCAGATCCTGGCCAACGACAAGTATGAGAACGGTTACATTCACCCAGTCAACCTGGTGAGTCCTCCCGCGCCTCTGGCTGGGCCTGGGGACACGGGCGAGCGCGTGACACCTTAGCAACCGCCGCCCTAGCATCTCTGGGGACCTCGGAGGGGCCTCCACGCAGCGCCCTGGCTCTCTGCACTGAGCGCCGCGAGCCCGCGAGTGATTTGTGCGAGCGTTTGACGTGGCACCCCATTAAGGGGTTTCCGAGGGTATTCAATTGGCAGAGACCAGGGATCCTGGCACAGGGTGCCAGCGCCATTTCCGCCGTCGTGAAACTGACAAGATGCTCGGCACCCATAAGACCTATCTTACTATGCCTCTTTTAGCTGAGAGCAAAACTTGAGTTTCCCCTCCGACTCTTGTAAACATCCAAGTCCGTTCAGTCCCAGGGTGTATTTAGGACTATTAAATGCAGACATATTTATGTTCCTCCACCTCCATAACTGTCCATGCAAATCCCCTCAGCTACTTAAATATTCTGTGCTTGGCTAAGTAGATTACTATTTAAACCCCAGAAATTCCAGCCACTGTCAACGCAATCAGTAAATCCGCTCAGGTCTTAGTGTACCGTATAATATAGCAGCCATGGATCAGTCACGATGAATGAGCCTACTTTTTGAAAAGCAAATGCTGATTACTGAACCGATTTTCTTAGAGATATTTCACTGTTTAAGATTGTTTTTAACTTCGTCTTTGGTATGATTTCATTTTAAGATGTGCAGGCTCTAAAGAAAACCACCACCTTACTAGGACTTTTGTTTACCTATGATAAGGATTAGATATCCCTCTGGCCAGCACTTACAAAGAGGCTTGAATCTCGTGTTCTCGCTCAGCTGGTCTCAGGAATTGGGGGAGGGGATGCTAAAACACATTTTGCCAGGAAAAATATTTTCCTTCCAAATAAAAAGGGTTGGTTTTGTTGTTGTTATTGATGTAATAAGTAGCGTTTTATACCATCTAAAACTAGAATGAGATTATTGATTAGAACATTTATAATTGCCGCTACCTTCGTCTTTTAATATTAAAAAAACTTGAATGTGTTTTCTTATCTAACAGACCAGAGAAAGGAAGAAGAAAGAAAGGAAAGAGGCGAGCTTTGCTTTCTCACGAGTAGGAGGATCTCAAATAAAATGTCCCTGTGTCTTTTATAAGTGCACACCCCCTTCGGGGGGTACTACTGACTTAAAATTGTGATCATAGCTAGGATTGCACTGGGAGATCAACGGAAGTCAATAAAGGCCAGGATGCTGGACCAGAGCTTCCATAGACCCGCAGTTGGGTAGTTAGAGCCAGGGTCCTTCCCACTCGCCCTGCTAAGACTCCTGGAATATCTGCCTCGGGGCTGTGTCTGGGCTTGTTTTTAGGGTTCCAGTTAGAACCCAGAAGGAGACCTGTTTTGCCCTTGTTCTAAAAGCCTCTACCACCACCATCACCACCACCTGGGACTGCTAGCATTACTCTGCTAGGCACTAATGCACCTAGTAAGCTGCAGGCCTCTGTGGTCCCAGCCTGCCTGCACACCGCCTCCTGCAACTAGGGCTCTGAGCCTACCCCTCCCCATGTCCGAGTCTACTTATCCCCTCCACCCTCTTCTGTCTTGCAGACGTGGCCCTTTATGGTGGCCGGCAAACCCGAGAGTGACCTGAAGGAAGTGGTGACCGCGAGCCGCTTGTGTGGAACCACCGCATCCTGACCTTGGAGGTGCGAGTCTGGGAACCGCGCATTCTGGGGGCAGTGGGCCGGCGAGGGTGACGACCCCTGCCCCCCTCCCTGTCTCTGCTGCCGCCTTGCATCGCTCCTCTCCCCATCCCACCCTGCAAGAACACTTAACTGCGACGACTACGACGACGAGGAGATTCGTTTCCAAACCAAAGGAGACCAAATGTACTTACAGATTCCCATCTATTTAACTTGATTAACTTCTGCCATGAATGACTGCGAGCCTGGCTGGTCCAAGTGCAATATGTAATTATATATATTATATATAAATAGATAATAAGAGCCTATCAATGTGTATCTTTTGTACAATATGTTGTAAAATGTAGATCATAGAATAGCTGACTTTGACAGTCACATTTATAAAATAAGTCACTCAAAGAAATATATTTTTTTCAAACAGGTTTTGCTACTTCCAAAAATAAATCTTTCTTTATATTGCTATTAAAAAAAAGCCTGGACATTGATGTGATTTCTTTTTTAAAAAAAAATTGTGAAGAACAATGGAAACCTTGGGGACATTTAATGATTAAAAAGTAGTTAACATTTAGCCCAAACTCCTAGAAAAAGATTAACTGATTCCAACTAGGAAAAGACAAGTCATGCTTCCTACTGAAAACTTGAAAAGTTCTTCCCAGTTATTTTAAGCTCACTAAAGTTATAACTGTAAATAGAGAATAAGCAGAATATCCAGTCACACAGACCCGAGGACAACGAAGAAAAAGAAAAGTTGATTCTCCACTATTTTACAGTGTGCCTGTTCTAAGGATCCGTAAAGTAAACTATGAGAGTTTTATAACTTTCCGTATGCTGCTGTGATTTAAAAAAAAACAAAACAAAAAACAACAACAACAAAAACAAACCAAAACGCTGCTTGCAAACCAGCGAAGAAGGGATTGGAGCTACATGTGAATTTCAAATGCAACAAGATATTTTGCGTGTTACTGACTGGCAATTAATTAATTGTCACAGTAAACGTGCGTGCCTGCTTTTCGGGTGCGGTTACCTCTGGCGTTAAGCTCCCGCCAAGACTTCCCGCGGGCCGGGTCGTAACTTAAACATCTTCCAGACTGAGGAACAGCACATAGGAGAAGATTAAGTTGAGATAAACAGAGAGGCGAGGCGAAGGAGCCTGGGACCCTGCTGCCTCTGCCCCAGCGCAGCCCGCCGCGGCGATGCGCCAGATGCCACCGCGGCTGTTTAATGTTCGGGGTTATGACCGCAGTGTTTACAAGACGCCCTCGGTTATTTATACTGTTATCCCTCTCAGAGGCCTTGAAACTTCCGCTTCGCTTGCTCTTTCTTTTCGACGCCCCTTACCCCCTCCCCCTTTATTTCTTAGCTACTTTTGGTACCTGGTTAGGATAACTTCTCAGAACTCCTGCCCACCTTAAAGACCACGCGGGGCGGAGCCTTTGGTGAGATCTTCCAGGAAACACCTATTCCAGGGGCTTGTCCCGGCTGGAAAGCCGTCACGCCCAAGGTGCAAACTCCGCTGTCCAGTGACTCTTCATCCGTGTGGCTTGCACACTTGCACTGGATGATGTTTCAAGGCGTCCGGCACCGCCTCTGACCCATCCCAACTTGACTTCAAGAGTTCAATTCAAACTCTATGTGGTGACACCTGCTCATACTCACACTCGCCTTCTTCCCTTCCACCTAAGAGACAGGGCCCGCGCCAGGACCGACCCAGGGATTCTGGGGGAAGGAAGGTTCGTGTCACCAACATGAATCAGGCTGCAGTTAGCCAAGGAAAATTCCCAAGTTTCTAGTCACGTTTTTGTTTTTTTGTTTTGTTTTTTTACAAACCAAGTAAATTCTTGACGTTCTGAGCACTCTACGCGGGGGGGCCCCATAGAGGCTTTTTCTCCACTGTTACAAACAGAAGACATACACGATTTTAAAGTCTTTGTTCATCCTACTTATACTCTGAAGCCTTGGCTTGAGGAGAAAGGTCATGAGAAAGCAAAGTCCTGGCTCCACACGGGACTGTTTCCTCAGAGGGCCAGACCCTGTTTTCTCTTCCTTACAAGTAAAGATGATGATAACGCTAGTAATAGTTGGATTTGTGTTTTCCCCAGTTACTGTCCAAGCTTTACTCCCGCTCAATGAAATTATAATATGTGTGACATCTTTGTGGAAGACCGGGTCCACCAAACAAATATCCAGAACTTGAATGAGTCGGCAGGTGACTACACTACACCCAAACTGAAAGATGGTGTGTTTTCAATGCAGTGGTGACGGTCGGTTCTCTGATTGTATGGTCTAAAATGTGTCTCTTCAAAGCAGCTTTGGGCCCTCTTACATTTCCACCTCCCCCAGGTGTTCCCTGAATTTGCATAAAGCTGTTTACTAAAATGACTCCTACAAAATGAAAAATTCAGAAAAAGCGCTCTCTCTCTCTCTCTCTCTCTCTCTCCCTCCCTCCCTCCCTCCTTCTGTCCCTCCCTCCCTCTCACCATCCCTCCTCCTTTCTCTCTTACCAACTCCCAGCCGCTGGAGCATCACTGGTCCTCTAGTCCCTTCCACCAGTCTGTGCCCACACTCCCCGTGTCCCCATGCTCCCCTTCCTCCCTGCTCTTCTTGTTCTCACATCTTCCCCCAAAGTTTACAGATCCCTGGCTGCCTGGTACCCAGCCTAAGTTCCTGTGCCACAATTTAATATGCGATTGCAAAGCAGGAGTAGTGGATACCTTTGCCCCAAGCCAGTAGAGCTGGAGGGGGTGGGGAATGAGGAAGGTCATGTGACCTTTAAGCTATAAAAAGTATCTTAGAGAAGGCACTTTCACAGCGGACCAGGCAAATGACCAAATTACTATAGCCACCTAGGAGAAAAATGAGGTGTTTCCAAAAGTCTGAGTTCTCAGACACAGACTCAATGTGGCAGCAAATGACACCTCCCCCCTCCTTTTCTCCTTGTCTATCTCCCTCCCTCCCTCCCTCCCACCCTCCCTCTCTCTGCCATTGCTTGTAGGACTTACAAATTTTATGAGCAATTCAGTGTGCTTTTAACAGGTGTGCCCACTCTCAAATCAAAGACTTACTCCAAAAAGCAATAATAAACAGAGCTCTGGTATTTACTGGTTTTATATATATATATATATATATATATATAATCTTCAATCCTTGGAGAACACCACCCAGGGCGACTGTTAAGCCAATGTTTCTGTGAGTCTCTATTCTCCAGAGAGACTGAATCTGGAGATCTGGGGTCACAGGTTTCTACGTGACATTTCTGCTGCTGGGGACAGTTTGAGAACCAGGATTTGAGATGCATAATTGGAAAACAAAAACTGTTAAAAGTTAAAGCAGAGGAAAAGATAGTGTGCCTGTGCGTGCTTGTGTGTGTGTGTGTGTGTGTGTGTGTGTGTGTGTGTGTGTGTAAGCTTCCACTTCTGGGCGTTAGTTTTTCAGTTTGATTCGATAGTTTGATTCAACTGTCAGCCTAGACATCGCTCAGCGCTCATCTTGTGCCCTAGAAGATAAATTCCAGTTATTAATCGATGAATCAAAAACTTGTATAGATTAGAGACCAGGTTATTGCTGGCTCCCTTAGACTCCTAAGGAGGAAAGAACTCTGGGCACCGTGGACTCACACTTCCTACGAGAGATTCCCTCAACTCAATCCCAGATCTGCAGATTTCCACCTCACTCTGGGGAGGAAGAGTCGGGTTTGCAACCCTTTGCTTCAGGAAGTGGGACTGTGGTTGTGTACAAGGACCAAAGCCAGGGGTAAGAGTGGGCGTGGGGTGAGCGCTGAGGGGAAAGGGGAGGGAGCAGAGAGGGAGGAGGGAAAGGCCATCCCGGGTTTAAGGAAGTTAGCAGGAGGTGAAGGAAGCTTGAGTTCCCAGCTGGAGAGCCCGCACAAGCCTTCGTTTGCTTCCTTTAGCAGTGCAGTGTTGGGAAAACTGGTGCCTGCCCTGTCCGGACCCACCCCAAGACTCAGTCCAGGAAAGGTTCTGGGTTACTGCTACACAGAAGACGCAAGCGAGAGCGGGGTTCAGTTAATCAGCAGAACTTCCTTTCCTTGCCTTCCACCTTCATTCCAAATTCGAAATTGTCAGAGCCGGAGCCTAAGGCAGCACTCCCCAGCCGTTTGGCTTCCTGCTGGCGTCTTGGCTCAGCACGTTCTTTGATCTCCTGACTGCTGGATCCAGCCTCCAGCCTCCTCGTTAACTACCCCGACCAGCTCCACAATCCTCTCTCACCCCGCACTGGTGCTGAGGAAGGATAAAGGATGGGAAAGACGGTGAGAAACACCGTTTACAACAGAGGCGTTAGAAGATCTGACTTGGTTTTGTACCCAGCACCTACCCTAGGGCCTGAGATCTCATTAAGTATTGATTAAAAAACAAATCATTACTCTTAGAAATATGAAGAACAAAAGAGAAAGGAAAAGAATGATCCTGGGATTAAACTATTCTTAAGCCTGAAAGACAGGCGCAGGTCTGTGACAAAGAAAAACTAAGGAAGATGTTTGTGATGGGACCAGATAGAATCAACAGGGAACAGGGATATCATCACTAGATAAATTGTGTTCTTTCTTTCTCCAGTGGAAATAGTATTGGATTTTATTATCTTAAAAGATAGCCTAACTATAGAAATAACTCGAGACACTACAGTAAAACCTAATGTGCACATAATTTGATTTGTAGAGAATTTGTTGCCCACGTAAATTTTGTTCTGTTTTAATGGGGGGAAAAAACTTCAGCTGGGTTTCTGGATAGACTCCTAAACCTTTCAGGATCTTCAATCTCCCATCTGTAAAATAGGCAGAATAGAAATTGCTCTGGTAAGGAGACACCAAATAAATACATGAGAGATACTAAGCCTGTTTCTATCTTTTTCTGGACTTTAAACTACAAACACGGGAGTCGGGTGTGGTGGCCCATGCTTAAAGCCCAAGCCCAGCACTTGGGACTCAGAGGCAGCACTATTTTTGTCATTTGAAGCCAGGCTGGCCCCTACATAGCAAGTTCAGAGCTGCACAATACAGAGACATTGTTTCAAAATGAAAAGAAAATATTGGCCAGCTACTTGAAAATTCAGTCACAAAAGTACCTGAAAGAATAATATTGCTGTTCCCTAATTACATCGGAAATCAAAGATGGCTATTAAAATTTTGAAATGCTTAAATTGGACCAAATCACTGGGAGTGCAATAAAGAAATGTCCTTGGAACTCTCTTCTTCCCTGAGACCTTCCCATCTTATCTACAGTGAATTCGACCCTTGCCTCCATTTTCCGGTGGCCATCACCTCAAGAAGAGGTGATTTGCCCATTTCTCTGCTGGGTCTGTTGTGTCTATCAATGCTAGATCTGTGAGAGCAGGGACTGACTGTACATGGCTGGTTGCTGCCTTCTCCTGGAATTTAGCATAGTGCCAGGCACAGGTAAGCGCTCAAAGGGTTTGCTTCTTGGAGACATGGGTGTCTGCTAATAAATTTCATGCTGCACCTCCAGTCAAAGACTGGCTCAAATATATTCATGCTTTAATTAATTTATTTATTTATATTTTTGTTGTTTTGGGTTTTTTTTTAAATGAAATAAAGGTTAACTTTTATTGGATTCTTTCTTTCTTTCTTTCTTTCTTTCTTTCTTTCTTTCTTTCTTTCTTTCTTTCTTTCTTTCTTTCTTTCTTTCTTTCTTTCTTTGATACTTTATACATTTCTAATGTTTCCCCCCTTCTAGGTGTCCTCTTTGGAAACCACCTATCCCCTCCCCCTTCCCCACCTCTATGAGGGTATTCCCCCTCCCACCCATCCACCCACCCACTCTCATCTTCCCACCTTTGACATTCCCCTTTACTGGGACCTATAACACCCTCAGGCCCAAGGGCCTCTCTTCCCCCTGATGGCCAACAAGGCCCTCCTCTGCCACATATGTGGTTCAAACCATGGGTCCCTC